>JAJKLJ010000005.1:0-635976 GCA_022432395.1 Pestalotiopsis sp. NC0098 | reverse complement strand
GTCCGGTGCCCAGAAAATCTTGTTCCGGTGCTTGGGACTGGGCGGTCGGAGCGGCTGCTCCCAATCTCCCAAAGAAACGGGCTGGACGCGTCTGCAAGAATGAGCAAAGGGCATCGATACAAGGATTTGGGATAAACGTACGGATCCGACGACAGCACGGGCCAGAGCTTGCTTGCCCGGAGCCAGCGGTACACCGGCATTATACGGCCGAGTCGGGCGTGGGATTTGCCGACTGCGTACGCGCCGGGGTCTTCTAGATAAAGGCAAAGAAGAATGACTAGAAGCATTGCTACGTATGAACTGATAGTTATTGATCAAAGAATTTGAAAATGATTTGTTTCCGGGAAAAAGATTTGGGACTTATTCAGGATGCAAATTGTTGTGACTGGGGCCCGTGAATTGCTCCTGTCAATTGCGGTCGTCGTCATAGTCTTGGGAGCAATAAACAAAGAGGAGCGGGCGAAGGAGCTACTAAATCACCTTTGTTAAGGAAGTCGCCCTTCAAGGGTCGTGCCGTTTGCTTCAGTTAATCGAGGTAATATCATTTGCAACAAGGAAAATCATGATCGGGTGACAAGACATAATATGGCTTCTCCAAGAGTTGTGTTGTCCGAAAATCTCAAGGACTTCTATACTCTATTCATCTATATAAAGATGTGTGGCAAAATTTTCATGACCATTACTCTTAAAGCTCGACTGTACTCTCGCCTCGCCTGGTGTCTGAAGGATAGCACTTGAAGAGCCCGCTGCGACTATCCGATGCCACGCCCTGATGCACCTGCAGGATACTATATGGATCAAGCCACTCTTTGAGCCTTAGCAACCGGGTATAGTTCTCCTCGCCCCAAAAGGCCGCTACTGCCGCGAGTTCGGGCTCGGGCTCGAACAGGTCGGCCTCATTGAAATAGGCGCCGCCTCCCGGGGTCAGCTCTCTCAGCGGATTCATGGCCCTGCTGACTCCTTGAAACTCGTCCCGTACCTCCTCGGCCGTTGCCGTCGCCGCATCCCAAGCCGCCGTGTAGACGACGTGCCAAGCGGCGCGCCGCCACGCCGGCGAAACGGCGCTGTCCTCGTCCCGGATACTCCGCGACGGCGCTACCAGATGCAGCGTCACTCCGAGCTGCGCCTGCGTGGCCGTGTCGAGTATGGTGTCCACGAGCACTGAACGGTTGGCCTCCATCGCAAAGACGGATCGGGGGATCAGTCGAGACGCCCGCGCGAATCCCACCCCGATGCTGGGACTGTCCCATCCGCGGATGTGCCGTGCGTACAAATTGTAGAAAGAGCCGTACGATTCCAAAGACACGGTAGCGCCCAGCTGATTTGCGAGGTCGATCAGCGGTCTGAGGGACACTTCGGCGTCGCGTATAGAGAGGCGCGGGTTAAGCAGCTGAACCGAGTAAATGCCGTCGGGGCGCGGCCCAGCTGGAGTTGCGCGGCCGCCCCAGCCGGCGTCGGACCAGGCCTCGGCATTGCGTGCCAACACATCGAGAAGGCGGCGCTGACCAGCCACGCTGAGATCTCGGAAGGCAAAGTAGGCCCACTGGAGCGAGGTAAGGCGTGGTAAAGCACGCATCGACATCTCGGTCACAACGCCAAAGGTACCTCCGCCGCCGCCACGGAGGGCAAAGAATATGTTACTGTTTCGGCAGCGGTTGGCGACCGTATAGGTACCGTCGGGCAGGACAACTCGGAGCTGCTGGACATTGTCCACACCAAGACCGTAAACAGGAGACAGGCTGCTGTATCCACCGCCAGCGATCCAACCTCCGGCCGGCGCCACTGTTCCGGACGAGGCCCCGACGATGGTTACGTTGTGCAGGTGGGCAAAGGCATAGACGTCGTCGAAATTGTGGCCTGTTCCAAATGTGACTACGTCGCCAACATCTTCGTCACAGCCGTCGGGCACAAAGTCCTTGTCCAGAGAAAGCATCGGCTTGTAGTTGTGAACCCAGAGACTGATGGAATCAGGACCAGCGCTACGACCCTGGTAGTCGTGGCCGCTATTCTTGACGACGACGGGCACACCAAATTTATTGGCAAACCCAAATGTATTTCGGATATCTTCGACGTGGCGTACGTCGACATAGTAGTGAGGCAGATTACCCTGCGTGCACTTTATGCTCGAGTCGCCTAATGACGATCTGAGCGATAGTGGACATCCGGACCTCGTGCTCTGGCAGAGATCCCAGTTCCCCTGTGTCCAAGGCGATCAAGTCAGTATACTTTGAGTTGTCAAGGTAGTCCTAAGAATAGAGCAACATACCTGCGCATACCCAGCCGGATGTGAACTCAGATAAGACATGTTATTGCTGTTGATCACGGTCTCCATGCACTCGGCGAGGTCCGACCGTGCCGGGTCGCCATTGAATTCATCGTAGCACGGCAAGCCAAGCGGCACATTGACAAACAGCCAACCGCCGACGGAATTGTTCAAAGCTCTCCATTGGGCATCCGATATTTTTCCGATGCTCGGCAAGCCCTGGTTTCTTGCGCTTCCCGTCAAGGGGATCTGGTGAGCATTGCAGAAATGCCGTATCGAGACGAGGAGGGCTGCTGCGAGGACAGTCGTCTTTAGTAAGGGCTGCATCATCTGTGTGTTGTCGCACTAGAAATCGTGCCGCATGACAATATCCAAGATGTCAGTAGCTCATCAAGGTGATATATATCAGGCGGTATTTCGTGATTTCTCGTCAAGGGCGCGATGGTGGTTGGATATTGGTCGCTGTATCACTTGTGTGTTGTTATTGTCTCGGTGAGCAAAAGGCCGGTTGCGGTTGTTGCACATTAATTATACTTTCATGAAGTGAGACATTCACATGGCGAATGGCAGGGAAGGAGCGCTTTCCAGAGCGCTGGAAAGCGCTCCTTCCCTCACTGTGGCAGAAGCCACACATGCATCTTATCAATTTTCTTTTGCACATACACAGCCACTCAAGTTTTCTGCTGAAAGAAAAAGAGAATCGCAAATTTTTGTAGTCCGGTCTTGGCCTCGATCCGGCGTATACTATTGTCTTCTATCAGCGCTATGTAGAGAACAAATCGACGATACAATTCCGGGTGCAAAACAACAAGGAAAATATCGTGCCTTGGGGTATCACAGATTTGCCGATGATCCATTCTAACGTAAAAAAAGACAAACACCTTTCCCATTCCTTTTTGCTGCCGAGTTTTGTCTTTTTTTCCTGCGTGGACGAACAAATGAAAAACAATCATTCCCGGCGATGCTGACCTGATTCCAGTGTTTCAACGGGTGCACTTCCATCTCGCGACAAACTTTCTGCTGCTTGTTGTTCACCCCAGCCCCAGACCAACCTCCTCCTCACCGGGCAGGGGCGTCCGCGTCATCAATTCCCTGGCCTCATCCAGCTCTCGGAGATCCGCGACTGACATACTCGCCATGCTGGTATCTTCGCCTTGTTTCAGGAGCGGACTGGGTGCAGGACTGGGCACGGCGCTCGCGCTCTCGGGAGTCACAAGGGCTGGCGCGCTCATGGCTTTCTTGGATAGCCTGGCCTCTCTCAGCTCTTCCCGCTCCTTCATCAGCTGCTTCTCGGCTTCAATGGCCTTTTCCCGCTTGGCCTCGACAACTTCTCGCTTGACCTCCTTGCGCAGGCCCTCCGAGGCTTGAATCAGACCATCGATACTAATGGCGTGGTTGGTCATTTGTCGATTGATATACGTATAAATTTCGCTTGGTGCAGTGCATGCTAGTAGTTGCCGCTCGTTTAACTTGAGAAGTGCCAATGCGACCTGGAACAGGAACGTGCTGCCATCGCCCGTACAGAGGATAACGTCCCACACCCTGAATAGCGCCTCTGCACTGAGGCAGTCGGTGAAGATACTCAAGAACCATTGAAAGGTGAGAGTCTCGAGATCAATACACATGGTGTCGAGGTGTTGTGAGAGCTTGGGCAAGACTTGTGCAACGTACTGCCGCAGAACTTGCTGGTCGGCCCGCGAGGCAATGAGAGAATGGTCAAAGTAGCCTTCGGGTAGCATTTTCTCAATCATGCAGACCAGGATCCAGAAGGCCTCCTCGGTGGATGGCATGATGAGCAGTAGATTCGCCGCAATGAGATTCATGCCCTGACAGTACCCAACGTTGGGATTGCGTCGCGCATAGGCTACCAAGAGCTCATGCAGCTTTTGCACACCCGGGCCGCGGAGGAAGAAGATGTTGTCCCGCAATGTGCGATCGATATCTCTGTCAATATCAGTGACGGTGGCAGCATCGAGGCCTTCGGCACCCTGAGCTACAAGATCGTCATAGTATCCAGGCAAGCGCTTAGATGTTGCACCGCAAGCTTCAGACCAGATCTTGGGCCGCAAAGCCACGGGTATACCCGCCAGGACCAGTGTCCGAAACTCAATCCACTTGTTTCGACCTACTTTGCCCTTGACGCCAAGATCAGCAATACCAATAAGCTCGCCGTCAGCCAGCTTGGCCTCGGGAAGCATCAGTGGAGCTTCTTGGTATCGTGCCTCGGCTGCGGCCACGGCAGCAGCCGCAGCGGCTTCGCCTTCTCGCCTGCGCTCTGCTCTGACCTTGCGCATGAACTCGTTCCACTTGAACGTCTTTTCTCGCTGTAGTGCATCGTGGACATCGTTGAGCTGGTCGAGCAGAAGTTTCACCGGCTCAATGTCCTCCTGGGGTACCACATTGGCAGCTGCAGCCTCTTCTGCTGATTTCGCTGATTCGCTCGCAGCAGTCTCATCGTTGACGGCTGCAGTAGTACTTGCCGGTGGGAGGAATCCACGCTCCTCGGATAATATGAGACCAGGTGTTTGCACAGAGTCGTCTGCGCTAAGAACCTCGAGAGCAGAGGCTGTCATGGAGGGCGTGTGGGAAAGCAGCTCGGTTGGGAAAGTGGCAATTTTGAGATAGTCTTGCCACCGTTTTGGCCGCTCAATGGCTTCGTCCACGGAAAAGGGACTGTCCGGCCTCTCAATGTTTCCAGGCAAGGATCTGACCTCGTCTTCGATCAGACTCGGTGATATGGTCAATTTGCCCGTGAGCATCTCGGTCCGGCTGCCTCGCTTCATCTGCAGCGCCACCTGAGCAGCTTCCTTTTGCCGCTTCCTCCTGCGCTGGTCAAATATGAAACCAAAGGAATCCGTCAAAAACTCGGAGCCAGCGTGATTGTTATAGACGTGAGTGAGGATCGGTGGCTGATTCTCTGGCGAGAAGATCGTGTCCATCTCCACGGGTCCGGAGTTGTCTGGCCGTGAAGCTACTGGACTCGGAGGGCTTGCGCCTCCGTTTTCCCATCGTTCTAGTGGTGTGCTCCTCGGAGGCAGATTGACCGGCGCTGGCGTCGCCCGCCGCATGGCCATGAGAGCCTTTGGGCCACTTGACACGGCCCGACCAGAAATATTGGTTCTCTCACTAGCTGCAGATGAGTTGCGCAGCGAGCCACCGGGACCGGCAGAATCCGATCTTCCACGCACAGAATCGCCATCCCGACCGGTAGCTCTCCCAGCAACGAGCTGCAATGCCATGCTGGCTAGCGACGCTGAAGGCTTTCTTTGGGTGTGGCCAGAGTACATGCTTGATGCTCTGCTAGAGCTTCTTACTGATTCCGTATCTGGCGGCTTGAACAGGTCCTCCTGTATCGTTGGCCGCCGCTCGTTGGCCCGGGGAAGAACTTTCGAGACATCGACGCTGCTGGCCCTACTGTTCCTCTTGCTCGTACCGGTTCCCATGATCCAGTCTCTCCATCCGCGCATGGTCCCCGTAGCCTTGCCATCGCTGTCTCTCGGAACAGAGATGGTGTTGCCTCTGATCGTCGCGTCGTTGACACCGTTGATGCCGTACGTCACCGTGTCCTGCATGGCGTCGTTCATCATCTCGGACAGACCGCCCTTTTTGGAATCTTCTTGCGCCTTGAGCTCTGCCTCGACCTCTCGCAGCCTCCTTTCCAGATCCAGATTGGAGAGCCCACACTCTATGATGATCCGTCTGAGTGCGCGCTCCCTCTGGTCGGCCTTGCGCCGCATGATGGCAATCTGCACATCGCGCTGCGCCAGATCCTCGGCGACCTGGCGAATCAGGTTGGGCGCACCATGGCGGGTGATGAGGCGCTGGATGTGGTCATCGTCGGCCAGGTGCAGGGCGCCGGGGATCTTGGTTGAGGATATGGGGGCGTCCTCGAAGAGTGCGTTCCGGGACGACCTGGGCGTCTCAGAGGTCAGGCTGTCCACAATAGAGTTGATGGACTGGGGATTTGACTGCTTCCTGTCGGCGGCGCCGGGTGTATGACTCCGCGGCGGCTCTGCGAAGCTCTCGAAGAAAGGTCTGGTCTCGCGTGGCGAGTCGGGCGAGAAGGAGGGGAAGGACGTCAGTGACTTGTCGGATGCGGCGACGGAAGAGGCCGAGCTCGAGGGCTGCGAGGTCAGCTTGGCCCTCTGGCGTGACCTTGTGCGCAGAGTGTGACCTCTCCCGGCGGCCGAAGTACCGGACAGCTGTGACGCGGACCGCTCGAGCGGCGTAACAGTAGATGTCGAAGAGGGCTCGGGCTCCATGATGTCGTCTTCGTCTTCGTCGTGTCGCTGCGGTGCTCAACCATCGCTCTCCCTCTCGAGGCCTGGGAGGGGGTTAGCTCAGGAAAAATATCACGGTGGCTACCGCATAACGTGGAGGGGGAGAAAATGATGTGAACGAAAAAACCGGGCAGAACTTGGTGCTTGCATTTGGGAAAACGAGAAAGTGGTGATGCACTGACGGGACAGTAGCGTGTGGGACGCCCGTGATTGATGCGCCAGCCTAGACACAACCTAGAATGGTGGAGAGTGCCACGTTGGGTTCCTAGCCTGGCCTGGGTGGGCAGGGAAGGGGCTTGTTTCGAGTTCTTCCCTTCTGGAATGGGGGGACTGGACCCATTAATTATCAGTGTTGATTGATTGATCTGCCATGGTGTTCTTTTTGGCACCTACTGCTGCTATTCTAGGCATTACGTAGGTATGTACGGGTAGGGCACTGCAGCTATTTTTCGACCACTGCCACGGAACACTGGTATTTCGATGGCACGTATAATAATCCTGCGATGAGAATAATAATCCTACGGAGAATCCTGTGCAAAGTATGACAATCAACCAATAATAACCACTCATATACCACATACGGCTCAAGTATTGCAGTCTCCTCATGTCCAGACGAGTACATTGTCCATGATTACGTGCAGCACATCATGAACAAGCGATTCCATCTGCAGACGCCAGCGCCAGTGTCAAGAAGCGTCGACCCCTGCTGGTCACTCAGTTAGTCGCGCCCCCTCCAGAAAAGCGCGCCGTCGCCCAGATCGGGGAGGCTGTCAAAATCGACCTTTTCG
Source organism: Pestalotiopsis sp. NC0098 (assembly GCA_022432395.1). Taxonomy (NCBI): domain Eukaryota; kingdom Fungi; phylum Ascomycota; class Sordariomycetes; order Amphisphaeriales; family Sporocadaceae; genus Pestalotiopsis; species Pestalotiopsis sp. NC0098. The sequence goes on along the minus strand of JAJKLJ010000005.1, from coordinate 628,645 downwards.
ACCTTACCCATTGTTCTGGGACCCTTCTCATTTTTTCGCCCCATTTCGCTTCCTGTTCCTCTTGTTTGTGTGCCTACTGTGTAATAGCGTACCCGTTTTATCTCGTCAGGCACCCAGGCACCATTGGGCTAGCACGATAATTTCAGGGTCCAAAGTCCCCATTCCATGTTTGTTTGTGATCCATCACCACCTTGATGGTTCGTTTCCTCGCCGGCGGGCTCGGGTACCAACCACTGCTGCGTACCACACACACACTACCTGGACGATAATTTCCGTTGCACACGGTGTGATCTCCATTGATCTAGAAGAGCTGTCAACATCACCGGACCATCGTCGTCGCCTCTTGGTCGGGAACTAACCCAAGCTACCTGGGTTCCCCCAAGTAACTATAATCAAAACAGCCTGGGCTCGAGTCGCGTTGGCCTAGCGACCATTTCCAACCTTCCAAAGGGACGAGAAAGTGACTTTTCGAGCAATGGCCAAACAAATCAGCTCATTTCACCGTGCTAATGACTGGCGGCGAGGCTATCTACTCACTCATTAGCATAATCCGCGACGACAATCTGTCACCGCCTACATACTAACAGCTCATTTCGATTATTTGAGTCATCATCTCGCAGCTATCTAAACCGTACACGATGGTAACAAGCTTGACCTCGGAAAGCATGGTGCTAATAAAATGGCCCCCTTTCTTTATCAAAGCACCTGTCTCTTTGACACAGAAGAGGAGCATCACACTGATATTACCATTCTTCTTCTGACACGATTCCAACCAATAGACGCGGGTGTAAAAGTCATGTTGACCATGATTCTATCAGTATCTCTAAATAACGAGGAAACCAATTAATCTCACGCTATCTAATTCTCTTTCTGCCCGTTCTTTCATTTCTTCTGCCTCTTCTTCCGTTTCTTCTGCTGTTTCTTGCTCGACGTAGATGGGTTTTGCTCGGATGGGTTTTGCTCGGACGGACCCTGCTCAGGTGAGCCATCATGGGACGAGCCATTCTCGGATGTGCCCGTCTTGGATGGTGCCTTTGATGGTGAGCCCTTCTTTTTAGCAGATCGGCACTCTTTAGATGCGTGCTCACGAAGGCCCGTAGAGCCAAGCCTCAGAGCGATATCCAATCGCTTGTGATGTTTCTCGTTTTTGTCGTCAGTGCAATCTTTTATGGCGGTCCGCAGAATCTCCTCTTGTATTTTCAATAAGCATCTCCAGGTGCTTGCTTCACCTGGTTCGCCACGGAGGCACTCCTCTTGCGCTCCCAAAATTCTGGCCAGCGAGTACTCGGCTGCTCTCTTCGATATATCAAGAACTGTTGGTCCTGTCAAAGACAACGACTCTTCCTGGTCGGCCTCGTTGTTACCGGTCTCCTCTTGAGCTCCAAGAGTTGGCGAAGGTGGTATGATGTGAACCTCGGGAGGGACCTGGGCTGGTGCGGACTGGACTTGATTATTCATCGTATTCGAGTCCGCAATCTGCACTATAGATTCGTTCGGGTCGCCCAGAGCATCCGCGTCTCCGGGCAAATTGGGAGGATCAGAAGTTGTAGGTTCGTATGTCGTGTTCGAATCCGGAATCTGCGCAATAAAATCGGCCGCCTCGTCCAAAGCATCCACGCCTTCAGGCAGATCGGGTGCATAATAAGACATAGGCTGGGTGTAGTCGTACTTGAAGAACTCTTCGGGATCCATTTCGCAATCGTATACGTTGGCTGTGGTGATGAATCTCATGTCAGCGTGGTACTCGTTACTTGAGGAGATACAGGACCTGAACGAACATACTGAACTTGTCTTGAAGGACCTGAAATTCACTGTTGCACAGATAGGGGTGCAAGTCATCTGGAAGTGGCGTCGGCGTGGTGTGTTCTTTAACTGTGGATGCTTCGGTGGGCGCAGCTTCGGACTGAGAACCTGCGATGGTTTCGGGCTCTATACCTCCCGGGCCCATGCGATACGCCATGGTTGTCAAGATGCCACAAGGAGAACGGTTCTGGGCTCCAGATCGAATGCGCGGCTAGCTTTGTCTGATACGCCAAGGAAGAAACTAATGTATCGGATTGTGAGTCCGAAAGCGAGGTGCCGATACCTGTAGTAAAGGATGTTACTGGTGTTGGTAGCGAACTAATGCAACAGGACAATCTTGAGAGCCTAGAAGAAGTGCTTGTGAAGAATTTCAGGACAGTATCGTCTTCAGATGCCGAACAGACTTGGACGCGGGACACATTTGGGGAAGCAGCGAGGGACTGTTTGTCGAGCCGTCTTGGTAATTCAATGATGGGCGATCGAGACCGAAATCACCGTTGTCGGTGCTGTATGGGTAATTGTGACCTCCATGTATCTGGGTCCTGCTTGCAATGGCACGGCAGTAGCGATGGTGGTAGCAGTGGCCATTATGAATAGGAGTTTTCGATCGCTCTTACCCGGCCACGGATGTGCTTAGCCCTTGGTGATCACGACAAATTTCCATTTCCCGTGGAAATAGCTGATGGAAAAGAGGCAAACAATTTTGTACTCGATCTTGTTTGTAGCTCGAGCAGAGTGCGCACCGGGAAAATATAAAAGATGGCAATGAGCTTTTATGAAATCGAGCTCCACGACAGAGCTTTCTATTTCCGCAATTGGTCGTATAAGTATTTTGGGCAAGCCGATAAATTCCACTCCGAATCCAGTCAAACTTTTCGAGTACATCTGTCTTACCTCAGCCAATATGTGAAGGGGGGAATAGGAATGAGGAGCGTGAGAATGAAGTCCAAGTTATTCCTGAAGAGAAGCATGATATACTCGAGCAGGTGATCTACGGTGGGCTCTACCCACGTCAGTGTGAGAATCTGCTACAAAGCGGGAAGAATGTCTGGCGGAACAAAAGAAACCAGCCTTGGAAAGGTAGGTATGTGTCTGGGACACCTGAGATATATGACTGTAAACATATTTAAATTACATTTATGTTATTTGACAAGCAACATCCAACAAATAAGTTCCGATTCCACTTCTATCAAGTCGAATTGTCGTCCTATCCTCTTTGTGACTTCGTTGACGATGATTCATGTTCCTGGTCTTTCGGTAGTCGAAAGGGCCAGTTTCATGCGCATACCCGTAACATGAACTCCCATCGGCATCATTATTCCCATCAAAGATATTGTGATGAGTATCGAAAACTCGATAACACATCTCCGACACAAGATGACGCCAGCTTTGACAGACCAGCTATAATTAAATGCTCCTACGTTGTAGATAACCCGACTTTGCCCTCAATATACGAACATCTTGCTACCCGGGCGATTGTTCCAACGCGGCGCTTGACGCAAAGTACAAAAGTCGACGTAACCCCTTCCAGCGACTACAAAACGGCTTCGCGGCATAGTAGAAATGAGCCATCTTATGACATGTCGTCGCCTATATACCTGCAGATAGTGGAGACCTCGTCAATGCACACGAGGCCCAAATACCCCGATTGGCTACGCTTATCTGGGCGTGCCTAAACCTGCAGTCCAATAGGTAATCTGGCAAGACTTCTCTCTCTCTCTCTCTTTCCTAATGAAGCGCACGTTCACTTTCCCATCTGCAATGATGGCGCGCGTCTTCCCTTCTGGACGTGCATATGCAGGTTGGAAAGAGGAGGGATGAGGGAACCCTTAAGGGCACATATGATCTGCTTCGACGCATGTTTGTACTGTCTGCAAGGTACACTTGACAGGCAACCAATCGATCATCCAGCTTCAAGGATATGTATCTATCACATGGAACAAACAAGGCAAGTCAATACATGCCTTGAGGATATCGATACCTGGTCAGTGTGATTATGGTATAAAGCTTTGGTAGCTATAGCCTGTACATGGAGAATGAAAATCTGTTCCCACCATGGCAATTGCCAGTCACGTGTAAAATGTGATGGTGCCGGTCCCAGTCCTTAGAGAAGGGAAAAACAAGAAACATAAGCAGCAAGGAAAAGAACAGGCCTCGGATCCGGCAAGTCCCTTGGATGAGGATCCTCCCTCCCAATTCCTCCTTGGAGTAGGTAATCAACGACTGCCGAGTCCTCTTCTCGGAAAACCCCCTGTCACATAGACAGTCAAGGACAAGGCATGCAGCTTACCCCCCGGGCCCGGCGATTTCTACATGTTTCTCGGCGGCATCAAGAGAAATCCCCATTCTGCGTAGTCATCCGTCGTTTCGCGAACAAGAGCCTAGACGCGCCTGGTTTTCTTTCTTTCCCTTGCCTTATGGCCCGGCAGTACCACACCCCGGGCTAGCATTACGGAGTAGCACCGGGCAGTGTTTCTTAGTCAGTTGGGTTGCGCGGTACGGAGTATGAAAAAAAGAAATCGTTTGGAAGAAGGATATCCACACCAGGGTCCCAGGTCCCCGAAAGTGTCGAACCCCCCCTGCCTCTTCACTCTTTGATGGGCTGATTATTTTGCGGAGACGCACCAAAAAGTCGAGAACAGATGGCGCTGATTTATTTGTCGGCCGGGGGCCGATCCCGGCTGCGCGTTACGCGACCGAGGAAATTATAGCTTCGGGATGTGCAGCGCCAGAGAGACCCCCCCCCCAGTCCGCCACGATTATCGCAAGAGACTGGCCGGGGTTTTGTTGAACTTGGACTTGGGTCGCTTGCCTAGACTCGGCTTGTTCCCTTTTATCGTGATGTGGGTCGGAGAAGAAAAAAAGCTGAAGGCAGGACACCCCCCCGGATCGAACCAGGTCTGCTAAGAAAAGTGTTGGGATACCTAGATACTTAATACAACACCAATTACGTTGTGCGTCGTAATAGGAATCCATTCCTCAAGTCAGCAGGCTGTATTGCATAGAGCGACGTTCATCATTCGGGGGATTACATGTATCGCGCTTGTGATGTATGTATCTATATGTGGCTTCTTGTCTACGCTCCTGCTCGCAACTAGACTGCGAAATAATGTCGTGATAGAGTCTGGAGCCTGAAGTCTGGACTAGTACCTATCAATAATCCCAGCGCCCGCTATCGTGTCACGTCCACCGCCATTTCTGGCATAAATTCCCGCAGACAGCAAGCTTGATGGCGAATTACTTTGGCTTGATTGACGGGTCGTCCTAGAAATAACACTGTGATGTTGTAGGGAGAGATCAGCGGACAAGAAGGACAATTATACAGCGGATCTGCGGCCTTTGGCGCGCAATATATTATTTGATAAACGAGTGTCAATGATACACTCGTTCTTGATGACTCGTCAAGCTCTATGGTAAATAGACAATAATCCCCGCTTCTCTGACATGCGGTACGAGGTCCGGATCGCCAGTTCGTGTGTGTAAGTGCGTAGTTGGATAGGTAGTAAAGGGGAATGGTATCGTCGTGAAACATGAAATCATGGTAGCCGCTTTGAAAATTGAGTAGAACCTCCCCGGGGGACAGGTGGCTGCTCTGCGGCAACCTAAAGATATCGAAGCAATGTTGATGTTGCCCCGTCATGGTCTAATAACCTCTTCTTCTTCTTCAAGTTTGCCGCCTGCATAAGGTAGGTAGTGTGTACAATGAGAAGCCTAATTGCACCGTGAAATAGAAAAACCCCTCTCCATTACAACGCTAAAACCACAAATGAGAAAGAGAATGCTGGTATAATGTAAAATTTATGCTTCGAAATGCCTGGATGATAGGGTTCAAAATTAATGTCTCGAAATAGTCTTCTTTTTTTCTTTCTCCTTGGTTGGTGAAAACAACAATATCGCTCCCCTATTGCTGCTTAAATAATATTGGCGATGCTGATCCGCTCAGTATTTCGCTTCGCGGCACCAGGTACCGGACTATTTCCGGCACTCTCTGGGCCGGTGGTGCTCGGTCGCGGTATGGACGGGCTTACTTCCATCTTGATCGGCGGAAGTGTTGGCGGGAGCGCCGGAGGGAGCGACTGAGGGTGTGCTGGAGGCGTGTAGGCGGGCGCCGCATTCCATGGCCCTGCTGCCGCTGGCGCTGGTACTGGTGTTGGCGCTCCGCGAAGAAGCCCGTCCAGTCGGTCCCAGCCTCCCCAGTCTTGGAGTTCTTCTTGGGCCAGACCCGTCCTGTTCTCAACGCGAGTCAAGCCGCCGCCTGCTGGTGGCGAGCTGATCGCTGCGTCGCGGTCGGCGCCAGCCCAGATCCAGCTCGTCTCGCTACCAGCTTGGAGGTCGGCGCTTACATAAGTAAGCAGCTCCTCGTCTGCAAGAAGGCGCTCCTGGACTGCTTGGCTAGTCGGCGGTTGTTGCTGGTAGCCCTGTACTGGAATGGATCGCGGGTAATAAGCTGCAAACTCTGCTCTCTTACTCGAGACGATGGAGACGAAGAAGGATATAAAACGACCACATGGGATCGCGACGTCTCGTCGAGCATCGATCGACTTCAGAGCGCGTACACAGGTCGCTGCATACTCGTTATGCCCCGTCAAAACAAGGAACAAGGCAGACCGGAACATGTGTTGCGTCAAGAGCGTGTTTGCCGTATCCGCGAGGCTCGCGTTCGTCCTTCCAATGAGCAAGGCCGTCTCGATTGCTGTATGAGTGCATTGTTCTATGGCCACATTTCGCACACCAGGTGGGCACGCTGGAGACAGGTTGTGCCGGTGAAGCAGGAGCCTGGTGCTGAGCAGGTAGGCAAGCGGCATAAGCATATGTGGAGGAATCGGTAGGTTGCTGGAAGGGTCGCAAGCAGCGGGGAAGGCTCTCTGGCACACAGCGAAGTGAGCATCGAAGGTCGATAGCCTCGTTGGCGCTATTGGTGTGGACGCAGAGGCTTGAGCGATCGCAGGGATGGAACGGACGACGTTGATGATTACGTGGAGAGAATGTGTCAAGGGCTCCACGTTGACTGGGTGTACCGGTCCCTCGGGGGACAAGAAATGGTCGTCGATGGGCTCTGGCAGGGCGACGTCGCAATCCGAATCATGTATCAGAGCAGGCCGGCCGAGTTCCAAGGCTGTCATCTTGTCCACGATGTAGATGGCCCACCAAACCCTCCTCCTCATGTCGGCATCGAGGCGAGACCGCGTCCCCGTCTCCAGATGCAATCCGAGATCCTGTGCTGCCCTCACCACACCGCCCAGCCATGTCCAAGCTGCTGATCTGAGGTTCAGCTCGTACAGTGAAATGAATATTAGTAATGAGGCCCTGACACTGTCGAGGTCGAAATCATTGTTCCAGGGGTCGGTCAAAGATCTTGACACCTCCAAGAACTCTGCTGCCCGATACGTGCGATCTGGGTGAGAATCGGTACTAAACAAGCTGCCGACGGCAAGAACGGCGAAGAAAAGGGAGAGCCAGGATTTCGGCGCTCTTTGTATCCCACCGGGCTGGTATAGCTCTTCCACATCGTGCTGCAGTGTTGGCCAGTGAAGTAATGGCATCATGACGTGAAGCGCACCGTAGTACGAATGCAGCAGAGCAGTCGTCGCTGGTTTCGGAGGTAGTTGCGGCAGCGGTGGATCAAACAAGATCGATGATGGCGGCTGTCGAAAGGGCATCGGCGGCTTGAACAGGCCCTTTGAGAAGTTCCGAAAGTTGGCCCGCTCCCTTGCCGGGTCATGGTTGGGGATTGCCCGTTTCCGCTGCTTGGGATTCGAATTGATCTCCGGAATAGGAACGGGAAGGTGGTCCGATCCTTCCATGTCGATGTCCATCTGGCCGTCGCGCTCGCTAAGCATCCTCCTGAGACTGCTATTCTCCCTCCGGACGCGCTCGATTTGCTTCTCGAGATCTTGTACCTGCTTGATGGAGGACATCCGCCTGTTGGTTTCCTTGGTGAATTGGCATTTTACATTGCGACTGGAACACTCGGAGCAGCTCGTTGTCTCCGTGGCATCGCACTTGACCTTTCGCTCCCGACAAGCGTCACAGGAAGGGTCCTTTCGCCTCTGCCGGTAGGCGCGTTTCTGTGCTTGGACATTGGCCGACAGCTGGGCGTTGGAGAGCCCTGGTGTGCCTGCTACTGAGTCATTCGAAGGCAGCGAGTCCCGGCCCATCACTGAGTTTCCCGTCATCGGTGTATATGGCTGGAAAACTGAATGGGTGGCGGATGGCAGAGGAGGGATCCCAATAGGCTGAGGGGCGTGAACAATGTTCGCCCTCGTGCTTGTGCCCATCAAGCTGCCTAGATACTGAGCCGAAGGCTTTGGCGAAGTTGCTGATGACACCGAGGATGAGTCGTATGACCTTGTGGATGGATTGGGAGATCGAGGAAAAGGATTGTGCGACGAAGTCGCCATCGCGGAGAATCTATCACTCCAACAATCCTCCGCCTGATTGGGTGAACTTGCCACCGAATCCCCAATGGAATGGATACTAGGGAGTTGCCGGCTCAGAAACATGCAGACCAGTATTGCAAGCGTCCTTTTTGCGTATAAACCAGTGTCGGGGGACAGGTCGGGTTGTGTTGCCAGTATGGGAGGACTGGAACTACCGCCGGGTAACAAAAGACGAGCAGGCGGACAGGATCTATGCTCGTACGGATGCTACCGCGACCCGGTAGGGTTTACCAGACGAGAACCACCTACTCAGTGTACCGTCTCGCGGAACACTTGACCAGACCATGCGCTGTGCTACTTGTTCGCCTCTGCGACCTATATAATGGACCCAGACAATGTGCCGGAGAGATCCAGGGGAACCCGAGTCACAAGCCGTATGTGGAAAGTTTGCCTTGGTGATACGGAGCAATCGCAATTAAGCATATGTCGTTTGCGGCTCTGTCCCTAGTGTGTGCTCATGCTGAGTCTGTAGTTGGGTATTAAGAAATGGAGGGAATTGCCTAAACAGGAAGCCAGAGAGCAAAGAAGAGAAGAAGAAGAGCAGACGACCCAGTAGGAACGAAGTCGGAACAATGGAGCGGTATGTCAACAGCACATAGATGGACACACTGGCAGAGGTAGTGGCGCGAGGGATGATGCCGAGCCGTCGTCGAATTATCGTCGTGGTTGTCGTCGCGGTCAAGGCGCGAGAGAGAGAGAGAGGAAAAGAGAGGCGAGGTCCAAAGTCGAGATGACTATTATTATTCCGGCAGAGAAGTCCCCGGTGTAAGAGGTGGGAGGAAGTCTGGAATCCGGCTCTGATCAGAGGAGGAAGCAGGTAAACTACAATCTAGTCGAATCGCGGACGGCCATAATGGTTTATCCAACTAGACAGCTTCCCTGGTCGACTACCGGGGCTCTCCGTGCGCCAAAGCAGAAATCGGACATATAATCTGGAGGGGTGAAATCCTCCCAAGGGGGACCCCTGGCACCCCTGCAAATGACAAGCAGTGTGAAAAAAAAATAAAAATAAAAAATAAAAAAAACCGAGCAGGGCTGTGAGTGATGTTCATGGACCAAATTCGCTAACGTGTTTCGAGATGGAGGTGGGTCGTCCTGGCCGCTGTACTCGGACGAGTCGCTACCTAGGGGAGCCCTTGAACCGACCCCTGCCCGGCGCATGTAGACCAAGGGCAGCTGGGTGAAAGGCAGAGCCGGTTGACCATGGCGAATCGGCTACGACTCAAACGAAATAAGGACCCCGTGCCGCAGCTAAACTGACGTCTGTCTGGTCTATCTGCCAGAAAGTCTGGCTGGCTGGCTGGCTGTCTACCGACCTAGCTAAGGTAGCCAGGCTTGGGTTGGTCCGCTACCCAGGAGTTCGTTCGATAGTCTGTGCCAACATCTGTCCGCCATGATCAGATGAGTTTCTTTCTTTAGCAGTCCTGGCGGGTTGGCTGATGTGGTACAGACGATAGTCAGCAACCGTGTATGTGCGCGTATGTACCTCGCGCTGAGGAGGAGGAATGAACTTTTTTTTCTTTCCCCTCCTCGAGTGAGATTTCATGGCAGTTGCAGCCAGGACCACAGATTGTCATGGATCCCAGCTGCAGTTTGTGTGGACTGCCTCCCGGCAGTGATGAGTATGTAGGTACCTGACGACCTACGTACGATATACCATGTAAGTACACGCACACACATACGCGCAGCGCACACACGCACACATAATATGATTGCGCGCACATACTACGTGCACAGCCAGCGGCATACACCGCAGAGCAAGGAGAGGGCAGAGCACGGCGCAAGCAGGCGAGCAAGCAAGCAAGCGAGCGAGCAAGCGAGTTGCAGACAAGCAGCCTACCTGCCTAGGTAGCAGCAGCGGTAGATGATGGGTACGGGGGATGGAATAGGACAGGACAGGCGAGAATGACAGAACGGAACGCGCGCCGGTATCTTACCTACATGAGAGCAGTCTCCCTACCACTAGTAAACCACGCGTTGCAGCAGCATCCAGAGCCGTCGCTACTTGGTACATGGGGTGTGGGTGTGGATAGGCAATGGGGCCAAACATGGACAGTTGAGAACAGGACGTCTCTACTACTTCAAAGAGGATGGGGGAGCATTCCGCAGTTGCAAGGTCCAGCGTGGATAGGTGGTTCGGTACGTTTGTATTTAGAACGAAGTTCGTCCCGTCAGGCTAGCCAATCTAGTACGTACTCGGTAATCCTGGAGAAATACATGGGGCCTCTGCTGGCTGGGCTTTTTTTTCTGCTGTCGGGCTCTTAACTAACCTAGGGAAGTACCAAGGGTAGGTTCTGAGGTTCCATGGGAGGGAGGGATTCGGGACTTGGAGAGCTCGAGAGGGAGACAGAACAGAGCAGAAAGACAGAAGACCAAAAAACTAAACATGCAGAAGGGGGGGAACAACTGGAGCCAACCCAGCGCACTTTGGAATTAGACTGACGGGTCCGGCTACTGCCTCCTGGTCTGGTAACTTTTTAGTGCACTGGAGTCTGGCAGTATGCAGTATCTAGGACTGAAAAAGTAATGGTATGCAACGTCTGCAACTCAAAAAGACTCAAGCGCTGCTGCACCACTTTTCCATGCATGCTTGCTAGCTAGCAGCACCCTCAATGGTTGAGACAGTAGGTACCTAGGTAGGCAGAGGCATCAATGTATTCGTAGCTCTCTGCGCCAAAACCAGCCTGCTGGCTCAGCGCCGGATATGCTAGTCGAGCCTGCATTAGGTAGAATGGATTGATGGCATGATGTACATTCTAGGCCCAGAGATGGATCAGAATCGGAATCAGACTCGACATGGCGCGAATTTCCATGCTGGTTTGCCATTCAGCTCGTTGGGCAGTCACCAGGAGAAAAGAAACAAGACTTTGGCTGGGGGGATATTAAGGTTAGGATTTGAGCGCAGGGAGCGAGCCCATCAGCACTGCCTATTCACTGGGTTCATCGACCAACTACTAACCAACTTGTATGATTTGGGGGCTGCATCGACACCACCCAAGAAGTTAGCTCTGGGTTGATACATTCAAGAAGATAGATCAATTCAGTAGAGCATAAGCAGTAAAGTCAACAGCAGCTCAAGCTGAAGCCAACGCATACTTGATGAGCGCAGTCCCGGGTATGGCGCTGCAGTAAGGTACCGTAGGTAGGTAGGTACGTACGATTAGGTACACCCGAGACGGGATACCATCTCTCGTTTGGGCTGTAATAAGAAAACGCATGTATTTATGATCCCCGTCGCAACTATTGCCCATAATGTGGCGAGCTTTTACAGCAGTATACTGTACACTACACAATCTCTCTCCCTTGCTCTCTCCCAGCCCATCGAATCAATCCAAGTATGCATGTATTCATGCATCAATCAATCAATGTGAATGCAGATGGGATTGTTGTACCTGCTGCACTGCACTGCGCAGCTGCACTCACACACACAGGCACCGAGAGGCAACGTCCGGGAGCCGGGATGTATGATTGGGCGCGCATGGCCACGAAGGAAGGTCGTGCAAAAAATCGGACATTTTTTTTTCTGGTCGCGGGCGTGGGCTCCAAGTATGTCGGCAAGGTTCAAAACGGCAGGCATTGCTCAGACCACAGAGCCCGTTGGGGTGCTGCATTGGGCACATGCGTGTCCAGATCGGTTCAAGAAGGACATGCATCATCAAAGGGGAAAGGGCCAATGGACCCCTGGAGCGGCGGCTGCTGTAAGTACGTACGGGACACAAAACTGGAGATGCGAAAGAGAAAGAACAGACGGGGCAATAAGAATGAGATGATAGATTTCATCTCAAAACAGCAACAGCAGCAGTCAAATCTCAGAATGGAAACATCTGAAGAGAGCAACAGCAATAAATAGCAACACCCACCCACACGCCTGCAATCTAAAACAGTATACGATCATTTCAGGTATTATTATACAAACATGGCGATCAATTTGGGAAGGGATGGCTTTGGCGTATACTAATAGAAATGATGGACTGACTGGCTGGCTTTATTTTAGGAACATCCCCATACAATAGGATACATACATACATAGCTGCTTGCCGCTCAAGAAGCTGCCGTGCAGCTGCGACGCAGGACTGGAAAGCCCCATGCCCGAGAAACCAGTTGACTCAATTGATTGTGTGCCCATCTTTTATTTTTGGGTAGTTGCCTCGCAAAGAACAGATGAAGTTGAAGTCGAGTGCCATTGTTCCTTCCTCATTCGTAAAAATGGCTCGAGCTGCAAAGTACCGATGCCGCAAGCACTCGCAGGACCTGTACAACGTTGAGCGCCCCCCGAGAACTAAAACAACTCGGATCCGGGGCACGGGAAGGAGCTGTCCCGGTGCCTGGCCTCTGTCTTAGGTCAGCACAGTCGCCAGATCTTGTCGTCGCATGAGTTTCTTTTTTTAAACTCGTTTCCAAACCCCTACATATCCTACATACCTAACTCGGACTGCCTACAGTAACTCGTACTCTGTATACCATATGCCTTACTCGCAGTACCTTGCACTCACTACCAACCATGTAGTATACTGCGACACGGCCCAGCAGAAGAAACGGCCAAGGGCAGATTCAACAGTCAACTCTGCACCCATGGACCATGGTTCGCCTAAACATGTGGTTGGCGCACCGCGCGAAGCGGCATTTTTTCCCAGAGAGTCCCAAAATACCCCACCATTGACTCGGGGTCGGTCCTGTCCCCTCATCACGAGGGCTCGTCACGACGATGGACGGGGTCTCATCACCACAGTACGTATTGTCCCCTACTATTCCTGCTACTGCTACAAGCACCTCAGCGACAGCCCGCAACCCAGCCAATCCGGTCGCCCATTCTGCCAAGTCTGGCGCTTCGGTGGAAGATCAGACTTCACACGTACAGATAGCGCACTTGTACTGCCACGTCTTCGGCAGGCCTCTTCCGGGGATCAATCCTGCGATATGTAGTTGGGATCGACCACGACGGCGGATTTGGTAGTCGGTCGATCTCGTCTTGTTTGTCATCCGTCAGCATGTTAGCTCCCGGCCTCACATTCTCTCCTCTTCTGTTGCTACAACATACTGCACTAAGGTTAGTTCTTGGGGAACTAGAGAACCAGAGATTCACGAAATATCGACATTGGTTCTTGTGTGATCTGCTTGCTACTACCGACAGCCACCTATAATAGTACCCTCTGGTGCTTTGACGACGTTGTAGGTCGTGTGGAGAACCCATGCGTAAGGCTACATAGCGCTCTTCAGATGGCCACTTTGTCTGCTAATTCCGCCCTGCAAGGTCCAGGCGGTCTTTTCTGGTGTATCAAGTCCTGGGCTTGCTCTTGTCCACTATGAACAGTCACCTGTCTGTTCGAGTCAAGAAAGCGTGCCACCTGCATTCTGCTGCACGCTACCCAATCGCCAATGGCGCATATCCCTATCAAGCGAGTCGCGACGTGTGGGCATGAGTCTTATGACAATCGGCAGCCTTCCTGGTAGCCACAGCGTGGAAAGATATGTAAGGTGAGCCACCCGGTAGGTCGCTTCCCCCCTGTGTCATGATGGATCTTGGGTTATTGCTGCACTGCTGCGGCGGTCTGACACACGGCCATGTGGGTGTGGAGTCTTAATATGAAGGCGGATGCTCGCGGCTGATATGCGCCGGAACGACGAGAGGTCGACTGATCATTGTCGGCATGCTACCTTCATAACACGGCTACTGGCCGTGGCGGCGCTCGAGGTAAGGGATTACCATCGACTCATTCTTTCACTCGCTCGTCCGCACGTTTCTCGTTTCGTCATTTGGGACGGACTCCGCACGTGGGAAACAGAGTTCAGCCACGCCCGAAGAAACACGTGCGCGAAATGAGTAGCCGAAAGCCTCTCCACGTCCGGGGATTATCGCATTACCACTTAAGCATGCTAAACAAGGCACAGGAAGTTACCGAGCTGTAGCCGGGCAGTAGCAGTAGTCTGGACTCTGCGCCGGTCCAGTCGAGGAAACCGCCAGAATCACCACTTGTATGAGCTCGACATGGCCTCCTGGACAAGTATCGCTATGATTTACCAGGACCCTTGACCCGTGCAAGGAAAAGACAACCGATCTAGCGGCTTCCGTCACCTCAAGACTGGGGCTACGACCGGCAAATTGAGCCAGGCAATAATCGACACTCCAATTTCACAACAACCGAGATCTGTCACGACAGTCTGGGGTTGTCCAACGTTGGCTCAAGCGCATTTGACTCGCCCAGGCCACCCAGGCAGCCCAGTCGGGTATAGTTCCGGTACAACAACAGGGGGTGGTCGATGCGGGCTAACTGATGAGCATCCAAGATGATCATTGCACCTTGCAGGTTGTCATAATCCCAGCACCGAGAAGACGAGAGAGGTTGATGGACTTGCCTCTTGGTCATGGATCTTGCGGGTGCTTCCGGGCGAGTAATCATACAATGGTGCCATGGGTTAAGAAGATATCACCTCGACCCATGCATGATACTTTTGGGTCCTTTTTTCGCTTTTTCGTCCCCCCTCGAGTCGGGAAGTAGGTATCGCTCTTGGCCAATGAGGATACGTCCGTTCAATGATACCACAAGTTACACAGTTGATGGAGACAATATGGCTCGGCCGGATTGATGAGATGAGTGTTTTCTGCAGCAGCTTAAACTTTGCTGGCACCATCCACACGCCGTGGTCGAGAAGAAGCCAAATCAGCCCCAAAGCACGTCTCTCATCTAAACGAAACGGGCCTACGAGACCGAAATCGATGGAGGCATCCTCCAAGCACGCTCCGTGTGTGAGTTCGGAGTACCGGCCGCTTAGCCTCGAGGGCTATGTGGAAAGACCGGGCTGCTTGGACGCTACGGGGTCGTAGTCGTATACCTGGTAGGCCGCCCATCCTCGCGGCACAAGCCGGCTCGAAAGTGCTATTTCTTTGTTTTGTGACAATTGCAGCCATCCATTGATCCAATAACGTAGATGCAGATGCAAAATAGGATCGCCAGGGGCGGTCAGCCAGGGCCGAGTTGCCTTGGCACTGCTGCTAATAAGATTTTGTTTACAGTGCTCTGGGGACTTGATGACCACTAAGTTGCTTGTAGTCCACATGGAGGCGGTGATAACGCGGCCACTCGGCTCAGGTAAGCGTGAAATATGATCAGTTATTAGTATGATCACTCATTCTGTCGACCCAAGCATCATGGGCAGCACTCATTCGTCACTAATACCGGCGGTTTCATACAAGCACTGGGTCACTGCTCCAGCGTGGGTGGATGTGGGGGCAGTGGGATTGGAAGGAGTAAAAAGTACAAGAAGAAAAGAAGCAGATTTCTTCTGCCGATCAAGGCTGTGTTCTCGGTATTACTGTGTTTCGCCGTATCAACACACACAGGCCATGCAAGTAGTAACGAGCAAAGGGAAAAGAAAGATGCGATTATTTCAGCCAATGCCTAATAACATGGCCGGGGGATGCAAGTCTGCAGGTACGCATGTACATGGTGTTGAGTTCTACATGCCTCGTAGAGAACAAGCACAGTTGAGAGGGAACAATTGTATTGAGAGACGCTACGGCAAGAACTCCGCACCCACCTGCCGTAAGTACCTTCTGCCTGTCGAGCCTGTCTAAAGTCTATCAAGTATGAGATGTACTTGATCTCCCACAACCAGGTCAACCTGGCAAGCACGTCCACGGGTTCTGTGCACTCAGCTTTATTTCTGCGCCAACTTTTCTTCCGGCCGCTGATCCGGCATCAACAGCAGTGTCATTTCCAGAGTCAAGTTGGTTTTGACTAAGTAAGCTTCTAATTACGAATCTGCCATATTACTTACTTACGGCAGTAGTAGTAGTGTGGTAGTGAGATGATCACGCACTGGAGGCAAGTAGCTGCGATTTAGCAGGTTCCGAGAAGGCGGATTGCGTTTCATGGCGTCGGGAAGGTCCCGACTTTAGCCCTTGTTCCCCCTCTTCAAGGCCCTTCTAACCTACATACCTAGTCTTCCAGTTAACCTCTTCCAGAAGTCCCCTCCCTCCGAACCTACCTTGGCTACCTACTATTTCGCGTCTTGCGCGCGCCTGCTATGCTATGCTATGCCCTGCTCTGTGCACACTGGCTGCGGCTGAACCTTTACGACGACGATATCAAAAGCCTGAGCGAGTCCGTCCGTCTCAAGAAGAGCTGTCATATCTAATTGTAAGTATGCAGGAGCGCCTCCCTTGCCACCAGCCTGCAATGATATGATCAGCCACATGCTCTGCTGCTGCTGCTGCTGCTGCTGCTGCTGCTGCTGCTGCTGCTGCTGCTGCTGCTGCTGCTCTGATCTTTTCCGTCTTCTCAGCCATGATGGATTGGCCGCCGTTGGCCGGGTCCTTTCAGACGATCTGCAACGAGCTACGAGAAAAGCTTCAATGCATGTGTCACCTCTCTCACCCGGCTTACCCTTAGGTATGTAGTAGAAGCAGAAAAGGCCTCGAGAACGGCCGAATCCAAATCTGCGGTCAAATCTCAACCGCGTGCAGCATCTCGGCCGGATCGATAGGCCAATTCTCCTGCGCGGCTACTAAATCCCAACGAACTGAGCCCTAGCTACTACCGGTACGCCAACGTTGAGCGGCGGATGACGCTATACAGAGCTAACGAAAGTCACTCTCCGCCTCTTCTGGGTTTCTGGGACGGATGGCGCGTCAATCTCAATCAGTGCTTCTCGGAAGTTTCCGAACACCACCCATTGATCTGTCTTGGGGGCACACCTGTGCACACCGACCATCGCCCTGTCGACGTTTTACTTGTACCATGGCCCCAAGGAGCAAACCAGAGAGAGACAACTCAACTCTCGACACAAATCAGAGACTGCCGTCTCGTTGTCGAGTGCCGAAGCGGAGAGGGCGCACCCTCATGGGTATCTACTTGAAGTCAGCCGATCATGAACGTATATGGCAACAGGCGTCTCTGAGCCATGGGCCGACGTACACCCTTGTCCGTACTTCTGAGGAAGTACCTAGTCGGTGCCCGCCCCGGGCCCCCATTAATCAGTCCATACGCTAGGTACATACATGCAAGTCACGACTGCTTTGTACCCTCCTCGAGTGCGGAATGTGACAGCCCGCAGTTCCTTGCAAATAACGTGCGCTGGGCAGGCGCCCGGGAACTGGAAACCTACCTAAGTAGCGAGGTACGTACGGATGCAAAGAAGACGCGGCTGTCCCAAGGCGATGATAGCGCTGAAGAATGTGCTCTCCCCATGGATCAGCGAGCGGCTACTCATGTCTGTCTTACAACTGGCCAAATGAAAGGGACCGCGATTGTTCTCGAAGGCGAGCGTGCCTGCAACTGCCCGTCCGGCCACTAGAGTCCGGGATGTCATCTTTGATGAGACGGACGGGAATCTTTTGCTGGCAAGCGTCGTATTCACGGTTCGGTGCATACTCGATGCCTTAATCCGCACTCATCTCTAATGAGGGGCTTTTCCCACATTCCCGCTCAGGGTCAGGGGTCCTGGGCAACCTTTCGGGTACGTGACTACCGAGTACCGCATTTATGATCTCACCTCACTACGGCCCTTGGCCTTTGGGGGCTTTCGGGGCACGTTATCCACACACATCACCTTGTGGATGGCTTGCCGTGGAGTTGTAGGTCTGGGCGGGTAGGTCGACTCTTGCAGCCGGCAGGCATACGGTAGTATCGCCAGAATACCGCCAGAGTATCCGCGAGGGAGATGCAGAACGAAAGGTCTTGAGGCTCGATTAGGTAAGTCATCAGCTTCAAGAAGGTTGTTTGGCACGATGCAGCAGTAAGCCGTACGTCTCCCATCAACCCTCGTCATGATCTTGCAGCATGGCCCGTTTCGTCGTCGGCTGCAAACATGCATGCTGTGCGCTTCCCTCTCACCTCATACTCTGCTCTTGCCCATTCCCGGCCTGTCCGCGCATCATATCACGCTTGCCGACGTCTTAATCCCAAGCCACGACCATAGATCTATCTATGGATACTGTGGCTTTTTGGCAGCTCTCGGCGCACTGGCGGAAAACAAAATGACCCTCAGCTGAGATCCATCAGCTCCTAGCGCAACAAGGTAGGCGGCATGATCGAGAGCTCAACACGCGCCATCGCACAAAGGTCTAGGTCAGCCAGTCGGGAGAATAGTAATCATGGCAGCGGCTTGACTATCCTCATCTTGTCTATTCAACCGAAGAGACGAATACAATCGAGAAAGCAAAATCGAGGCTACCGGCAAAGTCCACGAGTCCAACAGGTGCGAAACAACCTAACTCGAGCCCGGCTAGTTTACTCTATCTGGGCATTCACAACAGAGATCAATGAAGCGATCAACAGTCACGAAATGCAGGCAGATATTGATTGGGCGACCCGAGTCTCGCATCCCCGTCCACAGAGCAAGGCCCGGCAGGCTGCTGTTGCTGCAACGCAACCTAGAGGACCGACTCCCAATGGAGTGTGTGGAGCCGAACGGCCACAGCTTTGGGATTGGGTTGGCCGATTGCCGAATCTACGGGGAGTCGAGATCGGCCCCGCAAAATCCCAAAGCTGCTGTTGCTATCAACGCTGTCGCTGTTGTTCCTGATGCCGCTGCTGCTATTCTAATCTCGTCTCTCAACGAGCTGTACATTTCCTGTACACATTTGGGACTGATGAACAGGAATTCGAGGTCCGATATAGTCATCTTTTCAACTGGAGCTTGCCCCGGATGAAACCATGATGGAGGGAAAAGAGGAGATACGATATGTGAAACTGGGCCTTGTGAGACGCCAACGAGGTATAGAGGAATACATGATCCCACGCAGAATAAGCGAGCGGAAGGATTCGTTGGTCCAGACCATCAATCAGTCAGTCATCTAGTCCATCCCTCCCAACAGACCCGATATCACATATCACCAATTGAGGAAAGTCGCTCACGAATATGCGGGGACAGCTCGGAACGTGTGACTTGAAAAAAATCGGCCAGCAACAGCACGACACGCCGCTCACAGAGATCAAGGCCGGGCCCGTATCATACTTGTCCAGTCCGGCAACCAGCTGCTTCGTGGTGTAGCAGCCTTCTGTTGCTCGCCTATGGATTGCGGACCATTCCCGGCCGGGTAACATGCACTTGCAACCCACTGCAGTTATACTGTACTCGTTTCTTGGCTCCCTAGCCATGCCACTGCTGCGGCTGTACACTATATCGCAGCGGATATTGGTTGATTCGCACCATCAGATTAGGTTAGGACTGCGAAACCCTGGCGACGGTTACTGTCAGGCGGTGATACATACATTTCGTGTCGGCGGCTGCTGCAGCACACATACATACCCCTTTGACGAGCCGCTCCGCAGTGCCATGTTTCCGTAAGTCAGATCTCGACCCTCTAGAGCCTGGACCATTGCGACAACCGATACGACTTTGACAATGGAGCAGGCACACGTTGCACCTGCTACCTACGCGGGCATTGCACGTACTAAGACCGGGTAACCAAAGCGTCATGGGCTCTCCAGGGGCAACATGATGAAAATCAATGGGTCATGTTTCGTGGCAGTTGACTATCTCGACCGAAGGGACTCCCTACCGCATCGGCGCAGGGCTACGTAAAGGACCAAGTATACCGAGGTGACATGAAAGACACGCTGGCGGTGCGCGTCCACGCAATTGGTTGTGTGGCCAGCCGAAGTTCGACCCTGGGCAGCTGGTGCTTGCGTGTGGTATCACCGGCGGCGGGCTTATTATTCATGCCCGTACAATCATAGTACGGGCCTCGACTCAGACGCGACAACGTTGGAGAGGCGCCCAGGTGGGACAAGACATGTTTCTTGAAACACGGTCATATAGGCGGACACCATCATGTGTGTATGTGTGTGTGTGTGTCACCAAGTAAACGAAGAGCCCTGAAGACTACTACGATGTATAGAGACATGCACGACGATGCTCGCTTCGCGCCGGAGAGGAGACTATCCGATTCGCGACCTACTATGAAGTATTGTGCAAACAAAGCAGTGCAGGGTAAGTAATGCGGCGGTAATGGCTCCATTCATCACTGGGTCACCCTCTGCGCCAGGCGAGGCGAGGCGAGGGAAGGGTGGAAGAGAGAGGAGGTCGTTGCAGTTCAAGTCTTGGCTACTAAAGACGCACCGAAAGAGTGGTGGAAAATGCGAACCAGAACCACAACCCCAGCTCGCATGAGCAGTTAAGTTTATACTAGGCCAAGCATGGGACCATGACCCGGGCGACGTCAGGACGCAAGAACAAAGAGCCGGGGGGTGGTGAGTGTGAAGAGGAAAGAAGAAGAAGAAGAAGAAGTAGGGGGGCTCTCTTTTAGACGAGGCCAGAAAGAGGTGTTTCATCTTTTCCCGGCCGGATATATTGTCAGCGTTCTCGAAGTTTGAAACATAGTATCCAAGGCTCCACAGGTATATGACGGTTGGGTCGGCAACAAGAAGCATCTTTGATACCCTTGCTCCCGCATGTATGTACGTATGTATGTATGTGTGTGTGTATATGCATGCATGTCTATACCTACACACACACGTCTTGTGCGAACCATGAACAGCCAGCCAGCCAGCAGCCCGCAAAGGTCATCCTAACCCGGCAGGGGGTTGCAGAGGGGTCGGCGGCATCATTGGTCTCCGTTCCAACGTCCCTGGGTCGTTCCGCGCATGTCTACGTATGTACGTCCATCTCTATCTTTCGAGCTCGACGAACCCCTACGTCTATCAAACATGCCAATGGCACGGAGAACTATTTTCGGTCTTAAGCTTTCGGCAAGCTTCGCAGCTTCCCATCTGCTCGGAAGATCTTTTTTTTCTCCCTCTTGAGATTGATCCTATCCTAGGCGGGTAAGAAGGATGCAGGGTTTGTCTGTGACGATACGTGTCACAAAACCCGCCGAACATGAAATATCCCCGTTCTTTTTTTTG
The DNA here is from genome assembly GCA_022432395.1 of Pestalotiopsis sp. NC0098. Classification (NCBI taxonomy): domain Eukaryota; kingdom Fungi; phylum Ascomycota; class Sordariomycetes; order Amphisphaeriales; family Sporocadaceae; genus Pestalotiopsis; species Pestalotiopsis sp. NC0098. The sequence continues at coordinate 607,554 of JAJKLJ010000005.1, read as the reverse complement.
ACGTGGGCGATTTGCACTCTGTAGAGTATCGTAGACTGCACATCACAAAAATCCGAACCGGGCTGCCAATCGCATGGCTCCCGGGGTTGGTTCCGAGAAAAGAAAAAGGCGCTAGGAGTGAATAGTAGGCGAGCCGCAACCGTTGACAACAATCTGGAAAAATTCTTCTCCTCTTTCCCAGGTGTTTGTTAATGACACCCATGTCTTTCTCTTGCTTGAACTCATTTATTCCGCGATTGTGGGAAATAATGAAAAGAAAAAGAAAGCAAATGTCCCAGAATCGGGAAATAACATGCGACATGATGGGAGACTCTGGGGAACAGGGAAACTGGATCCCTTGGCGAATAATGGAGGCTAAGCTCGGGACACTTTTATCATGCACATCCCACCTCCCCTCGGTGATGGAGCACGATGCCCAGAGTCGACGAGAGCCCGCCGGCATCGACTCCATATTGTCTGATGGGTATGTAGATGCTCTGTCGGGATGCCTCGTTCGCATACCGCGCAGGACGTCAAACATTATAGCAGCCGAGGGAAAAATGAAACTCCCCACAATCCAAAAGGGGAGGTTTCTTCTTCTGGGATACCATAAAGTGATCATGGGCCGACGTTTGGTCCTGGTATACTGTAGGGTTGGTTGTGTGTAGGTGGCACGGCCCCGCATATACTACAGAGTCCAGAGTACAGGTTATATTGTGGCTTTTCTACAATCACGCCAATCTTTTTTTTGATGCTTTTTATATCTCTGCTTGTGCGACATGCAAGATGCAAGTGCAAGATAATAATAATGATCATGATCAAAAAGTCCAGATGAGATGAAACTCCGCATGCCGGTATCGTCACACTTTTTTTTTTCTCTTGTGCATGCATCGCCGTCTCTTTCTTTTATTGGAAGACGTGAGAGAGAACACTTTAGATGCGATGCGAGGGGCCGTCTTCTTTGCATGGCCGGGGTGGTTCACGAAAAGGGGGGGATGGGCGAGAATAGGTATACTCGCACCGGCCGCATTACCTATAGCCATGCCGTCATATTGTTTTCTCGTAGTCTTTTTTCCCTGTCTCTCTTTCATTTTCTACTTTCTGCTGGTTGGTAACGTGTTTGAAGTCGCCCTGATCGACGTGTGCCGTGTGGTTGTTATTTATATCTTCTTTTGAGCTGCATCTGCCCTTCCCCCTCCCTTGCGTGTCACAGGGTTTTCCCAGCGCATAATTATACTGTGCACCGATGGGCAGATATCGAGCAAGCAAGAAAAGAAGGCAAGTCGGATCCGGCGCCGAACGGAAACCAAACCAAACCCCGAAGCAGCAAAGAGAAAACGGCCTGTCGCTGATCAATGGTAATTGCGGCTGTTTCTCGGTATCGCGTGATAGGCCGTCAATGCATCTGAACCAATTCCACTATAGCACATGGACTGTTATACCCATGCTGTGTCGTCTAGTTTTGGTTTGAGAGACTGATGAGCTTGTGAAAGTTGTGTTGGCGCATCATTAATGAGTCTCTTTCTGTTAATGGCGGCTGGCAGCGATAACGGCAAAGATTTTTCCTATAGTGGGTACGGGTATACACTGCACTACGTATTATTTTGGCACAGCAATTGTAGGTTTCCAGGTGTACGTAGACATTCCAGGGAATATGGCGCCGGACCTCAGCGATGAAATAATAAAGAAGCGAAGTTTTGCCATTGCTTCGCGCCCGCTAACGACATTTTTCTCCCCTTCCCAATCTGCCGCCGCCGCCGCCGCTATGGGAACCCCGACGACGGCGTCCGCCGAACACCTCGAAAACTTTTCCCCTATTGGCAGTCTCTCCTGTCCTGTGCTGGGCTGCGCACGCCGGCCGCCCTGCAGAGAAGAGACAAATGACTTGAATCATTTCTGCCACCCGGGCGAGTCTCTCCTGCTGGCCCGACAGAGATAGCCTACAATGACACATAATATCCACTGATCGAGATTTTCTACTATCTTTTTTTCTTGCGGTTGGTGCCTCGGTCGCTTTGCGGTCACGTAAGCAGACCAGACGTGAGCCATCGTAGAAGGGAAAAATCCAACTTAAATCAATACTGACCGCCGTGTTTGTACCTGAACTCTGTTTTTAACCCGTCTCGAACCTTACCTACACATTTGTGCCTATCCTATCCTATCACGAGCCTTGTAATTGTCCTGATTTGTTCCCAATCGAGGAGGCCCATCTATACAAATCAGTATACTTTACCTTTATCCAAAAAGGCACGCTATAGAATATCTCAGACACAATGTGCAAGACGCCAATGCACGAGTTCCTGGCTGCTCTGCCGAAATGCGAGCACCACTTGCACATTGAGGGCACGTTCGAGCCCGAGCTGCTCTTTGAGCTGGCGGCCAAGAACAAGATCGTGCTGCCGGCCGACAAGGACGCGGCCTTTGCCTCGGTCGAGGCCCTCAAGGCGCGGTACCTGACCTTTGCCAACCTCGACGACTTCCTGGGCTACTACTACATCGCCATGTCGGCCCTGGTCGACGCCGCCGACTACGAGGCCCTCGCCTACGCCTACTTCCAAAAGGCCGCCTCGCAGAGCGTGCGCCACGCCGAGGTCTTCTTCGACGCCCAGGTCCACACGGAGCGCGGCGTCGCCTTCGAGACCGTCGTCGCCGGCCTCAAGGCCGCCAAGGCCCGCGCCGAGCGCGATTTCGACCTGACCGTCGAGCTCATCATGTGCCTGGTCAAGCACCTGCCGCTGCCGTCGGCCATGGAGACGTTTGCGCACGCCCGCGACGGCGGCTTCTTCGCCGACGGCACGCTGCTCGCCGTCGGCATGGACTCGAGTGAGAAGCCGTTCCCGCCCAAGATGTGGACCGAGCTGTACGACGCCGCGCGGGCCGCGGGCGTGCGCCGCACCATCCACGCCGGCGAGGAGGGCCCCGCCGACTACGTCGTGCAGTCGCTCGACCTGCTGGGCGCGCAGCGCATCGACCACGGCCTGCGCACGTTCGAGGACCCGGCCCTGGTCAAGCGCGTCGTCGACGAGCAGATCATGCTGACGACGTGCCCCCTGTCTAACCTCAAGCTGCAGTGCATCTCGGACATGCGCGAGTTCCCCCTCCGCCAGCTGCTCGACGCCGGCGTGCGCTTCAGCGTCAACAGCGACGACCCGGCCTACTTTGGCGGCTACATCCTCGAGAACTACTGGGTGCTGCAGGACACGTTCGGGCTGACGGCGACCGAGTGGGAGGGCATCGCCAGGGGCGCCGTCCTCGGCTCCTGGTGCTCCGAGGAGAGGAGGGCGCAGCTGCTGGCCCAGATCGACGCCGTCATGCTCGAGTGGACCCCCAAGCTGCTCGAGAGCCCCCAGCTCAAGAAGTAGGGATACTACCTACTTACCAAACGAGAATTAAAAAAAAAAGAATAATAAAAATAAAAATAAAGTATAGAAAGACATAATAGAAGATACATGTCCAATCAACTTGGGACATAGAGAGACAAGGATAGGACCGGAAACCCAGCCCAAGAAGGAAAGGGGCCGCAAAACAAAGTATAAAAACTATTCAAAATAGAAACTATAATGTTTGAAATGTGTTTAGTAGGCTGTGCAGAGAATTGTTTTCCATGGTGTTTAGTTTCTCCTCTATTCTGTATCTCCACCTCTCCCCTTGGCAAGAACCATGTATGTGGTGTTCGTGGCTCGGCTATTCGATCCGCCGCGTAAAAGTCTGAAACGCCTCGTTTGGCGGGAGGGGTGGTTTTTCTGGTTCTCAACTCTTAAAAAGACCGCACAACCTTCCCGTTGTGGATTTCCTATTGTGGCACTGCCCGGCCGAACAAACAAACCCTTGAGAGTTCTCTATATTAACCTTTTTATATCGGCCCCCGATTGGGTCGCTTGCCGCATGAACGACAGTAGGCCACCCTGTACAGTTTATAGTATACCGGCGCGGCGGTGACTATAGGGGCTGAGCGATGAGGGATATGCGTCATCCTGCTCGTGCCGCACCACCACCACCACCACCACCACCACCACCAAGAAACAACGCACAGTAAATGCACACATATCTCACGATATGCTCCTCTCGGCTATTCCGCGACGATGGCGGCAGACGCGATCTGGAGCGAACGCGTGGCACACGAACGGTCCCGGACTTCCGGGATGTCTTGCGCGTATAACTGTATACCTAGCTGCCGGGCCCTCTCACCCTTGGACATCTTGTCTGGCGTTCCCTGTCATCGTCATCCGGCCGCGAATCTTGGGTCGAGATATGCATATTTTGCCTCGTGGGCAATGTTTCAGGTCCAGGGCCAACCCGGGAAACACGTATGTAGTCGAGCGTGCAAGGGCTGGGCTGGTGCTCGGTTGAGCCTCATGGCGTAGCGAGCCTATGATGCGACTACCCAAGGTCCTGGGGGAAGGGTTGGATGGGTGGCAGCCGGTGCGGGAGACAGCACCACCGTTACTGTCCTGAGTAGGTATGTATCTTTCAGAGGATGGATGTGTACGTTGGGCATCACCAGCAGACTTACGTACGCCCGACGGGCCTTTGCGGAGGTGAGAGAGAGAGAGCAAAACGATGGTGCCGCGTATTGTTGTCACAGGGTTTGCTCGTCAGAAGGTCCCATCGTCCAGACAAGATGATGTCACGGGGTTGTGCGCTTTCTCTAGGCCCCAGCATCATGATGTTCTCTTCCCCTAGAGACTTTTGTGCTCCTGTGAGCAGAATGAGGAGGTATCGCGGTTGGCCCATTCGAGCAAGTTGTGGTTTCGCCGGGAGGGAACACGTTGGGTTCAAGCTCCCAACCCGTGTTGCCATCGAAGTACGACTAGACAGAAGTTCAGATCGAGTGGGCAGGCAAGAGAGTTCTCTCTTCTCCAGTAAGCAGACCGGACAAGTTGTCTATCTAGCTGCAAACACTTTGATGTGTTACGCTTGCCTTTGAAGTTCTCATGATAACACTATAGGATAAGAAGCTGTCACCCCTATTCGTTATCTTCATCAGTATGTTTTCTAGAGTTCAAACATGGGATTTCTCTTTAGACAGAATAATGGATCTTGTCATTATCGTTTGTTTCATTATCTGTTGTGGTCTTTGTGTTTGATTAAACCACTTTTTCTCATAATCGGCCTCAAATAAACACCACAGAACAGACAACCCAGTCTGCTCATAGTATCTTTAGTATGTAATCGATGCATTGTGTGGAATGAGACGGACTGTCCGCTATAAGTCATAACTCATGTTCACGTGAAATACATGTTCCCGATAGCTTTGACACATGTGGAATGGTACACGTCGTGATCTATCGAATGGGAAAATTGCCCTTTTCTTTTCTTCTTATTGTTTACTTTGTATTCATATATGCTCTGGTACTTCTTCGCTTTTGAGTTGTGCTCTATAGAAGTCCTTCTAGACAATATCACTTTGTTGTCTTTGATACTGGTCCATAGCCATGTTAGACTCTCTAGCACACAGCGTGAGTCTTGCCGTGCTTGCCCTGGATGGAGTGCTTCTCGTTCTGTTTGAAAGTTAGCAAAACGATTCATTATACACACGGATATAGAACCTCGAAAGATGTGCCAACTTACCTTGAACTTGTGGTGGTTGTGGCTGGCCTGCGCGCTGTTCACAGAGTGCTTGCGCAGGAACTCCTGGTGCTTCTTGATGGACTCCTTGTCCATGCTGTCCAGCAGCTCAATGCAGAGCTTGATGTCGACAATAAGGGCGTCGCAGCGGTTCTTGGTAAAGTCCTCGCGGACGACCACGCGCAGCATCTTCAGCTTGTCCGTGTGGGGAGCCATGGTGTAAGCCGGGACGACCCAACCGCGGGCACGCAGCTTGTGTGCGAGAGCAAACTCATCCCATTCTCTGTTCTCATCGGGCTTGAGGCGCCACGCAACGAGGGGAAGTCCTTCACCGGACTTCTTGGACATGATGATAAAGTCCATGGCCTCGAGAGAGTCGGCGAGGTAGTCGGCGGTCCGGGTCAGGTTGCTCATGATGGCGCGGTATCCCCTCTTTCCGAGGCGAATCAGCTGGTAGTACTGGCCAATAACCTGACTGGCGCCCTTGGAGAAGTTGAGGGTGAATGATGACTGGTCGGCTCCGAGGTAGTTGATGTTGAAGACCAGCTCCTGAGGGAGGTACTCGGCAGCACGCCAGACAACCCAACCGACACCAGGGTAGACGAGACCGTACTATACAGATGTCAGTGGCGCTTTCGACTAGTTCGAAAGTTTCATTCGCCTACCTTGTGGCCGGAAACGTTGATGGAAACGACCTTCTCGAGCCTGAAGTCCCATTCAAGATCGGGCACAACGAACGGTGCCACAAACCCACCTTTTCGTGATCAGCAGCTACATCTTATAATGCAGAATTAAGAATTGGCTTACCACTTGCAGCGTCAACGTGGATAGGGCAGTCAATGCCGCGCTTCACCAGCAAGTCATTGACAGCCTTGACGTCTTCGTACTCGCCAGTGTATGTTGTTCCTGAACAATTGTTAGGTCCCGTGTCCAGTGGGTACCGTCGCGACATGAATAAGAATAGAAAATGTGAAACCACAAATTTCGAAGATTCTCACATACCAAGAATGGCACAAATTCCAATGGTGTTCTCGTCGACGAGGTCAACAGTCTCCTCGGGGTCAATGACGTAGCGCTCGGGCGTGCAGTAGACGAGCTTCTCGTCAATCTCAAAGTAGCGGGTGGCCTTCTCCCAGCAGACCTGAACGGCAGAGGACATGACAATGTTGGGGTTCTCTGTCGACTTGCCCTCGGCGCGCCTCTTATTCTGCCAGCGGCGCTTCATGGCCAGCACGCCCAGCATGATGGCCTCGGAGCTACCAATACACGACGTGCCCACGGCGCCTTCGCTCTCGCTGTGGGTGGGCGCATTGAACAGGCGTCCAATCATGGAGACGCAGCGGTTCTGGATGTCTGCCGACACGGGGTACTCCTCATAATCAATAAAGTTCTTTGAGAACGAGTCGGCCATGAGCTTCTCGGCTTCCTCCTCCTGTAGACAGTGTTAGTCAGCCAAACATACCGTATACGATTTTCGCAGTTTTTCATGATGACAGGGAGTGGCGGCGATTAGTCACGCCCTCGCATGAAAGCAGTCATCCTCTTGGATACCATCAAATCCTCAACAAAGTCTTGTGTGCAAGTAAAACGTACCATGTAAGTCGTCACAAACGAGGCCAAGCTAGTTTCACAATGGTGGTCAGCACGAGTCTTACAGATCAAGCACCTCGATATCAATCAATTGGACCATGATTGCTTCTTCCCCGGGACATGCGGCTGCCGCTACTCACTTCAGCATGGGGTTGCCGTCCAGGCTGAGCTCGTCCTTGATCATGCGGTAGGCGACGTCCTTGGGCATCTCGCCGTCGGGCATCTCGTGGCGGGGCAGGTCCTGTGCGGCGAACTTGGAGCCGTAGACGCTCGTGGTGAACTGGTCCTCCTCGTTGGCCAGCTTGAGCGTGACCTTCCGGACGGCCTCGGGGAGCTTGCTCATCTCCGAGTCGTTGGGGATGGAGGCGAGGTGAACCATCTTGACTTGATTTCTGCTTTTTATGCGATTGCAAATGACAAAAAGGTGATACGATGATTCTCTGTTACGAGAAACTTGGTCACGGGCCGTGAATCAGAATCAGAGCTTGAAATGAAAGTGAAGGATATCACGAGTCCGCAGTCTCTCAATTGAGAAATTGAATCGGTGGTGGTAATAAATATCGAAAAGCTCGACCAAGGAAACGAGGCAGCTAGGTGTGCTGGTCGTAGGTAAGTGGTGATGATTGCGGGGTAGAAGGACGTGTGGTGTGTAGAAGAGAAGAATTATGTTACCAACTTGGGTCTTGGCAAGGTCTTTATAACAAATGCTAAAACTACGGTGAATGCTGGTTATTGGTTACCCCCTTTTTGTGGCCATTGATTGATGATTCAGATTTCTTAAGCAAGGAACGGTCAAGGGAGTAGTAACAGGTCAACACAGAAAACAGCTCAGGCAAAGAGGCAAGTACTTCGTAGTAGGTAAGGTAGTGAATACTGAACGGTCGAGAAGCTCCCCCACTTGGACACACCCCTGGAAAGCTTCTTGCTGTGACCTGTCTCCAATTGACTGGCAGAGGAGAAAGCCAGCAGCCAGCAGTCAGCGGCAGCGGCAGGCTCATTCCATTAGCTCAGGTGTGTCTCTCTGGTCGGAGGCCTACAATTGGGAATTGATAGCCAGCCGGGCTGTGTTGCCACGATCTCAAGTCAACAAATCCACAGAACTCACTCGTACATTACGACGGAGCACTCGGGGCTCGATACATAGTCGGGTCCGTAACTCTCCACTCCCAGCAAGCTGCAGCTTTGACTACGTGGGGCTCTCTGCTTTGCTACGATTCCGTCTCTTCTTGAGTTGGGCTTGCTGTCTTTAGGAAGCGGTATGTACTCTCACTCGGGGCTGGTCAGGGCAATGTATCTCCAGGGCCAGGGAGAGAGAGTACACTGTATGCCAGTGACACAAGTCAACGGCGGGAAACATACGACTGTGACCTTTCCCCTCGTTGGCCAAGAGCGGTCTTGAAGGAAGACGGAATATTCTGGCTTCCTACCTAGCAAACGGATCATGGAGCGGAGTGAGAGTGGGCATTGGCAGAAAAGCTTGGCTTTTTTTCTTCGATGTGCGGCAGGGGCCGGTGACACTGCGCTACGGTACACTAAAACCGTCTAGACAGGGGGTGAGGTGAGGTGCTGGCAGATCCAATCGCTCGATGCACGCAACCAGACGAAAAGCTGGTTTTTGTCTCTCATGCCTTGGGAGAGCTGCGGGTGTCTGGTCTCTCTCTGCTGGATCGAGATTAGAGCAGCATTATGCGTTGTTTCATGTTTCCTTCTTTCATCTCTTGTTTTATGGGCGTGGACGTGTTCCCAATCAGAAAGCTGAAAAAGCCCTCCTCGGATATACTGTAGGCGTCGCCGACATTGGTGTCGTGTTTACTCATGACATCATTAGTGCTTGCCATCCAAGGATTTCGGCTCGCCGTTGGATGGCAACAGTATTGGTCGGCGGCATTTCGAAACTCTTCCACAATTTGCGTCTCAGGGCCAGCTCGATATCGAAGGAACCCTCTCAGGTCAATCCGGCTTTCACGGACATCTATCTGCTCGATCAGCCAACCGTGTGTGTGTGAACATGAGCTTGGGTACAGATCAATTGGGCGCGGGATCAACCCGACAGAGAAAAGCCCCCGCCATCGATATCTCTGAGCACTGCCCCTCATCTCTCCCTCATCTCGGTTGGTGCCAGTGTGCTGGAGTTGACTGTTGTACAAGAAGAGTGGGAATCGATGCGAAAGCTCGTTCTCTTCTGCTGCAAGTCCGGCCGGTGGAGTCGCATCGAGAGACGGTTCCTGAACCAGTTTATATCCACAAAATGGAGCCTGCGGTGTTAAGTCGGTATTGTCTGGTGCTCGCCAACGAGGAACGCGGACTTAAAATCTGCCGAGTTTGGACGCCAAGACTCGACCAAGATCCATCTCGAATGGCACAGATCTCCAAGTCGAGAAGATCTCAGATCACGACTGACAATTGCAGCATTTCATGTTTTCGTAAAATGAGAGATCATCATGCCTGGCCAACTGTTGACGATAATGATGCATATGGGCTTGATCCAGCAGTATATTCTAGCTCTAGTACTGTGTAGGTACCGTCTCTCTCGCCCCGTTCTCCCCTAGGCGATATAGTATCGTGTACGTAACAAGAATTTCCGGCTTTATCCATCCCTAATCGTCTTCGTCGCGCATGCCCCCCGTAAGAGAGCCCGCCAGCCCTTGCATCCGCCGACCCAGCAGATCGTCCGTGCTCTTGAGCTTGATGATGCTCTTGGACTTGCCGTTCAGCCGGGCGCGGCCGTTGTTGCCGCGCTTCCTCCTCGACGACAGCCCGTCCGACTCCTGCGTCTCCTCGGCCGTGTCCGACTGCGGCGGCGGAGCCTCTTTGGGCACCTTCTCGTCGCTCGACGTCCGCCCGCCGCGAGGGGCCTTGGTCATGTTGATCTCCAGCCCGCCCTCGTCGCCGCTCGACTCGACCCGCCGGTGGTGCCGGCCGGCGGCCCTCTGCTCGTGCTCCCGCCGATCCCGCAGCTCGGCCGCGTTCAGCAGGTCCACGGCCCACATGGCGCAGCGGTCGATGAGCTTCCACGCCGGCGGGTACAGCGTCGGGAACTGCGTGAAGCCGTGGCTGATGCCCGGGATGAGCACCACCTCGCAGACGTCCTTCTCGTCAAAGTCCGAGATGTCGTCGAGCACGCCTAGGTGCTGCGACGTCCGCTGCGAGTGGTACGCCTGCTTGGCCTTGCGCAACCGCCCGGCAAAGATGACCGTGTCGTCCACCAGAGGGTCCCGCTCGCCCGTCAGGAAGTGTGTCTTGGGGAACTTTTGCAGGAGGATATCCGGCGCCAGGATCGGCGACAGCAGGTAGTCCTGGGAAAAGTCGGGGCGGTTGTGAGGCCCGACGTAGAGGATGATCATGGCGCGCATCATCTCAGGCGTCAGGACGCGATCGTTGAAGTACGATATCATGGACGACATGGCAAGCCGCGTCTGCAAGGGCTGGGCCTTGTGGGAGCTGGATCTGCGCCTCTGAGAGATGGGCGAGACGGCCGGTGATTGCGGCCATGTCTGGGGGTGCGCATGGGAGTACTCGGGGTGAGGACTGCGCATGGCTTCGTCCATTGCGGTCGCCGCGCCGTTGGCCTCTGATGCTTTCGGTGCCGCATTGTCCATCGAGGGCGTGTCTCCCTCGTCTTCGGATTCGTGAGGCGTTCCGGCCACGTCGGTGTACTGCCTGCTCTTCCTTCGCAGGTAGTCCTTGTTGGTCCCTCGCATCCGCCGGTCCTTGACCAGTGCCATCTGCTCGTCTGACATCCAGTTGCCAATGTTCATGTCCAGCCCTGGATACAGGAGAACCAGACCGTCAGGCACGGGCAGTTCGGCGAGGGCCGATCCGGGTCGTTTGTGACTCATGTTGCTCTCGATGATCATGAGAGTGAGTGCTGTCGCCAGGTTACCGCCGGCGCTATCGCCGGTGAGAACGATCTTGGGGACCCGTTTTCCAGACATGCCGATACAGCGGCCTTTGCTCTTGACGATACTGGTGTAAACGTCAAAACACTCGTTCAGAGCGTACGGGTACGGAAACTCGGGCGCCTTCTTGTAATCCAGACTGAGGACTGGCAGCCCTGTCTTGCCCGACCACGCAAAGAGCTTGTCGTCGTTGCACCTGGGGTCCATGGCCACGAAACCACCGCCTGGAATGTCGAGAATCATCTTATTGATGTGCTCGAGATCTGCAATGGGCCCATCGTAGTACAGCCACCCCGACACGACCTCGTTGTAATCGCTCGAACTCGGACGAGGTATTCGTATAGCCCTCGGCGGCCACCGCGTAAAACGTGGCCGTACCAGGCCTTGCAAAAACTGCAGGTACGGCGTCGTGCCCTTGTTCCAGCTCACGCGCAGGTGTTCTACCGTCAGCATTCCCCTGACCTTGCGAACCTTTTCGTCGGCCTGCTCCGCCGCGACCATGTAAAAGGCGGAGAAGACCAGGCTTGCAATGTCCCGTAGCCACTTGTATTTGATTCGCATCGCCGTCCAGTAGCCGGCGTCGAGGGCCGTCAGTACCCAAGTGGCACGGAAATATTTCTTGTCATACATGTTCGACATGGGTTCGGGGCTCGCCAGTCCGACCAGGGTGCTGAAGTTCCTCGCCGCATACAGGTACATCATGGTGATCAGCACGGTTTGCCATGCTGTCAGCTTCTTGGACGACAGTTTCGAAAAGAGGCGGAGGACGGGTGGTCCATGGCGGTGGCCTCTGGAAAAGTGATTAGTACTGGGCTCGGGTGGCGAGCGCAACAAACGTGAAAGCTTACTTGAATATATAGACGGACCAGAACGCCAACACGGCGAGGACCTGAAACCTCCGCGACTTGACGGACGGTCTCCCCAATACATGGTCTATCATGATGGAAGTCTAGCGATGCAAAAGTCTAGAAAGGAAAGCAAAAAAAAGACAGAAAAATCGACGAAAAAGAAAATATATGCAGGAAATAAACAAAATGGGGCCCGCGAACTAGAATTCTAAAAATGGGCCGAGCAGCGAATATACTTTGTCGTTTGGGGATCACGAGCCCGAAGCATGATCCCCGGCGTTACCGAGTCAGTTTAGCGGCAGGACATGAGACGAAGCAGTAGCAGCAGCGGAGAGCAGAAAGCTATTCGGCAACACGGCGATGCTGGCTAATCACTTCGGACGTGTTCCTTTTGGTTGTTGAAGGTATTCTCAGCGAGCGCAACGCAATATGAGAAGGAGAAATCTCGAGACGACGACCAATTGTCTGGCTTCTTGAAAGAAGAAAACCATTCGAACTGCGCCCCCATCCCGAGCTGAGAATTGAGCTGCTGACCCTCCTCGAAAAGCTGTTAAAACGCCGATGGGCCCTTTTCGGGGGGCGCCTGGGATTGGATAGCTCGTTGGAATGCCGTTGATGGCCGCTCTGCTGACGTTTGCGGATTCCAGAGGCTGACATGTGAAAGTCCCCCAAGACATTTGCATCCCACTTGGTCCAGTCCCCCAAGCCACCGAACCCACCTACACATGACCCCCAATCCCGCGCCAACCAGTCCAACCCCGGACTTTGGTAATAAACCCCACAAACTGGATGTGACCTCGAGATGATCCTGTAGTAGTACAAGAATCTGAGGGATGGGCTGATTATCGACACGCCACCGTTTGTTGTTGCAGCTGTCTCACTCATCCTTCTCGTTGAATCTGACGTATCGTAGTCTATTAAATAGAGCATGCATTTCTAATTGTACGCGCATACCGTCAGGCAGAAGCGTCCAAGTCAACCATACATCTTCGTCCAATCAAAGGACGTGTGCTCTAGGTAGTGCAACATCCTAATGGGGGCAGGGATCAGTGGTGGTTTGTGAGCTGCTGAGTTGTCAGACTTGATGATAGTGATGGTACATCCCCCGGCTACATTGATTGCATCCCGGCCGAAATACAGGCTATTGTCCATCTCGTGCTTGAAACGAGCCGGATCAGCAAGGGATACCTCGGATCACGGACCGAATGCTTCGGTCGGTGAGGTAACCCCCACTCTAGGTTGTATGTATGAACATGTTCAGCCAAGTCAGGGGAAAATGAGAGGTCAAAAAGCTTGTGATCGAGCAATTGCTGGAAATGATTCTGGATCTCGTTGGCGTGCCTGATGGGAACCGAAAAGATAAGCCTTAGCGTCCCCTTGTTAGTGACCAGCAGCCCAAATACTCAGTGGTACTCGAGCAATAGCGATGAGCTAAAAACAGGCTTTCGCTTTTGCACAAAACAGTCACTGGTGACTAAGGTATACTTCGGCGTTACGAGCATCGAATTTCCATACTCCATCTTCCCCATAATGATTTGCCAGATATAGTCATTCGTTTCGACATACCGGCCCATCATTGGCTGGGCCATTCTCTACCGTCGCCCTGTTGTCAAATGAGTCTTTTCCATCTTTGCCGACGTCGGCGGCGGCCTCCCTTATCGATAAAGCTAGTGTGGGTGTGTCATGAGATTTTCCTACGAGCACTTTTAAATGCATGGGCCATTACTATTATATCTGGACTTGTTTGCTTGACAGATCTGTTGTCACTGTTGCCTTTCCACACTCGTTGCGGTTTCACATACAAGGACAATGGCTTTCCGACTACCTGTGCGAGGGGCCGTCGCCTCTGGCCGGCGATACCTGTCGTCGGCGCAATCTGCAGCCGCCTCCAACCTGTCCCAGGAGGCCCAGCAGTCCATTGCTCGCGATGCCGCCGTGCCGAACCCGGATCCCACCGAGGACTCGGCCAGCGCTGCCCTGGTGAAGGAGCACCAGAGGTACATGCTCGCCACCTACGCCCGCCCGCCGCCCGTGTTCGTCAAGGGTGACGGCTCGTATCTGTATGATCTCGAGAACCGGAAATACCTCGACTTCACCTCCGGCATCGCAGTCAATGGACTCGGCCACTGCGATCCGGGCATGGCCAACATCATTGCGGACCAGGCCAAGACGTTATGGCATGCTTCGAACCTGTACTACAACCCGTGGACTGGTGCCCTCTCGCAGCTTCTGGTCGAGAAGACGCTCGAGTCGGGGGCCATGCACGACGCCTCCACCGTCTTCGTGTGCAACTCTGGATCCGAGGCCAACGAGGCCGCCATCAAGTTCTCGCGCAAGACCGGAAAGGTGCTCGACCCGTCCGGGGCCAAGCACGAGATCGTCTCCTTCCACCAGTCTTTCCACGGCCGCACCATGGGCAGCTTGTCCGCCACCCCCAACCCCAAGTACCAGGAGCCCTTTGCCCCCATGCTGCCCGGCTTCAAGTATGGCACCTACAACGATGTCTCTGCCATTAACGATCTGGTCACGGACAAGACGTGCGGTGTCATCATTGAGCCCATCCAGGGCGAGGGCGGCGTCAACGTCGCCACCGACGACTTTTTGATCGCCCTCGCCAAGCGCTGCCGCGAGGTCGGCGCCGTCCTCGTCTACGACGAGATCCAGTGCGGCATGTCCCGGACCGGCAGCTTCTGGGCCCACGGCCACCTGCCCAAGGAGGCCCACCCGGACATCATCACGACGGCCAAGGCCCTCGGCAACGGCTTCCCGATCGGCGCCACCGTCGTCAACGGCAACGTCAGCGAGAAGATCAAGATCGGCGACCACGGCACCACGTTCGGCGGCAACCCCATGGCCTGCCGGCTGGCGCACTACGTCGTGTCGCGCCTGGCGGACCCCGAGCTGCAGAAGGGCGTCGCGACCAAGTCGGCCCTGCTGCGGGAGCGGTTCGACCAGCTGCGCGCGCGCTTCCCCGACCTCATCAGCGAGGTCCGCGGCAAGGGCCTCATCCTCGGCCTGCAGCTGTCGCAGGACCCGACGCCCATCATCAAGGCCGCCCGCGAGCGGGGCCTGCTGATCATCTCGGCCGGCACCAACACCCTGCGCTTCGTGCCGCCGCTGACCATCACCGCCGAGGAGATCGAGTCGGGCTTGAACATTCTGGAGCAGGCCATCGAGTCGACCCGATAGATATTTTGTCATAAAAAAGGGACTTGCTGTATTTATTGCAAGCATTGGGTGTTTGGCGTTATAAAAAAAAATTCACTTGTGTATTTGATGAATATAGAGATGCAGTTTATTGCTTCAACACGGAGTTCTATCAAGCCAGCACATGCATACTGCCGGATGTACTCGGCCACTGAATTTCGGTCTCGCGTCGAAAGATTAGGAAAATAATCATTACAAAATAGGGCAATGGTGAATTGAAATAAGAGTTCCGTGGTATCTAAGAAAGCCCGCTTAAAAAAGTGACCGGCCAGCGCGTCTGATGTGGACATAATGAGCATCCCCCCTCTTAGCACATGAATTATTTTATGCATCCTCCTGATCAACATATTACGCCGCCCCGGCAGCGGACGCGACGAACGAAGCTGCCGTGTTGGCGTCGGCGCCGTAGGTCAGATGGGGCGCCAGGATCAGGTCGCCGTGCGCGCAGATGTTGTCGCCCGTGTGGCAGATGACCTTTGTGTTGGCGCTCGAGACGCCCTGGACGGCGTCGCCGTTGTCTGAAAATCGATCAGCATATACACGTCGAGAAGCACATGGGTGTAGTTGGAAGTCGAGAGAGGGCGTGTGGAGGCTTACCCGGGTCGCCAAAGATGACGGCGGCCATGACCTTGGACGTGGTCGAGGCCGGCAGCATCTTGGCCGCGTTGTGCACGAGCTGTCCGCCCTGCGAGTACCCGGCCATGACGACCTTGGTGTCTGGGCACTGGGTCATGGCTTGCGTGACGAGATCGGCCCTGTATTCGCGTCAGTCCGTCAAGATTCTTCCCTTCCACTGTTTCTGTCCCAAACTCACATGGTCTGGCTCCCGGCCTTGTCGCCGCCGGCCAAAAAGCCCGGGATGTCGGCCGGGTACTTGACGCCCTGGACGGCGAGGTCGCCGCCCATCTTGTCGGAGAGGGCCTGAAAAAAGGGCGGCCCCGCGACGGAGCCCACGTTGCCGGCCTCGGTGGTGCCGCGGGCGAAGATGACCGTCATGCCCTTGCACGAGCCCGACGAGAGGCCGTTCTGCGTGACGCCGCCCAGGCCGGCCCGCCGGTCGAGGGGCGTCGCCGTGGCCGCCAGGGCCCAGAAAGCAAGAACGGAAATTAGGGAGGACTGCATCCTGGCAATCTTTGGAAGGATAAAAAAAAAATTAGGGGTTAATTAAAAAGAGACAGGTAAACTGGCTTGAGGCTTGCAGGATGAGATCATGGTGTATACGGTGCATGTGAATCATCTTTATATCTTCAGCGCGCGCCTGTGGCTACAACGGCACAAAAGCAAAGCACTTGATCGCATCTTGGCGCAGGTGTCACGAAACTGGCTCTTACAGATCGCGACTTGATCCCGATTGGGAAATCCCCCCATACTGTTTGGGTATGTGTATAACTCGTACTGCCACGATCCTTTGGTGAGGGACTGACTGGGATGGGGTGGGATTCCAATCTGTGTCGACAGGGCCCTGTTGTCATACTGCACGGAATGCTACCTCGGCTTGTTGGGACTCCCCACTGTTTAGGCGTGTCGGCGCGGAGGGAAGGGGACAGGATCGAAAACGCCAAGACAGAAGAGGTCGAATTCCGAGAAATACGAAAAGAAGGGCGGGAGAAGAATTATACTGGATCGCGGATGCGAGGGAATGCCGTGATGCGATTGGTTGGTTTGGGGTGGGCGCATCTGAAACGGGACTGCCCGCAAGGAGGCCCGGGGGTCTGAGTCCTGACTGATCGATCACTTCGCCCTGACAGAAGAAATCATGAAGGAATCCTTCTCCCGCTTGATCGGATCCCAATTCGTCCGATGAAAAAAAAAAAGAAAAAAAAGTGTCTGTCAGCCATCTTCATCAATCGCTGCTTTCTCGTCTGTCAAGTCTTTTTTACTTTCCTCTTGGTGCGACAGGACTGATGTTGGATGAGCTGCCAGTGCATATGCCGGCTCGTGAGCAACGGCCGTTTTGAGTAAGCCTCTCGCCTGATGTGTGGATTCACACTTGTCTCATGGAATGTTCTTGACTTACAAATATCTTCTAGGCCGAGGCTCATTGATAACATCCCATCTTCACAGGTGGCCCGGCCTGAGCCCTCAGGTGTCAAAGGTACTGCTAGCATGTCTCCATGTTCTGGGCGCTCTTCGTCTGCAATGTCATACAATTTCATCGTTTGAGATGCCTCTTGGAGCACATTCCCCGAGCAAATATTCAAGAGTTATGATGCCATTTTCGTATTCTCTCATATGAAAGATATCGTTATACCATCTTGTGCCCTACGTAAGTTTCACCATCTGTCCAAAGATTGACGTTGTACTTGGCGCGGCACTCGTCTTCTTTACGCACTACTCAGGATATCTTCGCTGGCCTTCTCCGCGAGCATCATGGTGGGACAGACCGGAAAAGCGCCAGGCACCCTCGGGAACGCACTAGCATCCACGACCCTAAGGTTGCCAACGCCGTGGACTCTGAACTTGCTGTCCAGCACCGCCATCCTGTCCGACGCGGGCCCGATGGCGCATGTGCTCGTCGGGTGGTGGCTGTGGGCCTGCAGCTTGAGGGACTCCTTAATCTGCGCGTCGGTGCAGTTCTGGTCCCGGCCGGGGCACGGGTGCAGCTGGTCAAAGGGGCCGACGGGCGCCGGCGCCGCACCGAACGCCTGCCGGAACACCTTGACCGCGTCGAGCATCTCCTGCAGGTCCTCGTCGCCGCCGTGCTCGAAGAAGCGCAAATTGATCTCGGGCATGTCGGTCGGGTCCGCGGACCGGAGCCGCACGTAGCCCGCGCGCGACCGCGGGTTCATGTGCACCAAGGCGCACTCGTACTCGGCCGGGCCGTAGTCGCGCGGGAAGTACGGCCAGAACCCCTCGAACGACAGCGAGCCGCACCAGCTGTGGATGTTGCGGTGGCCCGTCCACGACGTGGGCGTCTTGAGCATTACGGCCATGGGCGGCGCCACCGCGCCCTCGAACGGGTGGTCCGCGAGACCCAGGACGTAGCCCTCGTAGTTGTCGTCGAGGTTCTCGCCGACGCCGGGGAGGTCCTTGACGACGGGAATGTCAAACTGTTTCAGCTCGTCGGCCGGACCGATGCCGGATAGCTTGAGCAGCTGTGGCGAGTTGAAGGCACCGCCCGCGATGATGACTTCTTTCTTGGCGTATACTTGCTGGGTAACGCCCTTGGCAGTTGTATTGTGCCTTGGATCAGCGCTGTACTGCGACTTGCCTCTTAGCAGCTCTACGCCAATGGCAGTGGGACTGGAAGTGTCATTGTTGAAGAGGATTCTGGTCACGAGACTGTCCAGCTGCACCGTCAGAGGAAACTTGGCCGCATCAGCAAGAGTCGCTTTGATGTAAGTGTTCGTTCCGACACGGTTTCCCTGGGGGTCAGCATGCTGAGGCAGACTGAAGACACCAACTTGCTGATCGCGATCGGGATCCAATGGGTTGAAATCTCTCATCACCAAGTCTGCGACTTTGGCCGGATCGCCGCCAGTGACCTTTGCAAGCTGCTCGGCCATGGTCCTGAAACCTTTGTCGCCACTTATGGCATTGCCAATAGAATTCTGAAGCCAGCCATCGAAACCATGGCCAGGCGTTCCCTTGGGAAGGAAAGTATTGTTCTCCATTTTCACAAAGTATTTGCGCATGTTACTGGCATTCCAACTCTGGTCTCCAGTAATGTTGACGATATAGTTCCAGTCGTCGTCAGAGGGGAGGGCACAAATCCCGGCATTGTCTATGTCCCTGTTTATGAGTAATAATGCCCAGCTCACAACGCGGCCAGAGACTTACGCATTGCACAGCCACCGAGTGTTCCCGCCCGTGGGTACCATATACCCAGCTGAGTCGAGCCGGCCGGGGGTTCGAGACCAGTGTAGAACTCGCCGTCCGGCTGACGCCAAACCATGTGCTCATACTTGAGCTCCCTTTCGGGATCCTCCGAGTGCTTGGAGAAGAAGTCCCATCGTGTTGTCTCGTCGCTCGCCGCGGGAATAAAGTTTCCGATTTGGGAAATGTTTGGATTATTTCCTTGGTCGTCTCCGGCCTCGAGCAGGATGACTGAGTGTCCGGCACGGGCTAGGTTCGCCGCCAATGGTGCGCCTCCTGGCCCGGAGCCGACGACGATATAGTCATAGCTGGTGGCATTCTGAGCGGCCACTCCCGAAACAAGGAGCAGGCCTGCGATAGCTCGTCGAAGCATCATGGTTGACTTCTCGGGCTCAACATGAAAGTTGAGAAACGGATCAAACGCTTGGAGCCACCCAGTCCCGTAAGATGCGAGAATACCATCCCATATTTATATGACTTCTTGAGAAAGAGCCACTTGGGTATCCCCTCTCAAACGGAAGCATCATGTCATACCAAGGCTTTTCAAATCTTGGCTACATATGCAGAGAGGCCTGCAGAGTAGCAATATCTGCTTTCCTACAATAGGAATCCGAGTCTGGTCGCAGTGGAAAGGAAGGTACCACAATAAGGCTGCGAGGGACCTTGGCGGGTATCATCATGGCTAAAAGCGTGCAGCAACTCGAGTGATTGCTGCAAAGTCGAATATATATCCGAATTCCTTCAAGGCGAGGCACCCTGATATGGCTAAATTGCAACCAACCAGAGGGATGCCAGATACTGAACCATTGTGGTGTGACCGTGTGAGCTGTGATTGCAAGCATCTCGGAAAATACTATGCAAATATTAAGCAGTCCCGGCTAAGACGGAATTCGTATGAACCCTGGCAATAAGCAAAAGCTTAATAGACGAGAGGGGTCAATTAAAATTCTTGTTTGCAATACTTTGTACCTTGAATCTTGCCATCATTTGTGAGCGATTCGCACTCGTGTCTCTCTCGAACACTGGAGCGCGATGGTTATCGCATCAAGCAAGTTGCCTAACCCAGGGCGACGAGATATGTCGGCCATTTGCAGACACCTTTGACCACTAAACGAAGTGGATAATGGCGCTCGAGAAACGAATCTGAGCAAAAGGCGTTTCTCGTTTGCATATCTTGATTTTTGCTGCTGGTTCGAGCCGTTCAGATGCTTTCAGACGGTGGCTTCCAGCAAATCGCATAACGGGCAAGCGAGCGCGTTCGCGCGTGGGGTGAAAAGCTGTGCTGTTGTTTCACATCTTCAGACACTAGCCAAAGCTCTATGATTGGCTTTCGCACTGCAAAGAGAAATGTCAGCCTGAAGTCATTACAGCGATACTGGAGTGCCAACTGAGATTCCAAAAGAGATGATGGTTGTTGACAGTTTGCTCTGGGCGGTGCCAGTGGGTTTAAGTTACAGGTAGACTTAGTGCACAGCAGACCCCTGTCGAGGGGTCCAAGCCAAAATTGGGGGGCTGCTCGTATCGATAAGCGATAAGATCGAAATTTTGGGAATTCCTCTTGCTGCACCTGTTTCAATTGCTCTCGGGCGGTTCCTCTCCTTCTTCAGCACTGTCAATCGCAACAAGTCACCATGGGCAAGAGGAAAGTCGCAGCGCTCGAAAAGGTCGAGGCCGATCTGGCTGGTCTCCAGTACAAGATTAGGCGCGACCCCTTGGCCTATGAGAAGGAGTTCTTGGACCACCACCGCCAATATGGTTCCTCGCTCGACCAGTTCATGATGGCGCCCCTCGGCAGCGACTCGGGCGCCCTCATCTCCTTCCGAGAGCAGATCGACCTCATTGCCCACGTCGCCGATCTGTACCCAGAGCACACCGCGGGCTTCGCCGACGAGCTCAAGGAGATCATCACGAAACACCATGCCATCCTGGAACCCGAACTCCGCGAAAAGGTTGTCAGCTCCCTCGTGCTCCTGAGGAGGAAGGAGGTCGTCGACTCGAGCTACCTCTTGACCACGCTCTTCCCCATCCTGACTACGACGCCGAGCAAGAGTCTGCGATCGCTCTTGTTCACCAAGATCGTCAGCGACCTGCGATCCTCCAACACGAAAACCGTCAACCACAAGTTGAATCGCACGATGCAGACCGTCCTCTACAACCTTGTCACCTCCGATCGATCTTCGCCCAAGGCGCTATGGGCCGTCAAGCTCACCCGAGAGATGTGGAAGAGGCAGCTATGGACGGATGCCAGGCCAGTCGACGTCATGAAAGAAGCATGTCTTGCGGACAACGAAAAGGTCGTCGTCGGAGCCGTTCGATTCTTCCTCGGCGGTGACAAGGAGCGTGAAGAGATGGAGGATGACGCTAGCGACGATGAGAACATTGACATTAGAAAGGTCAAGCATCAGATCGGTATCAACAAGAAGTCGAAAAAGAAGGCAAAGGCCCTGGACAAGGCCGTCGACAAGGTCAAGAGACAGGAGCGCAAGAAGAACGCCCCGCACCCGTTGAACTTTTCGGCATTGCATCTGCTCCACGATCCCCAGGGGTTCGCAGAGAAGCTGTTCCACAAGCACCTGCAGGGCACCAAGGTCAAGCTGTCGCTCGACTCGAAGCTGCTGGTCCTGCAGCTGGTCACGCGTCTCGTTGGTCTCCACAAGCTCACCGTGATCGAGCTCTACTCTTGGTTCATCAAGTACCTTACGCCCAAGCAGCAATCTGCAACCTCTTTCCTCGCCTCTCTGGCACAAGCCACACATGACCACATCCCTCCCGATGTCCTGGAGCCTCTCATTGAGAAGATTGCCAACGAGTTCGTTTCAGAGGCAGCAGCAGCAGAGGTGTGTTCGGCCGGTATCAACTCCATCCGCGAGATTTGCGCGAGGCAACCTCTCGCCATGGGAGATTCCCTCCTGCAGGATTTGGTGCAGTACCGCAAGTCCAAGGATAAGGGTGTTGCCATGGCTGCCAGAGGTCTGCTGTCACTGTACCGTGAAAAGGGCGCGGAGCTTCTCGCCAAGAAGGACCGAGGCAAGGACGCCACCATGGGACTAAAGAGCGGCGAGCAGAAGCAGCGCAAGTTCGGTGAAGAGGCAGTCGGCGAGATTGAGGGTCTCGAGCTATTAGAAAAATGGAAGGAAGAGGAGAGGAAGAGGAAGCGCGCAGAAAAGGGATTGCCTGAAGATGCAGACGGTGACGAGGATGAAGAGGAGGAAGAGGATGACGAATGGGAGGTCGCCTCGAATGACAGTGACAGCTCTGGCGAGTGGATACGCGTCAGCGATTCGGAGGACGAGGACGAGCCGATACCCAAGAAGCAAAAGAGGGCCGAAGATGATGACGACGAGAAGGATGCTGCCGAGGAGGAGATTAAGACCCTCTCCAAGCTCGCCACTACTCAGATTCTCACGCCGGCCGACCTGGCCAAGCTGAAGGAGCTGCGCATGGAGGCCAGCATAGACCAGGCCATGGGCAACCAGAAGCGCAAGCAGCAGGAGGCCCAGCAGCGACACATTGACGAGGGCCTGACGGCGGAGCAGATCGAGGCGCCGTCGCGACTCCGCAAGACGACCAAGGAGGAGAGGATAGCCATGGCCAAGGAGGGCAAGCCGGAGCGCGAGGAGCACAAGTCGACGCAGGCCATCCGCAAGTCCAAGAAGGAGGCCGAGGGCAAGTCGACGACCAACAAGGAGAAGGCGCGCAAGAAGAACTTCCTCATGACGCTCAGCAAGGCCAAGAACAAGAACAGGCGAAGCTTGACGCAGACCAAGAACATTCTCAAGGCGCACATTGAGAGGAGCAAGTCTGGCGGTAGAAGGCGTAATGGTGTTAGTAAGAACTAGAGCGAATCTTGATGGGAGTACGATCGCTGGATTCAATTTGATAATTGCACATGTTAGCAGATTCATGTGATACCCTAGAATTCTTCTGTCAGGTCACTTTGAACGTTTATAAAATAAAAGAGGAATTTTCATATGATCAAGATAATCGACTGAGTACACGATATACGATAGCAGCGAAATGAGGACCAAGTCATTATTCAAAAATAATGCACCTCTGTCGTATCCATCTTATTCTCGCGCTCCAGCTTGGGAATGAGCTCCTTGATGCGCGCGACCAACGCCTTGCCGTACTCGGGACCCAGGGGCGGCGCGGGCTTGGTGCCATCAGGACGCAGCCAGGGCACTCCCCTGGCGCCCTCGTGCGCCCTGGTGGCCTTCAACATGATCTCCGTGGCGGCGTCGTCGTACCCGCCGCCGAGGATCACGGCGGCCACGGGCCTCGAGTAATCCTTGCTGCCCAGGTCCGAGTCGGCCGGGACGGACTGCTCCCCGCTGAGGATGGCTGGGATCTGCGCGGCGCCGCCCTCGGGCGATGTGACAAAGTGGATCACTATACGAGGTGAATTTCATGGTCCTTTTTTTCCCCTTTCAAGTATGACCGGGGCTGTGAAGGTGCTTGACATACCTTCGTACTCGGGCTTGAGATTCGCAATCACGCCCACGCCAATGGCCTCGGTCTTGCCGCACAGAATGACTGGCGTGCCCATCCTGATGGTGGAGAAGAATCGTCGAGGACAACGTGTTGCGATGGAGGTCGAACGCGCAAAGAAATGAGCGAGGTGCAGTGGGCGGGGAGCAAACATGGTTATATGAGAGAGAGAGGTGATGTTTCGGTTATATCCGGGGGCGGGCGATGCGGCCGCGAGAGACTATTGTTGGTCGTGCTGACAAACTAGTGTACAGTGTCTTACAAACGACACCAACAAGCCATTCATAACTTGTCTGACCGTGCCTTTACGTCAAGCGTTGTGATTGGTATGGATAGAGCATCAGGCCATTATCGTATACTGATCATTTTTTATTGAGCCGGTCTGTCATTTCTAGAGTTCTTGGCCCTCGAGAGACTACCCCTGGCCATCTCGCTTGGCCAATATAATCTGTGCACTTGATGGTCGTGTTCTCCTTCGTCATTGCTCCCGTTATGCCGAGTACCGAAGGAACAAACTACACTTTGGCGCTAAATTGTACAAAATAGAAGAACGATGTTGCTGGCCAACCACTGCATTGGTTCCTTCCGACCCGAATGAGAAGCTTAGTGAAGAAAGAGTGTTCTTCCTTGGCTGCCAATTACTCATCATGACCGTCTAAAGATATTACTGATCGCCTCAATGCATCCGACGATCATGGTCAGTGGTAGGCGCTGATGCAGACTGCGAAAATTTGCCTGTATCGACTACATGAATGAGGATGAAGCTGCCACTGCCATGCTGTCTATCGACGGGCGAGCAGATTGGAAGCACTAGGAATTGAGACAATGGACAAAACTATAAATCAGAACGATTGAGTCAGAAATGATGTATACCTAATCTAGATCCTTCGGGGTCAAGTGTAAGCTCTTATTCTTCCGAGAGTCGTCAAGTCCTCTGGGAAGCCAGGACCGTCGATAAAAAATACCATGAATTTATGCTGATCTCATCGTACCTTCTGTGTCACGGAGCTCCTTACTGCTGGGCATCAAACATTAGGCACGAAGCGATGGACTGGGCAGTTCACTACACACACCTTGCTCATGTAAACACACTTTGCTCTCAACGACTTGTCATTAGCATCTTGCGTTCAACGCCTAGCTTCAGAACTTTGGATTCTTACTGCAAAGTTCACTTCGGCTCTATATTCAACGACTATATTCCGACACTCGCTGTGCAACATCATTGACCATGTCCCCCCGTTCCCATCCCACCGGTATATATAGTGGACCAGGGCAACCGTTGATTGTTGCTGTTGGATTCGATATCCTCCGCCTCATCTGCACCCTCCTCTTCACAATATCCAGATGGATCTTAGGCGATCCGATGCCGACAATTCCCGGCCCCGACGACCGTAGACTCATCCACGTCCGTTGGTCCCTCCCTCACAAGGCGCGGACGGTCATGTCGGAATGGGCCTCAACGTACGGAGAGCTTTTCAAGCTCAGGATTGGGTTCTATGACTATGTCGTCATCAACAGCCCGGAAGCTTTCCACGAGATCCTCGTCAACCAGGCATGGCATCCCTGCACATTGCATCATTTGCAAGAAACTGACAGATATGCTGACAATGAACATGAGTAGTTCGTAGAGACGTCATCAAAAATACCGGCCCCTATCGCCCGTGGTGTCGCCAATAGAGGCCTGAGTTTCTTCAGTATGGAGTATGGGATGGAATGGAGAAAAGACGTACATCAAAGATTCTTACATTCTGGTTTGCACCTTGAAATCCACCATCTGCGGCCCATCAAGGCCGCGGTGTCGGAATCCAAAAGATTTATTCGGCTCCTGGCAAGGATCAATCCAGGAGACTCATACTTTAATGCTCTCAGCCGCACAACATTTTCTTTCTTGATGACCATCGCTTACGG
This sequence comes from Pestalotiopsis sp. NC0098, assembly GCA_022432395.1. Lineage (NCBI taxonomy): Eukaryota > Fungi > Ascomycota > Sordariomycetes > Amphisphaeriales > Sporocadaceae > Pestalotiopsis > Pestalotiopsis sp. NC0098. The sequence goes on along the minus strand of JAJKLJ010000005.1, from coordinate 582,251 downwards.
GAGGCGTATACATGACTACGACCACACGGAACTGTTCGACCTATTCGATGAAGCCATATGGTGTGGGAAAGTCCCGATACCATTCATTGGTGACGAGATCCCACCATTGGCGACCGGGGCCAAGTCTTTGCTTGCGACCCTAGCCTCTTGGATTGAATGTTTGTCGAGAATTTTCTCGAGAGGAACTTCTGCGGCCAAGATCGCTGGCTGGAACTACAGGAACAAGATGAATCGCTGGGACCGCATCAGTGACGAAGTCGAGAAGAACAAGATCATCAACAAAAGAGCTGCGGATCGCGGAGTGGATGTGATCAGGGACGATGGCCGGCCAAACTTTGGCTACTTTATGGCCGAAACACGCACTGTGCCAATCGTCCTATCGGAACAAGCAGGGGCCTGGCTCGTTGGCGGTATCGTCGATTGTGGCGGCTCCATCACAATTGAGGCCATCCACTGCTTGATCCAAACCATGGTATCGCATCCAGGGATACAACGAAAAGCACAGCAAGAAGTGGACGAGGTATGCAACCTGCGAGGCGATCATTATATCCCTCACTTTGGAGACATACCGGAGATGCCATTTGTGAAAGCATGCGTCAAGGAGCTGCTGCGGTTGATACCCATCGTACCATGGGAGGTCAAGCACATCACTTCCAATGAGATTACCTACAAAAATTACCGCATTCCTAGGGGCACGGTACTGCTCGCCAACACTCCGTTTCTGAATCGGGATCCAACGCGGTACCAGGACCCGCACCGCTACGATCCGTCCCGCTTCCCGGAGCACGCTCTCCGCTCATCAGAGGAATATACAAGGGTACCGGCTGACCATGCGAGGCTGCGCGATCACTTTTCCTTCGGTGGCGGAGTACGCAGGTGTCCGGGCATCTACATGGCAGAGACTTTCCTTGAACTCACACTGGCCAAGTTGCTGCGGGCATTCGACCTCACTGAAGCTCCATGTCAAGAAGAGCCCTTCTACACAGGATCACATCCTTTTGGCACCGATAAATGGCTCAGGCATAGTCCAGTTCGCGTCCATTTCCAGCGCCGGCGCCATTTCCGCACTGGGGTAGAGATTGGAGATTTTACCGCCGACCAAGACGATGATGAGATAGACCTGCGGGGAGACGAGTAACCGGACTACAATGCCTATTTTCAAAACGACGATGGCTATATGCAGAATGGCCCTGCCCAGAATCAGAATGGAAATGCCCAGCATCAAACTGGCAATGCCCATCCAAACAACCATGCTCAGCATCAAAACAACAATGCTTAGCAGATAAACAGCAATAATTAGCAGGTAAATGGCGTGGTCCAACATCAAACGGCGATGCACAGCACCTGGATGACGTGGTCTAATAAGTAAATGGCCATTGCGCATAAGAAAATTAAGATCTCAATGCCAGGAGAGAGGAAAACGTCATCAGCCACCACTAGGCAAAGAACGATACCATTGGCCATCACAGGCACAAACCAAAGCAGCTTCAAAGGTCGTGCAGGGACTCATTTGAAAAGAGCTGGATGTAGGGAACTCGAAAGTGACCGGCAGTATACGTAGATGATTCATGGTTGATGCTTTATCAGACGTCGCCAGTAGCATGAGGCATCATCAAAGTCATAGAAGTTGTTGCCACTTGAGACTAAGAACATCATCTATCATTGGGCGACCAAGCTTCGAGTGGAAATAGGGGTTACAGGTCGGGGTTTTGGAGCATCGAATGTCATAAGTTTATCCAGTTGATTGTGGGCAGAACAGTCGAAAAATTAGAAAGAGATAATTTTGTCCCTTCAGGCTCGCATTAAAAAGAGCAATCAATCCTATGTTTGCAAGAGAGTGTCTTGGCTTGAATTTATTCGCCCGAAGCAAGGTACTCATTTCGAATTCATCACTTGTTACAAATTGTCAATGACTTGCACTGTTGTGCAACATCATTATTCTCAATTCAGACTTGTGAGATGACCCAACCGATTATACTACAATAGAACTGGCAATCTTCCTTTGAGTATGTTTTTTTCTCTTCGAAAAAAGCATAATACATATATTACATGTTGACACGAGCGCCATCGCTGAGAAAAAAGAGACACTTCAAAAGATGAAATGCCGCAATAGGCAATCCCCGAGCCCTCTCACCAAACCGAATACAGCCTTCACTAAACTCTGTCCGCGTACAAGACCTTGCGATCCCACGGCGTCCCCCGCACCTTTTCCCTGAGCGGCGACGTCGTGACCTGGGGCGTCTGGGTTGCGGCGGTGGGAGTGGCAATGCCCTCGACCGCCGTCCTCGAGTTTTGCCGGGCCCGTGTGCCCAGGCCCCACACCACGTCGTCGTCGGCGCGGGCTGCGGCGCCGGCCATGCGCGCGTACAGCCACCGCGTCACGAATTTGGACGGGTACACGCCGAAGCGGGAGCGCACGCGCTCGACGATCTGTGACGAGTTGAGGGTGGGGGCGCGCGAGAGGAGGGTTTGGATGTAGTCGATTTGGCAGTGGTCTGTGTTGGTAAAGGAGGCTTCCATGGTGGGTGGGTGTTTTTGGCCTGGTACTCCTCGAGTTTTTATTGTCGAGTACTGGCTGATATGAGTGGCGGTGGACGAACTCTGTAGGTAGTACTTGCAGGACTGCAAAAGTATGATTCGACAAAACCCAAAGAGCCAATCACCTTGAGTTTCGACGGCAGGGATTTGGAGATGCTCCACTGTCGACTACGAAAGAGGAATGGACGAGCGGTTTCGCTGTTGCGGCGGAATCGTCTTTATGTGAGGTGCGAGCCATGAGTATACACAAAGGCTGGATCCTCGAGGGGCAATATCCTTTATTCCCTGGCGTCTTTGATGGCAGTGGCAGGAGCTCTAGGAGTACACAATAAGCCACTCGTGGAAAATACATCTACAGATAGCATTGCTAATGCTTGACCTCTTGAGTCTTAAGTTAAAAGTAAATAGGTAATGGCTGGTATACCCGTGGCCAAGGTTTGACCAAGCGACCATGTTGCCCACCATGTTACCGTCCATGCCCGGGCGTTTGTACTGCACCTAAATCCATTGGAGGGGTTAAATATCCAAATAGACAAGAAATTGTCACAGGTCCGGGGCAACGGGACATGACCTGTCTAAACTAAACTGGGTGCTGGTTAGGCCAGTGGTTACGGTCTGCCTCCAAGCAGACCACTCAAGGAATTCTTTTTGGAGACCGCCAGTTCGAGTCCCCGGGACTACATTCTTTTTTGCAATTATTTTCTCTTTGTTCTTTGATGTTTTGCCATTCCAATTACCAGCTTTCTAGGGAGCTTTTTTGCGTACCTTGTATGATCATGTAATTACTACCCATCTGAACAACTTGTTTTTTGCAGTTGCATGAAAGCTGTTGCCCATGTCTGCAGATTCCAGTGCCTGAAGCTCCATCCGCTGTCAGACTTGGTGTCAGATCCCGAAGCTTCCCAAGCATCCTTCTTCGCTTGCTCCTGTTTTTCTGGCGCTAGCTTTTGACTGTGCTCTTAGCTCCCATGGCATGCCTTGTGTACGCGACATTGACTATTGACAAACGGCAGCGTCGCATATTTTGACATCATCCTCTTTTATTATCACAACTGATATGATAGATACTTGAAGTTCTCCACTCGGCCAGTGGATACTTGAGTCAATAATAAATCTTGGTATGCGAGACGAATGGTCGTTCTTGCTGGAGAATAGTCACGTCGGCACGAAGTTGCTGTAGACACATGAACAGATATAGACTGGAACATCGATAATACTATTTCGAATGGTGTCTACCTGTGAAGTTGAGCTTGTTTCCTCGGGACATAAGTGACAAATGACAAAGCGACTGCGTTTGCGAATGCACGAGATTGGCAGGCAGCTCCTATAGATATTAGAGAATGGTGAATGTACATGGCTGCAGACCTTGTGTGATCATGAACCCTTCAGATGGCGAGAAGAGAGAAATAACAATAGATTGAATGAAAGCCATGCACTGGATATACCCTCGCAAAGACTGGAAGGGGCGTGACGGCGGCATTGAGTGGCAGAATTAGATACCTGGGTACTTGGTTGGCTCACCGAGCGGCAGAATTCGGTACCTAGGTACTTCCAGGCGATTGGCGGGCGGTATGTTGAGCACAGACCACATTGTTACCGGATTTGGCGGTATAGCCGGGCGGTCAGCACAATATACAGTTGCGCGGGAGTGGGGCGCGGGAATCCAGCCAATGAAATAGGACTAGCGCCGTTTATACTGTTTTCAGATCACGGTTTGCCAGTTGAGAACAATCAGTGACTGCCAGGACTCTTGCCTATAAATGTAGCCAAATTTTCGCCGATCCTGCACAACTTATTCCTCCAATCCAAACAACACTCTTCATTCCTTCAGTGACTCAAAGCACCATCCCCTACAACCCAAGTACCCATACAAACACAACCATCTCCAACCCATACCATCTTCACAATGGTTTTCCCTGAGAAGGTTGTTGCCTTTTTGGCCATCACCCTCTGTGGTCTCGGCGCTCTTGCCCACCCCGGTGACTCCATTGAGCTCATCAACCGCGAGGCTGCCCTTCACAAGGCCGCCCTTCGCACCGCTCACGCCTCCATGACCAAGTGTGAGAACCATCCCGAGGCTCTCCGACTCAAGGAGGACGCCATTGCTCGTCGTTCTGCCTACGTCAAGGCTGTCGCTCGTCGCAACGGTAAGCAAATTCTTTTTCTCGTGACACAACCCAACGACTCTTGACTAACTTGTCGCCTTCCAACCGACTCTCCCCATGTCAAGAAGGACATGGACGCTCTGAAGAAGTGGGAGGCCATCTCTCACGATCACACCAAGATGCTTGACTGGGATGCCAGCACCCCCGAGGATGTCATCTTTGGTTCCAACGCCACTACCGCCCTGTCCCCCGAGTCCATCCTTGGTCCTTACTTTGTCTCTGGTGAACTCTTCCGCAAGGACATCACCGAGGGCCAGAAGGGCGTTCCTCTTCACCTCGACATTCAGTTTGTCAACCAGAATGATTGTACCGCCATCAAGGACATGCTCGTCGACGTCTGGTAAGTACCTACTTTCTGCAACATCAACATAAATCGTTCTTTCACCTTCTACCTTACTACCCCGCCATCCTACAACCCCGCGATCTTCCATCCGACCTTCAACAACCTTCACTACCCCGCGATGTTCTATCCGACCTTCAATAACCTCAATCTTCATTATCCCGCCACACCTTGTACTCAACCATACTAATCATCTCATGCCAACAGGCAATCCAACGCTACCGGAGTCTACTCAGGCATCGCCCAGGGCGCCGGCCAAACCGGCCTGAACACCACCTTCCTGCGCGGCGTAGCCAAGACCGACGCCCAGGGCGTCGTCCAGTTCGACACCGTCTTCCCGGGCCACTACGGCGGCCGCGCCAACCACGTCCACATCCTGACCACCGAGGGCTACACCCTGCTGCCCAACAACACGTACACCGGCGGCAGCGCCAACCACCTCGGCCAGCTGTACTTCAACCAGGCCTTGAACGACGAGGTTGAGAAGCAGGACCCCTACAACACCAACAAGCAGCAGTACTTGACCAACCAGGAGGATGGTTTCGCCAAGGATGCTGCCTCGAACCTCTACGATCCCTTCATGTCGTACATTCGTCTTGGCAAGGGTCCTGCTGATGGCATTCTGGCGTACATCACTGTTGGCATCGATCAGAAGGCCAGTTATGATGCCAGCCCCGCCGCTCGCTGGGGTTCTGACGGTGGACATGAGTGTCACAATGGCCAGTGCAACTAAGGTTGCAATCTTCTTGCCGCTGAGCATTGTCAACATTCGGACACTTGTTCAGCGAAGGTACTCGGTAAATGAGTACAATAAAAGTTCTCCAAGATGTATTGGGAGAAAACTAGATAGAGTAGACATGCAGGCGCCCAAGACTTCCGCCTCGTGAACAATACAGTAAAACATTTTGGTAAAATAAATTCTTCAGTGACATTCATTCACAGTGATTATGCATTGTTAAAAGTCTTGGAAGACTGAAAGTGACTCTCTATTGTTGATATCGCTAGTCTAATTCGGAACTGGCCAATTAACCAAGTGTCATTCAATTCCAATTTAATGATTTCGTACAGGAGTGATTCCTTCACATGTTTCATGATACATACTTCAACTCGCTTCGTATAGACATTTCTCTCCTTCATTAAGCAGACATTTCAACCCACGCCACTTCCCCAACCACTGGATTTAGTGTGCTTCAATAAGCATACTGTCATCCATAATAGCATTAGCATCCGAGGCGGGTGCCCCATAGAGTTCAATATCCATGTTCCAGTTGGTCGATGTTCCAGTAGCCTCCGAAGCCTCGGTCATGGTGACGGTGGCCTTGACTCTCATGGTCTCTGTCTCGGTGATAGTTTCAATCTTCAAGGTGGCCGTCTCGGTGACTGTCTCAACCACTCTGACTGTTGTCTTTTGCGTAACCGTGTTTTGGAAACTGGACTGAACGACTGGCGCTTGCATCTCATTGACCACCTCCATCTCGTGTGCCACTTCCATCTCTCGTGGCTCAGGAGCTGCAAGAGCCATTGGAGTCTCGTACGGCTCGTAAATGCTCGAGGCCTCCACAGATGCGATGCTCTGAGAAGCAGCCACTGATGGAGTGGCAACAGCTTCGGATCTGACCTCGTGGCTTACGACTGGCTCTAATGCAGAAGGGATATCCTGTACAGCAAGACTATCCATGACCGGAGCCGTTTGCAACTCAACCGCGCTCTTATTTTCGAAACCTATTGTATCCACCGGAGCGCTTTGCGGCGAACGCAGAGCCATCAAGAGGACGAGGAAGCTCAATCCGACAATGAACAGATTTCTTGTGTCTTGCATGAGAACTCTTGCCGACTGAAGGAGCAAGTCGCCAAACGAGGCAGACTGAAGAGACTGTCGACGAGCTTCGCGGCGCTCATAAGCATCCTCAGACGGAGAACGTTGCGAAGGTGGAGGGATGTACGAGTCAGGGTGTGGCTGGTAAGGCGTCTGTTCCCGTGACATCTCTGGAGCTGGCGTTGAACCATACATCTCGCGCATACGCTCTTCCTCCACAATACGGATCTCTTCAGGAGTCGGACTCTGGCTCAAGAGGGACTCTGGGGGTGGTTCGATTTCAAGTTGTGCATGAACAAGATCAGGTTGCTGGTCAAAGGACCGATCCAGTTGTTCCTCAACCTGTTCTTCAATCTGTCGCATCACGTCCGGAAGAAGCTCAATCTGTTGATGAGAAGCGGCCTCACGCTCTTGTTGAGCAGTCAGGAGTCGCTCCAACTCTTCGCTGAGGCCTGGGTCGAGAATGGGCTCGATTTCGACATCGACACGTTCCATCTCCTTCCAACAAGCGTCCCAAGCACCGGCCTTCATAAGTCCGTTGCTAGCATAGACTTTGACGCGGAAGATCTTTCCAGGGTACAGAGCATCGTAGGCGATTTCGTTTTCGCATGTCTTGCACCAATGCCGGTGTGTAGGCCGTTGCGTCACGTCAAAGTCGTCCTCGCTCTCTGAATCATCAACGATGGCCGTCTCGTTGGCCGGTCCGAGATAGTGGCCGCATTCCAAGATGCGTGCGCGGCGCCTCACAGGAAGGTCTAGAGCCTCAAGTAGACGCTCCTCGAGTATCTCGTAGTCGTTCTGCGGGTGGCCGAGAAGGATACCCCTTTCGCAAACCGTGTCGCCCATGCGATCTTGAAGCATGCGCCATGATTCTCGGAGTTGCTTTGCCTGCTCACTCATCTCCTCAGCGTCAAAGCTGTTGATGACATCACCCCACACCCAACGGAGAGGCAGCAACGTGACATGGAGTAGGACAAGAGGTGCTTCCTTGGTCTTGAAGCGAGACGGTGTTCTGTTCTTGGGAGAGTACTGAGCCGAGTGTGAAGGGCTGCCGAGACGAGATACAGTTGGGAACGGGCGCTTAGCCGAGCGAGGCGAGCCAACGACTGATCCGAAGACCGAGGGAGTTGGCGAAGACATTTGCATGGCGCGCACATCTGACGGACTGCGGAAAGCTGGCCGTGGGTGGCCTCGGATGGTCGGTGTAAATTCGTCTCCCTTGTACTCATACTGGGAGACGTCGGACATGCGGGGACTTCTTGTCGCAATGGAAACTCCATCGACAATAGCAGTTCCCTTGCCCGATTCAGACCCTCCATCGTAGGATCCCATGGAGCTCCTTGCGCTCTTTTCACTAAAAATATCCTCGTCTGTGCCGTGCTGAGAACTGCTGTCTGCGCCTTCTTCGGTTGGTTGTCGCATCTCTTCCGCTTGTGGTGTTTCCTCCCCTTGGTCTTCCGTCATTGACAAGTGACTATGCTCATGTTGTTCTTCTGAAGGATCCGTGTGGGCGCTCAGAACAGAGTCTTGGCCTGGCTCTGTGTGATCGTCTTCCTCGTCTTGGTCGTCTTGTTCCTCAACGCGGTGACTTCCAATCCGCCTGACAATGTCTCGAGCAGCTCGTTGAATCAGCGCCTCAGTGCGCCCTGAAGCCCGCCGAGCTGAGCCCTTGTGCGATGCCCGGTCGTCTTCGAGGTTGGAGTCGTCGAGATAGGACAGATCCTGCTCGTCGCCTTCGCCGTCGCTTTCTATACTGGGAAGAATAGAGTGCTCCTCAGTATGGTGCTCGTCCTCGTCATGCGCATCTTCCTCAGCGTCTTCTTCCTCTGCGGCAACGGAGTGGTCGACGTAGCTCTGGTCTTGGGATGCCTCAAAGTCGTTGTCGTGGCTCAGTACAGATTGCTCGGCAGCTTCATTGTCCATGTTGCTATTTTCGTCCATTGCCTCGGCCGATTCTTCAGTCGAGCTCATGGCATCCGAAGCCACACTGGTGTCGACGGGCTGATCAGATTGCGCACTCTCATCCGCGTGCGGTTCGGGAGCGTCTGGGTGCGATTCCTGGTGGGCGGGTGCTGCCGCGTCTTCAGCGACGAGACTGATGTCGCCGGGCTGAGATCTCGTTTCTTCTTCCATTGCTTCGCTCAGGCAAGAAGGGTCAACATGTATATCGAAATCGTAATTGGGTTTGCGTCGGGGCATTTGAAAAGATTGAATCTAATAAAGCTTACAGGCGCCGCCGACGGGAAAGTCTGTTTGGATATACAGTAGTAGTAGTATCAGGTTGTGTGTACAGAGTAGGTATGATACGTGGCACGGCAGAAACTCTAGGACGGCAGATTGAATTATGATTTGATGAGCGAGCAGCGTGTCCACACGAATATGCGTTGGCATACGGCGGCCTGACTGGCTACAGAGGCCGGACTGGGCTGATCGCGGTTCGTGGTTGGTGAGCGGCAGGCTGGGTTGTATTGTTTACTCGCCGTTGCTAGGACAGCGCCTGGGCAACCAGCACCGCGGGGACCGTTTTTAGCTGTTGGTAGGGGCTCGCGTCAAAACACCCCCGGCACTTGCTGATCCGATTCCCCCAGATACAGATAAGGGCAATCAAAAGATGCGAAAATGAAGAGAGAGAGCAAAAACAAAACTGCTTGGATATTGAAATGGATTGGGAATCTGGGCATTAATGGAGTTTTAGTCCCTGGTCTCTCAATCTAAATCATCCATGTGGGCGCAGAGACCGTTTTCCATCATTCTGCTATTGCAGCGACGCCCTCTTGTCTCAGGGGTCTCAGCTGGTAAAGAGACATGTGTTTTGACGTCACCTCCCATTGACCATTTGAGGGGAACTCCTTTAGCTGTTAGGGATGGTAAAAGATCAATTTCATTATGATCTACAATATAGGAGACCTAGGCTATTGGGAAATATCATGCCGATTAGTTGCAATGCTATTCCCAAGTTCGTGATGAACTGCAACCGCTGGTTGGGCGTGGAGATTGATTGTCGCTTGGGGGGGTTCCCGCCCCCAGACCTGACCTCCACTCCTTCATCGACGCAACGAACCGATCTCCGACTGCACTGGACCTCTCTGGGCCTGGGCCGCCTGGTGGGCCGTGGGCTGTGCTCAGTTAGCAGAAGTTCAGAACAGACCTCGGACAAGCTGAGTTAGCGCCACAATCACAAACGTGGCCCAGGTCTGAGGTCCGTTCCCGAGATTCCAGGTTGCGCTTTAGTGCCTTGACGTCATTTTGTCTTTTGTATGGCACCAGAAAAAATAGAAGCGCATTTCCCATTTCACTGGACCGGATCGCGATTCGCAACCAAGTTTCTTGTTCCTTGATACCCACGGCCGCGACAGTCTAGATCTCCGGCGCCAGATTAGTCTGCATGAGCTCGCGCATGGATCTGACCGATATTGTTGAATGGAGTCAGCCGATTCTGCGTCTCAGCCAAGGTTCTGCACGAAATCCGGCCTTGCGCCCCTGAGAGAAAGGCCGGCCACCACCAAACCCGTCCCCCAAGATGCTCAACAAGCCCAGAGAGTAGCTCGAGACCATTGGTCTGTTGGCGTCGCTTCAACCCCCCTTCAGTCCTCGACATGCAGTAGGCTCGCGACAAGTGCCCTTGTCCTTGTCGGTGTGCGATACATACCATCTCAATTGCCCACTACGCTGTTTTGCGCAGCTGGATTTTGCTCCGGCAGTAGGCGAGGCTCGCAAAATGACTGCTCACACCAGAGTGTCTTGAAATGCATGACAGGGGAATGGGTATACCCATGGTAGGCGAATCATGGTCTGGATCGTGACTCTTGCTCTATATAAAGACACATGCCAAGAAGCAACTCAATCACCTTTTGGTTTTTCGTTTCTGGGTCTTTCAAGTTCTTTTGGTCTCTACTCGCATCGCCTTTCTAATCCCTTCAGTCCTTATTAAAGGCCAGTCATTCAAGATGGCGGACGAACAGAAGCCCACGGCGGAGAACATGACGATGCTCCAAGGCTTCGAATGGTATGTTCCATCAGACCAGAAGCACTGGGTAAGGCTCGAGAAGAACGTCGCCGAGCTCAAGAAATGGGGCGTCGACAATGTTTGGATTCCACCAGCGTAAGAAAACGAGAAACAAAACCTGTCAGCGACGGTAGGATCAAATGAGCTGACTGGAGATGCGCGTGTGTAGATGCAAAGGCTCCTCTACCACAGGCAATGGCTACGACATCTATGATTTGTATGATCTGGGCGAGTTTGATCAGAAGGGAGGCGTCGCCACCAAGTGGGGAACCAAAGAAGAGCTCCTCAAGCTCGCGGCCACAGCCAAGGAGAACAATGTCGGCCTGTACTTTGACGCTGTCCTGAACCACAAGTTCGCCGCGGATCGCAAGGAGAAGTGCCAGGCCGTCGAGGTCGACCAGGAAGATCGCAACAAGAACATTAGCGATCCCTACGAGATTGAGGCCTGGGTCGGTTTCCATTTCCCAGGACGCAAGGGCAAGTACAGCAAGATGAAGTGGCATTGGTATCACTTCTCTGGTGTCGACTACAACGCCACCAACGACCAGACGGGCATCTACAAGATCCTTGGTGACAAGACCAAGGGCTGGGCAGATGATGGAGACGTTGACGGCGAGAAGGGCAACTAGTAAGGAGCACTTTCTGTCCCTTGTACCTCAATTACTGACACTTTGAATAGCGATTTCCTGATGGGCTCTGATATCGACTACGATCACCACGAAGTAGTAGAGGATACTCTGAACTGGGGCAAGTGGCTGGCCAAGGAGTTGCCCCTCAAGGGTATCCGCTTCGATGCCATCAAGCACTACAGCGAAGACTTCCTCCGCCAGTTCATCACTACCATGGATGAAGAGTACGGTCAGGGATGGTTCTTCGTCGGTGAGTTCTGGAAGGACTCGCTCAGCGACATGACGGCGTACCTCGACCGGATGCACAAGAAATTCTCTCTCTTCGACGCGCCTCTGGTCTACAACTTCAGCGAAATCAGCAAAGGCGACGGTGCCGACCTCCGGAAGGTCTTTGACGATACTCTCGTGGCCACGATGCCTGTCAATGCTGTCACGTTGGTCATGAACCACGACACGCAACCCTACCAGGCTCTCGAGGCACCCATCGAGGGTTGGTTCAAGCCAATGGCTTATGCTTTGATTCTGCTGCGCGAGTCTGGCTACCCCTGCCTGTGGTATGGCGATCTCTATGGCATTGACCCCAAGGGTGAACATCCTTTCCCTCCGTCCTGCGGCGGTGCACTGCCCAAGCTCGCGCTGGCTCGCAAGCTGTACGCATACGGCAAGCAGGCGGATTACTTTGACTACCCAACCTGTCTTGGCTGGGTCCGGTACGGCACCTGGGACCGACGTTTCGGCTGCGCTACGGTGATCAGCAACGCCGATGCTGGCGAGAAGCGCATGCACGTCGGCGAGATGCATGCAGGTGAGGTCTGGACTGACGTCCTCGGCTGGTCCGACAAGGAGGTCACCATTGACAATGAAGGCTTTGGCGTGTTTGTGTGCCATGGCCTCAGCGTCAGCATCTTCGTGAACCGGGATGCCGAGGGCAGAGAAAAGTTCTCTGAGACATTGTGAGTATCCCCATGGACCTGCCGTTCTGATCACGACATAGCTGACACATCGCAGTAATGACAAGATTTACGACGAATAGATGATCAAGACACGTAGACGGACACTGTATTGAGACAGCCTAGAATAATAGAATACACTTTTGGAAATAGTACCTTTTTGAGCCCAATATCGACCAGAAAGAGGAGAACGCCCTTTTTTTACCCAATGACCCGAACACCGCAGCATAACACAAGAAAAACAAAACATCGCTCTCGTCAGTCAGTGGCAACTCCTTTTCGTGCCGCTCCCATTACATCGACCGACCGGGTCCGCTAAATTGATGATAGGAATCACAAACGCCGCCGCACTCGGCCACCAGGCTGACGCCGTAGTGGCACTTCTTGCACTTGGAGCAATGCCACTCCCGCCAGTCGGCGCACTCTCCGCAGCCCCGGCAGTGCCACGTGCAGTCCTCCTGCTCCCAGTCGCCCCGCGGCGGGACGGTCGCCTGGTCCATGCTGCGGCACAGGGAGAAGTAGTTCTGGCGGTACATGTCGCCGAAGCTGCCCTCCTGGAAGAAGGCCAGGCGCAGCAGGGCCTGCTTGAGCTCGCGCTTCCGCGGGAGCTCGTTGGGCCCGTTCTTGACGGCGTCCCACTGCTCCCGCCAGCTCTCGTAGGCCGCGCACTCCTCGCTCTCGCCGATGCAGTTGAACAGCTTGTCCAGGCTGAGCTGGCGCGCCTTGTCCTTGAGCTTGAGCACGTACGAGATGAAGCACGGGTGCAGCTTGGGGTGGCGCTCGCTCGTGCCGAAGAGCTCTCCCAGGTCGATCTTGTTGAGCGGGTTGCTGCAGTTGTCGGAACACCCGCACGTGTTGGGCGAGCACTGGTATCCCCACTTGCTGCAGGCACAGTTTGTGCAAGGTGCCCTGGCGGAATTGCACCTGCATCCCGTGTGCTTCTCTGGGGGCTCGACCTTTTTCTGCAGAGGTTGTCAGTCGTCTATATCCAACGCACGTGCATGGATTTGCGTATTTGCCATACCTCCGTCACTGGTGCGTTCTTCTTGTACCCGGGGCCGCCGGATACCAGGGAATCAGCGAAATTGTGTCCGTCCTCCTCGGAACGGACGTCCGAGTCGCCGTCGTCGGTGTCGTGGTAGCCGCCGCGCACGAGCTGGTGCTCGCGGACCAGCCTGGGCAGGGCCCTCCAGAAGGCCTCGACCAGCTGGCTGTCGGCCTGCAGCCGGGGCGGCGAGTGCCTCTCCCGCCAGTGGGCGATGGACGGCTCCCACGAGTACTGCTCGACCAGCTCCTCGATGAGCATGATGAGCTCGGGCTTGAGCAGCGCCGGCGAGGGGCGCGCGCCCTGCTGCTGCTCCCGCTCGAGCTCGTACCAGGCCAGCGCCGCGCGCACGAGGTCGTCGCAGTCGTAGTAGAACTCCTCCTCCATCATGCGCAGGATCTCGGCGGCCGAGGGCGTCGCCAGCCGCTCGACGGTCATGGAGAAGAGCGTCCGGGCGGCGTCCTCGTCGTTGAGGATCTCCGTCGTCGTCGACTGCCCCGACGACGGCCGCCTGTCCAGGCACTCCTGCAGCTTGGCGGCCACGTCGGCCTGGAACTCGAACAGGAACTGCCGCGCCTCCATGCTGATCATGAGCGAGTACTCCTCGAAAGTCGGGCCTGCTCCTCCTCCCCCTCCAGCTTCCACCCAATCCAGCACCGAAGAAGTCGTCGTTGTTCGTCTTTTTGAGGAGGCCGGTTCCAGCGGATGTGAGTGTGCACTGGCCATGGCTGACCGCTTGGCTCCGGCCATTTGGTGTGGCGTCCTCCCAAACTCGGCATTCATTATCGGTTTTTTTTTTTTTTTACTTTTTCTCTGTATTCCCTATTTCATAGATTGCACATACACATAAAGCGAGGGATTAAAAAAAAAAAGAAGGTTTGCTGCCGTGGCTATCGTGAAGAAAAACCAAAACTCAAAAATTTTCCTTTCGACGTTTTCCTCTGAACTGAAAAAAGAAGAATCATGCACGATGAGCATGGACCACTAAAGAAAAATCATTTTTAGTCTCCGAGCAACACCGCGTACCTTGCACTAGAAGGGCGCTCGCAAGGTGGTCCCTGTCTATTCCAGTTCTCTTGTTCTTACTTTCGCGACGCGAGGCGAGAGATAGGTGATATATGCTTCGGAGTTGCCTTCTAGAAGAGTTTTGATTATGATTTCTGCATGATGCTTATTGTTCAGTTCGTCGAAGCCGTGCTTTTAAAGCTGTCAATTCGCATGATAATATGGTGCCGCCTTGGGTTCGTGGTCATCCCAATGCGTATTAGTGTGAACACTAGTATAAAATTTTCTGGCTTGACCGCACAAAAGAAGAGAGGAGCGGAAAATATCTTCTCAGTCGTGGAGTCAATTGTCCAAGGCGGAGTCGGTGCTTGTGAGTTTATATGATGGCTCTTGAAGAGTTCCTGAGCCAGCAAAGGTCCGGCCCTCGTCCTATTCGTCAGTGTTCATAGAAGCGTTGGAATAGAGTTTCCAACCAAGTCTACGAACTTTCTCCAGTAGTATACACTTCGCCAGTGGCTGGTTCCGGAATCGGGTGCTGCTACTACCTTGAGTTAATCTACACGAAATTAAAGGTTTCCCTTTTCGACAAGTCGCAGCTGATTGTATGATCGCTTCGCCACTGATTTTGTATTCGCCTATACCGAGTGAACGACAACCCGACGCCAGTCCAAGGTGGTTGAATCACACTGGCGGCACTTGTGCTGTACACAAAGTGGCGCCCCTTCGTCAGCTGTAATTGCGATGGTTTCCTTCTTGACGACGAAAAAGACGGCAGTATACTCCTGAGGCAACGGCATCCGAGGGTGATTGCATGTTGCCTACACCCCATATCCCACGATTTGACTCCAATCGTCCTGGGAGCACCGGTGATTTGTAGGTATACTGCGAGCATTGGTACTCTGTTTAGCACCCCTTTTCAGCTCAATACCAGAGCTCGAAGGAATTGAGGACGTCGAGCTATAAGTGACAAAAAGACGTCGAGACCTCGCTGAATGCCATTTCACGATGGAGACTGTCTGAGCTGATATCGTCTTCATGGCTGAACATGGCTGCATCAGGTCGGTAGGAGTGCAGACCGTGGCAACATCGAATATCGATGAGTAAATCCGTAGAGCCAGCTTCGAGGGATTCGAGCCAAGATAGAAAGAATTCGTCCGACTGCATGAATAGAGCTCACCAGACGACGCTGGGCTTGTCCGCATACGAATGGTATCGTTTGGCATATCTGGTGTGATTCTCTCGCCGTGGAACTCCTATTGCCCATTATGTAGCTTGATTGTGGCCTTGGGTTTAGTTGGAATCACCTCGATCACGACTTATATCTCGAAGGTTCTGGCTTAAACACAACAAGTAGAAATTTGTCGTGACCTTCTGTGGCAGACATGGAAACATATTTGTGCTGGAACCACACTTGAGATGTCCACAATGATCTTATGGCAATATAATTACTCCTAGGATGTTGTCAACCCTTGCGGATGGAAAAATACAAGGAAAGTATCCAGTGGTGTCATTGGCTCTACTCTGGACTCGGGATATCAGAATGTGTAGCACACATAAGAATGCTAGAATTGGTTTGTGCTGTGCGTTACTTGTAGTCTTCACTCGGCAGATGATTGCCTCTCTCCGCAGGGGTGTTTTTCGGGGGCTGTTCATTGCAAAGCAGCATAGCATTGATAAAGACGTCCGGTGCAAGCACGCTGTGCTATTCGTTCAGTCCCGAAGTACCTTTGCTGCTTCCTGAATCGCAGTCAGTCATGTTCTTTTGATGCCAAGATTGCGAGTGCAAGAGGAAAGAAACCCAGTTCGTCTAGACTCAAGTTCTAGGGGCAATCAATCACCTGTTGTCCCTAATGACAGCAACGGTGGGTGCAACGTGACACCTTCACCAGCTGGATCGTGCTACTCGCTTACAGTTGATCGTGATTGGCATCAAGTTCTAGCAAACGGCGTCCTTTGTTCCATCGTCGGAAGATCACTAGACAGAAGAGCCGAGGAGCATGAATCGAGCCTAGGTGCCGTGGAAACCACTCCGGGTAGCAGTCGAGTCAGTAAACAGGAGTTGGTTAGCATCATCATACGATGATTCATCATAGTAAGAACATTGTTATTATTATTCTCATGTGACATATACAGGTCACTTCACTCGTGTACACAATTGCTTATTTTGTCACTGCTTTTTACTACGTGTGGACTCGAACCATTTCGGTGAAATTGACATCTAGTGTTCTTGCAGAGCCAGACTATCGATGATCAAAAGAGTCCGCCAACAAACATACCTCAAGCAGACTCACGAGATCTTGATTGCCACATTTCCCAATGAGAAAGCATATCAAGCAACTATGGGGAAGCTCAAGCCTCAATGTTCTCTCGTGACCGTTCACCTCAGCAACGCTACCTGCCAACGGTCGACAGCTTTCGGCCCGCTGTATTTTATACAACAAGTACCGAGCGCTGCTTCATGATTCGCCCAGACACAATTCAATAGATCTCTCTCGATGCCTCAATAGCGGGCATACATATTCAATCCCACATCCCGATGCCAACGACTCGAAAGGGAAGGCAAGCATAGGGAAAACTAGACGCCTCGACCACCAAGCAAGCAGGCCCGGTCATTTCCGGTGGACTGTGTTCGGGTCATGGACCAGCAGCCAAATCATAGTCAAAAGCTTGGCAATCGGCCGAGTTCCAGTACTTTTGTGTGTGTCGGTCAAGGTCCGCAACGGTCTCGCGATGGCTTCACTTTACAAAGGCAGGAAGTTCATGGGCATTGTTACCGTGGATCGTCGGGCGCGGGCAAATGAAATAGCAATTGCTTGGTGGACCTCTGGCCAAGATTGGTCCCATATCGAGACCCTTGGCAAGATAAGCTTACTGTAGACTGCTGTCTTGTCACGAGCCATCTCCAGTCCGGAAGGATCAAGAGAGGGCGCGCGCCTCAGCACCGATCATGAAAGGATTGTGTTGGCCGAAAAGCATCCTCCCACCCAAGCTAGATTCCCTCCGGATCGGTGTACTTGACTGCCGACGGACCGTAGAGGGTTCGACCAGAGAATGCCACTATCGGATGACGATCATTAGACTTTTCGCAATACTAGTAGCGTCGAGAGACAAGCATTTGCCCGCAAAGCCATGAAGCTTGTCCAGAAGAAAAAAGCTGTAGTACCCAGGTCGCAGCAGCCCAAGCAGCTTTGCCACAGAGTACACGAAATGCAAAGTCATAGCCACACCTCGGCAGTTGGGCGACCAAAACGAACGAGATCGACTGACCAGATTTTGGTGTCTCGGCCCCGAAATATCTCACCTGTCTCCAACGGTCAAAAGAACAGGGGTTCGGCCCAGATGCAGAAATGCAAAATGCCAAAGACTCAAGACAATCGGCTTGACGTGGTTTACCTGCCAGCTCTTCTCGCAAGCTACCATTACGACTCGCAATCCTCGATGATATCACGTCCGTTAAGATGGATGTCTAGAACAAAGATAGAATTTACCTACCTTAGATCTTGTCAGTCTGGTTTGTTTCAAGTCCCAAAATCTGCCTTGCATGAAAATAGTGGCCGATCGGAAACACGACGACGGTTGGCGGCAGAAGGGCCATACGCGTCTTGCTCGCCAAACGGCTCGAGCTTTATTCGTCGCTGGGCGAGCTCTCATCGCGATGGAGAATGGCCCGCAGAAAATGAGACCCTGTCGAGCTGAGAAAAAGGTTCCAAGCCTCTGCACGAGCCAACTGTGTGGGTAAACCACAAGAACCGTCGACTGATTTGGGGGGTCTCTGGCTCGTCTGGTTCGGGGGATTGCTTGAAAGGGGATAAAAGTTTGATTGGCCGGTGCCGCACCTCCTTGGTGGTAAATTCCGCTGCTGGGCCGGCAATAAGTTCTGGTATTATGAACAAAATGAGCCACAACCAGTTCGTACGATGGACAAACATATGTGCGTGACGGGGTCCAGCCCCCCTCGTGATAATCATATGTACGAGATGCTGATCGCGGCAAATGCACGACTCATCAATGCCATGAGGCTCGACCTGCGATCCCCGGTAAATAGTCGTGAGCAGAGACCAGACGAAAAGGAAGAAAAAACTCTGTCTTCAGATGAGGCGCCCCGAGACTGCCAAACCAGGCGGCGCGGAAAGGGAAGTGGGAGGTCCAAGGTGGGTAGCGTCCGGATCGAGTCAAATTGCCGCGCTGTTGAAACCGGCCTTGAGCAGCTGGTTCGAAGTTCGGGAGACGTCCGCCCACTCGGCCCCAGATAAGAAAGCTCGATCAGTGTCTAGACCATTTTGGGATACAGAAAGGGCATTGCCGAGTGTCGATCACCAAGGAGCGCCAGCCAGGGCACGGGTTGATGCGCTCGAGGGTGTGCGGTCGCGAGTGGACTGTCCTATTGTAGAATCAACAGACTTCGAATATAGACCGTTTCTGTATCGATCTCCCCTAGCATTACTCACCTAGCAGCACGGTAGCTTGGGTAAGGTAGCCCCCAGGATCCGCATCGCGCTGTCATGCACTGTCGAGTTGCGATGAATTCGGGTAGATGAAACACGCTCAAAGAGGAGCGAAGCTATTTTTGCACCATTGAGACAGGTCCCCAGCCTGTCAGATTCCGGCGTCCTCAGAGAGTCTCAAAGAGGGAAGGATGGATCAAATCTTGCCAATACAGTTGTCGATGGCAATAACGACCAGCTGATAACGACGGTGAGGATGCAGGTTGATAATATGATAGATGGCAGGGCAGAATTTCGGTGAGCTCTGCCCGGTCGGCACTTGAGCCAGAGATCGACAGGAAGATCCATCGTGAAATCTTATTCTTTTTATCAACTATTGGAAATGGTTAATACTGGTGCTCTAGAAGGTTTGGAAGGGAGCCAGAACCGGCAACTCGTTGCTAGCGGGCCGAGGCCAGAATGAACAGAGTGGGGTCGCGGCCTCAAAAGCACCGATGAGCCCGTCCTCCCCTGTCCGATGCCCATCCAGCCCAGGTGGCACATTCAGGCTGGCAGCCGGCAGACAGGCGCACTTTTCCGCATTCTTTTATCGCATGGCTGAGGGTCCCTCGCGCATTGATAATCTTCACCAGGATGACCACAAATTATTCTATTCTTGCGCACGAACCCGGTAGATCTGATGCACAACCACAATCAACACATTACCTGCGAGCAATGCGCAAACGATAAAAAAAAAAAAAATGCCTTGCCAATAATTATCCGCCAGCCAGCCAAGAGGAAGGAAAATACGGTCTCCCCACACATTACAGCGTGCGGGTCGAATGCAACTGCAGCTCATGAATCAATCTGTTTTCCACATTCGAGAGCCACTATTCCGAGAAAGTGGAAGAGCATGCGGGAAACAAGAACCCCTAGACTCGATCAAACATCTCCCTACTAAAAACAACTTGCTAAGCAATGCGCCAGTGACGGAATTAAGCCACTATGACGGAGCTGATGGGAAAAAGCAGCGGGCCCAGCGGGCTTCGCCGCAAACTCCAGTGCTGCGGATGTTGAACCCGTTGGCAAGCTCACACACGATGACAGCACTGCTGCTGACTACTGCGGTTAGCAACAACAGAGTCCAGAGTCCAGACAATGTTCGAAATCGGCCCCCAGACACACACTCCGTAGTGTATACACTAGACGCGGAGCTGCGATGAAAACTTGTTCCCGTTCATAAAAACCAAAATGGTCGCCCGGCTTTAATGGGGTTTCTGGCAAGCCATGGGCTCGCCCGATTGGCCAGGCGCCGTCGACGGACTGCCTCGGACTCCCATAGCACACCACGCCCGGGTGTGGCAGTGTCTCGTGCGAGCTCGTGTTCTTCCTGCAATAATCGAGTGGCAGCCCTGTCGAGCTGTACTGTACTGTACACCCCGAGCCTCCCGCCGTTTCCTCCGTTGCTTGCTTGCACGTTGCAGGGCCTCTGCTGCTCTGGCCCAGCGAAATGAGAAATCTCCTCCGTACAGTGCCCCATATGCCGCGGCGGCATCTTCCACATTGCACCCATTTCCACCCATTTCTTTCAGGGAATCGTCAGGGGGAATCACACTCAAGCAATTCTCCCCAAACAAATCATGGGTCCAACCTCACACCAGGGTGGAATCTGTTCCACGAGCCAGAACAATGTGCTCCATCCATCTCCTTGCAAGCGCTCAATTAAAGGAAAACGTTATTGTATGGATTATTGTCGGCAGACGAGCAGACAGAAGGAGGAGAAACTCCTTTCCAAATCCATACGTACCATATCTGATCAACTGGCGTTCGCCCCTCCCATCCCCATCCCTGCCTTGCCCTAGGAGCGAGAAGCTCGGCAGGGCGGTGCAAATGCCATTTCGTTCAGTGTGGTAATGCAGGGAATCCATGGAGATTCAGCCTTTTCTGGATCCCCTGGCAGAGGATATTGGCCTGGGGCCTGGGCAGACCTAATCTGAGCAAGTAGGTACCATCACTCTTTTGTAGCAGCGCATGCAAGATAGACAATATCCTGTAGCACTGCAGCATCAAGGCTGCCACATTTCTACCGGTGGTGTAAGAACTGCAGTGCCGACTAGGCAGTCAAGAATCCAACAAGCTTGCTTATGGCTATCGATCACATCAGCCTCTTTTCCAAGACCTTTTTAAGTGGGAGCCTATTTCATACGAGTATGTGTGAGAGGCACGGGGAGTCGGGGTTTTGGTCTGGTTTGTCAGCTAACGATCGGAAGATTGGGGGCTTCCGCCTACACACTGAACGTCGAGTACAGGTATCAAGCGTGTTTCGTCGTCCTGTCCTCTCGCTCTCTTCCTCTCGAACTCTCACCGTCAACGGTGTCAAAACCCCGGCCCTGAGCCAACCAAGAGATAGGTGGATGGAATTGTCGAAATAACTACAGCCGTGATTGTATGCATATCGTCGTTGGTGTTCAAGGTTGAGCTGCAATGGGGGCCTCGTCATCGTTCAGGCCGCAGGCATCAATGTTTTCTTCTACCACATCTGGCGAATACCTACGGGGGCAGCACAGTGAACTGAGCAGCACACACTACAGGATAGAACGAGAGAGAGAGATGCTTGCCGCTGCGCCCGTCTGTCCGTCGTCTGGTCTCCTTCAGGTGTCACTCATTCCAGCAGTCTCATGTCGGACAGCCAGTGGTTCTGGTTGGCTCGGACGTGCTAGGGTCCTGGGTCGGCAGCGCGAGAGTCGATTGGCCCTCGAAACCTCCTTCGGGTTAGCAGCGTCTCTCGAGTTGAGGGAGCTTACGCGTCCTCTGGCCCCACGCGAGCCAAGCAGAGGCCTGCACCCCGGTCGACCTACCGAACAGGGCCAAGTTAATGCCCGGCCCCTGTGCTGCCCACTTCTGGACACTCAGGCCACTTCTTGCTGCCGCCCATAACCATCCTCTCCCCAGTCCACCTCTCTGCCTTCTTGCCTTCTAATCCCCATTCTCCCCCCCAATTATCGTCGTTGCGAACCGCACCATTCCAAAGAAAATACCCAAATACCAACCACCATCCCTACATCGAAACCAAAGTCTGATACAGCAGCCAATATATCAGACACTTGTTGCTATTCACAGAACTGTCAGCAACAACCTAAAAGATCGATCTCCGCCAAGAAGGAACGCGAGACACACCCCGACTACCAGTATACAAAGACATGTCAGCGTCCGGGTCTCAATCATCCAGCAGTCCTTCCAATACCCAACCGTGCGTCGTTGATCCTCTCGACATGCTCGACTTCTCAGAGTACGACGGCCTCTCATACCAGTCGCCTTCCGTCTCTCCCGCCAGCAGCTCAAAGCCTCAGTTCGCTCGCCAAACACCAGCCGTGCCAACCGGCGCCATGCCTTCCGGCCCTCAGATGCATGGCCCTAGCCATCGCTACGACCAGTACAAGCAGCAGACTCCCTTCGTGCCCGGCGCTCTCGCCTCGACGATGGCTGTCAACCAGCAAGTAGGACACATCGGATACACATTGGACTACAACCAGTCGAGCCCCAACGACGACATGTTCGACTTCAACAACGGCCCTTCGCCAAACCTGGATATGGAGTTCGAGTCTCAGGGCGAGCCCTCGTTCTACTTCCCTGGCGACACCATCAACCCCAACGCCATTGCTGGCCGCGAGCAGTCGCTGCCATCGCCACCCGCCCTCCAGAGCAACATTGGTCGCATGTACCCGGGTATGCACCAGCAGCAGGCTATCGCCAAGGCGCAGGCACAGCAGAGGCAGCAGCAGCAGATCATCCAGCAGCAGCAACAGCAGAGGCAACAGGCCAAGCAGAAGAGCGTCCAGCCTTCCGACCCCATGGTTGAGCAGAAGATCACTCAGCTCCTCAACTCGATGAGGGCCAACCCCAACGGCATGAACATTGACGAGTCGCCAATGTCCAACATGCCCCGCATCCGCAAGGACGAGGAGGACATGGATGACGACGAGCGTCTGTTGAACAGCGAGGAGGGCAAGAAGCTCAGCAGCAAGGAGCGTCGCCAGCTTCGCAACAAGGTCTCTGCCCGTGCCTTCCGCTCAAGGAGAAAGGGTAAGTCATTCCTACATCTAATGAAACACGACATCATGCTAACACAATGAACAGAATACATCACCCAGCTGGAGGCCGAGATTGCCACCAAGGTTACCGAGAACGGTGACCTCCGCGCCCAGAACCGCGCTCTCCTCGAGGAGAACAAGCGTCTGTCGGATCTCACCCGCATGCTCCTGTCTTCGCCTTCCTTCTCCAACTTTCTGGACCACCTGAGCCAGAACCCCAATGCTGCTCCCCAGCAGCAGCAGCTTGCTGCCCAGATGGAGCAGAGACAGCCAGAGCAGCGCCAGGTCCCCAAGGACGTCAACGCTTACGCCGCTGGACGCCAGGCTCAGCAGCAGCAGATTGGCATGGTCATGATCCCTGAGCAGACCATGGACTTCTCCATGCTCAACATTGCCGAGTCCAGCGAGGCTTACAACTACCAGCCCCAGGTCTTTGCCGTCCTTGAGACCCCTGAGATGCCTGAGATCGACACCGCCGCTCTCTCTGGCAAGACTTCCGAGGTTCTGAGCGAGTCCGTCGACGCTGTCGAGAAGGCCGAGATTGCTCTGCCCGAGGTTCCCGTTCTCCTCGAGTCGGCCAAGGCTCAGGCTCCCGAGACCCCTGTCGAGCAGGCCGAGGCCGAGAAGGTTGTCGCTGATCTCGACTCGGATATCTTCGATGATGAGACCACCCGCTCATCGTCGTGCCAGTCCATCATCGATGGTCTTTCCAGTGTCGTGATCCCGTCCGAGAAGGCCTCTGTGTACGAGCTCGTCGATGCTTCGCAAGAAGAGGCCGTCGCGGCAAGGGCCCTGGTCCGTGTCTCGAGGCTTACTTCTAGCATAGAGGCTACCATGAGCAGGTTAGAGCGTCTTACCGCTGACCTCTAAGTCCACTCATTGTACACTATTGTCTTTTCTTCAGATTGGCGTTCACGGACTGCATAAAGGGATATACCGGACTGGCCTCGATTTTACCAGAACTTGGCGTTGGAATCAAATCAATTGCATTGGTCACACACTAGTGGCTTTGGGAGGTTAGCCATCTATCATGTTTTACTTTTTTATCTTTCGACTGTCTATATGCCCCCGTTTGATCCAACATAGGATCTACATTATCCTTGAAGTCTCCTTTGTCTGTACAGAAAAATGAAAGAGGAATGGCTACGACTGGCCGGGTTCTTGTTTACGATGACGATACTTTGGATGGAAGGAAATAGGATGTGGAAACGGCATGGCTTTTAAGCCTGCTGTAATCAATGTTGACGGCTACATGCCGTTTGGAAATACAATAAACAATACAAAAACAAAATAAAGAATCATCGATCCGTCCAATTAAACTTCTCTATGCTCCGTGATACTTCTCTCCATGCTCTTCCGTTGCTTACCACCATGACAGACCCTTAGTCACTGGTCTCTCATAAATCGGCAGGCAGCTTCCGTCCACTCTCTAGGTCCAACTTGACAAACAAAATCGAGCAGCACCAAATGTGTCTCCTTTGAAAGAAAGAAAGAAAAAGTGCTGCAGGTGGCTTACTGCGGACCTGGATGGCACCCCCACGTACCATCGACGCACGCATACATGATGCACATACCTAACCTAGCCGTCAAAGAACGTTGAGCCACACCTGCGGCCTGCGAACAGACCTGAAGTCATGGCACTTGGGCACTTATAAACACATGTTTTGTACAGATAAACAGGAGAGAGTGGCGTTGGTCCAAGATTGCGGGAGGACGCCACCCGCAACAAGTGTTTGCGCCACTGACAACGTCGTCCCATGTTTCAGAGTCGACCAGATAGGATAGAGTTCATGGTGAAGCTTGCTGCTGGCGACATTTTAATGGAATGACTAGAACACCAAATCATCAGCTTATGGCGCCCTCGGTATCAATCGTGTACAGCAGCAGGAATTGAAGGTGATATGTCATCGTGAGATATTCTGCGCGCCGGCTGTTGAACAGAAGAGCCGCGCGTAGCCAGCCGGCCAGCCTGGATATCGAAGTCGTCGATGATCATATAATCGAGCTAAGTCGAGACCGAGCCGCCGACGCGACGATCTTGCATACTCCCCTCCCTACTCTTCTTGGTGCTGCGTTAGCCCAAATTCAACCACCAAAGCTTATATCAATCTCGGGAAAGGGACAGAAAGCTTGGGTTCTTTTTGTTCTGTGTCCTGCCCTTTTTCCTTATCGACCCAGGAGGCAAGTCTAGAGCTTGCCCCTACTTACTCATCGCGGACTACGTATGCAGAACCCTATCTGCCTCCATTTCGAGGAGAAACTAAGGTTGCGAAACGCGATCCCTCCCGCCCAAACCAAATGCTTCCTGGTGCTGATTCTTGTGACATCACTAACCACCTTTGCATAATCTGACATCTCGAACGATCTTTCCCTAATCTGTCCCAATCAGTCCTTTGGGTCTGAAGCATAGCTTGGTGCCTCGATTTGGTTGACAGACTTGACTCACAAATTCAGGGCCCCCCCTCGGCAGCCTCGGGGAATATATTTCCACTGTAATCACGGATGGTGCCGAAGAACCTTTTTTCCCTTCCTTTCCTTGGTCGTCATGGCGGCGACGACCCGTCGCAAAAGCCCCAAAGCGGGTTACGCGGGTAACGACCCGCCTGTAGGGCGATTATATATACAAGCACCATACCAGGAGTCCAAAGGGCACCAGTCAATGCTGAGAGAGCAATGTCTTGGAGTATACAGGGATTTCCAAAATTCTCCAAGAGTGCCTCGATCTCTCTCTTCTCTCTGCTTGCTTACATGACGGAGGTCACATAGATCATTCGATAATAATAGCTACACCATGGTGGAGCGACGACTATTCGGCCGGGCCAATGGCTCGGACAGCACGCTGTACGCCCGAGATGCTGAAGTCGCGATTCCTCAGCAGCCGCCTCGTCCTCAGCCCGTCGGATTCTGGCATCATGATTTGCACAAGGTCAGGAAACATGCGGCCATTAAGTACCCTCTGACAGGTAGGTGTTTCCAACTCTCCGTATCATCGCGAGTTTCTCTACACATGGCTTACAACATGACATAGTGCTCATGCTCTTCGTCTTCGTCATGGCGGTCCTCTTGCTCTACTGGGCCGTCCTGTTCCGCGTGGAGGACAAGATGTCGGCGCTGACGGTCCACGTCGTCGACTTTGACGGGCAGGCCCCGTACGGCGACGTCGAGCCCTTGGTGGGGCCGCTGGTCACGGAGCTGGCGCTGCAGACCAACGCGCTGGACCGCCCGACGCTGGGCTTCTCGGTGCTGCCGGCCGCGGACTTTGGGAACGACCCCATGGCCGTGCGCCAGTCCGTCTACGACGAGCACTGCTACGCCGCCGTCGTCGTCAACGCCAACGCCAGCAGCCTGCTCATGGCCGCGGTGCTGTCCGGCAACGCGTCGTACGACCCCTCCGGCGCCGTGCAGTTCATCCTCCTGTCGGCCCGCGACGAGACGGCCTACTCGAGCTACATCTACCCGCAGCTGCAGGCGTTCAGCGACGCGCTCATGGCCCGGTTCGGCACCGCGTGGGCGCAGACCCTGGCGGGCAGTGACGCCGTAACCAAGGAGATGCTCGGCCGGGCACCGAGCGCGGTGAACCCGGGCATCGCGCCGCTCAAGATCGATCTGCGGCCCTTCCTGCCGCCCACCGCAACGCCTTCGGTCACGATTGGTCTGATCTATCTGATCATCATGGCCTTTTTCTCTTTTGCATTCTTCTTTCCCATTCATCAGGTATGGCCACAGATACGCACAAACCTCCCATGACTTTCAAGTAGACGAAACTAATAATGAAACCCAGCAATTCGTGATACCCGCGGGCCACCGGCCCCTCCACTTCTGGCAGTTCATCATCTGGCGCTGGCTCGCCACCAGCGTCTCGTACGTCTTCATCTCGCTGGCCTACTCGCTCGTGTCGCTGTCGTACCAGATCCCGTTCTGGAAGCCGCCCGCGTCCGCGACCGAGGCGGCCTTCTCGGCGAGCGCCTACGGCCGCGGCTCCTTCCCCGTGTACTGGGCCATCAACTTTGTCGGCATGATGGCGCTGGGCCTGGCGTCGGAGAACGTGACCATGATCATCGGCCAGCCCTGGACCGCCCTGTGGCTCATCTTCTGGGTCATCACCAACGTCGCCACGGCCTTTTACACGCTCGACCTGGCCCCCGACTTCTTCCGCTGGGGCTACGCCTGGCCCCTGTACAATATCGTCCAGGCCAGCCGCACCGTGCTGTTCGACCTGCACTCGCGCATCGGCCTCAACTTTGGCGTGCTCTTCATCTGGGTCGCCGTCAACTCGGCCCTGTACCCGTTCTGCTGCTATTTCATGCGGGGGCGGGTCGAGCGCGAGAAGAAGGCTGCCGAGAAGAGCAAGGGCAAGTTCGCCGTCGACCCTCCTACTCCCGAGCGGGTGAATACGCAAGACACGGGGGCGAGTCCGAGTAGTATCATGAGCTTTTGGAAAGGACGGTGAAGGAGCGGTTATTGTTCGTTATTGATGATATTATTCTACATTTCTAACACGTCTTTCACCTTTCAAAGCCTGTCTTTTTCTTCATCAATTTTTGGAGATTCTGTATACCATGGTAGATTTCGAAATGAAAACCAATGTCTTCTTGTTCGCTTGCTTGCTTGAGCGTATCATCATCTGTAACCGAATCACGATCATGTTCCTCGGGACCGAACATCTAATGGTGGATGACTATACACAGGCACCCTCCCACTTGCCATGCTCCCACCATGCATTATAGTCCAGAGCATGAACCGGCATATCGGGTGCATAGAGTTTCGACGGGTGCAGATTCACTTCCGAGCCAGGATATTTCTCTTCCAAATAAGCAGCCTGCACTAGATCGACACTAGAGCAGAGCCTCTTTGTAATGCTTGCCCATTATCTCAGGGGGTAGGGCATTGTTTCAGCACTTGACAAATCAGGTCATCTTGTCAGCCGCCGACGCTGCCGCCGTTGGCTCGGATCGCTGGCGCATTGTCAAAGTCAGTCAGCGCATCCGCGATACCGGGCCGCGCGGGAAGGATCGTTCGAGGTGGTCATCTCTGTTCTCACCTGAGATGTCTAAGCCCAGGAGTTTTATCATGGACCAAGCTGTTGCAGCCGCCACGTTCATCGCTGCCTTATATGAGATACTATCCTTTGCTGGGATTTTGGAGATACTACATGCTGTCTTTGCCAGACTGAAAGTTCAAGGAACTGCCGAAAGTACCACTCATTATGTACTTCTTGTTGGTCACAGGTTCAAGAGTTGAGGAGCATTACCAATGTCTTATCAATCTCTTATCAAGACAATTCCCGCAACCAAGGTTCGGTCCATATCCAGAATGAACATCAAATGAAAGTTTGAGACCTGGGAAAGTGACTTGAGGGTGGTAAACGTGGAATGCTAATGCAGGTAATGATCTATTTTCTGACACAAGACATACAGAACCCTAAAAGGTTAAAACACGGTGTTCTCAAGCGGCATCGATCCTGATGGTGCCCCCACGTATGTATACCTCAGGTTCGTCAAGTCTTTTCCCTTGATAATGACGAAGGTCTCTGTAGCCCCGGGTATGATGTCAAAGTTGTTTGAACTCAGACTGATGTTTTGTCGCTCTTCAATGACAAGACCTTTGACTGGTGCTGTAGCCTGAATTCGGACATGTAGCTCTTTGTATGTCTTGGTACTGTGCGTGTTGCCGGTGTTCTCGAGAGGAGTCAATTGGATGACAAGGCGTGGTCCTGAGAAATCGAGATACTTGAAGGGTTGCGGCCAAGCGGTGTCCTCAAGCAGAAGCTGACCTTTCCCAGGAATCGATAGTACAGCATGCATCACAAACGGGTCATATCGACTCCAATCGAAGGGCTTTGAGGAATCCTTGAGGTCAGGATTGATGGGATCGATGGTCTTTTTCAAGACAGTGGTTGTGCAGTTTGGTCCGATCTCAAGCTCTCTATCCAGAGCGGGTAGTACATCTGCTCCTGTCCTGATTGACACAAACCGAACCTTGGCTCGGACGTTGAGAGGCTCCTATGCATAAAACTGTTAGTATCAATTACATATTGATTAATACTTGGAGGTCAAACTTACGGAAAAGTTGGACATGACCCATACTTCGCATTCCGTACCTGTCCTGGCCTCTTTCGTCGGATCGACATGACCGAGGTCCAACATGTCGTTCACATAGGTTTGGGTCCAATCGTTGCAAGTTCTAGAGACGCGTATAGAAACGGGATCCAGAGCTCGCTGTATGGAGTAATAAGCTGGCTTCTTGACGCGGTAATGATCAATCACAGCCCAAGAAATGGTTGGCCAGCAATCATTCAGCTGCCATACCAACACGCCGCCGCATTTTCTTTGGGAGTGCGTCCCCCATGACTTACGCCAAGCGCTGTATGCATAAGCCATGGCATCTGCTTGGACAATCTGTGAGAGATGGATGATAGAAGCCAGATCACTCTTTACCTGGAAATTCTCTGCAATATACGTCATCAGGCGGCGTTCATGGCCGATGGCTTTGTTGTGGAAGTCCATCATGACAGATCCCGGATATCTCTGTTTGGGATCCGTGATAGCAGCATTGATAGTCTCCAGATGCGGGTAGGCTATCATGCCGAATTCACTGACAAACCGGCCGCCGAGCTTCTCACTATACTGATATTTCTCCATTGTTCCATGCCAAACTGTGATTGCCAGTCAGTGACGATCATAATAGACGGAGCAGAACCATGACGACTCGCGCAACAATGCGTGTGGAGTTCGAGAATGTCGAGAATAGATGGAATGGGTGTAGATGACTTACTGTTCCATTGATGGATATCCCCCACGGTGGGATCGTCGGTCCTCTTGCCATCGCCCCATGGACTGGTGGGGTGGTAGACTGCGCCCTTGTGCTCTTCTGCCACAATTTTGGGGAACAAGTATTCGTAGTAGTATCTTGCTGGAAAGTCTGTTTTCAGCCACGATTCGGAGTCCTTGTCATCGTAATTGTACTCCAACTTGTACCTCTCCTGTACTTGGTAGTCCTCGTTGCTACCGGCCCAGATCACCAACGAAGGGTGGCTCCTGAGTCGTTGCAGATTCTGTCGGGCTTCCTTTTCCACAGAAGCACGAAAACCATAGAGACCTTCGTCCTGAGATGCTGGTCCGTACGTAGGATAGTTGCCACAGGCGAAGCAGAAATCTTGCCAAACCATGATTCCCAGCTCATCGCAAGCATCATAGAATGCATCGTCTTCGTATACCCCGCCACCCCAGACTCTGACCATGTTCTGGTTTCCATCTCGGAGTAGTTCGGCCCAAGCATGGTAATCATCCTTGGTAAGCTTCGAGAGATAATTCGAGGCGGGGATCCAGCAGGAGCCGCCCATGAAGACATCGACATTGTTGATACGAAAATAGAAAGACTTTCCAAAGTCATCTGGCTCCTGAATAAGTTCGACTTTCCGGATGCCAATAAGCTTGGAAGAACTATCGAGCTCTTCGTTTCCTCGAGACAGGACTGCTGAGAGCTTGTAGCGCGACTGTGGCCCATGCGAAAAAGGGAACCTTGTTGCTTCGATGTCAGTCATGAATTTCTGCAAAAGAAAAGATCGAAAGACCACTTACCAAAGCATAGGAGACTCGATAGTGAAGGGACAAGTGAGCGTATCGCGGGGGTTGTTATCATCCGAGTCGGGATCGTCCTTGCGTATGACTCTGAACTTCTTTCCGAACACCTCTTTATCATCATAGCTGATGGACACAACCAATGAATCCCCCTTGGATGCACCTTGGATTTTGCAGTGCAGGAGGCCGGTGCACCTCCCATCTGATTCGAGTGTAGTCTCGGCCCAGAGGTCGTCAATCCTTGCGAGATAGTACTCAATTGATACAGGCCGCCATGGTCCAGATGTTCCTGTCAGAATAGGGCCCCAATCCCAGCCCCAGTGATATTGTGCCTTTCGAACCGGAATTCGGCTGTCTTCCGACTGACGGGCAATGAAACGGTGCTCATGCTTGTGCCTCTCGACGAGCTCCTGGCCTCGCAACCGGGCTGAGTTGAATATGATCTCAAGAGTATGACTGCCCCACCCCTTTGTGACAATCAGGTCCCTGATATCGCAGCGATGGGACAGAAACATGTTGTCAGTCTCCAGAATGGGCTCCCCGTCAAGCCACACTGTTGCAAAGGTGTCCAGCCCCTCAAAGACCAGGTCAACATGCGCACCGGGTCTGACTGATGCATACTTATCGAAATCCAAGGCGATGGAATACTTCCAGTGCTGGTCGGCTATCCACCTGACGGAGAGCTCATTGAGATCCTTGTCGGGGTCGGCAATCCTCTCGTGGGCCAGGAGGGTACGGTAGACGTCGGTCGGGACCGACAAGCATTCTAGTCGCTCGCCGGCCTCGCAACCATCATCGTCCAGGCGTTGGAGAAACCATCCTATATGGAGGCCGTGACGATGTTTATTGGAACTCTTAACGTATCTTCGTCTGGCCATCTCTGAGCGCTGGGCGTCGTCTTCCCCGCTTGCTTCTGTCCTTGGCTCGGAATGGAACCTTGTCGGCAGAGTGAGTTTGTTGATCTCATCATGAGTCTCGTGCTCGGCCATCTTGCGCCTGCAAATTGTGGCAACGCACTATCAGGTCTCCACTGACCATTCGTCTGCGGAAGGGCTGATTGACAAGATTGTAGTTGCCGCGGAATGGAGCTGATCAGTTCAAACAAGATGGTTCCATCTCACCCTGAACGGGGCCGAACAGGGAACCCCCACAGCGGTTGCCGCAGCAGGTGCAATGTGCCCGCACCAGTGAAGGAGCGACGCATGCACATCTCAGTACGACTCCAATTATTGATCATTCCTTATTGATTCTGTTACACGATGAAAATGTGAGACGCATCGGTTATTTCTCCCTCTCTCAGCCCTAAGTAGCTAGGTTACATATCTTATCGTGATCATCACGGTAAGTATCTGCATTTTTCACAAACACCAAATTCTGTCAGGTATATGATGAGACGTGTGCGCTCGTAGCTTCGTAAGCATATGGTTTGCTGGAAATGTCTCAAAGGGGCCTTTTTGGTCACATTGAGGCGCCAGTGAGGCTTGATGCAGCACTGAGCACCTGTGCACATATGGCGCGACATCGCCCAACAGTCATGTTTGCAGTCCATCCCAACGCACGATCGATGGACCGGTGGAACCATAGTAGATATACTTCTCATAGCCTGTCACCAGAGGTGGAAATTGTTGTGAAGCATGCCAAGTTGGTTGTGTGCCCGATGGTGTCATTGAGGAACAGCTTCGTGACAGAAATGCCACGATGATCTCCGGAAAGATGCCGCCTGCCCTACCTATATTGCGAGGCGCATACCGTGTTGTTCTTTGAATTTCCGTCATTTTGGGTGAAGGCTGTAACCGCAGAAACGCAACGGCCCGGGAATAGTGGCACTTTCGCAAATGCTGGGAAACAAAGTTCAATCTTGCTGTACAAATAAGGCGCGGTTTATCTTTCAAGCATAAATGATATGCTGCAAAAGGGAGGCGACAGCGTTGCTTTTGACTTATGAACCTTTTCTTTAGCCCTGCCAGCCAGATGGAGATAGTGATGCTTGAGCAATGCCAATTTAAGTGTACCCATGTGAAGCTAGAATATGGAAGTGCTGCACAGCTTTAATACATGAAAAGACGCTTGCAGGCAATGAACCCAATACTGCGATAAAGTTCTTGGGAAGATGGCATCGTCCCAGACCGCTGGTAAGTTTGGCCGGCGCCTAGCAGTCGTGCATCCTGCACATATCGCTTAGACAGAATCTTGGGTCGACATTTGTTCAATTAGCTGGCAAGCAAGCATCCTAGCCCTGCAAGATTCTTCTTCTCATTCGCCAGTCACAGTTACATCCAGTATGCGATCAAAGCAGGTCCTCTCTCATACCAGACCAATGGTCGTTCTCTCTCAAAGGGTCCCTCAGGAATGGCAGGAATCCGATCTCCGGCGCGGATGGGAAAACAGTGTTGTAGTCGCACCCCAAGCGAGACGGTGACACTATGCAACCGAGCACTCGCTGAGGGTAGCGACACAAGCCGCCTTCGGGCCCTGCAGGTATCGGGTTGACAACGCCGTTTGCTTGGCTCCAGCTTCCGGGGACGTGATACAACCACGTGCGAGATGGTCGGACGGTGCCACTTTCTAGAAGCCGTGAGTCGCATGCATCTCCGGTGTTTTCCATCGAATCTCTTGCTTGATCGTGGGATCGACGGATGTCTGTGCGATGGTCGAAACCGAGGCAGGAGCCCTCGCGGGAGCCATTCCATCTGCCGGCAACCTTTCCCAGAGAGAGGGGAAGCAAGAGCTGAGCCGCGTTCCAAGAATCGCTGGACGAAAGGGAAGGCGAGTACCGCGCTCTTCGGTGGCTGCTGACGGCCGCTGCGGGTTGGCATCGCGACAGAGGGATGGCAGCAGCCCGGTCAACCAGCGTCAAGGCCAGCCAGTCTTGCACAAGTTGAGATGCTTGGCCCTTTGTGACCCCCCATGTTCATTACCTGTCCCCGGTGCCTTCTCCTTATCACGAAGTCCTTCTGGCGGACTTGGCGCCAGCTTGGCAAGCCACTGCCATTTAACCTTTAGGGACGGGTTGACGAATCTCGCTGTTGGTGATGCTGATTGACGGGCTTTTCGGCCCAGTGCTCCTTTGGGTGGACACGAACAAGAGCAATACGGCAGCCACGTGGATGGGATGGGATGCGCCAAGATCAGTGAAGCTGAAATGGTCGTGTACTTACGAGAGATGTAGTCGCGAGCTGGGTGGCGAGGGAGGTTGTTTGTGGGAGGATCCTCGAAAGGGGAGTAATGTAAGCTGAACCACCCCCCCCTTGGCCGCCGGAGCGATTGTCTTGGGCTTTCAAACTCTGGGGCATCAGCATCAAGGCCTCCTGCCGGGACTGCTAGCTCCCTAGGCATTTACCCCGCGTTGGGGAACCCCAGGAAACTAAATTAGTATATGAATCCATCGTGAACAGTGTCCACTTGGGTATTACTTGGCTATTCTTTCTTTCAAGTTTTTGGACCGATTCCATCTTGGTCTTCTTGGTATCATATTTCATATCTCTACGTTTTCAGGTGAACAACAACGCCCAGAAGCATCGCACACTTGCCTAGCCGCTCGCTGACCAACAGGACGGGCGGTGAGTACGGAATATGCTCTGTACGTGGGATCCCGGGGGACTGGTAACGTCAATCAAAGCAACCCTACACTTCATGTATGCAGTCGTTTGACAAGAGATGACTGAGCAGGCTGCAATTGGCCTGTCGGACAGTCTAGACCACTGGCAACCTGCTTCTAATGGTATCCTGCTTAGGCAGTGTGCGTAAGAACGGGGATGATACTCTGTTCTGGTTAGTATCCAGCCTACCGAGTACTTGGCAGCTCTATAAACCTTGCATCTTGGCAATACGACGCCCAACTGGCCAATAGACGATGCAGGGACGTTATTATGTCTTCCTTTCTAGATATGCGAACAATGATATGATCTGACGAGCCGACATGAATGGTTGCTCTGAACATTGAAGCTGCGTGTAAGATGCTTGCATTTACAGCTGCAGGAAATTCAAATATCGAAAGAAGAAACGAACAAAGTGTTGTGGTAGGGAGGCACCCAATAGTTTTGTGTAAAAAAAAAAAAAAATCAAGCTCTCGTCGCTCTGGGTCACCGTCGATGTCCCGCCTGTCTCAGACAAAATAAGCTACGAGAAGGTAGATCGAAGGCAGTAAACGAGGCACGATGGTTGCCCAGCCAGACTTGAGTCCTGCCGTTAACCCGCATCTTGGGAACTCTCATGATCCATTGATCCGTACAAATATTTAAGCATTTCAATGGTGCAGACAAGTAAGCTGCCAAGGAATCACAGCATACACCACGAGGTGACACACCCTCGCCTCGGTCTCAGGTCCCCTGTGAATATTCGAATTGACGAGGAGGTTTCGTACATGAGAGCTCTTGTGGTATTTCTGGAATAATAACCCCCCTCTCCGAATACCCAGAATTTTCTTGGCTTGAAACCCGTCGTTCAAGCAGCACGAATTTTCCATCCCCCATTTGTTTTGAGTGGTGGGTTACAAAACAACAGCTCTTCCCGCGTTTTATTGCAGACGCGGAAACCCCACAACGTACTCGCACTATTTCAGGTGGGCAGCCTGGATCATTCTCTTCTTTCAATATTCCATCCGTTGCCCATTGTTCCACCTGAATATCAGGCCTCTTGCCCCTTTGGCGAGCAAGTCACCGCGCCTGCGCATCCTATTCTTGCATTCAGCAACGCAACCTCTGCTTTGAATAGTTGCCACTTGGCAATTACACAACCAGTCTTCCGACACAATGACGACGCTCCACGAAAAGGTCGAGCCCTCGGGGGACTCGACACCTCCCAGCATCGAGACGAACCACAAGGAGACACTGGTCGAGACGTCTGACCTGGGCGCCGTCGAACGCCACGGCTTCGACGCTCTCGCGACCAAGGCGCTGATTCGCAAGATCGACTGGGTCCTAATTCCCTTCCTCGCGCTGCTGTACCTGCTCAGCTTCCTGGACCGCACCAACATCGGCAACGCCCGCCTCGCCGACCTCGAGGTCTCCCTGGGCATGGACCCGACCAGCCTGCAGTACAACACGGCCCTGAGCGCCTTCTTTCCCTGGTACGTCGCCGCCGAGATCCCCTCCAACTTGGCCATGAAGCGCTTCCGCCCGTCCGTATGGATTCCGAGTATCATGGTCGCCTGGGCTATTGTGTGCATCGCTATGGGCCTTGTTCACAATTATGCCGGTCTTCTTGCCGCACGTATGGCCCTTGGTTTCGCTGAGGGCGGTCTCTTTCCTGGTATCACCTACTAGTAAGTCTCTCCTCAAACCTTCCAGATGATCCAAAATGACAGCATACTGATCATAGCTCTCCAGCATCACCCGTGAGTTCAATACCCCAATGATTCCAGTCGAGGTGATTGGAAAGTTCTGACCGTTTCTAGTCTGGTACAGACGTCATGAGTGTGGCCTCCGGATGGCTATTTTCTTTTCTGCAGCCACCGCCGCGGGCGCCTTTGGCGGTTTGCTCGCCCGTGGTATTGTGGAGATGAAGGGTGTCGCAGGACTCGGTGCCTGGCAGTGGATCTTCATCATTGAGGGTATCGCTACTTTTATCATTGGTATGTCGATCTCAGATACACATTTCTGATATGACTGCGCGCTGACTTGGGACTCTGTAGCCGTTACGGCCTTTTTTGTCATGCAAGATTACCCCGACACGGCCAAGTTCTTGACGCCTACCGAGAAAGAGGAGGTAATCCGCCGCCTCGAAGAAGATCGCTCTGCTTTGGCAAATGAGTTTGACATGAAGTACTTTTACGACGCTGTCAAGGACTGGAAGATTTGGGTCCACAGTAAGTACAACTATTAAAAAGAAAGACGAGAAAGAAAAAGAAAAGCAACATGACTGACAGCAACCAGTGTTCATCACCATTGGTGTCTACACCCCGTTGTACTCGTTCTCCCTGTTCCTGCCGACCATCATCAAGAGCCTTGGCTTTACTAATGATAAGGTACGTTCTCCGTGAATGCCACCCAAGAGACCGGAATGTGACAATATACTGACCGTGATGCTAGACCTCGCAATTGATGACCGTCCCTCCCTACGTCGCTGCCTGCATCTGCTGCATCGCCGCCGGCTGGCTGGCGGACAAGCACGGACAGCGCGGCATCTACATGATCTTCTTCAACTGCGTCGCCATCTTTGGCTTCGTCCTCCTCATCTGCTCCAGCAACAACCACCTCAAGTACGCCGGCACCTTCTTCGCCGCCATGGGCATCTACCCCAACGTGCCCCAGGGCGTGGCCTGGAACGGCAACAATATTGGCGGTTCGACCAAGCGCGGCGTCGGCATCGGTGAGTCAACCCCCTTCCCGGCCGTGTTTAGTCGTTTCTTTTTTATTTCCCGATCAGGTCATGAGACACTTGCTAACCATTTCTTTTCACCATCGCAGCCATGCATGTAGGCTTCGGCAATCTAGGTGGCGCCATCGCCGGGTTCCTGTACCGCTCTAAGGACGCGCCCCAGTTCTACCCCGGCCACGGCACGCTGATCGCCACGGAGACCATGTCTGTTATTCTGTGCATCGCCATGACCATCTACCTGCGCCGCGAGAACGCCCGCCGCGACCGCGAGTACAAGCCGCCCTCCGAGTACACGTTCGAGGAGATGACCCAGGAGCGAGAGAAGGGCGACAACGCCACCTTCTTCCGCTACACGATCTAGTTTGGGATCTGTTGTGCGCCCGTCTGGATGTTTTCCGTCTGTTTGGCTGCGAGGCTGTCATCGGAAAGTGGCCATGTCTTTCAGTCGTTGCTCTTTGTGATGGAGTCGAGCCCGGAAATTCTCCACTGGACGAAGCAAGAAAAGAAAAACAGGAGAGGTGGAAATGGTTTGACAAGAGATGTAAATATTGAGAACACTAGATAATCTATTCAGTGTACACACCACCTAGAGAAAAAGATGTAAATCTCCCCACGAGGATAGCATGCGACGTTCATGACCACGGTCTGCAATTACACTCGCTGCGCTGAACTGTGCGGAGTATAGAAAGTATTGACCATAACACGCTACACGACTCAAGACACTCGTGGACCCACCGAACTTGACGCATATTGAGAGGAGATCGGGATTTGAACCATGTGAAATTTCACTTTACTAATCGATGATTATTAAGATGCGAATCCCGAATACATCACGTGGACATCGCAGCCAAGATACTCATCGACGAAGCTTTTTACAAGATATTTCATTCACATTCATATCATCTTTTCATTTCTCCTCATCCGAGCCTCGTCCAAGCTAATCCGCAAAAATCAACACAAATCGCACCAACAACCATGTCTTCCCTCTCCTACGTCAACGACCCCGGCGCCGGCCAAAAGAACTCCGACACGTACCACTACTCGCAGGCCGTGGAGCTCCCCGGCACCGGCATCGTCAAGTGCTCCGGCCAAGGCGGATGGGACCCCCAGACCGGCGCCATGGTCAGCGGTACCAAGGAGCAGATCGATCTGGCCTTTGAGAATGTCGACAACGTTCTCCGGGCCGCCGGCCTCCGCGGGTGGGAGGACGTATACCTCCTGCGCACTTACGCCACGGACATGGAGGCTTCGTACGATTATCTCGTTGAGAAATTGAAGACTCGCATCCCTGGTCACAGGCCTCTTTG
Source organism: Pestalotiopsis sp. NC0098 (assembly GCA_022432395.1). Classification (NCBI taxonomy): domain Eukaryota; kingdom Fungi; phylum Ascomycota; class Sordariomycetes; order Amphisphaeriales; family Sporocadaceae; genus Pestalotiopsis; species Pestalotiopsis sp. NC0098. The sequence continues at coordinate 544,037 of JAJKLJ010000005.1, read as the reverse complement.
GACTGCGCTCTCGGTACCTAAGCTGGCGTTCCCGCCAATGCTGATTGAGATTGAGGTTGAGGCCTGGAAAGGAAAATGAACAAAAATATTGGAAGTCAAAGAAGAAAAATTTCAAGGATGGCACGGCGGGGACCGGACATTCGAAGCCTGGCATATAAAGGAAAAGTTGAGGTCCAAATCCGCGAATGATTTTACATAAGTTTCACTCTTGCCTCCGAGGTTGGAGATGAAGGGCTCGGGCTTTCCACCGATTGGACCGAGAAATCAACAATTGTTTGGTACCCGTATGCACTGAGCGTATGTACCTGGTATATACGGCACAGCTCATATGCAGCGAGATGCACTTGCAACATCCACCAAAGACTTGTTAAATATTGATTGCGCGCGCAGCAATCTTTTTCTTCCCATTTTCCAAACCTTCAGACATTCCGAGCGTGAAAAGCGGAGATAGCGGCAACGACTGGTATTTGTGAAGTCGCGTTTGACACGCCAAGCAAGCAGCTCTAGGGAACTGCGCCGAGTGCCTCATTTTACACACAATGGCAAGCCTTGCATCCATTGGGAACTGGTCGTTCAATCCGATCGTGACATCGTTCCCACCGACCTTGCTTCCTAACATTGCCTACTGGAATGTCACGAACGGTACCTGGACATATCAGGTCCAGGTCTCATGGCCGTTGAATTGGACCTCGACCGATGCCGACAGCACTGTCGATACATTGTAAGTTAGTCATTGGATACTATTATTTATATCTCACTTGCTGACCCAGCACCTAGATTCGTCCTAGACGGCAATGCGCTGGCCCAGACTGCCACGGAGGCTTTCCGCAAGCGGCGCCCCGTCGAGTTCGGGCAGCCGGACACAATCGTCGTGAGCATCGGGTACCCCGATCTGATTCCGGACTCGCCCTACTCCAACGGGCGGTACTACGACTATCAGCCGCCCGTATGCGCAACGTGCGACCCGACCATCGAGCCCGTCGGCGTACCCTCTGGCGCCGACGCCTTCATCACATTTCTCGACACTGTTCTCCGCCCCTGGGTGCGGAGCTACTTCCCCAACACGACTTTCAACCGGGACGGTCTCTACGGCCACTCCTTTGCCGGGCTGTTCGCCATCTACGCTCTCATGGTGCGGCCGGATCTGTTCGACGTCTTTCTCAGCGCCTCGCCGTATCTCATCTGGAACAATGAGTATATTTTCGACCACCTCGGGCCCCTCACCAACGGATCCCTGCCGGCCAATGCGGCCAAGCCGGCGCTGCAACTCGCCTACGGGGCTCTGGAAGAGTACCCCCGGAAACGGAGAATCGAGACCGAGGAGGCGTTCGAGGAGAGAAAGGCGCTGCTCAGTTCATTGAAGACGAACGAGCTCGTTAATCGGTTATACGACGAAATCAAAAACAGTTCTGTGCTCAGGGATGTCGAGTTGCTCGTGTACCCGAACAGCTACCACGCGGCTGTGGGGTCGGCGGCGTTGTGCGATGGGATTGATTACTTCCTTGACTGGTAATGGCCCGGAGAATTCACTCACTGACACTCACAGAGAGAGATCATGCAGTGGAAGAAGGCTCCAAGGGGAAAGAAGCAGGCCATATACTTTTACAGGGGGTGCAATACCCGTTCATCATTCGGTCCGACATATTGGATGAAAGTAAGACCAGGAGCCTTAGTGGTCCGCATACGTCCGCATCAGCAACTGCAGAGGACCTGAAATGTCATATCCAGCCTTGCACTTGAATAACGTGCCATTCCATCTGAAATTCTCTGGTAACATCATGCCTTCGGGTGTCGAAAGTACACACTGTATCTGTATGGGCCCAAATGCGGCTGACCTTCGAAGCTGCGGCCTGTTGCATGTAGGGGTGGCGGGACATATTTGCACTTTGGGTAGGCAGCATTTATTACTTTATACCTCGAAGTACCTACCTACCTACTGTACCGATTGCCGGCAGCCCTATGCCCCATCGTTTGCTATTTCAGGCAGAAACTGGTGATAAGTTACTCCGGCTTCTCATGATTGGTTGTGCCAAGCCACCGGAAGTGCCGCGAAGGTAACAAAGACTGGCATGGTGCTGACAGTGTCAAGCACATAACACACAGGAACGCATGCATCCTCCGACGATCCAATCGACCATGAAACTCATCTTGCATGTACTAATCACTGCTTGGTTGACCGAAGCCCAGCCGTGAGGCCCCCGTGTTACCAGGAAACTGGCTTCTATGCTCTTCTGCGCTGTAATTCGTTGGTCATTCTTTCGGTCAAGTCGGGGTTCGATTTTCTTTGGTCGTGCATTACAGCCTCAGTAGAGTAGCAAGCTAGTAATCCTCCCGAGCTTACATGGGTTGGTTGCAATTGCGAAGAATACAAGCCGCCGCGTGATGAACTTTTTTATCTACCGATATGGCCAAATGAGATTCTGTAGGACTAAATGGCGGACAAGAAGGAATATGCTCCCGTCCTCCTCTATCCATTTCGCAAATCTAGCGTCGCTCTTTAAAGCAAACCAAGAAATACCATCACAACTGATGGTATAGGCTGGTTCTTGACCTGGAAATCTGCCTTTCGACGTCTCATGTTTCGACCTGGCCGACAGCATGGATCCTGACAAATGGAACGCCCTCACGACCGCACAGCGGGATGCCGCCCTCAACGGCCCAGCGATGCCGCCGCCGACTGGCGTACTGGCGAATATTACCCACCAACCAAGAAACAACCCCATGGCCATAGGCGTTACGTCAATGTGTATTTTCCTTGCGATAGTACCTGTCTCTATACGAGTGTACTCGAAATTCTTTATCGATCGGAAGGTCCACCTCGAAGATGGTAAGTAGACCCATTCGCGGCGCCAAGCTGTGACAACGTTGCTGACAAATTATCGCGCCAGGTCTGGCCTTGGTGGCGTTTGTATGTTTACTACTGACTGCTCATATTCCATGGGCCTCTTGGATCTTTCTAATCTGGGGTACGCTTAGTGCACGTACGTCGGTGCAGTCTGCGTCATATTGGACGCTATTCATCTGAGCGGATTCGCCCATGCTTGGGACATGACGCTCCGAACTATGTTGAATACCTTACATGTAAGCAACATTATGCCGTTGGGGACTTTATATAGAACCGTTCGTACTGATAAATCCAAGCCATTATATCTCCTCCCAATGTTTTACTGCTTGACCATGCTCTTTGCCAAGTCGGCAATCATCATCGAATGGCTCCGAATCTTCGTACCCACAAAGACGCGCAGTCCATTTTACTGGGCTTGCATGGCGGTCATGGCCATCAATAACACATTCTACGTTGCCGGCATATTATTTATAGGGCTGAAGTGCAGACCGGTAAGAAAGTTGTGGTGGCCAATGGCATATGGCACGTGCATCGAGTTGCAGAAGTCGCGCGACTTGGACTACTCTTCCTCGTGGATAAATATGTTCCTCGACCTCTTTCTGTTGATTATTCCCCAAACCACCATCTGGCAGTTGCGAATGCCGGCAAGGCAGAAGATTGGAGTTTCTTTAGTGTTCTCTCTCGGAGTCATGTGAGTTAATAGTATACATGTGCCGTGTACACCAACCTGAAAGAAAACTATGCTGATCCAGTCTTCCTCTTCGCAGGGCATGTGGCGCCGCGCTCGGGCGAGTCATCGGCGGAAGGGCGATGCTTCACAGCACGGACAGGGTCTACGACTCGGAGTTGACGTCGATTTGCGTCCTCGCAGAGATGACATGCGCATTTATTGTCTTTTGTGCTCCCGCCATTCCCAAGGCTTTCGCTACTCCGCAAACCGGGCTGTTCGCGAAGATTGCCCAGACCTTGAGGTCGTGGTCACGAATCCGACATCGAAACCGACCTGCTGCCAGCAGCCACTTGCCTGGCGATGAGCACGTTGATGCTGGGATATACCAAAAGATGCATGCCGATTCGGAGATGCCACTGGCTCGCTTGAGCACAACTAGGAATAGACAGACCGTGTGAAAGATTGTATACCTATTATATGATTGAGTTTCTGGCCCAAAGGCTGTTTCCGCTCACGAACATGGCAGCACTATTATTGACGCCGAATCTCTCATTAACTTGACACTTCGGTTCTATTTCTACCCCCGCCAACAGCAAGCTCGGTGGAAACCACTGAAAGGGAACCCCAGCAACGTGGGGACCCCGCGAATCGCGGGATTCGGCTTGTGGATCTTCTGGCTCTTCGTGTATCTCGGGAATAGCACGCCGGTTCACTAACGCGCCAAAGATAAGAGGAGTAGCTAAGTAATTAAAATGATTGGCCCAGGTAATATACTCTTCGCATGACCAGGAGTCCAGGACTCCATACTGGTGCGGAGAAGCCGGGAGTATTCTAAGCATAAATACTACCTGTAGCTTGCAAACTTCTCCAGAGCAAAAAAGCTTAGTTCTGTCAAAGCTTGTCAATGGACAGGGCGGTTATTCACTCCTTCCTCAAATTGTTCACTGTCAGTCTATCTGAACGATGGTCTCACTATTATTCAAGGTTCTAGAGAGCCCTTCCATGGCGGTTTGTGCCGCTGTCCCTGTCCTGTTCATCAGTGCCATTGCGTATATCGTGTACCAGCGATACTTTCATCCATTGGCTGCTTATCCAGGACCCTTTCTGGCATCCACCACAGATTTATGGCAGGTCTCGCAGTTTTTAGGTCTGAAACAACCGTACAATCTGACAGAGCTTCACGAGAAGCATGGACCCTTTGTACGATATGGGCCGGATAAGCTTAGTATCACGGCTGAGGAGGTTGTGCCCTTGGTCTATCAGAAGGGCGGGAGAATGATGCCGAAAACCGAATTCTATGACGCGTATGGTGCTGCAATTCCGAATGTGTTTGGAATGAGAGATGAAGCTGTAAGCCGTTTTCCCTGTTGGATATGGCGTAATGTGTCTCAGGGCTTATTGTTTATCACAGGCACATTCGATTCGCCGCCGTTTGATGGCACACAGCTTCTCGATATCTAGCGTGCGAGGAATGGAACAATACCTCGACATGAACATCAGGATCATGAGAAGAAAGATTGCCAAGTTCGCGGCACAGGAGCAGGTCTTTGATCTTCAGAAGGTTCTGCACTACTACACCATCGACGTCCTCGGGGAGTTGGCCTTCGGTCAGTCCTTTGGGGCGCAGCTCACCAACGATGAAGAGGACGCACTGGTCCCGCCAGTGGTCGAGCACAGCTGGCTGGCCGCCGTCACCGGGGCGTGGCCTAGCATGACTGCTACTCTTAAGAGGATTCTCCCCTGGATACCCCATACTGGCCTCCAGAAACTAGTCAAGGGACGTAAGGAGTGCGTCGACTTGGCTGCGCAATGTGTCCAGAGGAGTGTTGATGTTCTCCGCCAAAACACGGCTGCCGATTATGAAAAGAGCGTTAGTGCCGAGCGCAAGGATATCTTGACCAGTCTCATCCAAGCTAGAGATCCAGAGACTGGGGAACAGCTTCGCCAGGTCGATCTCGAGACCGAAGCGTTTGGCTTCATGTAAGTCTTGCTGATACAAATCGTCATCACAGAGCTACTTCGGTGCTAACATCGAGCAACAGCATTGCTGGAACTCATACTACCAGCGCGACGACATCACTGTTGTTCTACCACCTCCTGCACGCCCCGGAGATTCTGGCAAAGTGTGTTACTGAAGTGGACCAGAGTTTAGAGCGACTGACTGCCAGCAAACCCTCATACTCCATGGCTGAAGTGGAAAGCTCATTGCCATATCTCAAGACTTGCATCAGGGAAAACTTCCGATTGACTCCGGTCTTTACCATGCCCCTTGCACGCCGGGTCACCGCGCCAGAGGGAATCACGATAGCCGGAAGACACATCAAGCAAGGTGTAAGTGCCCATTCAATCTGCTCAGCTTATCTATGAAAATTCATTTGCTGACTTGTACTTGAACCTTCTTCAGACATCTGTCGCAGTATGCAACCATGCGTTCCATCATAATCCGGACATCTGGGGCGCATCCCACAATGTCTTTGACCCCTCGCGCTGGGATATTCCCGAAATCAACCACCGAGCACGATACCTGATGCACTTTGGCCTTGGCGGGCGACAATGCATTGGCAAGACCATTGCCCAGACCAACATCTACAAAGTCATGAGCACCCTGCTGTCCGAGTTTCAATTTGAACTCGCGAGTGAGAGCGAGCGAGACGCTGTGAGGCGAGGCGATTTTGTCGGAAAGCTTCCGGAGCTGATCAGTGTCGGAATCAGCGACCTGAAGAATCCAATCTGGGTTACGGCCAAATCGAGAAGCTCATGAGCTAGTCACACTTTGAGGCTTATTGGATTGCCGATTGGCATAGGCGCACTGCAAATAGCTCAGAACAATAGTAACAGTATTTATAGAGAGAAGGTAAACTCGTTCCCATCTAGTTGACGGGTATAGCATGCAGAAATGAGATCATTAGGCGCCATCGCTCTTGAGGCCACCTGCCTTCTCTGCATCTTGAAATCTTGTGGGGATATATCTGATATTCCGATGGTGTCTTCTCCGGGCGGCTTATTGTCTCGGATTGCACCCCGTCAAGAAATGCAATGGCTATTCTCGGCAAAGATCTCCAACTCATAAATCAGAAAGGGCTATGGTAAATGCTCATTGGAACAATTGAAATTATGACATGTGCTTCAATGATGGAACTTAATCGAGCAAACAGCGGGAAGAAAAGACAGCCAAGACTGTTGCATGCGGGCTCGAATGTGCGGCGCAAGGTGTTCGCACGCTTTGAAGTCGACTTGCACAAAGGCATATGGGTTGCAAAATGCTTTCTTTTTACGTGCGACCACTAATTCACCGGATCACCCAGCTTCCTCAATCGTGAAGCTGAAATACGCCTCAGCCCATAGCCCCCAGCCCCCAGCCCCCAGCCCCATAAATCCATCTTTCTTGTACCACAGAGCTAAAGTCACATGAATGCCAAAAATAAAGAAAGGCAACTTTCAGCTTTCTCAAGCCCAGGAGTCATTCAACCAAGTTCAAAAGCATTCAATGTTTCTAGATTAACATGACAGAAACTGAACCGCCGGAATGGAAGAAGACCAAAGTCGGAGAACCTTAATGCACCATGGGGAAGAGCGACCCGATGATGTGTTGACTGCTGGCGCTGATATCTCACTAGAACCAAAAATTCAACACCATCCTACTAGGAAGAGACCTTGGAGACAGGGGTTTATGGTTGAACGCAAGAGTAGTTGGGCTCTTGAGGTTTCGAGTGCCATCCTGTCTGTCCTCTGCCTCGTAGGCATGGTAGTTCTGCTGGCCCACGTGCAGAATCAGCCACTCTCATCTTGGACTTCAACCATCTCGCCCAACGCATTCCTGTCGGTTCTATCGACGGGCTCCAAAGCCTCTCTCATTCTACCAGTGACTGAATGCATCAGTCAGCTCAAATGGTTCCACACCCTGCGGTCGAAGAAGCCGGATCGGTGAGTGGCTACAACAGCAAAGGAACTGGGAATAGCCATGCTAATCATCCGCCCCAGATTGAAAGACCTCCAAATCTTCGACGACGCAAGCAGAGGCCCGTTGGGCTCCGTTAAATTCCTGCTCCGCGTACCGACCAAGTCGTCGCTGCCATATCTGGGATGTATCGTGATTCTGGCAGCCCTTGCGATAGATCCTATGGCCCAGCAGATACTCAAGTTTGAACAGAGACTCACGCAAACCGCTGATCACTACTCTTCTTTTCGAGCGTCGCAAGTGTACGACTTTGCGAACGAAGGAGTAGCAAGCCAAGATATGAGCGCTATCCGTAAGCGCATGAAATGAACACAGTCTGCACAGATGTTAAATACTGACTCAATGTTATCACAGAGCTACCGAGAGATGGTCCAATGCGCAGCGCCGTGACAGTAGCACTCTACGATCAGTTGAGACTGCCTGATTTCGTGTGCCCCGGATCCATCTGCGAATATCCTCCATTTGCTTCCCTCGGCGTCACCAGCACATGTCAAGATGTGACATCCACGACCATGGCAAATTGCTCGGGAGGTTTGCCTGGAGAGAAATGTACTTTCACCACGCCGAGAAAATTGGACTTGGTTGCCGAAACAAGATGGAGTACTTATTGGGCGGGGATGGCCTATACCAGACTAAACACTGCCATTTCTGGCGCCTTTCCCTCGTTCCAAAACGGTGGCATATTCGAAATGGCAATCGTGCGTCTTCCTGCATCGATCAGTGGATTCAACTCGGACTCGTGGAGATCGTGGAAGGACGGGATCCAGGTGTACGAATGCACCTTTTCACTCTGCGCGAAAAGGTACGAAGCGTGGTCCGTCATTAACGGCACAATAATTCCCGGAACCGAGACATCTTTTCCCTTCGATCTGACTTCTTTCGGCTATCACCAGGAGTATACTGTGACGGATCCAGGGTTCCCCCATGATCGAGTATTCTCAATCAACAGTTTGGACTTCAACGACATCTTCGGCGTTCTGAGCGACACCTTCAAGCCGGCAGGTCCCGGCACGTTCAGCATCATTATGCCGCTGTACACCAGCGAGGATATACCAGGCAAAATGATGAACGTCTCGCGCGCCATGTCTTATCGCATGCTGTCAGGTCCGAATAGCACGGAAACACGTGGGCACGTATGTGATGAGCAGACGTTCATCAGCGTTCAATGGGCATGGATTACGCTTCCCGCGATTTTGGTTCTCGCCGCCTGCGGCTTTTTGATTGTTGTCATCTATCGTACACACCAAGCCGGGCAATTGGTATGGAAGTCATCATTGACGCCGATATTGATCACAGAGACAGCTTGGCCACTGTCAATGGCTGGTCGAGGGCCACTGTGGACAGCATCCAAGTTGGAAGCACGTACAGCAGTGTTAGCTAACCAACTGAAAAAGTAAGAAGATTCTAACTGAAACCGAGGCACCAAAAGAGACTTTCGTGTTCCTTGTTCTTTTGCTGGTCTGTCCAGAAAACAAGCAATAATGCAACAATTATAACTTGGCTGTCCGTGGCAGGTATGGTGGGCTATATGACACCATATTGACCATTGCCGTGCAGGCTGCTGAGATGGTGCCAAAGCTTATGCTCACCGACTGGCGATTTCCCCTGACACTGCTTCCAATCAAAGTGTAATGCGACCTTGTTTCGTGAGAGCGTTCCTGTGAATAGCCACTAATGATCGCTTAGAGGTCCAGACTGCCAACACAAGAAAGCGGGGGAGGAACACTTAGCTCATACTGCGCAAGCGGGCGCTTGCAATCTTGTTTCCCCCCTTGTCTTGATCTCTTCCGCGATCTGACCTTCGATGGGACTTGTGTTGGCCCAAAATCTGATGCCAGCCATGACGTGGGTTGACACACATATAATAAGCAATCGAGACAGGAGGCCGCTGGAAGTCGCTGGTGTATCAAATAATCAAGAATGGCCAGGGACAAAAAGCATGAGACATCTCCAGCTGTGCCAAGTTACGATCTCACATGCCATGGAAAGCCATATAGATAAGGTTGGAAACAGCTGTAGGGCCGGAGTTACGGCACGATAGACTTTGGCTGGGCCAATCGCGAGCATGCGCTGAACCTATTTGGTTGAAGCTTATGCAGAACTTGACGTCGGTGACATCAACAAATCGAGGGGTAGCTGTTCCAACCTGCGAATATATAGTCGAGCCAAGCTACTCCCCTGACTCCCAAGACCGAGCCGCTCCTTGGCAACAAAGCTATACTCCCTATAATCGATCAATCATTTTCTCCAAAATACAAGCATCAATATGGGCTGGTTCGGTACGTTTCCCCACTGCGACCATGTACTCGGGTAACGCTGACCTTGCCGATAGACAACAACCGTGATTCTCACCAAGAGGTGTACGGCGACGGTGGCCACGAGGCCAAGTTCTCCCACGAGCTCGTCGGTGGAGCGGCCGCATTCGAGGCCATGAAGTTGTTTGAGGACAAGCAACGCCGAGAAGGTATTGCATACAATCAAATATGTGTCATCCTCATCGCTGACACAAGATGAACAGGCAAGACTGTCAGCCACGGCTTCGCCAAGGAGTTGCTTGCAGGCATTGCTGGCGGCGAGGTGGACAAGCTCTTCGAGACCAAGGGTCTGGACGAGATCGACAGAGAGAAGGCCAAGCGCCACGCCAAGCAGCAGGCCGAGCAGATGTACGATGACCACTACGGCGGCCAAGACCAGTACGACCCGAACCAGAACCAGGGGCCCAACTTCAACTACTAAGTGGGTAGTCGCTGGGAAGAGGCGTGGTGAGAAATCCTCGATGGGTTGCACCGAATCTCATATGGAATGAGAGAAAAGAGAAACTCATGGGTAGCACTCGCTGTTCACAAAAATTAGCCCTTGTGGGCCGGCGCCGAGGTAGTAGCAAAGCATCCAATTGATCGTCTTCTTCACAACTTCGAGAACGTGTATTGCAGTGACGTCTAGATACGAACGAGCGCACCTGGATACTTTGCACAACAGCCCTGTCGGCACTTGTGCAGTTACGCGTAATGTACGGCACCCAATCCCTCGCTTAAGAATCCACGTGCGCCCTGCAGCATCTGAACAGCCCAAGTAAAGTAAGGGAGACATGCCCTTGACTCTCTGGTGGAGGCAAGCGTATTCGCGTCTGCCAGCAGAAGGCTATTGCCGAACACGCACGCAAACCATTCTGCCTGGCATGGCAAGAGCAAACACGAGTCTGCAGTAGGGGAGCCGGAAGCAAGTCTTCAAGACGACCAATGATTGCAAAGTAATAATCGTTGATTGGATTGACCGCGAAACCAAAGACAAAGAAGCACTATAAGATGAAACATGGTGATAGACTACCTAGTCGTCGTCAGACGGGAGCGATCCCAACTTGCCTCGGTCAACAATGAATGGGTCAGGCCGCGCAGTCCCTGAGTGGAAGTTTTCCAAAAACTCCTGAATTCAAGTGAAAAGAAGGGACACAACAGTGGTCCTGCCAAGCCTTTTCGTGGGTTCCTTTATACCCGACGACTTGTAAACCCCGTCAGATGTGGAGTACCGGATTTAGAGAAGACGGAAAAGCAAAGACCTTTGCACTCCGTTTGATTGTGTCCCTTGACGGGGTGGTCTACCTACGCGGAATACTTTACAACAAAGGCTCCACGTTTTTCGTGTCGGGACCGAGGATCTGGGCCTCACTTATGCATAATAAAAGTTTTTTACGCATACTGGGCGAGCCTGCGACTATAATAACCAGTGGCTGGGTCACTACCCGGTACCATTCATCATCACTGGGGCGCAGTACTCCACCCCGGGATTGAGAATCAAAGTACTAGAGACATGCCTGATGAGACTACCTTGGCGGTGAAATATAGTATTGCGTGCTAGGTATACAAAGTCGCTGCTGGTAGTGCTGTAAGTTTTCCGTACCAAAGCCCGATAACATGCTCAGAGTACTGTGTATCCCAGCAGTCCAGTGGGGCACAATTCCGGCAATTGCGACGCTTTTTGCGGGGGAAGACACCGAAGCTTACGTCCTCGATTAATAACACAGAGATGTAATTGGTCCTCGTTCGCCCTGGACTTTGCACTTTACACTTCAGGGATCACCTTCCTTGTCGTGACGATCTTTGGTGGTGATCTTCAATTGCCTCAAGGAATGGAATTCGCAAAGCTTCTATGCGTTGGTGCGTGTCTCTCAGACGCGTGTCCTAGTTACGTAGGTACCTGGACGGAAGTACCCGTCTCGACATGAGCCCCAGAGCGATCATGGCAATGATCGGCAGTCGTGTAAGTCGTGATGGCTTCTGAATATAATATCCGCACTCGAATCAATGATTTCGTGAGATATTCTGAAGCAGCTTGTAAAACAGTATTAATCATTTGCAACTTGTTGAGATCTACCTTGTGCGCCCTTCACATTCACTTTTGACCATGATTTTCAACGCTATCACTTTGGCCGCTGCGCTGGCAGCCACTGCCGTCTCAGCTCACGGCGATGTCGACCGCGAAATCGCCATGCGCTCGGCCATGCTTGAGCTCACCAGCCGCGACTTGAGTCAGTGCGCTTCCAAGCTGAAGGCTCGCGGCTTCGAGGAGCGCGCAGTCCAGAGACGCTCCGAGACTCGCGCCAAGCTCATGAAGAAGCGCGGTATTAAAGGTTCGTGGCCGATGAGAACCATGATGATGACGACCCAAAAATTGCCCAAAGCCCATACTAATTGAAAGGAACTACAGCTCGCGATGTCGATTCCGTCCTTGCTACCGACCACAACATGACGACGCTTGCCTATACTGTTGACACTGATGAGAGCGTCATCTTTGCGTCCAACGGCTCATGCACCCTTACCCCTGAGGGCGAAAGTGGCCCATACTGTAAGTCCTCCGGTATTTGTGTGTATTTCACTTACAGATTTGGCTGACAATGATAGATGTTGGCGGTGAATTCGTCCGATCTGACCTGGTCGAGGATGTCGTGGGTGTTCCGGTCCACTACGAGTTCCAGATTCTCGACGCGGATACTTGCGAACCAATTGTCGGCTCCTACTTTGAGATCTTCAGTAAGACTTCTGCCATCTCTCTTTTTACATGATGAAGTATATAATCTAACCTTCTGTCAATCAGACTGCAACTCGACCGGTGTCTACTCGGGCACCACCAACGCCGGCAACGGCAACACTGACGATGTCAGCGTCCTCGACCTGACCTGGCTGCGCGGTCTCCAGCCCACCGACGACGAGGGCGTCGCCTCGTTCGACACCATCTTCCCGGGCCACTACACCGGCCGCGCCACCCACATCCACACGCTGCTGCACCACACCAACACCACCGTCCGCGAGAACGGCACCGTCTACGACACCACCTTTACGCACATCGGCCAGACCTTCTGGGACCAGAGCGTCCGCGACCAGGTCGAGCTGCTCTACCCATACAACACCAACACCCAGACCGTCACGTCCAACGCCGACGACAAGGTCTTCCTCGTTGAGGCCCCCACCAGCGACCCCGTCTTCCGATATGTCCAGCTCGGCGATTCCATCGAGGATGGTTTCCTGGCCTGGATCGTCTTGTCTGTCAACACGACTCTGGCCAACGAGGTCAGCCCGGCCGCTACCTTTTACGAGAGTGGCGGTGTCGAGTCCGCTTAAGCATAAGAAGACATAGCGCATACATGTATATAGAAAAGACAAACTGAAAACAACGATGTTTGATTCAAACGCCAGAGATGCTCGTCTTTTATTCTACCGTAATTTGTAATGTTGCTCGGATATCCCTCGAGCTAGTCCCGACAAAGCATGAGTATTGGCCTTTGTCGATCCGCCACGAGCCAGTTGCCCCGATTGCATTCTGCATCGATACATCGTACCACGCCAACGCCATTGGACTCAGGCTTATAGAAACATCCTTGGATCCTCCTGCCGCAACGTATACTTTTGAGAAGCCGACCAGCGATTTTGGAGCCGACTCGAGACTCTTATCATCCATGACGGGCGAAGGGGAAACGTAGACTTGCACCACCTCGGCTCCATCAAAAGAGCCCTGGTTAGAGACCGTCGTCGAGATGTTGACGCATGTTACCGGATCGTCGGCCTTCAACAACCCCGTCACTTTCGTGTTGTCAAGACTGAACTGGGTGTAAGAGAGTCCGTACCCAAAAGGCCACAGCGGCTCGATCTGCTTGGCATCAAACCACCGGTACCCGACCAGGATGCCCTCGCCGTACTCGGCGTAGTCCCGGTCCACGTCGCCGGGGAACCACGCGTGCGACCCGTGGTCCTCCAGCGACCGCGGGAACGTGACCGGCAGCTTGCCGCTCGGGCTGGCGCGCCCGAGCAGCACGTCGGCGAGCGCGTTGCCGTTCTCCTGGCCCTGGTACCAGGCGTGCACGATGGCGGGCGCCCCGTCGGCCCAGGGCATGGCGATGGCGCTCGCCGACTGCGTGACCACGACGGCCCGCCGGTTGGCTGCGCACACGGCCGCCACGAGTTCGTCGGTGCGCCGCGGCAGCGCCAGCGAGGTCCGATCGATGCCCTCCTTCTCGGTGTCGTTGTTGTGGCCGACGACGAGGACGACGGCGTCGGCGTCCTGCGCCGCGGCCACGGCCTCGGCAAAGAGCGCCTCCTCGTCGATGGTGAGCTGCGTCCCGACCCGCAGCCCCGAGACGGTGTGGAAGAGGGTATTGTCGTGCGGCGGGATGGGGGGCGGGCAGACGACGTTGTCGACCTGCAGGGCGTACGCCCGGCCGGCCTCGAGGGGCAGCACGGCCAGCCGGTTGACGCTGCCGCAGTTCATAAACGTCCCGCCCGTCTGCGTCCACTGCGAGTTGTCAATGACCAGGCCGCCGTCGACAAACAGCTTCGCCCTGCCCGTGCTCGAGAGGCTGAGCTCGTAGGTGCCCGTGGTCGTCGGCGTCAGCACGCCGCGGACGCGGTAGCAGTGCGGCTTGCCTCGCAGCGTCTCGGGCGTGTCCCCGTCGCTCATCATGAAGATGACCGAGTTGTTCCAGTGCGACGAGCCCAGCACCGGCCCGGAAAAGTCGTGCCCTGCGTAAAAGTCGACTTGAACGCCGGTCGCTTTTCCGTCTGGCGTTCGAAGCATACTGCCTGGCAGAGATGGCTGCAGGTTGCTCTGGATGCCGGTCGAGAATGTGATGTCGACATCTTTATTGCTTTCCTTCACAGCGGCCGAGATGGACTCAAAGGGCGTGGTGATGTAGTAAGGATTCACGGCTGCGCTTCCTGTCCCTCCAGTTGTCGGCTTCTTCGCATTGGGTCCAATGATGGCGAGTCTTTTAATACTCTTTAGCTTTAGAGGTAGCAAATGGTTTTCGTTCTTGAGTAGGACGATCGACTCGGACGCAGCTTCTCGGGCAGTCTGACGAAACTCAGGAAGGTCCGAGTTTTTCTCGACTTCCTTCGTCTCCGCTGCTGGACTAAGCAAACCGAATCGATCTAAAAGTTGCAGGAGCCGTGTGACAGAGGCATCTATATGCTCCTTCTCGGACACATCTCCCCGGTTGACCGCATTCAACAGCGCGGCTCCGTATCGAATGGCAGGGCCCGGCATTTCTAGATCGGTTCCGGCGGTAATGCTCTCCACGGTGTCATTAAGACCGCCCCAGTCGCACATGACGAGGTTTTTGAATCCCCATTCACCTCGCAGAACTTGCCGCAGAAGAAACGTGCTACAATCGGCGTGTTGCCCATTAATCTTCGGATACGCAGTCATGGCCGTCCATGGATCGGCCTCGAGGGCCATCTCAAACGGCTTCAGATAAATCTCGCGCAGCGTACGCTCGTCGATTTGGATGTCCATGTTGAAGCGACGTGTCTCCATGTCGTTGGCAACAAAATGCTTCATGCAGGCTCCGACGCCGTGTTCCTGTACACCACGGATGTACTCCCTCGCCATGATACCGGACAAATACGGATCTTCGCCAAAGTTCTCAAAATTGCGTCCACCCAGAGGAGAGCGGCTCATGTTCATGGTGGGGGCCAGTAAGACGTGAGCGTGTTTGCTGCGAGCCTCGAGGCCGAGGATGCCACCAACCCGGCGGATCAGCCCGGGGTTGAAAGTGGCGGCGAGCGAGATGCCGCACGGGATAAAGGTGGTGTGGGTGCCGTCGGTCCAGGTCGCGCCGCGGACGCCGGCTGGCCCGTCGGTTGTCTTCAGACTGCGGATGCCCAGCCGATCGATACTGGCCGTCTCCCACATGTTCTTGCCCGCGAGGAGCTGGCATTTCTCCTCTAGTGTGAGAGCGGCAAGAAGTGCCGCTACTCTTTCTGAATCGGCCATGTTGACACAAGGAGACGCGAAGCAAGTATTGAGAATTTACCAAGTGAGTGACTTTGCCATGAATTTCGAAATGAAACAACAAGTTGGAGTCGTCAGTATAACGCTGTACGGCGTATCCAAATCGAGAATGTAATGAAACGTGACATGCAGTAGATAGCCGACAAAGCTGAGTTAACCAGAGGAGTGAAGTCTGTTTTCGGGCTTATCATTTCCCACCTAATCGAAATCGGCGGCTGGCTCCGACGTTTGACGATCTTCCCTGTTGCTATACCCTTGCGACCTGAGGAGGCGTCACCTTATAGAGATATGTCCCACTTAATTGGAGCTGTCTTGACTCTTGCGTCTTCTTTAGTTGCACTGCATATCTCAAGGATCTCACTGATAGGCTTCGACTGCAGAACACCCCATGCACATTTAGATAATACCCAAGTGCTATCGTTTCATTCCTCATCATGTCTCCATATCGATGCATAGCTCTCGACGCACGTACAACCCCGCAACCTTTTCACCACTTTTGCTATCATAGATCTAATCTAGAATGATACGCATAGACATGTTGTATATCTATCTCATGTGTATATCTTCCCAACACCGTACTTCGATTGTGTACTACTAGGTTCATCGTGTCCACAGCGCTTTTGGCCTAGGACGACGTATAAGCCATACTCAATGACGGCGGATACTCTTTCCCGGACGCTCAAAATGAGCCGCGTGACAGCCATGGTCGTCGCCGTGTGCGTCGTCGACTCCATCACCATCGCTTACGACGGGTCGCTCATGGGCAGCGTCAACGTGATGCCCAGATACATGAGCTACTTTGACCTGACGACGACGACAAAGGCCGTCAACTCGGCCGCCACCTATATCAGCTCCATCCTCATCGCCCCCTTTGCCGCCGTGTACATTGACAAGCGGGGCAGGAAGGAAGGTATCCTCGCCAGCGCTCTGCTGAATATCCTCGGTGCCGCCATCAGTGGTGCCGCACAGAACATCGCCATGTTCATCGCCGGTCGCATGGTCATCGGCCTCGGGGTTGGCTTGGCTCAGACGGCAGCGGGCTCCTATGTATCGGAGACGACTGCTCCTCGTGTTCGATCATTTGCGCTGGGGATGTACTTTACGTGTTGGGCACTTGGAAGTTTCCTCGCCGCCGGTTTCTGCTACGGAGTAAGTACTATATGATTCTTGCCGTGTCGATCCAATGGCCTATATCACAAATCGTGGACTATCTGCTGACTTTTGCCCTCTTTCTCCCTCTAGTCTCAAGGTCTCGAGCCGTCAAATTGGGCATGGCGCGTCCCGTCGATTCTACAAGCCCTACCTCCCCTCGCCGTTCTTGTCATCATCCCTTTCCTGCCAGAGTCTCCGAGATGGTTGGCCTACAACGACCGCCAAGAAGAAGCTCTCCAGGTGGTAGCCCGCATCAACGGGTCCACAACGGACGACGTGGGTGTGCAGGTGCAATTTCGGGAGATTGTCGACACGATGGAGTACGAAAAGTCCAAGGGCGACAGCCTGGGCTTCCGCGAGATCGTGCGCGGGGCGCCGAACCGCCGGCGCCTGATGCTCGCGCTGTCCCTGGCGCCGCTGACCATGCTGACGGGGTCCAACGTTATTACGTACTACTACGGTACCATGCTGGACCAGGCCGGCATCACGTCGTCAAAGACGCAGATGGAGATCAACCTGGTGCTCTCGGCCTGGCAGCTCGTCATCGCCGTGTGCGGATCACTGTCGGCCGAGAGGCTGGGCCGCCGCGCCCTGTGTCTATGGTCGCTCGGCCTGTGCACCGCCATGTTCTACCTCGTCGGCGCGCTGACGGCCGTCTACGGCCGCTCGACCAACACGTCCGGCGTCTACGGCACCGTCGCCGCCGTGTTCCTGTTCCTGGGCGCCTACTCGTTCGGGCTCACGCCCCTCACCGTCATGTACCCGCCCGAGGTCATGTCGTACAAGATCCGGGCTACGGGCATGGCGTGCTTCACGATCCTGGCCAAGGCGTCGGGCATCTTCGTCACCATGGTGTTCCCCTACATGTTTGAGGCGCTGGGCTGGAAGACGTACGTGGTCAACGCCAGCTGGAACGTGGCCTTTTGGCTCTACGTCTACTTCTTCTGGGTCGAGACCAAGGGCAAGACGCTCGAGGAGATCGACGTCCTGTTTGACGGGGAGAAGCACTCGGACGCGCCGGACTTGGACAAGCTCGGCGACGAGAAGATGGTCATGGTCACCGTTGAATCGGAGCGCTAGTGACGCTTTAATATCTGCGAGCTTGATCTCGGGATGAATGCATCTGCAATCCTCTATAGATACTATCCATCCTTGTCGGAGAGACTGCGAGGAGATGTCCAAGAGACCAAATTTGATTTACAACCGGAAAATGACTCCTTTGCTACGTTGATTGTATGAGCACAAACTAGGGAGACACTGCCTCCGTCTTTTCGACCTGCTCGGTCGTCTTCTCCACCTGCTCCACGGCACGCTTGGAACTAGTGTTGCCGCTGACCTCGCCCATTGACGGCTTCCAGTGCAGGAGCACTTTTTCTCCCGTGAAAAGCTTGTCGATCTGCTCGAGAGACAGGTTTTGGGTCTCCGGGTAGAAGAAGTAGATGAGCGGGAGGAAACAAAAGTTGAAAACTAGATACGAGTCAGTATGTCTGGTTTTGTTTTCTCAGAGGGACGAGTGTGGGGGATACATACTGCAGAAGTAGACGTAGGTGCGCCAGCCAATATTTTTGATGCTGACAGGGGTGACCTCGACGACAAGGAAGGTGAAGATCCAGTTGGACGCCGAGGCGAGAGCGGCCGCTCGTTGGCGAATGGCGAGAGGCGCGTACTCGGCGGGCACTGAACAGAGGGTTAGATTTTGGTGACAAAAGTGTCGAGGGGCCGCTTTGAGGTACTTACACAACCATGGAATCGCAAGCAGTCCGACAGCAAAGAAGAAGTTGAATACGAAGAGCATGACCGAAGCCACGATTCCGGCTGGCGTCGAGCCGTTTCGAACAGTGCCAGCAAGGATAGCCATACAACAGCCCTGACCGGCAGCCGCAAAGAGCATGAGCTTGCGGCGTCCTAGTCGATCGATAACCCAAATGGGTACCAACGAGGACAAGAAGTATGCGACACCGTTGAAGCCGGCCAGCAGGAGAGACAGATTGTGCGTCATTCCGACAGAGTTCTGGAAGATGGTCGGCGCGTAGTATGTGATGAGGTTGATGCCCGAGATCTGCTGCATGAACTGACCGCCGATACCGAGCATGGTTCTGTACAGGAACTTTTGCTTTCCGTTCTTGAACATGGCCCTGTATGAGCTGCCCTCGGCGGCTTCGCGCTCCTCGTGGATTGCGTGTTGGATCTCGGCCATTTCCAGTCTAACAACCTCTTCGACGTCTTCGTTGGATGTTCCCTTGGCGAGGAGAGAGTTGAGGGTTGTTCGGGCTTCGTCGTGTTTGTCTTGGGCAATGAGCTGTAAGATAGCGGTCAGCTTTAGTATATTTTACATAAGTAAGCGGAAAACCTACCCATCGCGGCGACTCTGGCAAGGGGACAATGGCAAAGAAGGTGAACAGGGCAAAGAGGCACTGGAGGGCCAGCGGGAAGCGGAACTGCGACTCGTTGTTGACATAAGACATTCCATAGTCGACCCAGTAGGCAGTCATGACACCAAAGATGTTGATTGCCAATTCAATACTCAGCTACAAATAGATGTCAGCCATGTTGAATAGTTTTGATATGTTTACCGCATCGCATGTTCTTGTCGACTTACACCTTTTCCACGCTTATGAGCCACCATCAATTCAGAGTGCCAGACAGCTAGTCCCAGTCAGCGAACTTGTGCAAGGCGAATGTGCGACTGAAGCAGTAGAGGGTCTTACGAATGGTACTGGTATTGAGGCCGTTGCCCAGGCCAGCGACGATGCGGCCGACAATCAAGTGAGCGATGGAATAAGCCGATGCCTGGAGAGCGCCACCAACGCAGAGAATGAGGGATCCGAGCATGATTGTCCTTTTTCGACCAATTTTCTCTCCAAACACCAGTGCCAGGAGCGAGCCGAAGAAGCAGCCAATCTCGTAGATGGCGACAACGGTTCCTTGCAAGGAGGCACTGCCGTCTGCGCCCTCGTTTGTGTTGATTTCAGGGAATTGGGCCGTGAACGCATCGCCGGTCAAGAGACCGGACATGACTCCCTGGTCATAACCAAAACTGTTTGCTATCGTCAGGATGTCATTTTCCGTAATGGCTCTGGTTCACTTACAGGAGAAAGCCGCTGCCGGCCGTGGCAGTGATAGCCCAGTGTAGCGGACGTCCAGAGAGAATAGCCATGATCAACACGCTTCGACTCAGTCGATAGATAAAAGATAAAAGTTCAAATGCAGAAGGTCTCCATGATCTGAACAAAAATGGTAACACGAGCCTCTATTTACATATGCACCGTACGATCATACATGCCCCAGCCATTTTCCCCAGTTCTTGCAGTCGTCTGATTATCCACCCCCACACGGAGTAAGAAACCGGGAATCGCCCTGAGGTTACATGACTCTCGGGCTATGCCAAGGCACAAACTAGGGCGCAGAGGGTATAGCTTTGCGGGCAGGCGCTTTGAGCTTCTCGCTTTGCCAGCCGAGCAGTCCGAAGCGACATTTCTCCAGGGCGTTATGGAGTGCGAGCCATGTCAAACTGCAAAAGTTGCGGCAATTTCCCGTGAACGAAAACACGGGGAACAAACGACGGCATTGCAACGACAAGATGGTGGATCATGTGAGTTCCGATATTCAACGGAACGTGCGTCATTTAGATCCACAACTAGGTAGTCGAAACAGATGGGAATGATTCTCGATTTTGTCTGCCAGGGAACGGAGACTTTGTTCATTCAAATTCAAGGTATATGATACATTGCGAACAAATGATTGAATATAGGAATCAATAATATAGAGAAGATCATATATCTGAACCTTTCAGTGCATCCGAAAAGCCTGCGAACTAGGTATTTACGTACAGCGTTAAACTTATTTCTCAACGCGACCTTTATTACCTAGCTTGCCTCGCTATTGAAATTTACTAATTAAGTGGCTCTCATTCTGCTGACTGTCAGTCTCTCTCTTAGCAGCATCCTTGAAGCACGGGCAGGCACTTCTAGTTTATAAACTCTAACCATATTGGCTCGTTATGGGGAACTTGGCTGCGTCTCGCGGGGAAGAAACTGGGGTCTGTTATGGAACTTGCGTATTTGGCGCAGGAATACTTTTCTCTTCCCGAGAGCGACGACCTATCCGAGAGTTTGCTTGACTTGCCTTTGCCGACGTGTCTTGGTCATATTTCTCTTCTGCTGCACCCGTCTGATAGGGCTGAGCATGTCGTTAGTCTGATTGCCTTTTTGCCTGCCGCGTGGAAATGGTCTCCCAGCCTAACAGCAGCGGCGCCAACGTCACGCGCGTGCGGACACGGACCGGTTGCAGAAACTGCAGGCGCAAGCGCAAGAAGTGTGAGTTGCTTCCCACCGACCCGGCCCAAAGAGCTGGAGGTAATATGGATACAATGAACATCATGGGCTTATCGAAATCTCTTGGATCCGAATTGCAGGCGACGAACAACGTCCAATATGCAGGGGATGTCTCCGCAGCGGTGCCGACTGCGACTGGGGCTTGAAGCTTGTCTTCCGTCCCGAGCATGCAGAGACCATCGAGGCGAATCACCCTTCTATGCAGCGGCAGCGGAGGAATTCGCCCACGCGGCATCGCAGGGACTTTAACGTGAGAGAAATGGGACCAAGACTCTGCATAGAATGTAGCGTGTAGCTGATCAAGACAGATTATCAATGTGACGTCCGAGGTCATTCGGGATTACTGGAACGATGTGTTGGAGGCGCCCGGCAGTGGAAGTCTTGCCACTCCGGCAGGGGACATGTCCTTCTTTGGTGCCTCTGGTCAGGAGCCCAGCCAAGGAACGCTCTCCTCAGATGGAGCCCAGGCTTCTCCTTCTGGCTCCGAGCAAGACCTCCCCGCATACACGATAGAGAGCTCCGCCATGAGCGAGCAGGTCGACCCGGTGGGGTCCTCCCTACCGCATCACGGTAGTACCCCAGGCGACCAGGTAAGCGAGACGACGCCTCGTACATATGAGATGCTCCATTCCATTGCTGCCGGCCTCCTGGATCTAGGCCGGCCCGTGCCTACCTCGGATGTAACGGGTCCAGGCCAACCGTACTCTCCTCTCGACAACTCATTGCTGCCACTAGAGTCGCCATGCAAGCCGCCAACGGCTGGCCAGAGCTACGAGAACGACCCAGAAGATGGCCTGTTCGTGCCGGGCTCTGCTTACTTTGAATTCCACTCAGCTCTTCGGAATCATACCTTCCGGGCAGCCAGGACGAGAGTCCCCCCTAACCATGTTTCCCAACCTGGAATACAACCGAGTCGCCGTGATGTCGGTAATCATGCACTTCTGTCTTTAAATCCGACCTCGACTCCTTCTATTAATGCTGAAAGCGCGAGGGCGGCTGATTTGCCCACCCATTTCCATAATTTAACACCGCACGAGGAATACGAGCTCTGGAGGAACTGGATCGAGGAGATTGCGCCATGGGTAAGCATCCCCCTGAAAAGCCCAGATCTTTTGTTGCTCCTTTGTACTGACTATAGGCAGCTTGACAAGTTCGACATACACTGCCACTTTGGACATGTCCTTCCAACTCTGGCCCGCGAGCATTCACATCTCCGGTACTCTGCGCTCGCTCTCTCGTCGCGGCAGCTAGAGCGCAAACACCCAGATCGCTCATTCAAAAGTCTAGAGCTGTATCAGGAAGCCATCCACCAGCTCATTCCACAGTTGCAGACGAGAACGACAGCCATAGCTGCGTCTTGTGTAGTGCTCTGCGTTTTGGAAATGATGAATTGTGAGTGACCATTTACCGAGAACAGAATTTAGTAGCACTTAGCTCACAATATTGTCAGGTTCACCCAACATGTGGAGGCAGCACCTTGACGGCTGTGCTAGTCTGATACAGTCGTTGGGCATTAATGGATCATCGGGCGGTTTTGAGGAAGCTCTTTTCTGGTGTTTTGCGCGGATGGATCTATGCGGCGCCTTCATCTCCAACGAGCCGACGATAATTCCCAAGGAGAGCTGGCTCTCCCGGTCCATCATGGACATGAGCATATCGATCCTGCCAAAGACGCTGGGGGCGGGCATGTACACCAACTATGTTGTCTATCTGTGCGCCCGGGTCATGAGTCTCGTGAGCAACGGCCTGGACGAGCTCGAGCACGCCGAGCAGTGGGAGGACATGTTTGCTCAGCTGACCATGTGGTACCGCCACCGGCCGCCCGAGATGCGGCCGTTGCTGGATATTCCCCCGTCCGAGGTCGACTACGCGCGTCCCTTTCCGACGCTGCTGTTCTCCGCCCCGTATGCCATATCAGGAACGCAGCTCTATCACACCGCCTGTCTTTTGATGTTGCAGAAGAAGCCGCAGAGAGTCAACCTCGGACCGGGCACGCGGCCCATGCTGTGGCATGCCCGCAGGATCTGCGCAATCTCAATATCGAATCATCACCACGGCTGCTGGACAAATTGCATCCAGCCACTATGGATAGCAGGTCAGCACATGTCGCATCATGCTGAGCACAAGGCTATCCTAGATATATACGAGCTCATAGAGAAAGAAACAGGGTGGGGTGCTAAATGGCGAGCCAATGATCTGGAAGCTTTTTGGGGAGCTTTGGACGGTGACTGGTGCTGAAGTGCTCAGGCCAGACCAACAAACTCTTGTTCATAAATAGTGGTCTGCATTATCGGTCTAGGTCGGTCAATACAGAGAATCAATGGGGTAATCGAATTTTCTTTTGATTATTTGTCTAGTCTATATTCTATGTCTAATTTCTATCATCTAAGCAGACGCACAGTGACCACCATCGACACGAAGGTCGGCTCCGGTCATGAACGAGCTACCGGCGGACAGCAAGAACACGGCGGGAGCCTTGAAATCCTCTGGCGCTCCAAGCCTGTTCAGCAAGGCGCCCGCCATCCATATTCTCTCCAGGTCGGGGTTCGTCGCCAGGAGCGCATCCGTCATGGCCGTTCTGATGTAGCCCGGCGAGAGTGTGTTGATCCGGATGCCGTACTGTCCCCATTCTTGTGCCACGGAGCGGCATAATTGCTGGACGGCGGCTTTGCTGGTGTTGTAGGCGGAGCACGTCAAACCCTGGTAGTTAAATATGTCAGATGATGTCCAAATAAAAAAAATCCAGTTTATAGTCACAAACTTACGCGGTTGGCAATGTCACCAGACATGGAGGCAATCATGACGATGCTGCCCTTGACGCCGTTCTTGATCATGATGCGCGCCGAGTGCTTGGCCGTGAGGAACGTGCCGGTGATGTTGACCGAGAGCATGCGCTCAAAGTCGCTCTTGGGGTAGTCGACGGCGGGGACTTTCTGCTGGATGCCGGCGCAGGCAATAGCACCATAGAACTGGGAGCCCACGGCCTCGGCCTCGGCGGCCACCTCATCCAGGACCCGGGACAGGCTGTCCTCGTCCGTGATGTCAACGCGGCGGTACGAGAGCTGCAGCGCCGACGCCTTGGCCGTCTCCTGGATCCCCGCCCACTCCTCGGCCGCCGGCTCCGTCAAAATGTCCAGGCAGGCCACGTTGCCGCCGGCCTCGAGGACCGCCGCTGCCAGCGTGATGCCCAGGCCCCGGCCGGCGCCCGTGATGGCGACCGTCTTGCCGCTAAGCGAGAACAGCGCCGTATGCGAGGTGTTGGCCGGTGTGATCTTCGATTCTGGGATCTCGGCGGGCAGAGCCACGTCGGACACGATCTTTGTGGTGGACATGATGAAGAGGAGGAGGAGGAGGAGGAATACAGAGGACTAAGGCCAATCACTCTTAGAAGGGGGTTGAATCGAAGATCGAAGATGAGAAGTGTCTACCGAGAGAGTGAGGAAGGAGCAGCACCAGCGACCAGGACAGAAGTAGGAGGGGAGGAAAGCTGTTTCCAGCAATCAATATCGTCACTTAGAGTAATACTATCTCATGCTCATGGGATCAGTCCAGTATGGAGTATTGATGAAACTTTTGCGGACCTCGCTGTCCTCCACACGGCGCTTATGATATCCCAGGTCGACATCGCAGCAGCCAAGAATGGAGAAAGAGTATGTGACTGATGTCAAGCTCAAGTGACGTGCATTACATAGAATTCTCAGCCGGGACGCGGCTCGCGGCTTGCGGCAACGATTTCTCGTTTCTCTAAGAGAGCAAAACGGGGCAGAGACAACCAAAGTGTCCCACATCCGGTCACACCTGTGCCCAACTCTATAGTACCGGTCTATACCCCGGATGGCAATCCCCCACCACTAGCAGCCCCCGCAAAATGCAGTCTCGATGCATCACAGCGCTTCGACTTGCCCTGAAGGCCTGAGTGCTAGTTGCTGCCGCCCCTTGTGGATCATATGGTCAATCTCAATCCAGGTTGGGGCATGACTCGGTAAGTAATAGTTGCGACTGCAAACATGATGTTGTTTCTATAGAATATGGCTTGTCATTCTTTCTTCTCAGACGAGGCCTTCAGATATTTGTGCCAGGGAAAAGTTATTTGAGACGAACGGCGGAGCATTGTGTTCTTTCCAGGCTCTTACACACAAATCCAGTTTCAAATATTCACATATTCACAATGGCCTCAGTAACGGTTCCGGCAAGCACCATAGAGCATTTGCCGCTCAAGCTTTCAAGCGCTGAAAACCAGAAGGCGGCTTCTATCTCAACTTTGGAACTCGGTGACAATGAGAAGACGAGCCTGGTGCTCAGAACGTTTAGATGCCTCATTGCCGACCTTTGCGAGCAATTCAAGGGTGGTCACCCAGGGTACGTTTGATATTCGTGTATTCTACCGACTACAACGATGGAAGACTTACAATTATATGCGATTTACAGAAGCGCCATGGGCATGGCTGCTATTGGCGTAGCATTATGGAAATATGTAATGCGATATTCTCCGGAAAATCCCAACTTCTTCAACCGCGACAGATTTGTGCTATCAAACGGTAAGTACCTGTGAACCTGCTGATTACATAGCTGCGGCGACTGATTGGTGACGTTTATAGGACACTGCTGTCTGTGGCAGTACAGTTTCATGCACCTACTTGGTTATAAGAACATGACGATCGACCAGCTGAAGTCGTACCACTCAAAACGTACCGACTCTATCTGCCCCGGACATCCCGAAATCGAACATGAAGGCATTGAGGTGACGACCGGCCCATTGGGCCAAGGTATCGCCAACGCCGTCGGATTGGCCATGGCCACGAAGCACCTCGCTGCCACCTATAACAAGCCCGGCTTCGATCTCGTAAACAACAAGACATGGTGCATGGTCGGAGACGCTTGCCTGCAAGAGGGCGTAGGCCTGGAGGCCATCTCTCTCGCCGGCCACTTCCGGCTCAACAACCTGATCGCTGTCTATGACAACAACCAGATCACATGCGACGGCTCCGTGGACCTCACCAACACGGAGGACGTCAACGCCAAGATGGTGGCGTGCGGGTGGAAGGTCATCGACGTGCTCGACGGCAACCACGACGTCGAGGGTATCGTCTCGGCTCTGGTCGAGGCGCGCGCGAGCACGGATAAGCCCGTATTTGTCAACATCCGCACCGTCATCGGCATCGGCAGCAAGGTCGCCGGCGACGCCAAAGCACACGGCGCCGCGTTCGGTCCCGAGGATGTGGCCAACATCAAGAAGAACTCGGGCTTCGACGCACAGCAGTTCTTCCACATTCCCCAGGAGGTGTATGACTACTTTGCGACCGTCAGGGGTCAGGGACGCCAGTTCGAGGCCGAGTGGGATCAACAGGTGTCGGCGTACAGCAAGGAGTACCCCGAGCTCGCGGCAGAGTTCGCCTGTCGCGTGCGCGGAGAATTCCCTGTGGACTGGGCCAATATCATCCCCAAGAAGGAGGAATTTCCCACGACGCCGACGCCCTCGAGAAAATCGGCCGGGCTCATCTGCAACCCGTTGGCTGCCAAGTTGAGCAATTTCATGGTCGGCACTGCTGATCTTTCGCCATCTGTCAACATGGCATGGAATGGGAAAGTGGACTTTCAACACGTATGCGACAAACAATCTTCCATAACGACTATGATGCTAACATATTTGGTAGCCTGACCTCCGACCATCATGTGGCATTTCTGGAGACTATACCGGCCGATACATCCACTGGGGTATTCGTGAACATGCCATGGCATCGATTTCCAACGGTCTAGCAGCTTTCAACAAGGGCACAATCCTTCCCGTCACGTCGTCTTTCTTCATGTTCTATATTGTAAGCAGCTCACCAATTCAACACATCACTCCAAAGTACGGTAGCTAACCAGGCATGCAGTATGCCGCGCCGGGAGTCCGCATGGGCGCGCTGCAACGGCTGCAGAGCATCCACATCGCCACGCACGACAGCATCGGCACAGGCGAGGACGGTCCGACCCACCAGCCCATCGAGCTCGCCGCGCTCTACCGTGCCATGCCGAACCTGCAGTACATCCGACCCTGCGACAGCGAGGAGACGGCCGGCGCCTTCATGGCCGCGCTCTCGGCCCGGGACACGCCGACCATTATTTCCCTGTCCAGACAGAACCTCCAGCAGTACCCTCAGCACTCGTCGCGCCAGGGCGTGCTCCGGGGCGCCTACGTGCTGATCGAGGAGCAGGACGCCGACGTGACCCTGATCGGCGTGGGGGCCGAGATGGTATTCGCCGTCGAGGCGCGCAACATCCTAAAAGAGAGGGGCGTCCGGGCCCGCGTCGTCAGCTTCCCGTCCCACCGGCTGTTCGAGCGTCAGGACCTCGAATACAAGTCGCAGACGTTGCAGTACCGGGCGGGCGTCCCGCGCGTCGCCGTCGAGGCGTACGCGGCCATGGGCTGGGAGCGCTACGCCGACGCCGGGTACTCGATGAGCACCGACCGCTTCGGGCACTCGCTGCCCGGCGCCGAGGCCTACGAGTACTTTGGCTTCAGCGCGGCCAAGATTGCCGACGAGGTCCAGGGTTTCGTGGCCGAGTGGAAGCAGCGTGGGCCGGAGGCGTTTAGGGGCGAGTTCCGGGATTTGAACAAGACTCGTCCTTTGCACTGAGCAAATCAAAGCATTATAGATGATGTTAATAAAGTAAATAAATGTGAAATGTCAAAGCTATATTAAGAATTCGTTTCAGTTCGACATGTGTTTTACCAACATTTCATTAAAAAGTGAACATCTTTCGTATTAGTATGAACTATGAAGAACTCATTTTCAATATTTCCTCTAGCAGCAACGAGACAGAGAGCAAGTATCACTTATTGATAACGGGAAATGGCGGACTAGATAAGATGGAAGAAATGTGATAGATCAAATCCGGCTATTGGCCGCTGGACTATATCAGCCGGGTATCGCGGCCGGAGATAAAATCGCCGGAGGGGTGGGAACGCCTCCAAAGCGGAAGGCAGCTAAATGATTCGACCGCATCGTAGGTGTGACTCCTCTCTTATCCGGGAAGGACTCCCGATGATCGGCGTGCATGTTTGCCAAAGTCCTCAGATACTCCACCATATACCTAGGTAGGTAAATATCGAGTTACCTGTATTATTTCCATGACAATAACTGAAATCTCTCGGCATCACTTAATAACAGGCTAGTAACAGTCATGGCATCTAGGCCGGATACGCCCGATGTGAAAGTTGGCCCGATTCTTGACGTATCCACGGACCCCGGGCTCCTTGAACAATCGGGGCCGACGGACATCGATAGAGCAGCGGAGCGACGCCTCATCCGGAAGCTCGATCTGATCGTGCTGCCTCTTCTCGGTAAGCCTATAGCAAGCATACCGGACCAAACCGCGACCCCATGCTGACTATATCACCCCGCCAAGCCATCATCTACTTTACGCACTCGCTCGACAGGGCGAACCTGGGCAACGCCAAGACGGCCAATCTGGAGGCGGACCTGGGGCTCGTGGGCAACCAGTACTCGCTGCTGCTGGTGCTCTTCTACGTCCCGTACGGGACGCTCAACGTGCCGCTGACGGTGGCGGCGCGGCGGCTGTCGCCCGCGGTCGTCGTCCCGGCCCTGATGCTGGCCTGGGGCGGCGTCTCGGCGGCGTCGGCGGCCGCCCGGGGCTTTGGCGGCTTGCTGGCCGCGCGCGTCTGCCTCGGCGCCGTCGAGGCCGGCTTCTTCCCGTGCGCCGTGTACTATCTCACCCTCTTTTATACCCCCGCCGAGGTCGCCAAGCGCATCAGCCTGTTCTATGCAATGGGTTTTGTCGCCAACGCGTTTAGCGGTCTCATTGCCTGGAGCGTTTTTCAGTGGAAGGATAAGCCGTTGCATGTAAGTCGCTCTGACACCATGATTTCAAGAATTGACGTGGCCGTGTTACACTTGGGTTCCAAGACTAATGTGATTCTGTCCAGAATTG
Organism: Pestalotiopsis sp. NC0098; assembly: GCA_022432395.1. Classification (NCBI taxonomy): domain Eukaryota; kingdom Fungi; phylum Ascomycota; class Sordariomycetes; order Amphisphaeriales; family Sporocadaceae; genus Pestalotiopsis; species Pestalotiopsis sp. NC0098. Next base: position 514,863 of record JAJKLJ010000005.1, on the reverse strand, counting down.
GCAGTATCTGTTCATCATCGAGGGCAGCATGACTGTCTTCCTCGCCATACTATCATTCATACTCCTGCCGCGCTCCGTCGAGACGTCGCGATACTTCAGCGCCGGGGACAAGGCCGTCGCGCGGCGGCGGGCCGCCGGCTCGGCGCACCTGCAGGAAGAAGAAACGGTGGCCTTCTCGTGGCGTTCGGCGCTGTCACCTTTACTCAGGGGCGAGGCGTGGTTCTACGGCGCGACGGCGCTCTCGTACGGCGTGGCCTGCGCGTCCGTGTCCAACTTCCTGCCGACCATGATCAAGCGGCTCGCGGCCGGCGACGCCGTCCGCGCCAACCTGTACACGATCGCGCCGAACCTGTCGGGCGCCGTCTTCATCGTGGCCGCGTGCGCGCTGTCGGACTACCTGCAGCGGCGCGCCTTGTGTATTATCCTCAGCACCGCCGTGTCCATGGTCGGCTTCGTCCTGCTCGGCACCCTGGACCTGACCCGGCTCGTGGGCGTGGGCTATTTCTGTACTTTTCTGATCACCTTTGGCACCTTTACCTCGGCGGTGCTGGTGCCGGCGTGGGCCTCGGGCAACCTGGCGTCGCGATCGGCTCGGGCGGCGACGCTGGGCCTGGTCGCCGGGCTGCAGAACCTCGGCGGCATCGTCAGCAGCGTCGTCTTCCGCGCCGAGGACGCGCCCGTCTACCGGCCGGCGCTGATCACGAGCGGCGTGTTTCAGGGGTGCGTCGTCATTCTCGCGGCCGCGGGCTGGATATGGTATGCGCGAGAAAACAAGAGACTCGAGAAAGATGGGCAGAAGGAGCGTCGCATGACATAGAATTCGTTAAGACTGAGCTAATAATATACAAAATTCGTTTTCATTTTCCCTTTTCATTTCCCAAGTTGATCCGGCTATCACTGCAAAGCGTCCCTGATCTTGATGCCAATGTTCAACTCGACGGGCTTCCTGAGGAAACCCTCGCGGGTGTCCATGTAGTCCTGTCTGAGGAAGACGTCGTATCTGCGGGCCCACGTGGCCACGATCATCTTCATCTCCATCTCGGCGACGTTCCTGCCGACGCAGGCGCGGGGTCCGTGGCTGAAGGGGATGAAGGCGTTCTTCTGGCGGTCCGTCACCTTTTCCCAGCGCTCGGGCCTGAACTCCATTGCGTCAGGGCCCCAGATCTCGGTCGAGTGGTGGATGGTGTAGGTAGGAACGCTGAGGACGGTGCCGGGCGGGAAGTAGTGGCCGTTCAGGGTCACTCCCTGGGCGCCATAGGGGATCTGTCGAGGGAGACCAATGCCGGAAGTCGAGTGGTGGCGCAGCGTCTCGTTGATGACCTGCTCCATATAGGGCAGGTTCCGGACCATGTCGTAGGAGGGCACAAGGATTTCGTTGGGAATGGCGGCATCGAGCTCGGCCTGCAGCTTCTGCAGGACGCCGGGGGTTCTGGCAACGTGGTAGAGCAGGGCGCAGGAAGAGTTGCTGGTAGTGTCCGATCCGGCAATGAGCTGGGTAAGCGCCTCGGCAGTCAGCTCTTCGATACCAAGGGGCTCGCCCTTCTCGTCGCGACCCTCCTGCAGACGAGCGAGAAGATCCTTGCGCTCAATGGGAGGCGGGTTATCAAGACGGGCCTTGACACGAGCAATGGCGATTCCGGCAAGGTTCTGGACGGCCTCGGCGCCCTGGTTGAAGAAGGGGTCCGGGATCCATTTGGCATAGGGCTTCAGGTCAGGGAGAATTCCCAGAGCGGCCGAGACCTCACCACGACGGTTGAGAATCTCGACAGCAGGTGCGTACGAAGGGGGCGCATCGGGAGAAGAGCGGATCTCGGCGATATCAGCTCCAGCCTCGAGCATACCAAAGGGCGCTCCAAAAGCAAGATCGCCGATCGTGTCAAAAGCCACGTAGCTGTTCACGTCGTTAGTCATTTGACGTCTTAAGGTATGAAAACAGATTTGATCCTTACTTGAACCAGGAAAGACATTCAATGTGTGCATAGCCGTCGGCCCGGCGCTGCTTGTTGGCGAGTTCGTCCCACTTCTTCACAAACATTTCCAAGTTGCCGTGAATATAAGGCTCAAACTGGCCGATGGACTTGGGCGCAAATGTGTGAGATACGATCTTGCGCTTGCGGGTGTGCTCGTGGCGGTCTCTGGTGTTGAAGAGACCGCGGCGGATCGAGACAAAGGCATCGTAGAACTCGGACTTGAGAAACCCATTGCCGTGACCGTAGATGGCCTGGATGGCGGCATCGTCGGCGATACTGACGTGGTTCGGCTGGATGCGGACGACGGGGCCGAGCTTCTTGTGCAACTCGTCCACGACCTCGAAGCGGTTTCCCTTGCCCCGGACCACGGAGAGCAGCCAGAGGTTGGAGAACTGTGCCGGGAACGGTGCGGGGATGCCCCGGAGCTTGCCATAGGTGACGAAGTACGGGACGAGGTAGTACAGAACCAAGGCGACGGGTGCCAGAGCCAGCGTCCAGGGCGATGCGAGCAGGTGAATTACAGCCATGGTGATGGTGATAATGAGGATCACGACCGACGGTGAGACTCAACTCAGCTCAGCTCAGCTGGCGAATAGTGCGACTAACAAGTGAGCTTGCTGCCGCTACCGAGGTTCGCTTCGTTTTGCAGAACCCCTTGGTTGTGAAAATCTGTTGCGTGATTATTGGTGAAAACTCATCCGGCGACGAGCAGTGAAGAAGAATCAACTGAGCCTGGCTCGAAATGATTTCCCCAGATAATTCAGATGGGATGAGGCCGACCTTTTTCAAGTCTTATTCTCCCAAGACTTGTCTGCGCCTCTCTATGGTCTCGTGCCCCCCTTGGAGAAGAGAAAGGTAGCGACAGTTTTAGTTGCTTGCATCCTTAGCATCCTCCCCGCATCTTTGGAGAAAATTAGCGTCCGATGTTTCCACTTGCTGGGAAAGCGTCTTTGCGTGCTCCGTCATTGGTCCCTTGGATCGTGATGGGTTTGCTCATTTTGTGGAGGACCGGCCGCTAAGAGGGCTTAGTCCCCGGCATTGAGAATCGGCAGTGGCCTCACTTTTGCTGGAGACTGGGGAGACAGCGCCGTTGAGTCCTGTATGAGTTGTCTCTCCTGCCTTACCGCCGTTCTTCTCTCTGCAAATTGTCCGTGAGGCGAGCCTTCGCGGGTTCGCGCCTTCGGTGCTCATGCAGCCCCTGGTCGATCTGGGGCATGGGATTTATTTTCGGCAAGTCATCCTACAGCAAATTCTAGCCCTATTGCTCCTCCCGCCTTTCGTTTGCGAGATAGTGCAGTATAACCCCAGCTCACACGCTCTCGAATCGAGTAAGGTTGAGTTATAGTCGCATCTTTCCCCATACACTGTTGTTCTATTTCCAATACAGTCTCGTACAGTGTTTCCGTACAGCAGAAAAACGGAGCCTGACACTGTACTTGTGTCCACTCGCGAAGGCGCGAGAAGACGCTTTTACATACCGATGTTCACTTCCGTGATGCTGTCACGAGGATGAGGAGATCTGCAGTGTATATCGCATCGCGTATGCGCCATGATTCGTCGGTGACACGCACCGTGTGTAACTTGATAAGCAATTTCATTTTCGTATACCTGCCTAACCTATATGATTACCTATTGATGCTAACCTGAAACAAATACTATCATTAAGTCTAAATGGACGTAAGCCAAAACTGTGCCTGCCTACTTATTTTCTCACTTCATCTCTATCGCAGGAGTTCTTTGGGCGCTGACATCCCGAAAGAACATTCCAATTCAGCAAACCGTGTCAACCGTGGATCGCTCAACACCTCGCCTTCAATTCCCAACCGGCCTTCTTCACACGCGCAGTTAGCACCAAGCCGAACGCAACAGCCATCACGCAGGCCGCCCAGATGGCGGGCGCCATGAACGAGCCCCCATCGGCGCTCTGCAGCGCTCCTCCCAGGGGCGGCCCGGTCAGCGACGCAATCGACACGATGCCGAAGCCCATGCCGATGCGCGCGCCGACCATGCTGAGCTTGGGCGTGATGCTGGCGAGGCTGGTGGGGATCAGCGACTGCGTTGCCCCGGACGCGGCGCCGAAGAAGCAGGCAAAGACGTAGTATCCCGTAATGTCCTTGACGGCCAGCCAGCAGAACGCCACGATGAACCAGATGAAGAGAATGGGCACCTGCACGTTGACGGGCCCGATGCGGTCGGCGACCAGGGGCACGAGGAGTCGCATCGGGATGCCCACTGCGTTGATTATGATGGTGAGGATGGTCGATGACGAGTACGACAGCCCCAAGGTTTCTCTGCCAAACGAACCGATCTGTACAAGGGGCAAAGGTGAGTTTGCGATTTCATCCACGGGTATCCCAATGGACTTGCTTGACCCGTTGCAAAAGAAGCAACAATAGAGAAGCTTTTGAGAGCACTTACGTAGTAGAAAGTATAATAATTGGCCCACATGGCAAAGAATATAGCAAAGGTAAAGGCAAGAAACACAGGGTCCTTGAGAGCAGACACGTCGACCAGCGGCCCGGACTTCCGCGGTGGCAGTCGGGGCTTCAAGAAGGCTAGGGCGACAAGCAGACAAGCCAGGTTGATAAAGCCCAGGACTCTGGCCGTCCACCCAAATCCGACCTGGGGGAGAAGCTGCCGGGCAATGACGGGGTATATGGCGCCTCCGAGGGAGTTGCCTGTCGTCACAAGACCAACGGCGATTCCGCGCCTCTTCTCAAAGTAGGTCGTAATCATGGCCAATGTAGGTGTGAAGAAGATCCCGTTTCCCAGGCCGGTGAGGATGCCCTGCGTCAACATGAGTTGCCAGTACTTGGTCGATATGCTCATCATGAAGACGCCGAGGACCTGGATGGTGGCGCCCACGATGAAGGTCGAGTAGAAGAAGCCGGCATCCAGGAGCCGTCCGGTCAGGACGCCGAGCGACAGACTGAGGAAGATCTGTACGGACCCGATCCATGATATGGCAGAGGCGGACACGGGCAGGACCCCGGTATAGTAGTTCTGGAAGGCGCCGAAGGCGTTGACGTAGCCCCAGGTGGTGAAGATGACCAGAAACCCGCAGGCGACCTGGGTCCAGGCCTGGAGACCGCCATCCGGGGGCGGCGGCGGCTCATCGCGGATTCTTGTCGAAAGCCGGGACAGGACGTTGTTCAAGGTGTTGCTGGCGGTCCTCCTCAGGTCACCGGAGGCGCGGCCATTCGACTTCTCACTCATCCTGGACTTCCTCGTGACTTGTCGTTGGATCTCCTGGGAGGGCCTGCCGGTGTGGATCGAGTCCTCGTCGTCCGAGTGCGAGCCATTGTCGTCGGTCGAAGCGATGGAAGAAGGTCCTGCCCCATCATAGGAATTATGCACAGTCACATCATTCTTTTCAGACAGATGCAAGGGATCACTGCGGGAGGCCATTGTTCTCTTTGGTTCTCTTTCTCTTGTCTCTCTCTTCTGCAGCTTGGTACAAGACTCTCCTTGCGTGTGTCTCTCTCAAGGTCGGTAGTGAGATGAGAGGAGAGTAATAGTAAACATGTAGTAGTAGAATAATGAGTGCGGCGATATTGTTCCTTTCCTTGACGGGCGTCTCCTGAACCAGCAGCTAGAGCATGCACGACCATCACAGCCTTTTCTCTCTTTCAGAACCTGACATGACGGTGAGAGGCCGTGGGTTTTTATTCCCGGCAACCCGGGGGGGCGAGAAGGTCAAAGGTCAGTCAGAAAGGGAAGAAAAATCCATCGTTTTGGCTCCGCCTTCGGACATCGTTCCCACCGCGGTCTCGCATTAGGCGGTTTCATTTGCGGGCAAGAGGCATCATTCAAGCGGAACCTCTGATGCCTTTTAGTGGATCTCTGGCAGCCCAACTCCAGCGCCCTGCGCCCTAAGAGCACTGGACTCGCGCCCGCTGGGAGGAGCTCCGAGCGCTGCAGAGGTTTCTTGCGGTGACCCCCACGAATCCCCAGACTGTCTGTCAATCGGCGCACAGCGCTCCGAAGTCTTCATCATCGTCGGTCAATGTGAGGCAAGGGATTGCAAAGCTGTAGTTGTGTATAGAAGCTGTATGGTCAGTCTGACAGCATGCATGGGAATAGTCGGCGATGTGCATATGTACATCAAGGTTCACTGCTCACTTTCATTGGCGATTCCGCTGGAGCGCTAATGTCGGCTCGTGCAACACAGGTGCCTTTCCCAGCAGAAAATACCCAGGTAAATGATCATAGAGGTCCGATGATACGGGCGCGGGCCGACGGTTGACTGATAACAGTAACACTATTACTCAAGCGCAGGATAATGATAGCCCATCAGCCGCCGTGCTCGGTGGCTATTCCTCCATGCAGTGGGAAAAGACCGTGTCAACCATTTCCTATGGCCAGAACAGTATTACCTACTGAGAATATGAAAAGTCGTCACTGCGATGATCTTCATAGATTGTAACCCGGTCTCACGATTGCTGGTCAGTCCGAACTGTCTGTCAACTCATTTCAATTGCACAGTCCAGTTGGGCGAGAAGCCGGCAAACAGCTTATCCGGTCGTCTTGGGCCGACATCAAATCAAACCGGCAACCCACAGGCCACTGAAAGTCCAGCTTATTACTCGAGAGTTGCTCTCTCATTCTGGACTCCTCCTTGCGTGACTGCCATACACCAAGTATGACTAGCATATTATTGCCTGCATCAGCGTCCCGAAACGGCAGGTCTTCTGTTTACTAGGCAATTGAGGCCGCTTTTTACACTTTATCACGAATATGGCAATTTACCACGGTGATGAAGTGAATCGATATCCGATTGTCTGGTCCGTAGCGTGTCCGATGTCGTTGAGTTTCCGTCAATGGTCTCTGCTTTGTACAACATCGGATGGAATAAGAAAGACAACTTGCACTACAATTTGACTTTCGCGGCTTCGCTAACCTATTCCTGACCCGCCATGTTGTATCATGTTCGGCAACCGGCATAGCTGCCGGTGAGGTACTTCGAACTGGAGTCGATCATAAAATCTTAAACACAAGCAGAGATGACACAATACGCTGATTAGATCACATCAAAGGTTTATACCGGCAAATAAGAGACTACGCCTTCCACATACCCACTTCATAAATCTAAAAGATACGCGAGTCTACCGGTCTACCTAGGCCAACATCTTCTCAGCATCAACTCATCCTGTCCAGCTGAGCCCGCAGCGCCAAGTTCTTGACCTGCGTCGCGCGCCCGTCCTCGCCCAGGGTGAACACAAACTGGTCCAGCGGCATGTCCGCGTAGACGGCCGCCGTCTGGCTGACCCAGGACCCGCAGTCGGTGCTGAACATCTTGCCCGTCTCGTCCGTCGCGTCCAGGTTCTCGACCACGGCCTTGAACGCCACCCGCTTGGTCGAGTTGCCGCCGCTCCGGGACTCGAGCCCCGTCGGGTACAGCCGGATCGCCGGCGCCGTCACGTTGTAGTTGAGCGTGTACCGCACCGCCACCGCGATCATGTCCGTGCCGTTGCTGTACCAGCTGTCCACGCCCAGGCCTGGCCGCGAGCTGTCCGTGCTCAGCACGATGCTGCTGTCCGTCGTCGGGCCCACGTCGGACTCTGGGTCGGAAGAAAGCTTGTAAGTCCCGGCGTACGCCGAGTCCGCCTGCAGCCGCGCCGTCTCCTCGAGCGCCGGCACCAGGATCTCGCCGATCAGGTCGGCCATGTCCCAGTTGGCGTTGCCGGGCCAGGTGCCCGCCAGCAGCGCCGAGATGCCGACGTCGTAGTCGGGCAGCAGGACCAGCAGCGACTGGTACGCGTTGATGCTGCCGGCCTTGCCGTACGAGTCCACGACCCGGTTCGTGTCCGCCCCGAGCTGAATCCGCCGGATGCCCCACGGGTAGCCCACGCTGGCCACCAGCTCCGACGTCAGCGCCGCCGGCTGCAGCCACCGGCGCGTCGTGGCCCGGGGGATCAGCGCGGACTGGAAGATGGCCCGGCCGAGGGACGACAGGTCCGAGATGGACGCGTACATGTTCCCGGTGCTGCAGACGAGAGTCAGCGAAATTTGCCACGCCTCATATTGCCAGCACCAGAGGTAAGACTTGGTCGGATGGTTCATGCTAAGCAAAAGAGATGAGATTTCACACGTACGGACTCGCTTCTCCGAGGCTGAATGCCCAGCCCCAGTTGTTGCCGTTTGGCACAACTCCCGGCGAGCCGCTCGGCGGCATCGTGTAGAACGTGTGGTTGAGGCCCAGCGGCTTGATGACATCATTTTCGACCATGTCCTGGAAGTTCCTGCCCGTGATGTTCTCGAGCGCGTACGCCAGGAGCTGGTAGCCGAGGTTGCTGTACCCGGGCGTTGTGTACGGTGCCCACGACGGCGGGACGAGTTTCAGACCGTCCATGAGCTCTTGCTAGGGGTCAGCGTTGCCATTTCTTCAAGTTTTTGTTCTTTGTTTCCGGGGCAAACCGGATCAAGGAAAGTACAGCACTTACGATCTCGCGTGCACAAGTAGAATTCGCCGCACGGCGGCACCAGAGCCAGCGGCGCCGGGGGAAAGCCCTGCGACATGAGCGTCGACTGGTTGTTCTCCTGCGTCAGCTCTCCCATGATACCATAGTCTCTAATGATGCCGGCCATTTGGCTGGCCAGGCCGCCCAGTGTGACCTCGCTCCAGTCCACGTCCATGATGGGGTCAAAGTCGTCCTCGTTATCCTTGGCCAGCTCGGATAGCCTCGGGAGGTAATCCGTGATGGGCGCATTCCAGTGCTTGTCCCCCGCCTCGACGAGGAACGTCAGTATCGTGAAGATCTTGGTCACGCTTCCCAGGCGGTAGATTGTGTTGCCATCCACGACACTGACCCACGGTGCAGATGTGTTCACGTTGGGTGCCGTATGGTAGTTCTCCCACACGGGAGTGCCGCCATTGTCCGAGGCCGAAAACACCTGGACGGACCAGGACGTCTGGTTGGGGTTATTGGCGGGATCGCTCGTGTAGCCCGCAAACGCAGAGTTGATGCCCGCCACGGCCTGACTGATTGTGTCCGACGATGCGAGGTTCGTGGGTTTCGGGAACACTGGGCCAAGGTATGGACAGTTGGGCAACTCGCCGACAACCACAGCGACTTGCGCCGCCAGCGCCAACGGCACCGCGAGAGAGCCCCGGATCCGCACCATTCCGTCTGATCTTCTCTCCTCTTATGCAACGAATGTGTTCAAAGGGCCAAGCATTAGAAACGATGAAACGAGCTGAGAATTTGGGCCGCTTTGATGCTGCGCGTCATCGGCAACTTGGACAAACCTGCGACACTCGAGACGCAAGAAATCAGACAAGAATGCGGCATGATAAGACAGATCGTGGAGGTCTTCTTTTTTCCGTCGCGCGTAGAACCAAACCATTTCTTGTGGCAGGCAGCTGAACACACACACTCACATTCACATTGCTTCTGTGGAGCGCAAATCACAACATGTGTGTGATATGGTATCCAGTTGTGCACCATTGCAGAAGGTCAAGAACACGGAAGCTGCATGACCATAGTATCCTGATTGGGATTCCTCCCCTGACGCAATACTATCCCGTTTTTCCCAACGCAGCCCCGACTTGGCCTACCAGGTTGGCCGATTATTAGGGGTCTTTGCCAAGATGGCATGCTGCTATACTGGACCCGGCGACGTGATTGGCAGGCGGCTCTATATGGTCTTTCAATCTGTAACTGCGGCGCTTACGCAAGTAGGCAATTGGCTCCGGGCTGATCATCTGCTGGGAACACGAGTTAAATTGTTCAACTCCCCACGTTCTTCATTGTCTGCAATCGAGAAGATCCCAATTAGGACGGACTGGTAGATAAGAGAATCGTTGTAACCTATTTTCCTGATCTCGGGATGTGTTGCGAAATAGTGTGCATGTGCACATATTGGCATCTCACAGTATCTGGTCCCGTCACTTTAACATACTTTGCGATTCCTGGTTGTTGGCATCTCTGTACGAGGTTGCCATATGAGTGCACCATCCTTTCTGGGAACCTTCTCCAATACTAGCGGTTCGGCATATCTGGTTTCTCACCCCCAGTCACTCCATCGGGAACACGCTGAGAGTTTGTGGACGTCATTCAACAGTCTTGACAACTCGGACAATTGAGTAGGCAATCCTCGGGACTTCGTGCCGACAATTTTGTGGCTTTTCGTTCTATTGATGCAGGCAATTTCTGAATCATTTGAACCCGATTGAGTGTTTTATTGCATTCCATCCCTCGAAATGGGCAGGGTTCACATTTTCAATGTAACAGAACATGTTGCAATTTTGCATTCGCTTTGCATCATCGAGACATGAACTATAGTAACAAGAATGGCTGTTACTCGGTTTCCGGAGCGCTCAAGTGCTCTTTGCCAAGACCCAACGGTCTTGGATAGGTCTTTAACTGATCTTGGAAGTTGAGCTCTGAGCGAATGTCCACGATTGAGACGAGCTTTCACGCCGTGCTCCAGCCTCGAAGGAGTCATGTGCGCATGTATTCGACGAGTGATTTCGCCTTGGCATCTTGAATTGCAACCATTAAAAGTGGTATTATGAGGCTTTTACAATGATGCAGCAAACCTGTTGCATTCCCGTCTAGCGAGCTGCAAAAATAAACATGTATAAATCGTTCGTGTATTTATCCAGACTGTGGCGCTCGGTGACCCCCACTGCCACCGGGTAAAGTGATCGAGACTTTGTGGTCAAGGTGATTGTTCATTTCGGATGCAGCCAGCAATGTCACGATAGATGCATTCGCTGCGAAAAGGCACCACTTGAAGTGCGCAAAACAATGAGAACTGCATCAATGAAATGCAAACCAACAAGAAAAGGATGGAAGGCATAAGGGGAGAGAGAAAAGAGTAAAAAAGGTCAAAAATGAAAAAGTTGGGATTCGAACAGGCAACTCTGTGGGGCGGATGGTATGGACACCGCGTCCGGTGCCCGCGAGTTACCACCAGGCCACAGAGTTTCCTGTTCTTAAAAATATGTTGCACAATTTAGATACTCAAGGTCAGTTGTTGCAAGCAAAGGCGCAAATAGACACCTGGTTGCCCGGGGCGGCTGGGCGGCGTGCTGTCGCCAGATTTGTTTTTGGCGTCAAAAAGTCTGGCGTGGCAACGGACGTGAAATGGAACATACACAGGCACTTGGGCAGGGCTTTGGGACTAGCATTCCATGCTGTGAGTTACCTAAAGCTACCTCTGTGGGAGGCTGGAACAGTACAGTCTCGGTATCTTCTTTCTCGATACAGGTACCAGGTCCATTGGAGTGTTGGTTCTTCTTGCTTGCTCTGAGTAATCTGACGACTCCAATGCCTTCTCCAGATACTGCTTGATATCCAGCCTGACGTCGCCTGTTGGCGATGAGCGGACAACCCGTACTCCGAGGAACCACTCGTACCACTTGTAACATGAAAGCTCAGCACAGTTGTACTTCCAAGGTATTTCAACTATTCCCATCGCATACAGAAGCCGTGAGAGACTTTTAAATCAATTGCAACTTTGGACCAATTTTTGCCACACTCCCTCTTGCCCATCGACCGACTTACATTTTTGAGAGAGTGGTCGAAGATAGTATAGTTTCTGTCGATGGGAATCGCTGTCTGTGGCAATGAAGTGTTTTCGCCCGAGTGGTCTCAGTATACTAATGATGATGGCAACTTCTGAGGAGAGTTGAGACTCTGACGAGCATGCTGCGCAGTAAGTTTCTGTAAAGATGCGTGCCTTGTGTCCGTCCAGACTCCCGTCGCTCAAAAGCTTCTTATCCTTGAGCACTCAATTTAGGTCGATAAGATGTTTGTGTTTAGCCGGTCATGAGTGGTGGCATGTGGAAGACTTCACGTAAACCCAAAATCACTTTGGGATCTTCATTTGAATGACTGTGGCGTTGGGCTCATCTTCCAGGAAGCGGATGCCGCGCTCTAGAATGCCATCTTGGTATTGGTTGCCCGCGGACGAGAGGACGACCTCGACGCCTTCATCATCACACCCTCCGATCTTCGTGATCGCTTCACGGACATTCTCGACATTGAGCTCATCGATCGGGATCAGGGAGCGTTGTACCATGGCGTCGACGATGAAGGCCAAGATCCGAGAGGTGAAGCTATGCATAAGCAGAGGCATATACTGGTGGTACTTGATGCTGGTGAAAATAGCAGGGGCAAACTCTCTGCCGCATTTGATACTGACAGCCTCCAACCGTGCTCTAGATATTTCGGTTCTTGGTGGCAATGATATAAGTATTGCTAGGATTAATTTGACGTAGGACTTGTGGAAAATTCGGAATATTTTCGCATCCTGGTCATTGACGGTGTGCGATGCCCAGCGCAACAAGAAGTGACGTATGTTGGTAATGCGAAATGGTTTGGTGGGCAGGGAACACAGGTGCAGAACTGGTCAGACCGTTCCTTGTCACCCCCTAGTCGGTCAAATGCATCACATTTGGCGGTCTTCTGGATGTATCTGGCGATACGGAGCCCGCCATACATCCTTTGCGCTTCCAGAATATGATTCTGAAGATGACGCAGAAGCCGATGCGCCCGACCAACACATGGACGAGCCGCATCGACTATTCGGATGGGCACAAGAATGGGTCGTTCAGGGCCCAAAGGTTCACCGGGCCAATGTAGATGTTTTCTCTCAAGTCGTCATTGAGGAATGCTGACACGAATTCTCCTTGCAGAATATACCACCCCCTTGTGGTGCTACCATATGAGCGTGCGGGCCCATTCACGATCGGGGTATAGTAGGATCGGTGGATAGCACTTTCAGTACATTGACTGAGAGTCCGAGAGAATCGCCTGTCCACGTGTTCTGTGCAATGATGCTCCGGTCCTGCAGTATCTTTGACTATCCCACCAATGCTCCCAGTCCTTTTGACGGGAAGACGTAGGACAGAATGTAGAGTCTGGCCATTGATCTCATTCGCAGCAACACCAGTGGGAGTATATCGTAGGACGGGACTGTCAAGGCGTCTTGGTTTCATGCTCAGCAAACGGGCACAGATCTTTTTGATAGTGAATGACTTGTCTACACCACCAGCTCCACCCTCTTGCACATTGTCACGTACCGAGTGCACGTGGAGCTTGATATGCTTCTTTTCTTTGGTCATGTTTGTGTTTTTACACCACTTCTTAGCTCCAACATTGTCTTCCAAGAGTGTGATCGGTCCCTTGGTAGGTAAGTAGGTTCTGGAAAGGACTGTGGTAGTGATTGATGACAGTGTCGGATAGAAGGTGTTGATTGTCCTCGGCGCCCCTTTACTGGAGGGCCGAGTTACTTTCTGGAAGAAACCTCTCGTCCGAGTGGTGCTACCATATAGGTAAGTACTGGCCTATTCACGTATTTTATTTTCAATCCGCTTTTACCATTGCGCAGAACACGTGAATAGGCCAGTAGGTATTCCCTAAGATCAAAATAGACTCATCTTCTCACATGGCGCAGGGTTGCTCGTAAGGTCCGATACGCAGTGGAATATGGCCACTGCGTATCGGACCTTACGAGCAACCCTGCGCCATGTGAGAAGATGAGTCTATTCTGATCCTAAGGAAGACGGACACATCAGAAGCAAACCAATGCCATATTTTTGGATGGTTCAATATCGTTGGTGCCAGTGCCATCGTCATTGGCTTTGAAAAATTCCAGAGCCCCAAGAACTCACAACGCCAACACAGTTGTTGGCCCGGGTACTGAGCTTTCGCCAAGCCTTATTCATCGCGTAGTCGTAGATCGCAGGACTCTTTTCAAATGTATACGGAGGCCGGTGTCCACGGCCCCCTTCACGGCTTCTGGTGTACTAAGGCCAAACGAGCTCTACGCAGCAGAGCCGCCTTATTTGAGAAAGTTGAGGTAGTCAATCCATAGACCCCCACAGAAATTGCTTATTTAAGGATCCCACCATGAGGTATTCGGAGAGCTTTGTCCTGTGACTCGTTCAACTGGTCCTCGATCCATGATCGCAGTATAAGTAGATGGCCGGACGAAGTTCCGCCCGGGAGCTTTCGGAGCAGGTGTATTGGTGTGCGTTGAAGTTCAAGCCAATCATGGCCACTCACTCGATCCGCGGTACCGCGCAAGAGCGCAGATTATTGCGTGACCTTTTCATCAATCTCGAACATTGCAGCCGCAGTGTCGTCAACTCGCTGCGCCACTTCTTCGCCGTTTGCAGAGACTCGGGCCAGCCCAGCTCTCAGTCTAACGGTCTCTTCTCTCAACTCGAGCACCTGTGCTACGAGCTTGTCGTAGGCAGCAGCGATCTCCTTGCTTCCTTTTCCACCCTGTGAGCCTGCCATCTGCAACAGATCTTGGTCTGTGTCGGTCCAGCAAACGACCATACCCTGTATTTCGACGTGGAAGTCGCCGTTTGGGTCACAAGTCCTTCGCGGACGACTTCTCCGGGCTAATGTTGGCTGAGCACTTAAGCGCGAGCGGCTAGGAGTTTGCGGAAGAGGCCCGTCGTTGTCGTCATTGTCAATAACGTAGGGATCGTGTCGGAACGTCGTGTAGATCATTCCTGGCCGAGGCAATTTCTGATGTCTCTGCTAGAGTGACCACAAATGCAAGGATGGAGCAAGCTCTGCACTCGGCGAGCTTCAAGGGCCGAAAATAGTTGGAACGCCCTACATGCTCTTCTCAGGTGCTGACGAATTGCCATCTTTCCACAAGCTACTTCCCGCAGTGTATGCCTTTATACGACTTTTGCCGTAGGGCCGAGCCGGTAGAGACGCTCCGAATGACTCGATGGCTCTTGACCCCATGTCCCCCTTTGGTACCGGCATGAATGACGTGTCTGGTAGATCCTATTTCATGGATGGTCCGTATCTCTCGCGGAGAAGCTGCTTCTGTCGATCCACAGCGACCGCGTCGACCCTCTGGAATTGGTAAAGCTCGAGGCTTAGGTGCCATCCGGAGGCTGGCTATTCGTGGTGTCTTGCGGCATCCCTCGTTGGTATCTGATGAGAATCTGCTCATCAAGTCGGGTGTCGGAGCTCATGTCATGAGAATCTTTTGGCATGCCGAGGTCGGAGGGCAGAACAGGTTATGTTCGCATAGTCAACTCCAAGGCGCCATGTAAATCGTCTCGAATGGGTCACTGAGGAAGTTGTTCTTGAGCACCCATTTGGCATATGTTTGGAGCTTGTGCTTGCACGACAAACTCTCGAAGTTTGCCATCGGTCAATTTGGTCATCGGTTTTGATGCTGTTTGTCCGGCAACGAGGGATCTTTCCCGTTGTACTGAAGGGCTTGGAGCTCCTTCCAAGCTGACTCCGTCCTGGCACTGCGCGCAAGCTTGGGGTGGTGACGGATACCAATGAATATATGCCCCGACATTGCAAGCCACATGTGGGAAGGGACCAGATTGATGGCCAGATTGAGGGCCAAATTAGGGACCAGACTGGGGCTGACCTCGGCCTAGATGACCACCTCGACCTTGAGGTTGGTCAGGTAGGAATTGAGATGGACCAAACTGCTACTGGAAGTATAAGCTATCACGGCGATATTCGAGCTGGATGTGCGATAGGTATCAGATACAGCGCGACCGGCCTCGCCGAGGATTTCTTCCATAGCGAGGGTTTCTAGGTTGTAAAGCGTCATTCGGATAGTGACACTGCCGGAGTATGTAATATCTGCTTCTGTGGTCGAATTTCCGCTTCTTCTGGTCCGCTTCCTGTTTCTTCAGGAAGCTGAGATACGGCTGGACACAAAGTCTCATACTCCCAAGCGGAGCCGGAGAAACATGCCCTAGGGCGCTTTGGGGCAGTTGACTACACGCCAGTACATGTACACAGCGCCCTAGCCCCCGGGAGAGTGGACAATGTTGTGTGATGTGTCCTTGGGCCATCCCCCAGTTGGCTTTGGTCTGTGGCGAAGTCTTCGCTGTGAATGCTGTGGCGGCGAGCGCACAACGTCACGGGGGTCCGGGGAATCATCGATGTCACCCAAGTGCTCGTGGATCGCAAGACTGGTGTGTGATCAAGATGTGACTGCCTTCAGCAACCACAATATGCAGTTGTGGTCTCCCTGGTAGTCCAGAAAAACTGCCCTGGTATACATCAGCAACTTCCTCTCAGTATGTTGCGAGTTGTGTCACCTACCTGGCTTTCCAGCTATCACATAGCTAGTGGTCTCTCAAAGCTTTGCAGCCTTCCAAGTCTTCACAACACCGCGGAGGTAGTACATGCACTGGGACTGTCGTCCCCTGGGGAATACTCCAACACAATTGTCAGGAGCTGATGACAAGCTAGGTATGAATAGATGCTGATGATCATCAGATGAGCAAATGATCAACTTAGAGGTCAAGGCCTGATCGGGCTGTTCTACAGCCCAACATCGCGAGTGAAGATGACACAACACAAGAGTAGAAGAGGCAACGAAAAAGTGTTATATCGTCTTGGCCCCAATTGGATTGGCCCAAGTTCAGACAAGGAGAGGTCCCAGGAGCTTTGACACGTGTGATGAAGGATTTGACTTGAGAAAATGAGGTAAAGGGACGAAGTTGCAGTTATAACGAAGCCTTGTATCCCCAAATCGATTTACACAACGCGGAGGCTACAGGTCTGAGAAGTGCAAACAGACCCATCTCCCTTTGTTGAAATCAGCGGTCAGCCGCGTTGTTGAGGTCCATTACGTATGCCTGAGGCTGATGGATGTTCTCCGTGCTTCAGAATCTGTCACGCCTGATATGTCTATCGGGAATGCACATCCTGCTCTAGCTTCATGCATCATTGCATTGATCCATACCGATAAGTGGAATCATGCTTATTTCTCATGCTTTGTCCCGTGCTGGGTTTTGTGATTACAGAGACAATCTACTGAGTTTGCTTTTAGCTGGACTGTAATGAAGCTTGTCTTTTAGTTGTAGAGTCTTCCAAGCCTTTCTTCGATGCAATATCCGATTACACAGTATATGGTTGTTTGTAGACAGGTTGATTGACCTCATACGGTCTCGTCCTCATTGTGATGAGCATTTGAGCCATGCGATCGTCACATTCTGCAGACTGCCGAGGTCTAAGTCAGAGGCGACTAGATGAGTTTTGATCAAACACAAGAATGTATTGGTGCATACGTTATATCAACTGGTGGGTGGATGTTTCGGCAGTCAGCTTGGAACGGGTATATGCTTGCATAGGTATGGTCAGTAGATGGCAAGACCTCAAGCTCCCAGCCATAAATCGATCCTGTCCGCGTTTGTCTGATTTATGATGAGCCATCATGTATACACCAGTCTCTCAACATCTGAATCAGAAGCCTGCTTCAATCATCGTTCTCACATCGGGCCTCAGAGGTGTCTTTGCTCTTCTAGTCAAAATGGTTTCGAACTGCAGATTGCTGCAAGAGACAAAGATGGGTGCTCGTCATGTCCTCCGTCCACAGTGACCGTTCATCCTATCTCCAGATTGATCTTAAGGAAGTGAAGTGTCTCAAGTTCCGCATCAATTCCTCTTGTACTCAAGACCAATCATTCCGTGGTTGGTCTGCACTTGAAGTGGGCTTGTATTATGGATACTCGTGTACATTGTCTCTTGACGTTTGCCCTTCAGATGGAAATCAGATTGACCAAGGTTCTGGCAATGTTTGGTTGGCTCACGGGCTGCTCTGCACGAAATATCCTTTAGTTCATGTCTGTTGTTTGCAATACATGTGAGTTGTTGGTGTCATTTCCCACAGGCCATCAAAACATCGATCGCAATTGAGTGAGGAGGATTCTTCTCTCCCAGCTTGGAATGAACCAGCCAGCAACTCTGTTCACCTGATGTTATTGTGACATAGGGTTTTGGTAAATATTTCTATCAACAAGGACTCCCATCCACATCTGCCTGGGACACGTACTTGCATTTCAAGACACCGCCTCTCCGCGACTGGCTGAAAGGAGTTGATGCAATCCGATTTGGAAGCCGGGCGCTGGTTTACGGCCGTCAACTGCATCTTTTGCATCTTCATTGAGTCACAAAACAAACAAAATCAGAGTGCTCGACAGCATTCCTTCATGCAAGCCCAGAACTTGGGTGGGGGCATATGCGCATGTCTCAAGATCAAAGATGCCTATAGTCACAGCAAACAGAATATACCCAGACCCAGACATAAAACACCCAAGCATGTCTTGGCTACAGGGACTTTTTGGATCATGTTTGCTTAGACAAACTGGATGCAACAAGAAAGTCAATTCAAGGTTTTGTTGGTCAACATCGCGTGCATCAAACGGTGACGCCTCTTGGAGAGGAGAACTAAGCTTGTCGCGACGGATCGCGTCTGCCTTTGCCGCTACGCGTGGGCGGGCTCATCATGACCAGGCCGAGATTACTCTATTTCAAGGTTGGCTGCAGAAGACGGCAGAGTTTCCAAGCCCCGAGTGGGAAACCCGGCACTACAGCGCCGGGAGCGGCTGTCGACATGTCCTTGATTGGACTATATTGATGTTGACATTGCCAAAATGTGAGACATTGGCCAGTGGTTGACGATAAGTCTCCCCGGGTGTCTCACTTCCGCAGCGGCTCATCGGCTTCTAATGTTGGACTGTTCCCGATGTGGTTATGCGCCAAGTCGTGATTGCTCACCGAGGGAAGATTGACAGTCGAGACTGTAGATCAAGCAGAAGATATTCTTGTTTTCTTCTTCTTTCATTCTAATACACTAATGCTGCAATTCCAGAAAAAAAGATTGTCGAAAGTTGGCATCGCGGTACCGCATTGGCGACATATTCTTTGTCGAGTCGCAGTAGCTGAAAGGCTGGTGATTGCTATCAGTATCGTACCACTCCACTGGGTCGTTGATGTGGTATCGATATTCGTAAGACATCACCTGAACCCATCCAAGCAGTTTCAAAAGCGCCATGGATAGTATAATCCCTGGACCACCAGCATTTTTGCCTCGGCACTAGTCACTACGAAAGACCCGGAAGTTAAAGTACTGTGTGGTATCTGCAAGATAAGCAATTGTGTGCATTGTGCGCATTCTTCAGCGAAGAATTCAAGACCTGCATGCGTTCGGAGGCTTTCTAGAGCTTGGGTCTGCCCTATCAGAAGCGGCTGCGTACTGCGGTACACCGGACACTACTTCCTGGCTGAAAGTGCAGCCAGTATATCAGCTATCACGATGACTTGAGACTTGAGTGATGCACCCATTGTTGGACGGGCGATCCTTGATCTCCTTGTATGTATGAATCACGTCAAAATGGCATACTTGGTTGCAATTGGATCTCCACACACCAAGCAAGCTGGCGAGAAGGGTCGATTTATGATAATGGGCACCAGTCTGGGTTGTCTGGCTTGATCCTCCAAGTCGTTGACGCATTCTCCTGAATGATATGGCAACGATGCGTATGAAGTGGTGTCTGACTTGATGGACGATATATGGGATCTGAGTCATCCTAGCAGGACACTTGGCGGGGCGCTGTAGCAGTAGTGTCATGATTTTTAGTGGTATCGTTGCTACGGCTGGGCAGACCTGCATTAAAGCAGTCGATGGCTTCTGTGTTGAGCATGCCATGGATGCATCGCGAGTCGCGCTTGTAGTCACAGTCGCCTGATTGAGCGTCTTGGGGCGTCTACGGCGATGGGTCTTCCACTGCGCCTACTGCAAGATTCCAAAAAAGGTCTCAAGGTTCGACACTACATGAGAAAATGCGGAGAAGAGACTGGTGTCTCTCCTGAAGGAAGGCTTTTCACTGATGAGACGGCAACAGCGCGTCGTGCCACCAGAAGAGGTTCCTAGACTGCCGTGACGACTTTCGAATCGGTCCAGTTCTGGTCTTCTTTCTAGTGTAGAAGACCACAGGCAAACAGCAGCAGAAGGATTCTGAGTGAGGGGCCAAGGGGCCCGAGGTGACCGGTACCTCCCACGCCTGGTCCGCGTCCAAGATCTGCCGGTGGATTCATTCCCACGTGCAGGACTGTCCCCAATGAACAAGTCTATTGGCGACGCCCATCCTTGGCAGAGCCTAGAATGGCACATCCCTCCCCTAATGGTCGAGCATCACCACCGAAGAAGGTTTCTCAGCTTTCTAGTGTGGCGCAACTATTCTGCTCGTACATCTGGTGAGTAATGGTGCTGGAAAGTCTACGGGTTCAGCCATCGGCCGAGTCGGTCATTGTGTCAGTTGTAAGTAGGCAGGTCCATATGGATGGCTGGATCGTGCTTGGGTTGTATCTGTACGGAGCTGGCACTCTCTCATTGTTACCACCTACGCTCGAGCATCTCAAAGCAAAAGTTGGTATATAGACACAGGATACGTAGGTACCTACATTTAGTGACCACTGAGTTTACACAGCAATTACGTGATCCACACAAGACCGACGGCTGCAGCAGTATGCATATGCATATGCTTTTGTAGGATGCATCTGTACGACTGATTGGATCCTGGAGGAGCGCTCGGTGGGTGCCGAAGTGCTCAAGTGACATCCAAGCTGGGCGCATTGTCCAATCCCGTCGGTTCTGCACGATGCAACGGGTAAGTCGTTGGAAGTTGATGCTTCCCTCCGACATTTGCCAGTTGCGGATGGGGCCACTGACGGCAGTGAATGGCACATACATGCACATAGCTTGGACCTGTAACCGACCGATAGATATATATGAGCGCACTGGCCCTGATGACGGAGGGTTTCTGTTCTGTTCTGGTACCGAACTTGACAGGCGAAAGGTCAGAGCAATTGTTAATTATGTGGTTGTGCGCGCATGGAGATCGTCGATTGGTTTGACCAGCATGGACTCGACGTGAGAGAATGCTGTAGGACCCGTCAAAGCGACAATTTGGCGACTGCCGGTCCTGCTCCATTATTATATTGCTGATATAATCTAACTTGAATCGCCGTATCGCCATGTTTCAATTTATTGACCTACCCCAATCACTCCACAACCAAGATCTTACCTTGTCTGTTTTGCCTGTTACCACGATGCTACGGGTCGAGGTCGGAGCGGGTACGGTAGAGGCTGGTGAGTGAGTACATGGGAGCAGGATGGAGAGAAACGTCGACGACAACAGAGTCACTGATGATCTGATGCACACAAATATCAAAGAGGTAGGAAGAATTACTGTTGTGTCTGTTGTATCGGTGTAGGTAAGCGATATGCGAGTGTGTGCGTGTGTGTGCCATTGCAAACTCCTTCCTTCTTGAGTGTTGCAATGAAGGTTCTGCACGTTGCATGCATGCATGGGCGCACTCTTGAGAAATCGCATACACCGCAATTATGCCACTGGAGTCTGTCTGGTCAATGCCGCAAATTTGATGTCGGCTCCCTGAGCTGCTGCTGCTGCTTCAACTTCCCACGAGAAGCAATGTACCGTTGAACTGGTAGCGAGCGATGATCGCGCCACCATGGCTTTGCATGGCTGGAATCGAGACCCAGCAAACGGGAAGATGCAGCAGGTCACACGAGTCAGATAAGGGATCGATGATGGATGGATTGATACTTAGGGAGCTTTGCGCCTAACATTCGTTCATTGCACGTCTGGGCCCTCATCTATCAATCATCTCATAAAAACTGCGGCGAAATGTCAGTTTGTCATGGATGTCGAGTCGAGGAGGTTATTAATGAAATTCAGACGAAAAATCCCAACGGTTGCCAGCCGAGGTGCCAACGTCCAATGTCGGTGTTAGCCCTGGCTGTCGCTTGGATGAACCCTCCACTCCCTTCTATGAGAGGCCCATGATTCTCAATGCAGCGCAACAATCACAGCAGCACCCCGTGCGCCCGGATATGACGATTCCTGTGGATGGGATGGGACCCCCGGTCACTGGCGGGGGGATCCGCGACACGGCAGCCATGGCCCTCAAGATGCCATCGCCCAGCATTTCGTGGGAAAGTCACCAGTGATTGATTTGTCCAGGCTCGCCAAGGAAGATCTGTAAATCTCTCACATCTCTAAAGTGTGAGTGGTATCCATGGGTAAGTTTCTTGGTACACCGGGTAGCCAGACATGGAGACATGAAGGCAGGCAGCTCTGGTGAGCGGGAAACCTGGCAATGTACTCTGTATCGTCGGATCGTGGTGTGCTTGGTACCAAAATTTCCAGTAACCTTACCCTTCCCTGTCTCACCCGCCAACCTTGCTTGCGGCATCTTCGCCTGCCCTCTGCCGTCCCTGGACCCAAGTGTGCCCTTATGTATGTATGTCTACTCTGTGCATTCGGCCATGCAGCAGCAGAAAGGATGGGCCGCGCCCTGGCATTGGCAGGACGATTCGTCTCTTTTCTTCGTGCTGCCCGAAGAGGTTGGTCTCGGCATGTTTAGTTTAGTTGACTCCTTTTGTGCGGCAAGATCACGAGCAAAGGACGAGCCTGCAAGATGATGACCAAGCTGGGGCGAAGACAATCCTAAAGTGACCTAGTCGAAATACGTTAATCACCACCATCGCCCCCAAGCAGATGCAGCCTCGGTGCGGGCCTGGTTCGAGGTCCAGGTGCCAAACCAGGTGCTTGCGCAGTTGTGATCCCCCCCAAACTTGCCCCCCCCTACAGCGCACCCTGGTTGAGATCCACTGCCAAACTGGTCCTTGGGCCCCCCCACTAGCGTTGAGTCGGCGGTCGTCCCGTCCCTGTCGCCCCCATTTAATATTATTTTTTTTCTGTCTTCCAACCAAAGGCCAAGCTTACCTACAGTCCAGTGCTTGTCATAGTTGGCCCAGCGCATCGACCCCGTCCGCGTCCCCCATTAACATTAACCACATGCGACCCTGTCCATGCCTCTGGACCTGCTCAAGCTGCTGTGATCATCCCAGTTCACACGCTTTCGACTCTACCCACTCAGAGGAAACACCCTCACTCTTTCGTCGCCTCCGTTTTGTCGTCGATACTGTACCTACTCCAGAACTTGCGAGAGGCCACCTTCCAAGGGTCCTCTTCCATGTTTTGAGGCCCTGCCCTGCCACGATACTAGATCCATCGCATCGGCGACTTCTTAGGTTGTGTGTTCGTGCACCGCCCGTCCAGGCGCGCTCGCTCGCTCCCGGACAAGCCCTGGAAACCCCAAGCAGGCCCCTTTCTGCGATCAAACAACAACGAATACCGATACGCTAAAGGAGGAGAAGAGCAAGGGACTGCCTCTTAATGGCCTTCACGTGTTGAGAGGCGCGCAAAGCACTTCTTTGGAACGGCCAACAAAAACTCACATCGCCGCCCCACGTCAGTCTCTCGGCGCAAGTCGCCTTGGAGGAGCTTGAAGCTTTCTTTACTCTTTACTCGACTGCGCCTTTCCTCGTCAATGCATTACTGCAATTGTCAATCTAGAAGCAGACTGCGCTCTGCTGTCGCGCCTTAACAAAACCATGGAGGTAAACCCTCTCGCATCCAACCCGCCGCCCCCGGCGCGGTTCAATTCGGTTGGCTCTCGCCTGCCACCACGGCGAGACCTGTCGACCAAGAGTCGGACTCAGAGGATGCAAAAGGCGAGTGCTTCACGAGATTCGTCAACCAAGAGGTCGCTGCCGGATCCCTACGGAAGCCTGTCGGAGAGGAATGCGAAATCAAAGGCAGGAATGCTGCCTAATATCAGTACTAAACCCCTGGTCCCTGCCGCCGAGAGAAGGACCATTGGCGAAGACGACAAGCTAGGAAGGCTCAGGAAGGGCTCTGATGCCAGCAAGTGGGATATCACCCCCGATGGAGGCTCTGCAAGCCGGGAAGGAAGGCAGTTTACGGTCGCCAATGTCGGTCACAATGGCAAGATATACATGAGGTAGGTTGCGCGTGGGTCACTTATACCCGAGTCCTAGGCCTCTTGACGGCACAGGACGAACCCAAATTGTTCTCTTTCCGAGCAATTCTCTCTCTTTGCAATTTGCGAAGTGCTTACACTGTCACAGGCCAACGATTCGACCCGCTAACCAGCGGTATCCTCAACCTAATTTTGTGTTTCCCCTGACGCCACCAAGTACGGCAGGATTTGATGCTCTGTCTAGTCCTAAGCTGGTGGAGGAGAAAGAGGAGGAAGACGCGAGTAAAATTCTCTCTGGTCAATGGGCAAGCACACCTCTCAATACGCCCTCGTCGCCGTTCACGATCAAGAAGAAAAAGTCTTACCTGGGTCTTGGAAAGCCTGCGGGGCGACCCAAACACCGCCGCGCCATGTCTGATTCGACCGTACAAGATATCAGCATTGCCCACGAGTCCGAGGCCGGTGGGTTCAAAGTGGTCATCACGAAGCCGAAAGACGAGGTCAAGGCCAAGACTACCGAGGATATTGGGCCCAGTGGCACACCGCTGCTCGACATTGACATTCCATCATGGAAAATCGGCAATCCTCGCTTTACCTTGCGCGGAACGGCCCTGATCCGCGGATCGTCATACGCGCCCACGGAGGATCCCCGGTCAAGCAATGTCTCTTTCTTCCAGAAATCCCAAAGAGGCGCCGGTGACATCAATTCTTTGCATCCGGAGGCCATGAGTTCTAGGAAGCCGAGTCCGATTTCTCTGAGCCATGTACCATTCTTGTCGCCGCAGCTCTACAGCCCAGCCTCGCCTCGATTTCTAGGACCGGCTCCTGCTATTTACGCCTCCACCTTCATGGTCATCGAACCGAGCATGTACGATTCTCTAACCTTCAAGCCCGGTTGCGACGACAAGATGATTGTGCGCTACGGATCCACCAACGGCGCAGTGACAGCAGCAACACCGCCTCGACTGGTAGCAGAAATCACGTCTCCCAGCTTTCTGGACTACGAGCTGATTTCGGACTTTTTCCTCACCTTTCGCGCATTTCTTGGAACAGCCGACCTGGTTCAAATGTTGATCGCTCGACTCAAATGGGCAATTTCTCGGTCAGATGAGGTCGGCATGATTGTGCGAGTGCGAACTTTTGTCGCCATGAGACATTGGATTCTCAACTACTTCGTGGACGACTTTATGGTTGACTATCAGCTTCGAGTCTTATTCTGCAATCAGCTGAACGATTTTGTAGATGAGCTGACACAAAACTCTCTTGAGCAAAAAGCACAGATTAAGGTCCTGGCAGAGCTCAAGAAATGTTGGAGGCGCATCTGCGCCCAGTACTGGGACGGCCCCGACTTCGACTCAACCTTGGGCCCCGAGGCTCCGATCGCCCCCGGAGGCATTGCTGGCCACCGCGATCCGTCACTCGACCCGAGCGTCTGGGAAAATGATGAAAGCTTGATGCCTCAGCTTCACGATTTCGAGTTCGCCCATGAAGAGCCCCGAGTCGAGACGAGTTTCGCGCACGATGTCGAAAGAGCCGGTCATATTGATTCTATCCTGCATGGAGACGAGAGGCCTGCCACGGCTCGGCAACCACGGACTGATGCCATGGAATCCTTCAGACGTCACGCCGCCTCGCCCACCAGCATTGGTAGCATGGATGTCATCTCGTGCTCGTTTCCAACTAAGAGCCTGCGGACACCAGCCGACCCGTCGAGACGACCGCTTGGGGCGCACCCGGTAGACCCGAGTTCCATTTACAACACACCAGATCCAATTGCCTCGACGCCTCGTGCCCTCTCTGGAAAGCGCGTCAGAGCTCAACAGCCGAATCACAAGCGCAACAACAGTCTCACGGATTCCATGCGAGACCATGCCACGGCTGCGAGCAGGGTGCTTTCCAAGAACGCTGAAATCCTATTGACGCTTCCGTACGCTGGAAGTCTAGTTCGAGGCAATCTGCTACCGCCAGGTCAAGCCTTTGTGGAAGTGATGCCATCTGGCGCATCCATGATCAGCAGAAATACGGCATACTTTGAACCTCAAACACAACTCGACGTGGCTGGCAATAACAAGGGCGCATCAGCAATGTCCGGCCCGGGAATGAAGAAACTGCTCGGAAGTGTGCGGAGAGCGCTCAGCCACCGCGGTCAAGGGCCGAACGGTGTTGGCCCGATTGGCCCACGAGGAGTGACGACAAACCGGATTCCTGGAACAGCCATTGTGCCCCAGGCCCGCCCACTACGTCCGAATGGATTCAGGCCAGCTGTCAGGATAGATGTGCTTGGAGCAGAGATTGCCGAAGACTTCAAGAAAGCTGTGCGCGAGGATGCCGCTGCAAACGCCAGTGAGAGGAGTGCCAGTGGCAGTGGGCCCAAGGTCACTGGTGCAGACATTGAGTACTCGGCTGCGCACTTGGACTCGTCATTCGATCTTCAAGCAGGGCTAGACAACCGCCCTCTCAGCGATACGGCAATAACGCAGGGTAGCAAGTCTATTGTCATCGTTGACGGAACAGCACCACCTGACATTCCTGCCATGACTGGGGCTATACCGATTATGCCTGCGCTGAACGCATCAGTGGAAGCATTTGCGGATAGCTTCCTTCCCGGCGGTGGGGCCGATCCCACACCACCGACCACTCCGCCAAGTCTATACACGGCAGATATTCCGAGAAGGTCATCGTACATACTGAGCCAGCATGTTCCTCAGCCATCCTTGGAGTCGAATCCGTTGCCGCCTTTCATTCCAGACTTGGCCACGCTCAAGACCAGAACACCCTCGGTGCGTACTGAAGCTCAATCGTCCATTGGTCGCCCGTCGATGATGTCGTTCCAACAAAACCCCAACCGCCCACCGCTATCGGCCCTGCGTCATAAAGGTCATCTGCGTCAACGATCTAGTCGAAGCTTCCGATCCCAGGTTTCCTTCTCGCATCGTAGATATGCTTCGATCAACAGCGCCTTTCCACGTTCGACTGTCAGGAGTTTTGATGCGACAACCGTGTCCGAAGAGTCGAGAGTTTCGGAAATAATGCCTCAACCACTTCGAGTCCTTCGTCGGCGACCAGGTGGTGATCTCCGAGGTGCGCAAAACGTTGCAGATCTAGATGCTTTTCCTCTGCATAGATCGCGATCAGCAGGATCTCTGACCACATACTCGGAGTCACTGAGAAGCTCCTATCTCCGAAGCCCGATCAGAGATTCTGATGGATACGTTGATGTCTTTGGAAGCGATTATTCGCAACACCGGGGAGATGTATTCTCTCTGGGCGCCATGGCGGAGAAACCAAAGCACCCGTTGTCACTTTTCAGTACTCATTCCTCGAAGCCTGTTTTACGACCATCGTTTGAGGCTGAAGCACAGAAGCTCGCACAGATCCCTGATGACGTTGACGATGATGGCGGTATTGAAGCAGCGCTCGCCAAGCTTGAAGGGAGAAAGCTTTCGATGGAACCGACAGAAGCCCCGGCGCCCAACCTGGCAGAACTTGACCCCGAAGCACTTGATGAGAGTTCTCTTGAGCATCACTCGCCCGAGAAGATCAGACACCGTCATCAACATGTTGATGAAGAATTACCACAATCTCCAACTCAGACAGTGCTCGGGTCTGAAGCCGGCACACTCGATGTTCCGCGAAATGCTGAAGTCATGTCATTCCTGTCTGAAGGCTCTCGGGAATCCTACAACTCAATACCCTTGCTAGAAAGAGGTCTGACCGATGATGGCCGAGGCCAGACGCCCACTCGACAGTGGACAGACCAGTCGGTCTTTGATGATGAGGGTGATGACCAGACGCCTCCTGCTACTGGTGGTGCAGGCGAGCAGTCATATTTCGGGCTCCCGACGTATGAGATCGTGAAAAAGACGGAGAGTCTCGAGAAGATCCCACCCGGGGAGACTGTACCAAGGGATGTCTCCTCGCCAACAGACCTGTCGTTCCTGGATGTCGAGAGCGACAATGAGTCCGATTTATCTTCCGAGCTCTCACTCCAGATCATCCATACCGAGGGTCTGCCGCCGCAGGCTGCCAATGACCCACAATCGCCTACTGATAGCAACAGCGTCCTGTTTGAGATCACCACTGCCGATGTGCCTCCTCCACCGCAAGGTAGACCGCCATCTCCTCCGATGACTTTGGCTCAAGCGTTGCGAATGTCGCCGCCTGAGTCGGTACGCGAACCGCAACTCCAGGATCACCAAATCTGGTCACAGAAACCATTGCCACCCACGCCCGAGGTGACACCGACAATTGGGATGCAGCAGCACCAGACGGATGCGGCTCAGGATCTCGCGGACAGTAGAAGAGCTTCGCGCAAGTCTCCAGAGATCGATGACCAATACTCGCAGAAGTTCTCGGTGCACCTGCCCTTCATCTTGGCCTTTGATTCGGATATTCTCGCACAGCAGTTCACTCTGATTGAGAAGGACGCGCTGAACGAGGTTGATTGGAAGGAGCTCATCGATATGCAGTGGAAGAACTCTCACTCGGACTCTCGGTCTTGGGTTGATTTCTTGCGCAATAGCGATGCTCGTGGTGTTGAGGTCGTCGTCGCCCGCTTCAACATCATGGTCAAGTGGGCCATCTCGGAGATCGTCTTGACAAAGGACGACAAGGAACGCGCTCGTTGCATCGCCAAATATCTCCATATCGCGGCACACTGCAGGAGGTACCGCAACTTTGCCACCATGAGTCAGATCACAATCGCCTTGACATCAAATGAGATTGCTCGGTTGACGAAAACCTGGAGCCTGATCTCGGCACAAGATCTTCGTATTTTGAACGACCTCGAGAGTCTGGTGTCTCCGACCAAGAACTTCTATAACCTGCGCATTGAAATGGAAGGCGGTGCTACAGAGACCGAGGTCGGCTGCATTCCATTTGTGGGTATTTACACGCACGATCTCCTCTTCAATGCTCAGAGGCCATCCGAGATTGCCAGCTCCCCCAGCACGCCGCCATTAGTCAACTTCGAGCGCTGCCGTATTGCGGCATCGGTCGTTAAGACATTACTGCGGCTCCTTGAGGCCAGCACGCACTACCAGTTTCAGCCCATCGAAGGCATCACGGAGCGATGCTTGTGGATGAGCGCCCTCAGCGACGATGACATTCGTCGCCATTCCGAGAGCATTGAGCCACAACTTATACAATAATTCTCAGAGGCACATTCCACGCCTCTATATTGACGATTCACGATTGAAACCTACATTTACAACGCTGTACATTATGTACTAATCGGACCGTTCGCCTACGCGCTATTTTCTAATTGCATTTACACGCGTCGCCTTCATGATAGAACATGCAACAGCTCGCGCAGACATCCCTGTATTAGTACGCTTGCGACTATACATTCACAACTTCTTTTCATCGTCTCTTCATACTAGGCGGCGTCCGTTACTTATGGCGTGACCACCGCGCCGTTCACCACATAATCATGTTACTACTACAAGTAATTTCACTTCCCCCGCAGACGAAGCGTTTTGTCCGACGCATCGCAACTAAGCGCAGAAATTAGATGCAGATGTGCATTTACTGAGCATAGGAGTCGGGGTGCCTTCCATACCAAATTCCTTTTGTGAAGAGTTGAGGCGGGCAGTATAGGCGCAATTGATACCCACGCGAAGACTGAGGTTGACGTGTCACAAGAAAAGAGACACTACAGAGCAGTGACCAGGGAAAGGATGATATAGAATAAGGTCCCATAGAGTTGTCAATACAACAAGATACAACAGTGCAGCATCTGACTTGAACTTTGGCATTCCAGCTGATTTGGTGTGAATTCTGATTTCGCGTGCGATACAGTAGATGGCCACGAAATATATGGCAGGCACGAAACATGATGGATTTGCTGGAAAAACCAATAATGCAGCTCTTTTCTTGTAATCTTTTCTCTTATAAACTGAGTACAATTTAATGGTCATATGGCTGACAAGCCGCATACCAAATAAATTGGTAATCAATAACCAATGCAGAATAAATATACAGAGAAAAGTCACCTTGAAGGGGGGACAAGCAGTGATGAACGCATGGCTCGTCTGGAGGACTTGATATATAATCCAAAATAAATAAATAACAATAGTGTAAAAAGTGAAAGTAAAAAAAGACCAAAAAAATAACTGATCATGAAACATCTCCGACACGGGGAATCGAACCCCGGGCATGACGGTTCAGTAATGAGAGCGTCATATGTTAGCCACTACACCATATCGGACAAACAGATATCATGAAATTCAGAAACAACCTCCGACACGGGGAATCGAACCCCGGGCATGACGGATCATAGGAATGAGAGCGTCATATGTTAGCCACTACACCATATCGGATTGCGTTGTGTGTTTGTTGAAGTGCTCGTCGCCTATGATCATACTTGACACTGGGACTGGTTGGTTAAGCTGGGTGGGAAGAAAATTTTTTTCTTTGCAGGTTTGACCGACTAGGAGGAGCCGGTGAGTGGGAACTGGAAAATTGGACTTACACTCGAGAAACGCGTGGTAGTGTCAAACACGTTGTACAGGGAAAGTCTAGTTGTGAATTGCAAATTCCACCAATCTGTAAATTCGTACATTGTAACCACTCGTGATCGCGGCATCAAAAAGTGTTGTGGTGAGAATGGGATCAAGTACGTAGGGTAGTGGCCTGCGGCTCGAGTTGAGGGGAGATCACAGATACTCGGAAATCAAAGTCATGAAACAAGTCAGAATTCAGAGAAAGTCATCGTCCTTTCATTATGTAGCTAGTGAAATGACTCCTTGCAAACCAATGGTATGACCGACCAAAACCGCCCTTAACGCCATGTCCGTGCGAGACTCAAGACTGGAACATTTGAAATGCAGAGAAAAACCAGAAAACGACGGAAGACAGAAGAGCAGCAAGCTTTTTGATTGTACAAAAAAGAACCAAGGGGTGGGAAACGCCGTCAAACAACAGAGTTTACGACTTCTCCTTCTTGGACTTCTTGCTCTTCTTGCTCTCCTTCTCCTCGCCGTTGACATCGGAGCGCCTCCTCTTCTTGCTGCTCTTGTCCTCGTCCTCGGCCTCCTCCTCCTTGCGCTGCTTCTTGAGGTCCTTCTTGCTGATGACCTCGGGCGTGCCGTCGGAGCCGAGCTTGACGTCGCCGCGCTCGAACTTCCTCTTGAACTTGGAGACGGAGATGCCGGCGTCGATGGCCAGGCGCTCAAAGTCGGCCTCGGTCAGAGTCTTGGGCTCGTCCTTGACGATCTCGGTGGCTCCAGATTTCCTCTTCTCCTTGGCGGCCTTCTTCTCCTCCTTGGCCTTGCGCTTGGCCTCCTTGGCGGCCGCCTTCTCGGCTTCCGAGTCATCCTCGTCATCCGACTCCTCGTCGGCCTCGCCCATGGGCGTGTCCTCGACCTCCTGGATCAGGGGCTTGGCAACGCCATCGGCGTCGGCGTTGTAGTTTCTCGAGGGCTTGACCTCGAACTTGGAGGGGGCGGCGCCGTTGGGGGCGATCTTGGTGCCCTTGGTCTGGATGGGCTTGCCTTCAAGTCTGCGCAGGGCGTTCTCGAGCTTGATGCGGGATCGGATACCAAGCTCGGCTCTCTCCTCATCGTCAATCTCAATGTCCTCACCATCGAGACCCTCGGATTGCAGCTCGGAGAGGGCATCGACACGGAGTGCGAGAGCAGCCTTGGCGGACAGCATACGAGCAATCTTTCCCTTGTTCTTGCCAGTAGCCTGGCCGACGAGAGAGGCGTGGTAGATCAGACCGTACTTGGGAGTGTCGTGCTTGGTCTTGAGAGCGCGGAAAAGCGCCTTCTCGGCACCGAGAATCTGGATGGTGGAACCAGGGCTCTTGGCGAGCTTCATGAGGGATCCGGCGTGGGCGATCAGACGAGCACCAACGAGCTCTCCGAGAAGCTCGGTCATGTTGGGGGCAATAGCCTTCATACGCGAGGTGAGGTACTGCGACAGCTCTTGGCGGTACTCGGTGAAGCTAATGACTTGCTCGGCGAGGAGCTTGATGTTCTCGAGATCGAACTCGCCAATCTCAGTACCCATAGAGACTTCAGCGCCAGACTTGAGTCTCTGCTCAATGTCCTCGGGCAGGATCTCGGACAGGTCGGTGTTAGCAGCGTTGTCGCGCGTACCCATGGCCATGATGATGCGAGCGTAGGCCAGGTTGTCGTTAACAATGCGGTCCATCTCGGGGAAGTGCCATCCGTACCACTCCTTGACTCTCATGGCGTAGTTGTTCAACTCCTTGTCCAAGTCATCCAGGAGCTTGATGGCCGAAACAATCATGACATCGACCTTGTCGGCGGAGAACTTGAGCTTGTGTCGCGAAATGGAGTGGGAGAGGGCAAGGGCCATGTTGCCGAGGTAGTCACCAGACAGGTCGGGGAAGAGCTCTGGGAGGTAGGTCTTGATGGCACGGAACAGGTCGGTCGTCGTGGAGTCGGAGACCGGGGTGATCTGGAGCTGGGGAAGAACGTTGATGGCGGCTCCCAGCTTGGGGTCTGCGACGGCGAGCGACGACTTGCGCTCGTCCTTGATGTCGTCCAAAAGTTGCTGCAGCATAGGGGTGACCTTTCCCTCAGTAAGGGAGCTGTACTCGCCCAGTGCCTGAGCCGAATCCTCGAACTTGACCATCTTCTTCAACGACAGCCTATGGTGGGGGTGTGAGCTCGCTACTCTTGTGAGTGACCAAAGACTGCAGGGCAATGCTTACATGGAGTTGATGGCATCCGGGCTGTTCAATTGAGAGGCGATGTTGCCAGTGGACAAGAGCTTCTTGTCCTTGGCCTTGAAGAGACCATAGCTGCACACAGTCAGTCAGCATTTCTTTCTTCCTATAAAGGCGTCGAGCGCCGAGATGCCTCGAGACAAGACTCACCCCGCAGGCGTCTCTGCCAGCACGAAGAGACCCATCTTAGCAGGCAATTCGATACCAAGACTGTGATTCTATCTGATGAACCAGATGAGAGTACCGGTCGCCGCCTGTTGAGGGTTGGTCGTAGGGAGTTGAAAGGGAAGAAATGGGCCTGTCGCTGGCTCAGTGTCCAATTGATGCAGGCAGTTTTTTTTCGACGATAATTTTTTTTCTGCTTGGAGCTTGACCAAAGAAGACTGGCAAGCACCAATTTTTCCCAGGGTGGGTAAGACCCGCGCTAGTCTGCAAACAGTAGGCGGTGACGCACGGAGCAGATCGAGGCGAGCTCCCAGCCAAAAGTGGGGCTCTTATGCAATGTCAACCTCTGGAGTTCTGCCCAGGCCAGGCCCAGCTGAGCGAGCGACTTGGTCAAGGTCCAGTGCATGAAGCTTGCAGTGCTCGCAGCTGGCAGTTTGGAAAGTCGGCATCACCATCCCATCGCTTCCCATCTCCTGCAGAGACAACAGTCAACCAACGACAGGTCCAACGGTGCTGCATATCTCATCGTCGCAATGGAGGGTCTTCTATTCAACGTGAACAACGGGTGAGGCTCACCGCCACTCTATCATGCCCATGGCATGGCCTGCTCCGGCACGGTTGCTAACATGACCCGACTTACGTAGCTACATTGAGGGTATTGTCCGAGGATATCGGAACAGCCTGCTCACCAGCGCCAACTACAACAACCTGACACAATGCGAGACCATCGATGGTATGCGCCTCTTAAGCTACTGCGCTCTAGTGATGACTGCTAACCCAAACACTCGCAGACCTGAAGCTCCAACTCGGCCCTGCCTATGGCGACTTCCTGGGCTCGTTGCCTCCGAACCCTTCCACATCGAGTCTTGCCTCCAAGACGACAGACAAGCTGGTGTCAGAGTTCCGTTATGTCCGCGCCAACGCCGTAGGCTCGCTCGCAAAGTTCATGGACTACCTGACTTACGGCTACATGATCGATAACGTGGCTCTGCTCATTACCGGAACCCTCCACGAGCGAGACACCCGCGAGCTGTTGGAGCGATGCCACCCGCTCGGATGGTTCGAAACCATGCCCGTTCTCTGCGTGGCCACCAACATCGAGGAGCTCTACAACAGCGTGCTCATCGAGACCCCCCTTGCACCCTACTTTAAGGGCTCTCTGTCGCACCAGGATCTGGATGAGCTTAACATCGAAATTGTACGGAATACTCTCTACAAGAATTATCTCGAGGACTTCCACAACTTTGTCAACACTGAGCCAGACATGGCAGGCACGCCAACCTCCGAGGTTATGAGCGAGATTCTGGAGTTCGAGGCAGACCGCCGAGCCATCAACATTACGCTCAACAGTTTTGGCACCGATTTGGGCAAGGGCGATCGTAAGAAGCTGTACCCTTCTTTCGGCCGTCTGTATCCCGAAGGCACACTGATGCTTTCCCGCGCGGAGGACTTTGAGGGTGTCAGATTGGCTGTGGATGGAGTTGGCGACTACAAGAACTTTTTCGACGCAGCAGGTCTAGGCGGTGGCCCATCAGGCCCAGGAAACATGGCCGGAGGCTCTGGCGGTAATGACCACCGCAGTCTGGAGGACATGTTCTACGAGAAGGAGATGCAGATCAGCAAGAGCGCCTTTACGAGGCAATTCAGCTTTGCGATCGTGTATGCCTGGGTAAAACTCAGGGAGCAGGTATGTCGCAAACCCCACCGCCAGCTTTGTGGTACTATGTTCAGCGTTCAGCGGAAATCTAACTTGAAACGCAGGAAATCCGTAACATCACTTGGATCGCTGAGTGCATAGCTCAGAACCAGAAGGAGAGGATCGGCAACTACATCAGCGTCTTTTAAGACCCCCTGCGGCCCTTTCCTAGTAGCCCCTGCATTTGTATTATTGAGTTTGTCGGGAAATACCAGATATGGATTATTGCAGCATGAATGGTTTTTGTTAGTTATTTCGGCGTAATCGGTTCAAGACTTGATAGAGGGGCCGTGATGCAATCGTGGCTCTTGAAAATCCGAGCTTCTTCTGTATTGTACATAGCATATTACAATGCCTTCGACCTTCTTTCCGAAATATGCGATGTCGTTGTGATACATATGCTGTTCATGTACACTGATTCGCGTCGAGGCATCTTACAACGTGATCTGACCCTTCCAGGTAGCTGGGCTAAGTCCCAGTTTCTCGAGTAGGTGGTGCCACCTATCGCTTCCTCTCTCCTTGCGCTCCATATATTGCAGGAGCCTTTGCCTCCTGTGCACCAGCAGCCGCAGATCCCGCTTGCCGACCTTGTCCTTGTATCCCCTGCCCGTCTCCAGCTGGTTTGCCAACGCCCTGATCTTGGCCGTCAGGATGGCAATCTGTACTTCACTGCTGCCCGTATCAGGGCCACCTCGCACCGGGCGCTCTTCCCTCTCGATACCCCTGGAAAGAGCCTTGGGTCTCAGTGTGAGATCCGTCTGGTGTCGTCCAAACGTCTCGACGCAGCGCTTGACGTTGGCATGGAACTTGTCCTTGGCGGAGCCATTGTTCAAGTCCATAATCCGGTTAATGGCAGCGACAGCAATGGCGTGCTTCTGGTCGTGCGCCTCCTCCCTCAGGGCAAGGTCGTCGGATCCCACGATGCCTTCCGCATCGCCGAGCGGCTTGGTCAGGATGTAGGCGTGCTTGATGGCGTCGTCGAGCTCCTCCCTGCTCACCAGGTGGTTCAGCACCTCGGGGCTCGTCGGCAGGGGATGCGGCTCCTCGATGGGGTTGTTGTTGTAGTCGGTCTTGGGGACGGAGAGGGGCGACTGGCCGGCCGAGTCAAAGGACTCCACGAAGGTCGTCTCGACACCTCGCACCGGGTCGCCACGTGCTACCTGGCGCTCGTTTGCCAGGCGCTGTTTTATGGTGTCGTGGGCAGCCTTGCGCTGCTGCATCTGCTGCCATCGGTAGGGCTCCTGCTTCGCAATGCGCTTCTTCTCCTTGGTCGTGAGAGTGGCGACCTGGGTCAGGGGCAGGATGGAGGGCGTCGTCTGCGGCGCCGGACGCAGGCATACTGGGAGACAGGATCAGCAACGTGACAGGGCCATGGGTTTCCCAATGATGGGCGCTCACGATTGAAGGCGCTGAGGCGCTGAACGCCTGGTACTCTGGGCGGCATTGTGGATAATTACTGAATGAGTGTTACGCCATTTACATGGAGATGGCTTCAGATCACGGCTGGATCTGCAATGCGACCTGGGGCCGTCTCGATAACTTTTTTGCCAAGCTTTGATAGGTACCTGGCATGCCTGAGCCACACTTAGGTAATGTGGTCTTTAAGCGGCCGGGACTGGTGCCACAAGTGGCTTGCGTCTGAGAAAGGCATGGGCAAAAGGGACAAGTACTCTTTGCTACAGGACATGGCAGAATATCACAATCTTCGGCGTCATAAACATGAACTTGGACACGAGTAACTTAGTTAACAACCTGATTAATGCATCTACCATAGGAAATCATAATAAAACTGGTGAGAATGCAAGTGATTTGGTGCAGTTGATTGTCTCAAGAATGGCCTGGTGGACAATGTACCTAGGTACAAAAGGCGGCGGCGGCAGAATGGAAAAACAGGGCCCCACTCTTAGCGCCGCTCCCCAATCCGCGCAAAAAATAACCCTGCCCACAAAATTTGGTCGGGCCCTCGAAAATAGCTTCAACCAAAGAAAAGTTCGCGACTCCAGCTCGAACTTGCACTTCTTGTCTCCCTCTCATCCCACCACCACAACCCATCTTGACCGCCACCAGTCCTCGCACTCGCGATCAATCATTCAAGATGGCTCCCTCCAACCTCCCGGCTATCTTCAACGCCACCTCCCAGGACATTGAGATGCTCCTGGCCGCCCAGTCTCACCTGGGTTCCCGCAACCTGCAGGTTCACATGGAGCCTTACCTGTGGAAGACCCGTGCCGACGGTGTTAACGTGATCAACGTTGGCAAGACCTGGTACGTCGCCAATTTTCTTGCTGTCTGCGTTGCGCGCGCCTGCAATTGACTAACTCTGCGCGCACAGGGAGAAGATCGTTCTGGCCGCCCGTATCATCGCCGCCATCGACAACCCCGCCGACGTCTGTGTCATCTCTGCCCGTCCCTACGGTCAGCGTGCCGTCCTCAAGTTCGCCTCCCACACCGGTGCCACCGCCATTGCCGGTCGTTTCACCCCCGGTTCCTTCACCAACTACATCACCCGTTCGTTCAAGGAGCCCCGTCTGATCGTCGTCACCGACCCCCGTACCGACGCCCAGGCCATCAAGGAGGCTTCCTACGTCAACATCCCCGTCATTGCCCTCACTGACACCGACTCTCCCACCGAGTACGTTGACTGCGCCATCCCCACCAACAACAAGGGTCGCCACGCCATCGGTACCGTCTGGTGGATGCTCGCCCGTGAGGTCCTCCGCCTCCGTGGTACCATCTACAACCGCGAGACTCCCTGGGACACCATGGTTGATCTGTACTTCTGTATGTTCCTATCGAGCTTCCTTTGATGTCGGGGACAGCGCACTAATAATTCATTTCAGACCGTGACCCCGAGGCTGAGGCCGAGGAGAAGGTTGAGGAGGAGAAGCTCCCCTCCGCTGACGAGGTTGGCCCCGCCGCCATCGCCACTGGCTTCACCGAGTCTGGCGGTGACTGGCAGGCTTCCGCCCCCGGCTTCGCCGGTGCTCAGGGCGGCAACTGGGACGGTGCCACCGATGAGTGGGCTGCCGCTCCCGGTGCCACCGCTGCTCCCAGCGGCGAGTGGGGTGCCACCGAGGCCAAGGACAGCCAGTGGTAAGCCAAGGCATCCAATGGTCAAGTTGGACGCGTCCATGTTGCTTCCATCGTCCGAGACGACCCTGTCAACACTGAGCAGATGGATGCGGAGGTGGGCAACGAGTGGTAATCTCTGCTCAACACCGCAAGAACATACCCGAGGACACAAAAAAAGCAAAAAAGTGATGTGGCGCACGATCGGAGTGCGAGGGAACATTGGCATGTACTAATGAGGGAAAGATACTCATAGCCAGTCGCATAATTCGATTCCCGCTGCTCGTGGCAGTGGTTACTCTCATTTGTCCGGCTGGGGTGAGGGAATGCCCTGTGCAGCCAAAGGAATGGACTTGATCGTTATTCCACCTGGTCTTTCCGATAGCGCATCAATGAAAACCAAGAATCGTCGCATGTGCCATGCCAACGTGAGTGAGTACCCGTTTCGAACTGACAGTCTACCATTGCAAACAGAACATGAACAAGCCCCTCACTACACTCTGAGGTAAACCTATTCTCCATGGTTTATTTTCTATTTTACGGCGAGGAAGATTGATGCAACCACCTCTTACTCACCGCAGCCACTAGAACAGTGGTGGTTGTGGTCCATATTTACTGGTTTACATTTCTTCAAACTTGTGATGATTGATGATTATGAATGAGCCATGGTAGTTCGTGGCAGACTACTTATGTACTATGTTGAAATAAAAAAACGTTCCTGACCCTCGCAGATTATTGCACTCTACTTCGCAAGTGACACGATCTCATGGGTATTGATTCAAAGT
This sequence comes from Pestalotiopsis sp. NC0098, assembly GCA_022432395.1. Lineage (NCBI taxonomy): Eukaryota > Fungi > Ascomycota > Sordariomycetes > Amphisphaeriales > Sporocadaceae > Pestalotiopsis > Pestalotiopsis sp. NC0098. The sequence continues at coordinate 476,869 of JAJKLJ010000005.1, read as the reverse complement.
ATTGAAAGTCAATTTTCCTCTTGGACCAGGGCATCATGCAGCACCCAGACTTTTCGTCCAATCGGCGACAATACTTGGTACTATTTGACGACTTATCGCACAACGTACCTGGTAAGAGACATGCGGGCAAGATGTGCCCATGAGATGCCGCTTATCGCTAATCATATACCGCAAAGGTGGTGGTGATATGTGGTGTAACCACACTGCATGCGCAACACCATGGCTTCCGCTGTAAGCGTCGTGTGCACCATGGAGGAGCCGTGCGCTCCATCCATGATGAATAAGTATCCAAAGAGATAATACTGTTTTACTGTCTTGACATGAGTTATCCTTCCCTCTTATTCATTCAGTGGTATTACGCCCTATTTTCACCACTGCATTATCTTAATCATGTCCGTCGAGAAAGAAGCCGTCTCTGGTCGGGAGGCTTCAGCCGTGAATTACGAGTTGCGTGGAAAAGAGGACTCTAGTAATTCTACACCGATAGAAGAAGGGCAGGAGGAACCTGGTCATCGTTCCTTGGAGGTGAGTTCTACCGCATAGCTGGGCACATCACCACGAGATATGGACATTAAACAACCGTGACAGAGATACATCAAGCTTCCGACGATCGTTCTCTTCGGCGTCGTCATTTTGGCCTCGTGGGAATCGTTTGCCACTACGTTTCAATTTGCTCTGCTCAATGGCGGACCGGCCTCCATGTTCTATGGGAGCATCCTCGCTGGCGTCGGTGTCGTGTGCGTCGGCTTGTCTCTAGCCGAGCTGGCTTCAATGTGAGTCTTTTGAGAATGCTTACGGTTTCGTGCTCGAGTCTTAAAATGGTCGTAGCGATCCGACTGTGGGAGCCCAGTATCGCTGGAGTGCCAATTTGGCACCTGCTGCGCCGAGGTTCTGGGGATTGAGTAAGTATTCAAAATACATGTGCCTACGATATCAGCGCTCTTGTCAAATGAATAAATACTGATATTTGTGGTCGACAGTGCAAGGCAAGTCCGAAAGTACCTCTAGGTACTTGTTCTTCCTGCTAACAACTTGGGCAGGATGGTTGACGGTTTCAGCGTGGCTATTTACCTGCGCAGGTCCAACTTCGACCTTGGCCACTATAATAACGTCCCTGATTATGTTCAACGAGGAGTCGTACGAGCCGCAGCGATGGCACACGAGCCTTCTCATGATTGCCACCATGGTCGTGCCACTACTGTGCAATCTCTGGTTCCGCAAAGTACTGGGCCCGATCGAGATGTTCGCGGGCGTCTTGCACGTCTGTCTCTTCATCGTGTACATTGCTGTGCTTGCTGCCGGCAAGACCAGGAGCGACACGGATTTCGTCTTCAAGACTTTGACGCACGACGTCAGCGGCTGGGATAACCCGGGAGTCGCATGGAGTCTGGGCCTGCTTTCTGCTACATTCTCTCTGGCCGGTGTTGACAGTCTCATACACATGAGTACACAAGCATCCTCAATATTCTGATTTTCACGATCCATTACAACTGACTTCCACTGTCTCAGGCGACGAGGTCAAGAACGTCCGGACCGACGTGCCGCGGAGCGTCATCGCCGCCTGTGCGACCAACGCCGTCATGCTGATTGCCTTTGTCGTGGTGCTGCTCTTCTTCCTGGGGCCTCCAGACGCCGTCGCTGGCGCACCACTACCGCTCATCTACGTGGTCTACAACGCGACGGGGTCCTTCCCCGCGACCAACGCCCTCGTCGTCCTGGTCGGCCTCGTGGCCTACTGCGCCATGTTCAACGTCTTCGCGTCCGTGTCGCGGCTCGTCTGGGCGTTTGCGCGTGACCGCGGGCTGCCCTTGTCAGGCTTTTTTGCCTATGTGCACCCGACGCTGGGCGTCCCCACGCGCGCGCTCATGCTCGTCGGCGTGGTGGTTGTGCTGCTGTCGTTGATTTACATTGGCAGCGTGACGGCGTACAATGCTATTATTTCCCTACAGACGCTGGGCTTATACGCGTCGTATTTCCTGCCCATCTTCTTTCTCCTGCTACGTAAGATTCGCGGGCCTGTGCCGCCGTACGGGCCGTTTAGTATGGGGGCTTGGGGCGTCCCTGTCAATGTCTTTGCTTTATCCTATTTACTCTTTGTAGTCACGTGGATACCGTTCCCCTCGGTCCTGCCGGTCGATTCGGAGAATATGAATTACGCGGGTCCCATATTTGGCGGTATTGTACTGTTGGCTCTTGCTGATTGGTTCTTGAATGGGCGCAAGAGGTTCGAGATGCCGGTCAAAGTCTACGAGTGAGGACGTTTCAAAATTCTGGTACACAGCAATATTCGAAATACCCAAGTCACAAGCCATGCTTCCATCACGGCAATGGCTAAGATAGAACAAAGATTTTTATTGTGCAGCTGTCTTAAACAATGACACAGTGTACGTAGGGCATCATCATGTCACACTGCGTGAGTAACACTGGAGTTTGGAGATTTCTCATCCTTTTTCATATTAACTACCTAGATAAGAAAATGTAAACAAATCATGAACCTACCTGGATTTTTTTTTTCCTACACCATTTTCTTTGTAATTTGCCAGAGAGAATCCTCGACATTGTTTTGGACCTTGAGATGGAGATATGTTCCAAAATTTGGAAACGACTCTCGACATCTTCTGGTACCAATCGAATGGAGAATTCTCCCACGGCGGTCAGTATCTTCACAGCAAGAACAAGCGTCCCGTATTGTACATAATTCGGGACAAGGGATACCTTACCTTACCGTGCCAGTTGTCAGACTCTCTGATATGAAGATTCGTCAGATGCCTCTGTCGAGAAGTCCATCGATTCCAGGCTGTCGGTCGAGGAACCCGTCGAAGGCAGGCTGCCAAGCGAGCCGCCGGACGACTAGTTCGACGAGGAACCGGAGGACGGGACGTCAGACCCGTCGGACGAGGAACCGGAGGAAGGGACGTAAGATCCGTCGGACGAGCCATTGAAGGAGTCTGACGAGGACTCATTAGAATTCAGGCTGCCGGTCGAGGACTCCATTTGATTCAGTCTGCCAAGCGAGCCGTCGGGCGACGAGTTCGACGAGGAGTTGGGGGAGGAAGAATCTGACTCAGAGTGGGACGATGGCTCGCGAGATGACGCCCTGTTGGATGGAACACTGCCAGAGCCGGGTTCGTTCGGTTGCCTCGAAATCGAGATCGGGCTACCCAGAGCGGCGAGCATCCTTGGGGCACCGACCCCACAAACGATCAGATTGCTGGGCTCGGGAGGGTGTCGCGGACTCACGGGTCTCGGCGATCGAAGTGCAGAACCATGCTGCGGTCGCCCGGGCGACGGAGGTGCACCCGAAGAGTACGGGGTCCACCGGTTCCCAGTATGGCGAGTCCGATCGGGACCTCCAGGAGTTTCACGCATACGGGGACCCTCACCCTGAAAAGGAGGGGATGAACCCTCAGACTTGAAAGAAGGTGAGGACCCCTCAGACTTGAAGAAAGAAGGAGATGACCCCTCAGACTTGAAAGCAGGGGATGAACCCTCAGACTTGAAGGAGCCCTCAGACTGTACAGGTGTCTGAGGAGCTTGACTTGGTCCCGCGGGAGTCACCATGGAAGGTGGGTAACCTACGAATGGATCCGGATGAGCAGTAGTGGGGTGCGCAGTAGTAATAACACCTGCTCGAGGAGGGCGTGGATCCGCGTGAGCAGTAGTGAATACTTCTGCTTGAGGGCGTGGATCCGGGTGAGCGGTAGTAATAACACCTGCTCGAGGAGGCCGTGGATCCGCGTGAGCAGTAGTAAATACTTCTGCTTGAGAGCGTGGATCCGGGTGAGCGGTAGTAATAACACCTGCTCGAGGGCGTCGATCCTCGTGAGCAGGAGTAGCATCTAGTACACGATACAAACCGGGACCCTCCGGGCGGGGAGCAGGAGGAACGCCAGCGGGTGCGACCGCGAGACCGTCCATGCGCTCCTCGAGCATAGTGATGCGCTCGAGCATGTCCTGGGCCTCGATCCGGCGGATGTTGTTCTCATCCTCCAGCTCCTCGATGTGGTTGATAGCCTCATCGAGGGCTTGCCGGCCCGACTGCGCAACATTTACGAGGTCCTCGCTGAGCTCGTCCAGCTGCTCAAAGGTGACGCGGAACGTCTCCCGGATGCCGGCGATCTGAGCGTTGACGGCGCGGTAGACGGCGTCGTCAATGTCCCGCTCCGAGCAGCCGCACCCGCCGCGGCCCTGTTCGTCGCAGTGGCACTCGTTGGCCCTCATCCGGTCGATGGTCTCCCAGATGAGGGTGATCTCTCCCTTGAGGATCTCCATAGCCTCGCCGTTGGCCGCCTCTCCAGAACAGCCGCATCCTCCGGAACCCTGTCCGTTACAATGACACGCCGTTGTCTCCAGCTGTTGGATACTCTGCCACATTCTGGCGAGCTCCCGCTGGAGACCCGCGGAATCGGGCTCGTTCGCTGCTTGAGCACAGTTACAACCGTTGCGGCCCTCTTCCTGGCACCGGCAAGCCGACGCCTCGACTTCCCTAAGCCGGCGCTCGACAGAGTCTCTGAACTCCCTGTCTCGCATCTCCCGAGCACGGTTAGCCCTGTACGAGCGAACCTTCTCATCACGGTCATCGATCAGGGCTCGGATCTGGGCTTGGGTTGGCTCGCTGTCCTCTGACTCGAAGTCATCGGAACCGGGGTCAGGGCTGGAGTCTGATTCGAAGTCATCAGACCCGGGGTCGGGGCTTGAGTCCGACTCGATGTCATCAATTGGGTTGCTGATTCTGCCCTTGCCCTTAAGCGCTGGCTTCTTAGAAGCCTTAGCCACTCTTCCATGGCGACTGTCCGTCTTCTTGGCGGGCTTCTTGGTGGAAGCGGCCTTGCTGCTGCTGCTGGCCTTCTTATCCGTCTTCTTGGAAGTGGAGTTGCCAGTGCGGCCGGTTGAACGTGTTGCTGCCATTTCGCTGGTCGGCTGAGTTGGAAGTAGCTTGGTTGAGTGTAAAAGTGTGTGTTTGAGAATGGTTTAGTTGCTGGAAAGCGTTTGTTGTGTGATGTTCAGTGTCTGTGAGGAACTGTGATGGTTTGGAAAGAAGAGTTGAGATTTGGAAGCACAAGATGTCGCACTTATATAGACGATGAGGATAGGAGTTGAGTGTACCCATGGTGGATAGCTGAATGACATTGTGCTATGAAAACCCCTGTCATGTATTCGACGGACAATGTCTTGTTATTACAGACAAAGGATTTGTATATCTTACTTTATGAATGGTTTTGTTGTGTTTAATTTGCAACAAAGAAGACAGACCGCTCTGGGTTGCACAATTACTCTTCACAAAGGAACAATAGTAAAGCAGCCAGTAAGAAGACATTGTCATAATACGATGATGGCGTGGATGACTGTAACACTCTCGGGTTATAGCTCTTGAGGAGTTGGAAGTAAGGTCGGGTTGGCTTGACGCTGAGACTTATTTGTCGATGATGACTATAATCACGTTGAGAGGATAGTCGTTCATGCCATGTGATGATGGCTACGCATAAGGCCAACTTTTCTTACACGGCTTTCAGTCATTAGCTTAGTGGGAAAGAATAAGGAGCATGCTTGATGAGGGTGGATAAATAAATAATTATTTGATAAGTATAATGAAAATATAATTTTCAACTCGATCGACTTGACGATGTCGAGTTGCCATGGTTTATAATCCAAGGTATCAAAAATACAATCATTAAACCAAAACTACCCACCTTCAAAGAAATTATCTCCTGCTCGGTCAAAATTACATTTGTCGACAGAGAAATTTCGAAGATTGCAAGAAATGGACTATTAAAAAGAGAGAGAGAAAGAACATGACAACGTCGTGACATGAATATTGCTTTAATACCTAATCGCCCAAGGCACGTTGCCATAGTTCGGACTATGCAGTCTGTATGGTACCTGAAGAGTCCAGAGTCCAGGCGTCGCTAAGGTGGATCGATCCACTAAAAAGGAAGACCCCGGCCACTCCACACATCCCAACTTTAGCGACCGCGTTCTAGTCTGTAGTGACGTTCCCCAGCCAAAGCTTCTTTTCTGCGCCGCAAAAACAATTGCTAGCGGCCCAAGCTTCTTCAACCCCACGATCTTGTGGTTTACATACTCCCCATCACAAGACACATTCCACGTCGACAAGAAGCCGAAAAAGGACAGCAATCGCACACAAAGATGTCAGACATCGAGGCATCTTCAGAACCGCGGAGGCGCCCCGCGCGCGACTCCCCGCCGCCGCCACAGCAGCAGCAGAGGCGCAGCCGCAGCCGCTCGCCGCGCAGGCAGCCGCACAACGACGACAGCAGAGACAGAAGGAGGGACGACCGGCCCGGCAGGTCCAAGAAGAAGAACCTCGGAGGTTTCGCGTACAAGGACAAGCGCCGCGACAACGAGGACCGAGACCGGGACAGGGACGACGACCGCCGCGGAGGAGGCTCTTTCAGAGGCTATAGGGACCGGTCGAGATCGCCGCGCCGACGACCTAGGGACGACGACGACCGCAGGGATGGCGGCAGGGGAGGCGATCGCGGGGGAAGCTACAGGGATGGCGGCAGTCGTAGGGACGGAGGCGGCGGCGGCTCGAGGCGCGACAACAGGGAGGACACGACCAAGCCGCCGAAGCGAGCGGCACCGAAGCAGACAGTCCCCGTCGAGGGCTTCATCGTCGTCTACGTCAACGACCGGCTGGGCACCAAGGAGGCGATCCCGTGCCTGCCGTCGGACACGGTCGGGCAGTTCAAGATCCTCGTCGCCTCGCGCATCGGCCGCAAGCCCGAGGAGATCAAGCTCCAGAAGCAGGGCGAGCGGCCCCTCAAGGACATGATCACCCTCGCCGACTACGAGATCTCCAACGGCCGCCAGCTCGACCTCGAGGTCGGCACCAACGACTAGGCTGGCCATCTTCTTCTTCTTCTGGGCAGGCAGAAGATTCTGCATGCCCGTACCAACAATTCCAAAAGCTATTCGGTCGACTTTACGTTTCTGTGATCTCAACTAGTATGTCATACCGCACGCTACAACGTATCGAGCGGATCAACTGACTGTTCCAAGGGCTGTCGGTCAACAGAGTCACTATTGTGAGGGCACTCAATAGTGAAAGCAAGCATGTCATGATCTCCAAGGGAATCAAATGGGTACTAGAGCGCACCATTATACCTGGAGCTGTCCAACGTGCCGCGCCACGTCTTTTGACGATTCATTTGCCTCGACCACCTCATGTCCAGCTTGACAGACTTGGGGCATGCGATATTGCTGGACATGGAGGCATTTTGAGAAGGCATTTTGAGAAGATTGTACTGTGGGAAACGCTTGTGGAGATGTTCTCGAGACTCGACTGCTCTTCACAAAGGCTGCCCAAAGTACCTGAGGCCTCTGTGTCGTAGAGAACACTTGCACCGAATAATAGAAAAGATTTCTCATCAAAATCGACATGGTCTTCAAACTTGAGTGCCGCCGTGAAATTAGAAGAAGAAGAACGTGTTTTATTTGCTTTGGCATAGCTGTTGTGTTCATCTTTGCCAAGGGTATCTATCATATTGCAACTCACAAATATACCAGGTCGACAATGGACCAAACTCCTACCACACTCCTTTCTGCCCCAGCAAGAGCTAAGGGGCGGCAAATCTTGCTAGAAGTAATTCCAAGGTTTCGTCATAAATCCATTCCGGTTGCCATTGCGCGGCACGCGTTGTTGTCAACATCAGTACAATGGCATTAGTCTTCTTCGTCATCGCTCAACTCGATAAGCATGACCTTCTTGCCATCGACTCGTGTCATCTTGCCCTTTCTCTGCTTCTTGGGCACCTCATCTCCCGTCAGATCCTGAACCTCGCCGATCTCTCGCTTGATCGGACGACGCCTCTCATTCTTAATGGGTGTGTCCTGTGCAGAGTGAGCATCGTCATATATAACTAGATGAACAAGAGTGCAAGTACCTGAAGCTGTTCAAAGCGCTCTCTTGCCAGTCGGCGCAGTTCAGCGTCGGAGAGGGCAGTGAATGTTGGTGAAGGGGGAGTTGGTGATCGGGGAATGACCATTTCACGCTTCAGTGCATCTGTACAAATATTAGCATAGCATTCTTGGTGCTCAAGACTCGGTGACGATTACCTCGAGACCTGTAAAGAAAACGAATCTTGACCAGGTATCGATCATCGTCCAGACGCTTCCAATCCACGTAGCGTGGCATGGTTGATGGCATCGTGGAACGTGATCTACATGTAAGTAAGCATGCTGGCCACGGATGAGAAAGATGGGATTTGCCTTACGTGGCTACGTGAGAGACTGCCTTTCCTTTAAGTGACTTCTCTGAGAACTCGAGCTTCTCGTCCGCTTTATGAGGAGAAGGTGGCCCGTAATGAGCGTTGCCCTGCGAAATTCCCCGCCTGACCCTCACCTCGATGAGGCCAAGATCTTGGGCGTGCTTCAAGTCGCTCTTTACACGCTCCTTCTTCGCATCGTCCACTGCATCGACGAGTAAGTAACATACGTGGAAATCATGACTAGAATGGCTAACCGGTCTTGATAGAGGCGAATTGGAGTTGTTGGATTGCATTGTTACCATGATCGTCGATGATATTCCGTCCATGTAGAATATGCTCACGGGAGTCCGGCAGGATAGTTGATCTGATCTTGCGCCCATCGACGAGGGTCTTAAACTCGAGAGCGTGCGTCTTATGCTCGATTGTAAATTTGTAACCATTCTGGACTCTATGACGAATCGTGAAGAGGGCATCATCGATGCATTCGATGTACTTTGTGAATGTGGGGACGTCCTGGTTGTCGTCGTCGGCATCCGGTGCATCGTACTCCTTCACGTCCACGCCATTGATCTGGACGGCCACCTCAAAGTAGTAGGGATGGTTGAGAAACATGGCGAATGTAACAGTGTGGGTCAGCGATGTGTCACGGTACCGTGGTGCGCGCCGGTCAATTGCTGGAACCGTTTGCAGACGACGTCGTGTTCAGATTGTCCGCTTTGGCAACCACCCGAATGGAGGCGCATGCAGAAAAATGCTCACGGGAGGGAAAACTATTTTTCCAGAAAAGTAAAAAAGAACAGTCGCAGTTGAGATCGTAGAGTTCTTGCAGAACTCGGACTGAGAATTTGTACCCCAGAGTGGAACGAAGTGGGTGTCGGCGCTTTGCTTTTGGAGACGGCCTCGAGAGGAGAGGGAAAGAAGAAGAAAAAAAAGGCAAAACCCGAAGTAACAGGTGCCTGAAGGCGGTTTAGGTGGAGACTTTTCCCCTTGGAAGTTGCAAATGTGGTGGTGGGGCGCCGAAAAGGTTCAAGGCAGCCTCGACCTGGTTGAACTTTGGGTGGTGAATGGGTGACTTCCTTGACAGCACCGATTACTGTTTTCATTTTCCGAGAAAACAAAACAATTGTTTTATGGCCATGTTTCATGTTCATCATGCAGTTCAAACAAGAGAACTATGTCGCCAAATGACTATAACCCTACAATCGGCATGTGTAAGTCAACGAGGTCTGATTCAGCCCCGGTTGGAATACAATCTTTTTACTTTTGATGTTGCATAGTTCTAGACTGGCCAGGTACCTGACCAACATTAATGCAGGTTGCGCATGTCGACTTTTACAACTGCAGAGATGTCTTTTTTTTTTTTTATACAGCATTTACTTCCCTTTCCTGCAATTCCCTTTTTCTTCCATTTGAAAACTACTGGCTTGACAGCATGCTGCTGTGATGCCTGATTGGTAGTGATAGTAATTGTATTAGTATCAACTGACAAGTCAGACCTTAGCCATGAAAAGAGTATGATTGCTACTGCTCCCAAAGTTGGTTGCGAGTCAGCAAACAAGCTCAATTGTGCGTCCTTGCATGTGTGCGATTTTTCAAAGTACACGATCTGTCTGAAGCAGCACGACCCGGATGATGTTGGATGCAATCCGCCTCGCCGACCGCTTCCGGATCATCATCACAGTGACTGGAATATCCATACATAATACGAATATCTCGAATATGTAGGGTGCTGGTGTTCCATGGGCTGGTTTCTCCATCACGCATTCGCATTTGTGTGGTCGGCTTGAAGAAGAGGTCCGCGAGTTTTGGACATGTGACGACAATAGTCTATCTAATATTCATCAAACTGACGATGGTCTATTAGCAGATTGGGAAACAGGTCGTTTTCTTGAAAGTCGTATTTGGGTGGATTTCCGATTCATTTTTATCTAGTTTCGATACTGACTGGTGTATATGATACGTCCACGTTCCCTATCGAGTTCGCCCGCAGTATATCACTCAGCTCCACATCGTTTATTGTCCGGGAGACTCGTCATAGCTGGCCGTGAGATTGAATCGTCAAGGGCCTTGAATCGTCTCGTGCCTGTGCTTCGAGGAGAGAAGTCAAGTATGTTGCCTCATGCCGGCTGAATTGAAGTTGACTTCCGATGAAAAGGGGACAAGCGGATTGAGTGGCAAAGTTTGCACAGTGCCTTTCGCCCGTGTTGGGAAATCTTGGTGACTTCTCTTCCACCAACGAAGCATGGGAATGCAAGCCAAATCTGGCAACATGGGCACGAATGTCGCAACCGTATGCGCAAATCAGGCCACCCAATAATGAGTATATCACGCCGCTAAATAGCTGCTTTGTGACCCGTATTGGACAATCCACCATGGGCTTTCGGGAAGGCAGTATAACAGGGTGTTTCCAATGGCCAAAAACGTCCGCGAATAGCAATGGATTCATGACAGTCGGTCGGTTTTGGTAGCCATCCTAGCTGTCCTCATGAAGCAAGAGGATTTGCGTGTATGGTGATCTTCTCGATGAAGACCTTCTCCTTCGGTCTGTTCTTCTTGTCTACCTCGACAGCTTCGATCTTGGCCAGCGTAGCAGTGCTTTCATCCCCCAGAAGCTTGCCGAAGACGGTGTTCAGCCCGTCCAGATGCGGCGCCTTGTCAAAGGTGATGAAGAACTGTGACCCATTCGTCCCGGGCCCCTTGTTGGCCATGGACACGGTGCCGCGGGCGTTGTGCTTCAGCGTGGGCCGGATCTCGTCCTCAAAGGTGCCGCCCCAGATGGACTGCCCGCCCTTTGGGTTCTCCGGCGTCGGGTTGCCGGGGCCGCCCGTCTGCACCATGAAGTTGGGGATCAGCCGGTGGAAGGGCGACTGGTCATAGTATCCAGAGGCACAGAGGGCCAGGAAGTTCTGCTTCACGTTTTAGCTCTTCGCTCTCATCGATGGAAGGTGTTTTTTTTTTGTGCGATATCAAGCACGTGCACTGTACCTCTGCTGTTTTTGGGACACTTTCGCAGTAGACTTCAATCTTCAAGTCGCCTAGATTGGTGTGTAGTGTGACGGACATGATGGGCGCTGGTCCTCGGAACGGTGTTTGATATGGTTCATGGACGATGAGGTGGGCCGGGCCTCGGAGAACGTTTGGGCTGCGAAAGGCAAGCCGAATTGGCTTTTTGGCAGTGCTCGTTTTCGGTGGGCCCCACCTGCGATCTGACAGTGCAACTCAACCATGTGGCTCTCAATAACCGTCCGTAGGCGACGTCGGTAAGCACTGGCGGTATACAGGCTCAGGCAATGCGTGGTTTTGGCAGATTGATGCCAGGACACAACCAGGATTGTTATGGGAAGGTCATTTCATTCGACGCCTGGGAATGGAGATATCACAGAAATCAGAGGAATTGTGGCTTGGTGCGGATCGATATAAGCCAAGTAGACTCCAGAGATGCTGATGAATGCATTGATGCTCAGGCTTTGCGCAAGAAGCCGCTAGACTGCATCTCATGCCTGGCTTCCTGTAAGATGGCTTACCTAGTATTGACTATTGTCACAGGGGACCTTATATTTCAAAGAGTGTATCGCAAGGATCTGAGCGAGGTGCATTGGTCGCGCCATAATAGGCAATAGGAATGAATTGGCAGTGAGTGCTCCCAGCAGCTCAGCAGCAGTCGCCATCGGAGCTCCAAGCTTGTGCTTTGAGGAGCTGGCACAACAATGACGTAGCACCAGGGATATGGCAAGTGTACCTATCTTCAGACTTCATGCCTCAAGATCTAGCAGCAAGAAGAAGAAGACTACACGACCACCATGAAGAACTCGGAATCTTACAAACCACAATCAACCTTCCCATGCATACAACGCATGGTAAAATGCAGTGCTAAAACATACGAAAATGTGATGCGCATGGGTTTTGGTTGCCCAAGGCCCATTTATCTCAGCCTGCAGTGTGTGGGTAACCCTGGATGACTGCCCCGCCTTCCAGAAATGTGGATCGCCGTCAGCATTTTGTGGCCCCCAAAAGTCCTAGGACGGGACTGGACTCCAGCACTTGAGCAAAGTGTCACAGCTCGAGGTACATAACCTCAACAGCTTGCAGCCAACAAATGCGAGGTCAATTTTGTGAACTGAAGAACCATTCCGAAGGATTCCTCAACGTTGGACACATGGAGAATTCTCGTTGGAGCTCCCGACTGTGCACAAGTGAGCTAAAGCGAACTGTACCTGATCCGAGAGCCCGGAACTGGAATCGTCTATTCGTCCAACTAGAGAAGTAACCTCATCCTACACTGCGGACTCACTCCATCAGGTAGAGATTATCCTAGTGGGACGGATTCAGGTGTCCCTCAAGCAACTTTTATTGATAGAGGCGGCGAGCCTTTGTGTTCATGTTTCATACTCTCATATTCCTCTAATCATCTAGAGCCAAAAAGGGTCTGCGTCAAAGAAAAGTAGTCCAGGAACAGGTGAATCAATGATTCAGATTTCTGTGCGCAATCGCCAGCATCAAGGTTCAGCTGTAGTAGGCGATATTACCGCTCATAAAAGTACATACTGTGGGCAGGTATTCGTATACAAGGTGTTCAACACAAAGCCAATCATGCGTTCTTTTGTTGGAATTTGGAATGGGATGAAGAAAAAGTTTTCATCCTCTCCCGTCCTCGGGTTCCCATTCTCTTTTTTAGCAGTACCTGTCAATGAAACGTCGTCTGATGAGCATCGAGGAGAGGAAACATCGAGCGTTGTACTACTAGTGGCCCCGGGCAAGAAACAGAACAAAACTGCAGTGAGCTTGCATCGGATCAGCACAGCACATCGTACATTACCTCCTAGCACCGATACCACCGACGCCGGCGCCCTCAACTGCCAGCGCCAGCCGCGCAATTGGGTCCCAAGAAACAGGTCGCGGTGGTCGCCGCAGAGAGGCTCAGCCTACCTTTATTACCTTCACCTTGCCCGCTGCTCCCACTCTTGCAAGCCGGATGGTGATGATCCCAGCCGTGTTGCGTTAGTTGATCCCTGCAGTCGACTGCACTTCACAGCTGTAAGAATTACGCGGTTCCGGCCCTCCATCAGCCAGTTCAAGGTAGTCAAGAAGAGGAGGACCCGGAGGAGCAAGCAAGCCAACCAGCCAGCAAGCAAGCAGAGAAACCACTGGTCGACTGCCTGTCTGACGAATGTTTGTGTGCACGCCTGCCTCGCAGGAGACCGTCGACTTTTAGGGTAGCGGAGGGCGCGCCGTCCTAGTTGCTTTCGGTAGCCCGCGATCCGCTGCACTGTTTGTCTGTTTCATTATCGTTGTTAATTACTTTCGCTGTCGTCCGTCGGCCGCGTCGAGCTTGTTGGCATTTTTTACCTACTACACAGTACATTCAATACGTACTGCATGTGTCTGGTCTGGTCCTTTTTAGCGACCGACCGACCTACCTGCGGTCTACCTACAACAACCAAACTCCGCTTTACCCCATCGCTAAAGCGACACCTACCACATATCCTTACCTTGGAACCTTGCCTGGTCTTGCCTTACCTTGTCTGGGCCCCATCAAGTCCCCGAGCTCCCCCAAACAAAACGAACAGAGCCTCCAGCCCAACTGCGTGTGCGCGAAAGAAACAAAGAAGGAAAATCATTCAGCGGCAGCATCGAGTTGTCGCCCAGCGAGGCAGTCACCATACCGGCAGCCCAACCACTGCGCAAAACGAGCCACCGAGAGCCCACGACATCTGACGCCCCAATCAATCGCTGATCAACCCAGGCATTTTTGTCTGCGACAACTATTTATCGGCCACGGCAGCGGCGTCCACGGTAGACAGCCCGAGAGGCCTGCTTTGGGAGCAGCGCACCCTCTTCTCACCAGCGGGTGCCCGTCCTGGCATGTAATGATTGTTTCTACGAGCTGCGCATCCTCGACCACGACGACACTCTTGGCGATCTCCTCTCTCCCGGCGCCGACGGCCCCCGGCTGCCCCCGAAATCGAATACATGCTGCAGCATCGGGTTCAGAATAGGGCTCGTCCGTTGCAGCCGCTCACCCCTCAATAGTCCTAGACTCTCGGTCCTCCGCCGAGAACACAAACAATGACAGATAGGATCCCTGCCTCCGTGCGGGTTTCCGGGCCGCCGAATAGCAACTTCCTAGTTGGCTATCCAGGCATTTCGGCAACTTTGGTAAGTCGAACTGTCGGGCTTGGGTTGGCTGGAGGCAGCAAAATGTCGTAGCTCGTTCATCACCAGGACGGACTCTTCCCCTCCTTCGCCCTCGGCCGTCAACTTTATCAGATGGGGCCTTGCGGCGCATGTGGGGGTGCTGAAGGCCAAAACCATTCCCTTATCGGTCCCCTGGGCCATGCGTTATTGCGATACAGAGAAACTGATTTTGATCGTGTGTGCACAGCCGAGGATAGAAGGAAAAGTCGAGATTCGGCCATCGCAAGGCTACTCTGCACCAGTCGCGGTGTCCCTCGTGCGCATATGTCTTCAGCGGAGAGAAACGATACATCCGGCCGCCAGAAATCTAGCCAAGAAGCATCTAGGCACTCCGAGAAGAGACACGACAGATGTCGTGGGTAAAGAATTGTTGCTGTTTCGGTGCGCATCCGGAAGGGAAGCCGAAAGTGTGATTGCCATGGACTTGCCATTCGTATTATTTATTCCGTTCGGTCGAGGAGGCGAAGAAACCAACAGGAGGATACCGCCGGCTTCGTTACAGCTTGCGAGCAGAACAGCTGAGACATTCTATGAACTAGTGGTGACAGTTCAGCAAGGAGCCAGCCAGCAGAACAAGTACGCCTTTCCCATACCGCTCCAGAGATACGACACGTTGTCAACCTTTGGAATGTACAACCGGCCCGAGACGAAAATCGCCACTGCCGATAACATTGTCACATTGGGCATATCATTACCGAGGTGGAGCTATGGGCCCATGGATCCCATAACGGTGTACATCAAGATCGCGCCCAACCTCGACTGGATGTCAAAGGCGAGAAAGGTCACGATACAAAAGATTACCTTGACTATTGAAGAGGAGATCACGTACAACCCCGAAGGCGACGAGCCGACCAAGGAAATCAATAGGTTGCATAAGCATGTTCAACAGGTTGGAACAAAGCTCCCAGAGGCCGGTTACGTCACCAACATGGGCGTCATATTTCCACACAGAGACTTGAGAGATTCACAAGGTATCGTCCGAAGGGGACAGCCCGCGTTTCCAAATTACGAAGTCTCCTCTTTCACTACAACATCAACCCTCTACAAGATTGAGTTCTTCCTGAACATCAAGGTATGTTTTCGCCCCAACATGAATGAGATGGTATGTTGCTCACTATTGGTAGGCCTCCATGACTTCAGCCAAGGACATCACCTTGCGTCAACCTATTGTCATATGTCCCATGGATCATCAGGCATGTAAAGAAGAGATGGACGCCATCGAACAAGCTGCCAAGGATGCCTCCTCGGTAGACCCGCACAAC
The DNA here is from genome assembly GCA_022432395.1 of Pestalotiopsis sp. NC0098. Lineage (NCBI taxonomy): Eukaryota > Fungi > Ascomycota > Sordariomycetes > Amphisphaeriales > Sporocadaceae > Pestalotiopsis > Pestalotiopsis sp. NC0098. The sequence goes on along the minus strand of JAJKLJ010000005.1, from coordinate 461,181 downwards.
CCCATGCTGCCTGCCAGGAACATCGTTTTGGCAACCGACTACAATGCGCTCAGAACTCTTGGCTTGTGCATGGTCGGTGGGCAGAAAAAGCCACTGATCGAATAATGATCTCAAAGGCTCCTATAGGAACAACATGAGTCGAAGCGAGGGCATCCTAAGGACTACCACGTCGAGCCTATGGCTCACCTCAAGTGTTGATGCAAAGAAGCTATTCAAGGTCACCCGACAAGTCACCTTTCATATGCGCTGGAGCAACCGCCACACTGGCATGGGAGCAATTCGGCGCACACTTACACTCTTGAGCTCACGTACCGAGGATAACGAAGCGCCAATCGCTCTGATTTTGGAAACTCGAGTGTTGTCGATACCACCGATGCGAGACTTCGTTACCGTCTGGAAGTTGAACGAGGGATTGTGCCCACAACAAGGGCAATAATGATAATTCCAGTGGACAAGTGAGCTCCGCGAGCTTGCTAGTCTTTCGAGTTGTATGAACATGACGAAACGATCTGAGATGCCTATAGACCAGGCGTTTTTCTTCTTTCCGGGACAATGCATTGGTCAACTATCACGATTGGCGGCGTTGCGAACGAGTGTCTACGATTCAACAGCCACGGATCAGGACTCACTCACACCCATGCGCCAGTATCTGTTTGCAGTCTAGGCTTGTTATGAGGCGACTGTGTTTGAAGGAGTTGAATGTGAACTTGATTTGGTTTCTAGGGGCAGAGGCACTCCTGGAAAGTCTCGAAATCTTGTAGACAATGGCTCGGCTGCCATATGGAGTTCCCCCTCTAGCGGTTGCAATGAGGATAAATTTGCGCACAATGCGCCATGTATATATTTTTATATTTCGCAGTATCACCACAAGCGTGCTTGCTACGTGTAGGCGGACAATGTCGAATGACAACTATGAGAAACACATTTCCTTCTTTCACATGTGTGTGAGTCGTGGCATGTTGTTCGGCCAAGACTGATATATCGACCTTCTGCGCTCTGGTCATGACAACGTTCCGATTTCTGGCGGAACCTGAGGAGGGAATTTTTCTTCTGGTGGCCGGGAATATCTTTTCGCCAGGGAATGGCCAGACGAAGCGCTATGCCTCATCTTGAAAGAGTGCTCACCCATACTTCAGTAAGCTTGTTCATCATGGTAGCTCATAGGAATTGAGAGCCTCGCATACTCGTTTCCAGAAGGGTCATCATTCAATATTGCCTGTTCTTGACAATGACAAGTCGAGAGGCCTCTGAAGCAATTGCGCATACATGCAGTGCAACGTCGAGTATTGAGTTCTCTGGGCACAAGCCAAAGAGTTGGAACGAATTGTATTTGCCCAAGCAACAAAACAGAGATGACACCTGAATACAAGCAGCAGCAGTAGTACTAAAATGATCACTAACTGCACATAATATTTTTACAGGTATGTGCTCAAAACACCAAACGATCCTTGAACTATCTCTTTCCTCGCTTTCGGATGATAATTGAGATTTTTCTCGGTTCGTTCAAAATAGCAACTTCCGGTCGAAATTGGCAACACTTATAGCGTTCGAATACGCGCGCAGAAACTATTACATACTCTGCACTGCAATTTCTACTGTTTCGCAAGCATTCATTCATAGGGTAATTCTTCTGACGCCTTTGCTTTGTCTCGTAGTCATCAACTATACTCCGACGATCATTTTGCCACTGCGAAGCAAGATGATCATATTTGTACACTTCCAATAGCCAAAGAGGTGGGGTTGTGTCGCAATTCTAGTAAAGAAGATAGGCATTGTCCAGGCTTGCCCCGCCTTGGTAGTGCATGTCTATTCCCCTGCCACTGAGACAGCGAGTCAGTTCTTGAATAGTATACTCAGAGCTCGGCCCTCAATTCCTGAAGACTTGTGAATCACAATACCGGAGGACAAACGCTTCGACATGCGAATTCCGGTAATTATACAGACCTGCGTCCGACCCAAGTGCCAGACCAGCTTATCCTCCCTGGGCCCTCCCGGTCCCCAGCCAGGAGCTGACACGGCCCCGCCGCACCAGGGGCCAAGCTGCTGACCCCTCTTAGTTTGAGATAAGACAGTATCTTTCAATAACAAACGGTGAGATGGCCGAGTGGTCTAAGGCGCTGTGTTTAGGTCTGTTCCGGTTCACCCGGGACAACTTTGTACCGCAGTCATTCGTGGCGTGGGTTCGAATCCCACTCTCATCAGAAAATCCCGATCTCACGATCGGAATTGGTGTTTTGATGTTTTTGACGATTTTTTTTTGGTCGACAAACGGTCGAACCCGGGCGGATCGGCCTGTCCCGCAGCACCCGGCGCTAGTACCCCCTAGCGCATCACTCCGGCACACAGATCGCTCGAATAGCTATCTGGCAATACCAATATCTTTGTGATTGCGGTATTGCTTCACGTTTTGTCGTTGAATTGAACCTCGCGATGTCTTCGATGACCGCTGCGGCCACTCTTATCCCAAGGCCTCAGCACCCAAGCGTGCGGCACCCCGCTAGCGTGCGCCGCCCGCCTGGGTCGCCCCACTTTCGCTCTAGCGCCCCTGGCCCCTGTCAAACAGAGAGCACCAGCAGTACGTACCTGTATCAGACTCGACAATTGTTTCAACACACTGCGAAACATGGACAGCCTGCGTTTCGGAACCAAACACCAATTCCGATCGTGAGATCGGGATTTTCTGATGAGAGTGGGATTCGAACCCACGTCATGAATGACTATTTCTTCAACTTTGACTCGCGACACCAATAACTCTATCTGCAGCGTGTTCTCGTGATCATAATCTATGGTATGTACAGCACCAAGCAACTCTATGTAGTAGTGGCATCTTCTCTGTGATAGCTGGAAGCAAAAACTCTGCATGCACCAATGGGGTCGCTGATCGAGCATTGGCAGTGCTCAGGATCCCCTGAGCACTGTCGATGTCGCCTTCTTGCTGCGCGTTAGTGAGAAACTCGTTTGGCAGCCAGAAAAAGTACCATTTCCTGCCTTGCATGAAACGGGATGGACTGGGGCTGCTTTATATCCTGATTATATATTCAAGAAGAAGATGTGCTCCTGTGAGAGGATTGTATAGAACTCAGGTCTGAAGAAAGTCGGTACATCCTTCTTCCGGAATCCCGGCGACGATGAAGTTATCATGAGTGATGGCTTCTGATGGTTGGTTTCGTAGAAATTGGTTTACTGCAGATGGAACTTCGTGATGCTACCACATAAAGGATTCGAAGTAGGTGGTCTGCAAGTATAAAGAAGAAGAATACATCACGATCCTTTCAAGGACGGCAAGAACGTCGAGGTATCTAGGAGCTATCCATGGCCCCTGATTGGGTAGGCCACCACGAGCCCCGTGATGGACCTGGTCTTTGTCCTTGGAGAATGCATACAGAGGAGAAGCTGCGTGCTCGCCATGCAGTGACGAATTGTTAGTGAAGTGACTGTTTGACGTCTCTCAGCTCTCTGAGCTCCGCTCTTCAATGTCATATTGTATGGGCTGCTACCAGCAGTTTCTTTTTGTTTGCTCCGCAGTTGATCTCGGAGCCCTGGGGGTCTCCGTGTCAAAGATGACTGAGCGCCAGTCTTTTTTTCCCTGGTGTGTTTGTGAATTAAAGCGTCGGCACCCACTCCATCCGCCTCGTTAGTTTCTACTCCAGTCTCGGGTCCATACCATTGCGAAAGACGACTTTGCATGTTTCTCTTACAAGAGCTCCTCGATAATTGACTCGTCCATATGGCTAAGGACTTCGATGGCGGTGCGGAATACTTGTCAGCGAGTGTACTGGGTATGAGGTTATTCTTATGGGCCGTCCGAATCATGTTAGTTATTTTTTGAATACTTCTCAATGCTGTTGTGAAGCACGAAATCCGGCCACTTGCTTGATACAGTCGATGTAATCAGGATCTAGAAGAAGAAATACACCAGGTCCCAGCTTCATCATCACAGTTCGTTAAGTCGACATGATTTCCGCGTTGAGTGATGTGTTTAAGGAATATGTATAAGCGGCGCGGGATTCAGCAACTGTTCGCCTTCCTGCCCCAGCAAACATACTGCTTGACAAATACTGGCCTTGTAGGACCATGAAGCATGTTGTATATGCACATGGAGCTACACGCTGTTGCATTGCCATCGTCGCTCTACCACTTGTCCCCAACCTAGACGTTGGCCGGTCCCAGGACGTCCACCACCACCACCACCCACAATGTTCTTCTCCGTCGCCCACCATCGATGCCCGTTTGCAAGCAAGGCTAAAGGCTGGCTACCCGATCAAGTCGTTCTAAGATTCGAAGCCGGATGGGTTACAATACAGCCAGAAACTCCCACCGAACCACTGGTCTTCTGGCTCAGTGGTTCACAGCGAACCCGTTGACGCTTCCTGAACACAGCAACGAAATGTTGAGGTGCAAAGGTCGCCCCATCGAACGCGGTCAAACTCGTTTTTTTCTTCTCTTTTCCTCTTTTCCTCTTTTCCTCTTTTCCTCTTTTCCTCTTTTCCTCTTTTCCTCTTTTCCTCTTTTCCTCTTTTCCTCTTTTCCTCTTTTCCTCTTTTCCTCTTTTCCTCTTTTCCTCTTTTCCTCTTTTCTTCTTTTCCTCTTTTTCTTTTTTCCTCCAACGACAAGGTAAAAGAATACCAGAGCGATCATAATACAACCAGACCGGATAAAAAAAAAAAACGGATTCTACAAAAAATTTCAAGGCAAGAGAAACCGATTAGCTTTTAAGATAGTTTACAAATATTTGTATACTTGAATGTGCTTATAGACAACGTAAGATATGCCCGGTGACAAATCTCAGATAGCACTCCGGCTGTGACATGTTTCTTATAAATTTTGTCTTGTTTCCATTACCAAAACAAACGTCCACCTTGATCAGTTTTAACAACACTGATCAGTCATGAATCAAGCAAATAGTTTTGGATGTCAAGAGGGCATTCACAGATGGGGCATAGTTGCACTGTAGCTCAACCTAGCAGCTGAGCTCCGGTATGCGGGTTGAGGCGAAGGTCTCCACTTAAAAGTTTCGCTACGCCATCTTGACAGTCCAGTTTGTATCTACACAACACTCGAGCTGAACCAGACAAACCCCGAAAACGAGTCCCCCGCAGGTTCGATACGACGCGCGAACGCCTCCAGCCCTGATTCTTGTCCGTCGCATGCGCCTCGAGGGCACCCCAACGAACAATGGCATTCGACGACGAGGATCCTACGGCTGCGGCCCTGCCCACAGTCACCAGCGACGCCGCGGGCTCGACTGCGGGAGGCGACGAGGCACCGCCGACGGCCGAAGACGACCTGGCAGACGAGGAAGTGCAGGATTTTCGCAAGTTCGCATCAGCGCTACAGAAGACACAGGTGTCCGGCAAGTCGATACGAAAGGGCGAGAAGGACTTTGAGTCGCACGGCACGCGCCTGCAGGAGGGCTACCTCGAGGCCAGCCGCAGTGCCATGCACGACACGCTGAGCTATACACGGACGCATCCGCCTCCGAGTTATGTCAGAGGCTGGTACTTCCCAGACCACTTCAGTGAGGAGGCGGAAGTAGGGTGGAGCGACAGGGTCGTCGTCGTGGAGGAGGCCAAGGGCGCCATGTTCAAGGCCATGGGACGAGCCATGAGGGGCCGCGGTGCCAATTTCGCACCGGCGTGGGATCGCACGTGGTTACTGCCCGAGGAGGCTTTGTACCTGGTCGAGCGCGGTGATCTGCACCTCTGGTGGCCGGAGCGCGAGATCGAGGATGTCTTTCCCATGAAGACGGAGGGATCCGAAGACGACATGAAGGCTTCCCGCGATGAAATGGGCATTCCTATAAGTTTCCAAGCGGCATATGCACTTTTCATTGGAAGGGATGGCGAGAGGGGGAAGATCACGCTCGAAAAATACCAGGTCTACGCCAACTTGCGACGGTGTGGATATTTGGTGTTGCGCGCAGCGTTCGCAACAGCAGATACAGATGCCGCCGGTCAAGGGACACAGCCAAAGTCGATATGGAGCTGGCTTTTCTCTCTGCTGCAAAGCGATCCAACAATTCCGCCCGCATCGTACCCGGTCGAGGGCCCATTGCTCCGGCCGGGCCTGTACCGTTCGTACAAGCCTGTCTTCCAGCAACTTCACCTTATCCAGCGACACAAGCCGACACCACACGTCGACGCTTCGAATCCCGCTCAGCCGCCTTTTGACATCTTCTTCCACGTGTTCAAATCGCGGCCTAATTTCAGCAAGTCTAACCCACCACCGCCGGACTTCCGGATATCAGTCGTGAACGCGCGGACGACATCGGTCCCGACCATTTCCGAACTTTCAGCACTGCTGGAGTCCACACCTTGGAACCCCCCAGATGAGCAGATGGCTGCAGGGCAAGGTGTCGGCTTCATGCAAAAGAGGCTCAAGCACGGCTGGAGGAACGCCATCGTGGCCGTGGTTGACAGCGGCTTTACAAGTTATCTACGTTTCACGGAGATGGCATTCGGAGAGGAGAGGCTCTACGAGACATTTGATCGGGCTCAAGGAAAGGGTGGCAAGAAGGGAGGGCGTGGTGCTGGTGGAAGAGGTGGGCGAGGCGGAAGGGGCGGCGGCCGCGGCCGAGGAGGGCGCGGTAGAGGGCGCGGTAGAGGGCGCGGTGGATGAAGTCGCCATACAATCGAATTATGACTGTGACACATCAGACGAGGCAGCTTGTAGGGTTTGTCTCTTCCTCGGGCGTTCAAAGCAGGCGCCCCAATGCTGTCAGTGCAACGACCTGGATTTTGCATGCTCCATCTGCCTGGAATATTCTGCTCAGACGGGCCTTCAGCCTGCCTAATAGTATAACACATCGCTCGAGCTGAACAGGTCGCGGGCTGGCAAGTCATATACTGGCTTCAACAAGCTTTGGTCAGAACGGCTTGCGAAAGCCAGTGATCATCTGGCATAGAGTTGCAAGCTTTTTGTCTCGATGACCCTGATATTACCCAGGCTGTGATGGGACTAAGGCTCCTTTTATAGGATCCGGGCGGGCTCCAGATGACGCGTTCAACGCTTCAGGGACAGGGCACGCATGATGAATGTTGGACTTTCTCTCTTGGGATGGTTGAGACAATTCAGTGGCTTGCTCGGGTCAGCTCGATCAATCACACAGCGTATACTTAAATTAACAAGCAACAACCAATACACTGATCTGTTGCGCACTACCGGAGGCTGAGCTTCCTCATCATTATGTCTCAAATCACATCTCTCTGATATGAACGATCGAATGTTTCTTTGATATGCATGAACTTTTCATACAGATTTTATAGTAAAGGTGAGGCGCCGAACCCAGCCTGGTGAATGTATAATGACCCACAATGCACTGAATTGGTCCACCATCAGGCCATTACCAAGTAGAGCTGAGCAACCCAAGGCGAGTGGCGAATATGGATAAAGATGACTGAGCTCAGGCAAAGTTGGAACTTTGAAACAGGAATTGTGTAACAAATACACCTGTCCCGAAAGCAAAGCTCGAGCTGTTAAAGCACGGTTGTGCTATAGAGTGGCAAACAAGTAGCTAGGACCATGTGCCAGAATTCATTCATGTTCACGCAACAACGGACACTTTTGTTCAGATTGTATTGACTTGAGACGACCGTACAAATCTGGTTTGGGGGTCATATACTGCGCTCTCACGCTCGCCGCTTTCATATTTATGCAACAAGAGACACTTTCGTCCGAATTTGTATTGATTTGGGATGACCGTACAATTTCCGGTTTGGGGGTCGTATATACTGTTGTTGCGCTCGCCGTTTTATTGCCACGAGCTTTTCAATCAATCCCAGTGAACCCACATAATCGTTGCAAAATATACCCATTTACAGATGCGCGTCTCTGGGCCTCACACGCGCATGTTTGATTCATTTCGCAACGCTTCCCTTGTGGAAGAGCCTTGTCCTGCTGCTTGCCTGCTCGCCTCGCCTTATCGTTCCCAGAAAGAGGGTTACATTGGAGGTGACACGAATGCGCAAATGATAAGATGCTCCCCCAAGACAATGAATATTTGTATCTTACTGTGGAACTTTGGGGGAGGGCAAGCCCAGCAAGCGGGAAGAAAGCAGCCAATAATCTTCTGGCCGGGGCGTCCGTTCAAAAGGTCACACCTCAAAGGGGCTCGCTTGTGAGACGATGCGAGCCTGCTCTTTCTCTTTCCATGGCGTCAGCAATGATCACACTCTCTTTTCTCTTGGACCAATTGGGTAGTTTGTTTGTTCCATCTTCTTCTGCACTCTTCTTGTGTCTTCCCATGCTGGAATGAACGGCCATGCTGGACGACTTGAACCCGATTGACTGGTTCCGGGGCTTTTCGGGCATTGGTGTATACTGCAGGTATTGTATCCTCGTTGTAAGTTTTCGCACCCAGCCAATACCGAGAGCGATGCAGCTAGTGGGACTACTCGTTCGGATACGATGCCTAGATGCCTCGTGTCTTGATCAAGCAAATTACCACTATTTTCCCCAGTAGCCTATGGACCTACCGTTGATTGTCTCTGTGCGGGCAACACTCGATTTGGGCACCACTAATAACCTAACCGGTCTTGGCAGTAATACATACATACGGACTGCGTATGTACTAAAAAAGTACGTGTAACACTATAGAACCACGACTGCGAAAAAAGAGTCTCAAAGCGCCGATGCAGTCTGGTTCATAAGATGAACAATGAGTTGTATTTACAGCGAGTTGCATAATTACATAAAGTTGAATGATGATAAAAACTCGAGAGATTTGATTGACTCGTTTGGGCGATGGAAGCCAAGAAGGAATACCGAGGGAATGACCCAAAATGTGGCTCGCGTATGTAATAGGATCCCATGGGGCTTGGCGCCAATAATAGTAGTACTTGTTTTTCGAGGGTTTGGCTCTCGTTTTCAATGCTGTTGGCGGAATCTGTTCCACGTTCCCATTCCGGCAAAGGGTCGTGACACCGAAAACCCAGAATATTTCACAACAACCCTGGTAAGCTGTGCAACAGAATGTCTCTTCTTCTTGCGAGGTGCTCGGCATCATGCAGTAGAAAATTTGAAAGGAATCTTCCCACGATGGCGTCAGATAACCTGATCGCCTGATGTGATCCTTTGGCACTGTAGATAATGGATATCTACCGTATCTACTACTTACATCTGCAACCTAGCAGACGGGGTCATGACAAGGTTTTTAAATGCCATCTGGTATTTACTACTGTGTGTTCTTCTTCTTTCCTTCTAGTTTCTTCTTTTTTTACCCATTGATTGTCAAGTGGGACCCGTTGATGAGCGGCCTCCCCTACATTACCCCCCTGCTTGACTATCTCTCACTGCCACTGGCCTAGCCCTCGTGGAATCCCTGATCAACAGCCGAGCGAGATTACACCTCCAGACCGAAATCCGCAGATTTTTGTTTGTACACCGCATCTGGGGGTATGGTGACAACTGTCAGATACCACGCACGATTCGTAGATACTAGATAGTAGTACCTGCAGAGTGTCAACGGGACAGGCCGGTGCAGAGAGATAGAGAGAGAGACATAGAGGAGAGCAGAAGAGCGCAGTGATTTGTGATTACGATGCCGCCATCTCCACCCTGTGATGACGACCCTGCTGGGGGGTGGTTGTTGTGCTTGGTCAGACATGCAGAGCATAATCCGGCCGTAAAGGGCATGGGGTCGCGATAGAACGGACAAGACACACAAGACACGAAAAAAAAAAAGATGACTACTACTCTCAGGACTCTTTGTTGCTGACAGCTGTTCATTGCCAAAGCAGTTATCGAGATATGCCGACCATTCTGCCACCCCTCCCATCCCAGAGCTGAAACCGGGCAGACGGGAAGACGAATACTCTCAGAGTCGCAGTATAACCTTGAGCTGAAAGCTGAATTGAATGCAATCGCAGGTCGGGAAGCCAGCTGACCAATGACCAGTCAAAGGTGGTGCGGTGCGTGCGGTGCGGTGCGCAGAACAGGAGAGAAACAGAACAGAAATAACAAGGCCGGGGTTGGGTTGGAATGACCTAGGCCTAGCGCCCGTCCTTTCGGGGAGGTCGATCGCCTCTAGGTATGTTAGCCCGTTAGCTCCCTGCTCTCCAACGGCCCAACAAGGTACCGAGGGCAGCGTATTTAGGCGTGTTGCCAAGCCCTGTAGGCTTCGGAATACACTTGCAGGGGGTTGCAGTTTGCACCTTTTTCGCATTTGGAATGGGAATGTTATGGAATCTTCTTGGGGACTATCGCCACTTGCGAGTTGTCGCATGCGCATTGGATCTACCCGATTGATGCGAGATATATTCATCTGAAGTGATGAGTGTGGAAAGGCAGCAAGGCGAGAAGATGAGATGGCGACTATATATCTGCGGAAACCGTTCTGCGACAATCCCGAGAGAACGCAAAGAGTTTCTGTGTAGTAATCTGTAATAAATGATCATGTCTTGATGGAAATGGGCGGTTGCCTTTCGATAAACTATGACGCGTTGACACACCCGCCATCGTGTGGAATGCGAAAAGGAAATTGGCTACTGGCCATTGTTGGAGCCAATAGTGTCTGGTATTGGCCCGGCTAGGGAGCCGCTTCCTGGGTTGTATTTATTAGCTGGCAGTCAAAGTTTACATGCGAGATACGCCTGTGGAGCGAGCGCGTTCGGTTGGTTCCTTCTTGGATCTGACGGCAGCATGATATGGTTTTTTATCTATGTGATTGCCTGGCATACGGTTTTCTCTCTATCTCTCTGAAAACCAAATCATGTGTGTATGTACGCTTCTGGAGCCATGTACAGTGTCAGACTGCATGATTCGGCTGTCCATCATAAAACGGCAGGCATCCAACGTAAGTGATCATCAATCCCAGTCAACTGATGCTGCAAACACGACAGCCAATGAAGTGAGACCAAGACACAGCCACTTTGACAGCTAAATTGAGTCTCGACGCCATCGAACGAGAAAACAGAAACAAGAAAGTGTATCGCAAGGAACAAACGAGAATGCGCAAATGATGGCATCTCAACAAGAGTTACCAAGAATAAGAGGTTTAAAGTAATGTAGTATGATGTGTGCGTTGAGGCATGTGTCCCTGATTTTGAGTAGAGTAATAACCTAGGCAGGTACCTACCTCTTTGCCGTGGTCCGTTCGGAAGATTGTGCAATATGCGAAGATCAATGATCTAACCTGTTTCAACTCAACCCTATACGAACAGCGCCATAACCATGTACTTGCTCAGCTTTCCCGAGTTGCGAGCTTTCCCATAAACTGATGGTATCAAGACAGCCGAGTAGAGACGAGCTTCTAGTCCTTATATAGCTCTGATCACAAACAGATACTCCCAAAGACGGCCCGTTCAACCACATCTCCAAAGCAGGTTGCGGATAATAGAGTTGCAAAGTTTCTCGCTTAGAGTTTTGGATGATATGAGGTTGCGGCAGAATTTAATAGCGCTTGTACCCACAGAAGGCGGCGCCCCCAATCACAGTCTCGTACTTGCCTAGGGGGTTCCCGCTTAGCAAGAAAAGTAAGTGCAACGCCCCCACTCCCAGGCAGTTCTATGTTTTTTTCCCTTCGTTTTTTTCCTCCCCTTCGCCGCTTCTCAACTCGAAACCTGACAACACGTTTCATTTTACAGTATCCAACATTCTATTTCTGCAGTTGCCCTCTGCCGTCCTCGAGAATCTGGACCACAAAAAGTTTCCCAGCTCTGCGCTTACACACACACGCGCGTCTCTCGCCTTGTTCTTGTTTTATTCTCTTGACCACGGAATTTTCCAACAGCTCTGTAATATCCATCACAACCAACTGTTTCCCTGTCCACCAGACCCGATCCATCAAAACCGCGTGGCCCGCCGTTCTCCGTGGCTCCCCACGCTACTACCTAACCTATTTACTTGATTTACTCAGCAGAATACTGGGCATCTTGACGCTACTTCCCACTACAGGACACAACACTTGTGGTGGCAGCAAATCTATCATCCGCCTACTCTGCTGAGTCGCCAACCCCGAGTTCGCATCTTGACCGTGCCGTGGCTGGCAACCTGGCGACAGCGTTCGACTTGATCATACGGTAGCCTGCGCACTTACACTTTTGATTTACGCCGAAAGCGATTTTATATTGCAGGCAACTTCCGTCCCTTCTTCGTCCGGAGTGCAAGTTCATACGACCATGGACGACTCCGAAGCTGCGGCACGCGGCCGTACAGACGCGATCGCCAGCCCCAAGGGAGACTCAGTCACTCCGGCTACCGAGAGGTATGTATTGCACGCTGATGCTTTTATTTCCAGTTTATTTTCTCTCATTGCTCTTCATCCTTCGTCATGTTTCTCATCGCCGGTCTCATCGTGTCTTTATCATCACCATGTGATGTCACAGTTGTGGGCATATTACCTACACTAAAGCATAAGGCGCGGCACCCTCTGGGCCGGGGCTACTTCCTGCCGCCGTTTTTATTTCATGAAACCTACCTACCTACCTGCTACCTGTCGATGACTGTGCCCGTGGAGGAGGACTCGGTTACCTAACCAATATTCCGACGGGCGGCAAGTTCCTTTCATTACCACCAATACCTTGTTGTCAAGGACAACTTCCTATACTGTCGCGTTTCTCCATCCAAGGCCCGACGCACCAGTGGCAACTCGTGGCTTCGTTGGTCGCAGCAACCACAACAATCAAAAACCTTTTCCCCCATCGCAACTGGAATCATCTGCATTTCTTTAATTGCATCCAATTATCAGTCAGTCAGCACAGCTGTCAACTGGCCAATCGACAAGAAACCTTCCACGTTGCACCAAACACACTCAGATGACTTGTGCCCGAATCGTGGTATTTCGCGGCTGCTCCCCATCCTCCCCATTCCGACTCCAGTCGTCTACCTGACTTGACTGCCTTCTTCCAACCCTTGCCCCATCAACAAACGGCCGCGCGCTATACTCGTTATTCTCCAACCTGTACCAGCTCCCCGGGTGCACCCCGGTGCTTGCGCGATGGCTTCGGCACACGCAAGATACTCCATGAGACGGTGAGGCATTCTTCCACACATCTTCCAGAACATGCCCGTGCTGGCTGCCTTCCCAGGCGGCTCTGTGTCACTCGCTCCCCGGTCGCATCGTTTGGTTTGGCTTGGCTGGGTATCCAGCATTTGTCAACCATAATGCCTTACTGTCCCAGCACCTCTCCACTTCACACGACCACCTCTCTCGTTGGCCCCCAACATAACCTCATCCTTACAATTATTGGAGCTCCAACTTGCTCTTGACTCGGCCCGAGACAGTCTGATGCGTCCACGCCTTGATGGCTTCTGTACGCACCATACATGCTCTTCTAGTCTATTCAACTGCTTGAGTCTTCGTCGACGAGGCTTATTTATTGAAGTCACGCGCGGCCAATACTCCCCAAACGCAGCCTCGTCCCTGGTTGGCAAAATTGTCAACTTTGAGAGAACCTCAGGTCAATGGCCTGGTATGGTTGTAGTAGCAACGATACTTGTCTACCTGATTGCCGCCGCCGGTACACACGTCAAGCTTCGTGTTAGATCAGCTTGTTCGATCTTGGCTCTTCGGATATGCGGTCCTGTTTCCTAGGATTGGTATAACAAGACCCAGTGGTCGCCTCCGGCATACTCATCCGATTTTTCTTTTGTCCCAGTCTTTGATTTTCTCTTTTCTCTCTCGACGAACCCTGCAGAAGACATATTTCCCAACAGTTATTATCCAAATACGCCATTTTACCAGATTGCTAACCAGAAATGTGACACAGTCGAGGCCAAACTACTCAAGGACCTGGAAAAGTCGACGATGATGACGGCGACGAAGGTGTTCTCAGTCCACCGCCGTCCAGCTCAGTCTCTAGTGTAGACCCTGCCATGTTAGGCGATGAGATTGTGGTTGGAACCGAGAATGCTACTTCTAATGCCAACGGCGACAAGTCGTCACCGTTACAGGTCACCTCAGACAAGGAGGACGTCGAGATGACTGAAGCTGGTGTCGAGACACCGGCCTCGCACTATCCTAAGCGGAAGCGACTCTCTGTATATGAGAACCTTGGCGAAGACAAACTCGACGGAAGCCAGACTGCTGAAGATGCTAGAGCCCGACATGCCAAGCTGACCGGAACGCACATGCGCCCTCCTCACATGAAGGGGATCCTGCTGGGATATTGGCGGGACTCTCCTGTACCCAACGATGCTAAGAAACATGCCGTCATAGGATTTCCGGACATTCGAGATCGGTTGCGTACGAGGATCCAGGCCTTTACCCGCGAAGGAGAGCAGATTAACAGCAGACTGTTCCCGATCCCCCCTGGTCCCGGTGGAAGCTGGACCACATTCGACCGTACAGTCTTTGAAGATCACCTCGTTGGCTTGGATCACAATGAAATCAAGGAATTCATCAAGATTCGCCTGAGACAGATGGAGAACGAGGAGTTGGAGGTTAATCAACGTCAGGCCGAGTTGGATGCCATTAAGGAGGCCAAGCGAAATCTCCAGATCAATCCTTACCCCGAGACCGCTATTCCCCCGGCCATTGCGTACGGAAAGGTAGTGCCAGAGAATCACCAACATGGAGGACGGCCTGAATCGAAGCGCCGGCGTACTGGTAGTTCTACCATGTTTGCTATCAACAACAACGCCTCTACACCGCTCGTGCCATCGCAGACAAGCACACCTACGCCCCGGTCAGACGTGCGACGGCCACCGCCTGGCTCGGCCCAGTCCGAACGGAGGTCTCCAGTCCTGCCGGCACTCCAGTCCCAGACACCGTTGCAGCCTCAACCGCCGGCCCAGCCATCACAATCCCCGACACCAGCTCAGGCCCCCGTGTCTGCGCCAACACCGCCGCAGCAGACACAGCCTCAGCCACAACAGATCATTCAGCAACCTCAGCAGTCTTTCACTCCCCAATCGGCTGTGTCCCAAGTCTCGCCCGCGCCACTGCCAAGTCGCGTTGACGACAAGTCGTACCTAGGAAACCTTCCAGGCCAGCGCCCGACCAGAATTCTGGTCGGATGTTGGTCCCGCAGCAGTGCTAAGAAGGACCACGACAAACATGCGGTGTACGGTATCCTCGGCGCCAATGACATGTTCAGAGTCAAGCTGGTAAGGGAGACAATGGACGGGCGATTCGTCGATGGCAACTTCCCTACTGGGGCTGGAGCCTTGTGGATTCCCTACGAAGAGGTGAACTTCCTTGCCCACATCCGCGACCTAAGCAGGAGTGAGATGAAGGAATACGTACGCGTGCGACAATATCAGATCGATAGTGGCGAGATTGAGGACGAGCGTGTCGCAAACGAGACCAAGGCCGTATACGAAGCTCAACGACGGGCAGCCCTCAACCCGAAGGCTGCTGCAGGCCCTCCCGTCCATGCAGGCCGACACAGTCTCAACGCATTCGCAGAGGAGCCTCAAGTTAAGACCGACCCCAATGTGCATGATTTGAGAGATCACCGACGTGGAGTCTTGCAAGACATTCGAGGCCGGCCCGTATCAGAAGCTGAATATCGTCAGAACGGCCGCGCGGCTAGCATTGATCCCTTGGAACGTACCAACAGTCTTGCTCGGCGTGAAGTTCACAAGCTGGAGGCTGCTCAGCTGCGTCAAGATCGCAACCTCAGCCAACGTGGACTATCGAGCGCTCCGATTCATACGCCTCCGCCGGCAATCGTGCCATCCGACAATCGCGCAATGCTGCAAGAGAATATGGTCCGTCTGAACGGCGTTTGGAAGAACCAGGAAACGGCCAGGCATCACGGTCAGCAACAGGCTGCACAACAACAGCAGCAGCAACAACAGCAGCAGCAACAAATGCAAGCACAGGCGCAGGCACAAGCTCATGCGCAAGCTCAGGCTAATGCCCAGGCCAATGCTCAAGCCCAGGCTCAGGCCCAAGCCCAAAGCCAGGCACAGATGATGCAGATGCCACCGCAACAGCAGCCACCCCAGCTGCCATCGCAACAATTGGCCCCCACTCCCAACATGGAAGAGGTCAGAGTTCTCGGCAATGTCACGTACAGCCGGAAACAGACTGGACCTTTCGCTGGCAAGCTAGTCAGCCGTGGAGAGATCATCACTATCGACGGTGAAGACTACGTCGAATATCGGGTGCTCACAAAGCCCACATTCTTCTAGTCGAATCGAGCCACAATGTGACAAGTCACTTCTTGTGCACGCTTGCCTTCTAATACAAGAGGCTTCTACGAAATCCATCACCCGAAGGATAATCTACCTATATACCAAACACAGGCACTTTCGGTCAACATCAAATGCCCGCCGCCAAGCAATGAATAATACGCACGCATCGAACGTGTCCACTTCCATCACGTTACTGCCGGAGACTATGAGTATACACGGACTGGATTTGATATATGGACTGAAAACACAAAGGGTACGAAGGATTTGTGCCTCGCAGCGAAACATATCATCGTCGAGGGTGGCTCCTGTATCAAAACATGACAGGGGCACAGCAATGAGGGCAAGAGAATAATTGCTAAGAGCGACAATTCATTATTCTCGGTCGCCGTTTGTGTCTTAGCGGAATGTACATAATCTAGCACCTGAACTAGGCAGTCAAAACTTGAAACAATTGACGTAACCTCAGCCAACAGTATAAAGCCTTGGTGAAGCGCATGAAGAAGAGTAGTAATACTCCATCCGTGAAAGTAAAGTATGTTGTTATCATTTTTGGTGGCAGATTTGCGAGTCAAGCTCGTCCTCGCCATCTATGCGAATCAATAGGCGGTGCACGTTGTGTCTTCGATCTTGAACATTTTTACATCTCTGCAAATTGCTATATAATATTGAATATATATAGAGGGTATCCACATGGTTTCCAATCAAATCTAACTACTGCGCGTCTCCTAATATGCAAGAGCTACTATCCAAGTACATGAAACGTCGAAAGATCTTGCACTCAAACGTTAGAACCATTGACCCAAAGCACCCAGGTCCCATGGTCCAAGGGATATCCAAATCTACAGGAACAGCCACGATACACACCAGAGACCGGCGGCGGCGCTGAATCCGTAGAGACCCAGCGGAGGGGCGATACCGCTGGCGCCGCTGACGGTCACGCTCGAGGATGTCGGAGCTGCCGCTGTGCTGCTGCTCGATGCTGTGGCGCTCAGTGTGCTGCCGGTGACTGTGCTGGCGGTCGCGGTGGCGAATACGCTGCTGCTGCTGCTGCTGCTGGTATCATTGGCGTAAGATGAAGCGCTGCTCAAGACGGCGGATAGCGTCGCCGTTCTGACGCCCGTGTTGCTTACGCCGGTGCTGGTGCTGGTGCCGGCGGTGGAGGATGGTTCGTCGCAGCTATCTGGGGCGTCTGCGGTCGAGGGTCTAATGAATGTGATTTGTCAGTCCAATGTTGAGTCTATAGTATGATCCTCGGCAGGGGATCTGATAAGTTGGGATGACTCACAGGGAATACTTTTTGAAAAACTCCATAATCATGGTACTAGCATTAAAAGTGGCCGGCCCGCTGCCGTGGTCCTCATTGTCCGTATTGGCAATGGTGGCGGGCCAGTCGTGGTTGACGTGGTCGCCGTCGTACACAAAGGTGACGAGCCCGGCGTCGGCGCCGGACCCGTACCGGTACAGCTCGGCGGAGCCGTTGATGACCTTGGACAGGGACGGCGAGCTGGACAGGCCGTCGCGCGCCGCCCAGTTGGCCACGTACGTCCGCACGTCGGGCAGGCAGCCGCCCTTGCGCAGGCCGCCGTCGATGGAGATGGTCGTGTCGTTGCCGCCGTGGAAGTCGAGCAGCGGTATGTCGCCGCGGCCCGGGTTGCACGTCTGGACGAGGTTCCTGGGGACGTTGTCGCACGACGTCAGCGACGACGTCGCGCCCGTCGTGTAAAAGGCGCCCGAGACGGGGGAAAAGGCCGCGATGCGCTGCGAGGCGCCGGCGTTGCACGCCAGGACCCCGACGAAGCCGCCGCCCTGGGATTTCCCCGTGGCGTAGATGCGGCTCGTGTCAATGCACAGCTCGGCTTCCACGTGGTCCAGGACCTTGCCCACGTAGTCTACATCGTTGGCCGTCGCGTTGGGCGACCCCTGCCAGTAGATGTAGCTCTCGGTCGGGCCATACTGTAGAGCCTGCGGGTAGACGACGATGTGGTCCTTGTTAAAGTACGGATCCGTCAGTCGGTCCAGGTCGGCTTGCCAGTCGGCCGTCCGGCTTGCGCCGTGGAAGGACAGTATCAGCGGAGTCTGCTTGGATTGGTCGTACTTTGCCGGCAGAAAGTACATGTAAGTCCGGTTGGAGCCCGGCAGCGTTACGTTGTGTCGCGTGCTTAGTGACGCGGGTGGCGAGCCGGAGCTGCAGGCGGACTTCGCCAGAGCCGGCAGGACGGCCGCGAGAAGTAGGACGGAAAGCATATCGACTGCCAACTAAGTGCAAGGTCGCGTCTTAACAGAGGAGTATAATGAAGTCCCTGCAGGCAAATGGTAGCTCTCACCAAAACCTTGAGTCGTAATCGAGTCGAATTTCCTTAATCTCCTTCTGTATAGAGATATAGTCCGTGGTATATGCTTTCTGGGCTGCCGGGTCGTCATCCTGGCCTCCTCGTGGCAATGACGAGACCTGAGCGTCATCTTATACTCGCAAACCCAATTGACCAGATACAGCCGGAGATTCTCCACGATAAAGTCCATTTCCGAGACCATTTCACATCTTGTCTTATTTCCCCTCGGCAAGGGAGCAGCAACAGGAAAAGTTTTCTGACTTCTCCGCTGGTGATGGACGAAGTACTGAGACACATCAGCGAATGTGTAGTGTAGCATGCAAAGAATGCATGAAGAGGCTGCATCCGACCCTGCTGACCGTACAAACAGCCAGTGTCCAGCGTCATGAGAGGCTATCGATCACCAGGATATGCGGTTCACGCGGATGATATTGCAGTCTCTCGCCGGGAGTCTCATTGGCCTGATGCCACCCTGCGGCACTTGATATGCACGTGTTACGTCCGGGGACAGAGGTGTTTCAATCAGAGAGCGCGGGGATCCCCCATTCCCGGACTTGTGGCTTGCATATATCGTCTGCAGGATTGGCCCTCCCTTCCCAGGGCCAGTATACAGGGGGTCCTATAGGCTGATCCCATCCCAACTGAGGGGATCCAAAAAGGCTTGCTTCGCTTTAGGCACATCTCGAACTTCTTGGAAGTTGGAGAAAATCTGATCGCTGGCACCAATGATGCAAGAGCCCAAGACATGTCAAAACCGACTGGCTGGATTTAGCCCCAGTGCCGAATGGTATGCTGCTTCGTCAGCATCAGGCTGTCAGCACACCGTCACAGTATCGGGTTTTTGCTTACCTGTGACTCTCCGTCACAATACACGATTCGATCCCGCCAGCCAGCGACGGAAGAGGGTATATAACAATGGCAATATATACGACCTCTCTAAGGGCGAACGTGATTGTTTGCGATGCCAGATGACCAGAATATACGATTCCATGTCGGTTTCCGGTATCCCTTGCGTGTGAAAACTCCTCGTTACAGCGGCGATTATCTATGTCCGAGCCACGATTGGCTCGAAACAATTGCCTCAAAAGGTCCCGAAGCCGCCTATGGCGCGAATATTTCTCCGGAAGGATCGAACCCATGGACAACTCTGGAAACTTGGGGGGAACCTGCAGTATCTGTGATTGAGGAAGCCAGTTGACGTCTCGAATACATCGTCAGGCACAAATACTTGGCCAAATTTGTCGTAGCGCATGTAAACAGTTCACAATAGCCTTGCCGGACCACATGGTCCATGGACATTTTCTGGAATCGCAATATATTGTTAGAGCGGGATGTCATGCTCATCCGCGCCCGGGTGTAACCCCATACGCACGATATATTAAAACCATGAGTCGCGTGCGGCGTTGATACCAGAAGCAGGCCCTACTGAGTCTGAAAAACACTATTCAGAGCAATTCTTTCCGGTGCCGACAAGCGAGGTTCCAAAGAGCCTCAATTATCAAAACTCTACTGAAGTGATGCCGTTGTGCCGAGGACGACGGATTGAGCCGGCATTCGTCAGCCAACGACAGCACGGGGTTAGGTCTCACTGATGGAACCCTGCTCGGTCACAGCTATTATAGCCGACGCCGCGTGCAGGAAGAATGCGGATATAAATCGGCAATTTCGAATATATTTTGTCCGGTGGGTGATGGATGCGACCGAGGCTGTACTGATGCTTATCTTGGAAGCGAGCTGTAAGCTGCATCTGCTACGCGGAGATGTGATGGAGGTTCGACCGGTGAAGACTGGAAAGACAGCCATGACGCGGCAGATGTCGGACAACGACATCCAGTTGTAGTCATGAGTCGCGACAGTCGCCATGTGAGTGAGTGTTTTTGGCATATGAAATAGCAAGACCTTGGCTTGATGGTAAGTTGGTGATGACGGCCAAACTGCCAACCACCGCCAGTCTCGTGAGTAATAGTATGAATGAGCTCGACTCAAGTAAATGCCGACCAAGGCGTGCCGAGGACGCGGCCTTTGGGATCAATCTTGACGCCCTCCATCCTCAAGAGCTTCTTCTTCTCGTCAATGGTGATGCCCTCGCCACCGGTGGACCAGTGGCCCTTGAAGCCGCCGAGCTGGCCGCCGGTGGCCACGACGCGGTGGCAAGGAACCTGGGGAGCGAAAGGGTTCCGGCGCAGGGCGTTGCCGACAGCACGCGGGCTCGAGCCCAGCGACGCCGACATGAGGCCGTATGTTGAAACGTGTCCTGGCGGGATCTGACATAGCAGGGTCCAGACCCTCTTCTCGAAGGGAGTGCGGTCCGACGACGCGATGCGCTCCAGCTGCGCGGCGGCATTGGCGGGCGTGGTGATGGGACCCGCCGATGTGATGTCCCGGCTGGCTGCGAGGGAAGTACGGGGCACCTTGGTTGGCTTGACGATGGAGGATGTTGGTGCGGCCTCTTCGACTACACGCTTGCGCTTGAGATTGGCGGCCATGGTGACGATGGTGGTGGTGACAGTTATGGCAAAGATGAGGAGGCAGCGTAGGGGAGTGGTGTTCAGGTCCGGGCAGTCGCCAAAGATGAGTTATCGACTGGATGCACGAATGCGATGCTTGATGCCGAACAAGTTGGCCTCTTGTCGAGAATTGCGCGGACGTTCATATAGCCAGGATTGAATTCAATAGCAACAGGAGCAAACGTTGGGTCCTGATTGGTCAGAAGGTGTCCCGTTGTCATACAAAAGGCGCGTCGGCATCTCGCGTCACATCTCGCCGTCATTTAATTAGGACGAATTGGGAAACCAACGATTAGGC
Source organism: Pestalotiopsis sp. NC0098 (assembly GCA_022432395.1). Classification (NCBI taxonomy): domain Eukaryota; kingdom Fungi; phylum Ascomycota; class Sordariomycetes; order Amphisphaeriales; family Sporocadaceae; genus Pestalotiopsis; species Pestalotiopsis sp. NC0098. The sequence goes on along the minus strand of JAJKLJ010000005.1, from coordinate 439,966 downwards.
ATCCGTCGAGCCTTATCGGTCGTTATCAGACTGACTTTTCGACGGTCAATGAAAGATAGGAAAGACAGAGTGACCGAGAGACGGATACAGCAAGTAAGTAAACTGTGGTGTTGATGATTTTCATGCCGAGGAAGAAACGCGAGCGCCTGAACATGGAGAACGAAGCTCTGGTTTTACCCCTTTACTACCACTAAAGTCGCACCTTCCAACAAGAATAGCATTACGATTATGCTTGTCTGATGTTTGGCCTGCCTTAAAGTTTCTGCCCTTACTTTTCCATATGATAAAACAAACATTGGCAAAGCAGGTTGTAACCCGGATTTATGATCCTAAAGACCGCCCAATTGCCTGACTCCTTACCTGCCAACTGTCAAGGGCTCGCGGAGCGCCATCCGACAAAGCTGAAGAGGGACTAGCATGTGATGTGAGCAGCCACCACGGACTAACAAAGGCACTACTCCGTACACATATTGTGCAGTAGACTCGCAATCGCGGCTGCTGACAGGGGCACGCTCATCATTTCTGGTCTCGATATACAGATGCTATCTCAATCTGACTCCTGTCTTTCCGTAGATTTGGTTCCCTTGTGCTGCTGCTGCTAAGTTAGTGCAATCCAACTCTACTACCGGTACTACTGCTGTATGATCATGCCACTATTCTCACGGACTGATCAGTAGCTCTGGTGTTTTGCGCCCAAAAGACGTTCGCGCATTGTAGTGCAAAGTTTAAATCTGCTTTGCCATGTGGTTTGGCTTGCGGTAGGACTCTTGAGCCTGATAGGGCTGGACGAGAGCGATTATCCTTATTTTTCAATCCCTCTTGGGCAATTGGTTGCTTACACAGGGCTGCCGCGGCTAAAGAAGAAGCGTACAGTACCTCTGTTTGTCTTCTAATGCTGCGCTTTGGCATCGTGGCTGGAATCAGGCCATGATTTGCACTTCACGTTCAATGCTCTGATCCAATGGCGCGATTCCAATTTGCGCAACTCTGTCACCTCAGAAAAGTCTGTATACAACCGATTTTGACGTCTTCATCCGTGTACGGAATATATCAGGCTCGAGATATTCTCCTCGGTAACATTGCGTGCAGGACATTATTCAATGGTTGTTTCGTGGCTGAAAGCGGATACCTACCTTGTAAGCCGCAGCATCTGTTTGGTAGTATATCATGACCCTGTCAATCATGACCCCTTTTCTACGTCGGGTGGCTTGCGACACCTACTGCTATATCTCCGTTCCGGATTATTCGGACTTTCGACCCTTTGCATTTCTCAGATATCTTGCCTTGAAGAACGGAGTCGATCGGCGGTCCCATCTTCTTCGCTGGCTCGGTATAGCGTGTTGCCGATGCGCGCCGACTTATATGTCAATCCCGCCCGGCGATTATGGCTTGTGGTAGATGGGTGCAAGTGATATCGAATTGGCCTTGGCTGTCAGCATTAAGTTCGTCGAGACGGTAGTGGGCGTTCGCACGACGACGACCGGGAGAACATTTGTGCGCCATTTCTCAGTAACGCGTAATCGCGTCTATTGTCGGGCCCATCATTAGTATTAGTGTACCTGACTGGGAAGGAATCCGGGGTAGGCAGGCTCCGAAGATGGTGTCGGGGGCTCTACCATCTGGCTGGGCCCGAATGCCTGCCAAACTGCCTGCTCCAGCCGTGGCAGCTTCGAGTCATTGCGTCCAGATTCCATGTCAACATTGCTTGCTCTGTGTGGTTCTCGGACAGAACATGACGAAGATGGAATTGCAGCTGAAGCTTGGCAGGAAGGAGACGACCTTGTACAGTATGGTCCCGTCCAGAGTCGCCAGGGTGCATCGTGAAGATCCCGCGGCCCGGAAGTGGCTTCTGGATCCCGGATATCCGCGCTACGGAGCACATGCGACCAGGGTTTAGGGCATGCCTGTCTGGAAGCGTCCGCGATTTGCGGGCGTCTGTATTCCGTATGACTCGCGACGCTTTTTTTCTGCGTCCTTTGCTTCTAATTTCACGGGAGGCTCGACTAGAGCGACTAGGTTCAAACGCCTAGTGCCCTTACCACATATCAATGGTCTTGTTTTTGGACGACCCTGGACTTATCTTACGGTCCCAGATAATAGGGATATTTTGCAGACTCCGTGTCAGACCATAGAGCGATATTCCGCCGCCGCGGGCGAGGACCCCTTGGCTGGCTTAGCATATCATCGTGAACATGGTTGTCACCGATCGAGAGTCGATTTGGTCAGGGATGGGACATTGCTGCAGGAAATAAAGTTTGACGGCCTTATCAGTCGCCTGAATGTTCTTGGATTTCCTTTGAAGCTGCTTGGGGAGCTGAAGCGGATAAGTACGTGGGCGGATCTCGCACCCACCGAATGCCAAAGTCCCCAAGCATTGCGTTTCGATCTTTCCAAACTGCTCTCCGCCAAGGTCGAGGTGCTGCCGCATAGGAGGGTATGCAAGATCTATTATTTGTTCTGCTACCCTCAGACACTATACTAGATATTTTGATCTAGCGGCCGAAAGCAGTCTGTCTGTCTGTCTTTCAACACTTGTTATACACCATGGCCGACCCCACATCCGCCCTCAACGAGGTCTTCATCCTCTTGGGGATAGGCCTCGTAATTATCCTACTGCGCTTGTACGCACGGTGGGAAGCCGTTGGCTTTAATAGGTGGGAGGCCGACGATTACCTCATGATTTTAGCCATGGTCAGCATTCTCTCTATTTCAAAACGTAATTAGCGGGAAGAAGGTCGCCATCTAATACTTTTTGGTCTCGTTTTTAGGGAGTATATTCTGGAGAGTCGGCGCTTGCATACAAAGTCGTCGCAAAATACGGCGGCATAGCCAACAATGGTATGACCGACGAGGAAAGGGCCGCCTTGAGCCCGGATAGCGAAGAATACCAGAACAGGTACACGATCCCAAGTCGCCCAGGCATCCATGGCCAAGACATACTTTATTAACACTCTCTTGCTGTCAGAGTCGGCGGCTCAAAAACGCAGATTCAAGGCTGGGTGGTCTATGTCCTGCTATTATGGATCATCAAGGCAGCATTATGTACAATGTTCTTGCGCCTTACGGTAACACTATCCGTACCGGCGTTGAAGCGATCGATTAGCTAATTGAGACTTGTAGGAACGTCTGGGAACCTACCGCACGCGTATCAACGTTGGCTTTGGCATTATTATAGCCAGCTGGATTATCGTGACCATTTGCATTCTAGCCGGCTGCAGTCCGATATATAAGAACTGGCAAATCTACCCGAATCCAGGTCGTAAGTGCCGACGAAATTGCACGCTTGGAAATTCAAGTCCAAAGAACGGGATGCTAATCTACATGTGTTTTCTTTCTTAGTCAGCTGCCAACCGGCTATATCTCGCATCAATGTTTTCGTTACTCTCGCTTTCAATGTTTCGACCGATCTCTACCTCCTTACGATCCCGATCCCGATGTTATGGAGCGCACAAATTCAACTATGGAAGAAGCTGGGTTTAATCGTCCTGTTCTCCGGAGGAATATTCGTCATGATGGCCGGTATCCTCCGCTGCGTCCTGATCATCTCCAACGACGTGACCGGGGCGCAGGATGCCGCGGCCTGGGCCATCCGCGAGACCTTCGTCGCCGTCGTCACCTCCAACGTGCCGCTCATCTTCCCGCTCATGCGCAAGTGGGTGGGCAAGACGCTCGGCTCCTTCAGCAGCCGCAAGGACAGCCGCAGCCGGACGACGGGCGCGCCGCACGGCAGCATCCCCCTGCCCGACCGCTCGTGGCATAACCGGACGCACGACGACCACTTTAGTCATGGGACTACTAGAGGTGACGCCTTCGCCGGCAGTCGAGACGGGATCATGGAATCCAACACTGACAAGGGCATCAAGGTCGAACTGAATGTCCAGATTAGCAGCAGAGACAAAGGCCGAAACGATAGCGAGAGCAATATCTCCTTTTGATGCCTTTTGATACGACGGAAGCCTCATTGTTTTGAAAGGAAAATACTAGCCGAAAAAGGCTCACATACTATACACCATACAAAGATTGGAGCTCGAATTGGCCAATGATGATCTATAAGACGAGCAAGGTAGTTCATCGAAGAAGTACATGAGCCCGAAAGGACCAGAATCTGAGACAGAGCGATCACAACGCCCAGGATGTGTCCAAGGGCCTTACTCAGTATGACCATAGCCATATCCCCATAGCTCTTTTAATGGTAATGAAGAATACATCCAACTATTTCCCAGCGTAGCATGATACCCTCATTTTCATACGATGATGGAAGTGACATGTCAAGCCGTCTCTAAGGCAGAGGATGATCAGTTGTGTCTAGAGCTTGCGAATAACCTATGAATTGCGCGCCCCGATTCGTCGGAAATGCAAGCCGAGCCCGAGTACATACTATCTACTCTGAATGGTTCCTGATAGAGGTTGCATGACTCAGGTTCAGTTGTCCTCGCATATGTGCCTGCCCCAATGTCTGAGCAGCACAAATGTTCCTCTCCCGTTACATGACATGCAATGGTAATGGTGTAAAGTACCAGAAGTACTCAGGAGCAAGGCAATTGTCAGCAAGTGAGACTTACCACATCACACGGCTAAAATCCTAATACACAACAGCCGGCTACAATCCTAGTACACAATAGCTTGCTTAGAGTATCACGCTCATACTCGTGTGACCAGCATTGGGCCAAATGAATAAGTTCCAGGTAAGTAGTTCGCACAAAGAAAGATGTTATATTTTCCGGTGTCTAGACCTCATCGCTGTGGTATACAATAATTATGATACAATATGCTCGTTTCAAAAAAAGACAAATAAAAAAGCTCACAGCCGATTCTCGGCGCGGATGCTAGAATGGTACTGGACCGCGCCGCTGTCCGAGTCGCTGTCGCCCTTCTTGCGGTCCATCTCCTCGTGTATGACGTGCACCTCCTGGTCGATGGTGATGTCGAGGCGCGACTTGCCGGTGCGCGAGGAGCCGCCGCCGTGCCTCGACCGGCTCTTGCTCCGGCTCGACATGGCCCGCGACGTGGAGGCGTCCCGGCTGCCCTTGCCGCCCGTCTGCGCGGCCTTGGTGAGGGCGTACGTGTCGGCGGTGCGGTCGTCCTGGCTGCCCAGGGGCTCGCTGCGGCCCATGCGCGTCGACTTGCTGAAGAGCCCGCTGAGGCCGATTCGGCTGGCGCCCTTGCGCAGGAGGGGTTGGATGATGGGCAGGTTGGCGACCACGATGGCGACGAACGTCTCGCGGCAGGCCCACTCGCTGCCGGTGACTGCGCCTTCGACTCCGGACTGTTGAAAATGTTGGTCAGTATATGGGATACTTTTGAGCTTCGGGAGCGAGAGGGTGAGCGAACGTACTGTGAGAATTAGGACAGCGCGGATTGTGCCGGCCATGATGACGAACACTGCGCCGCTGAACAGGATCATCAATGTCGCCTTTCGGCGCCAGCCTATGTTTACCGTCCATAACAGCTACAAACACCAGTGTTAGTTATCTGGCTCGTCGTTCCTCTCGGGGGGTTGAAATTTACAGGTAGGGGTATCGACAACAGGTACGCATCCGTGATGATATTGGGAATCAAGACCACGAGTACGTATAGCCTCGAGTTGGTCGGCTGGCAAAGATCTGTTCGGTGAAAGTCGTGAGCATTGAATCATGGGCATGAATTTGGGATCTTGTCTTTCAAACTTACTACCAGGGTCTGGGTTTATCTGCCAGTACTTGTTCATGGGCTGACACCCGAGCAGAAGGCTAAGCGCCACCACGAGATATGTCACACTGATCAGGACATAGGCTGCACGAACGCGCAGTCTGAGGTGGACCAAGCCGGACCTGGAGGTTGAATCAGTCAGCAAGACGAATATTCTCTCGCATCAGAAATGGGTGTCAACTTACGTTAACCGCGAGTAGTATATGGCAATGCATCCTTTGAGCAGCCATAGAATGGCCGCGTAGAAAGACCAGCCGATGACCTGGATCTTGGAGCCCCATTGGCGATTGTAGTACTCCTCCGAGTTGGGATCGAGAGCGGCGCGTTCCTCGTCCGTCATATAACTATTTGTCAAGCCGTCGAATAACGCCCCTACCAGGTATGCGGCTACCGTTTCTGCTGTAAAAACGAGCTGTTGTGAGTAGCCTCTAGGTCAGCCATTGTGACTCTTCTCTTGTCCCGTATTTTGACTTCAGAGAGAAGCAAGAAGATTGCTTACCCCGGTGAGAGGCATCAGGTAGTCATCGAGCTGAAATTTGCTCGGCCCGACCTGCGTCCAGCGCACATAGACGCGAATGCCTATGACGACAAGCCCCAGGGAGAGCAACGTCCACGCCTCAGCGACGCCCATTGTAGCCGATGAGAAAAGCAGGTCGCCTCGGTCCCAAAAGGTGACAATGAATCTCGAAGAGACTCGATCAAGAATTCACAAAAAGAATGGACAGTTCAATGGTGCTTGGCGAGACCCGGAGGGAACAGAAAAGCCATGTTCATGGATATTAATTATACCCTGTTTGCAGCCGAGGACTATCGGTGGTTTTCATTATCAAAGCCGGGTTGTAACGTCCATCCGGTGGCCAAGCTACCCGGCCACAAACCCTTGAACCCCCTTTCATATCCCCAGCTATGGCTCGATGGCAATGGATTGGTATCCCTCGAGGTCTCCTGTCATGGTAGCTGTGCCATGACTCGAAGGAGCCAGGAACGCCAATTATCTACCTCGTAGTGGGCTTGCTTTAGTGTTCCACCGTCCCGCCAAACCGGCATTCGCCTACTAGCCCTACAGTAGAACAGGCCATTCAGACCACTCAGACAGCCCTGTCGGGAGTCGCTCCTTGATGGTCATTTCATGGTCGCGAATTGCCACATGGGAGGGCGCTTTTAGACTCTCAGATCTCAAACATTTCGCGTGCCCTCTGCTCAGATTGCAGTGGAGATCTCGGTGATATGCCGCAGCCGATATCACCAGGCATGGGAAGCAGTCGAGACATTTATCGTTGCAGCGAACACCAAAGTACACAAACTACAGTATCCTCGAAACTGGAGATTCTGCAGGACAGAGTACAGGCCTGGGAGATATCGTATTCGAATCGAGTCAGTCTCTAATGGCGCAATTCAGCACAGTTGATCAGGTCACATGGCTTGCCAGACTGATTCGCCTGTGGTGTAGATTGCGATTCTAGCAAGGTCAGTACCTGTCAAAAGGTCCAGGTCTCTCTTCCTTCCTCGCGCTCGTATATTTTAGTAGTCATTGCGCGGGAAGCGTTGATGAATATTCTGTCTAATGAGTGGAGTGAGCAACGGCTGTCCTGTGCTCCAGCCTAAGGTGCGTAGGCTGATCAGCGGGCGTTCTCTGTGCGCAAAAGGACTCATCAAGCCTAGAGAGACGATTCAATCAACACGCGCACGAGGATTGGGTGCTTACGTTGTTAGTCTTACCTGTCTGCCTGCGACATCCAGGAGTTCACAGCACAACTGGCACAACTAGGACGGGTCTTTACTCCATACTGTTAAGCTTAAGTGTAGGAATCCGGTATAGCGCGGACGCCGGAACCGTCTTCCACACCCTGTTAGCGGGCCTCTAACATTGGCAATCCCAATCCGAACCCTGCGGAATGATCATCCCTAGTCAGAGAGCAGCTTAGTTTAGGGCTGTGGCTCTCACCTGGCTAGAGACGGATAAAAAAGTAAGAGGGCTCGTCGGTTTGCCTGTTGTCTTGGTACGTAAGCAGAGTAGGATGGAGATAATAGTGGGATAATATGGTTCGTCGCTAGGTGGAATCTTTGTGGTTGCGGTGACACTTCGGGCGCTGATCTATGGTGGACGCGAACGACAAGAGCTGCATACTCCGTACACATAACGAGAACCTGGCTGACAAAGAGACTGACCATAGTGGCATATCGGAAGAAGGGTGTCAGTTGGGCCGTGATGAACGACTCGTTCCTCGCAAACATCCCAGGCTTGCCAGGCCTCCCCCGGTTGCTCTACCGTAGCTTTATAGGTATAGTAGGGGCCATTCTGCCCAATCGCAACCAAAGTCACCGTACTATCATAGAGGACCCCCAATTCTCTACCCACTTTCACTGCAACGCGGGCAGCGGCACTTCGGTTCCCCGTGAGGGGGCCCTCGGGGGAGGATGCCGCAGCATAACGATTTGTACGTACCTCGTACCTACATACTTTTGCAGATCCAATGGCACTGCAAGCAAGAAGGGCAATAGAGGGAGTGCAGTGCATTGAGGCATTACGATCAACCTCCAAACCCATGTATGTTATTGGAGCTATACCAAGACCAAAACCCACTACGAGCAAGACGCTAGAGAGCCAGAGTCGTCAGCAAGACTGGGCCAAGCGATATGATGTCTGGAACTTGCTTGCGAAATGATAGCTAGGTAGTTGCATCAATAGCAAGATGGTGTGGTTTCCTTCTTAGAAGCAATGATCAGCCTTCACCAAAAGTCAAGGAGGATGCTTAGGATGCCTATTGATTCCTTAGACTATCGAAAGATCAACACCTCACTCTGTACATGCTGTCGAGACCGAGCTTTATTATCCCGTTCCTTCAAAGTCGTGTATTACGTAGCTCGGATGATGAAAATATCGCGATCCCCTCTCTTTTTTTTTGCTCCCTCTTCCTCCCTCCCTCCCTCTCCACGGGCCTAAATATCTAAGCCGTGGGCCGTGGCTGGGGACGGGTAAGAGTGGGTGAGGGGCCTGGAGATCTTATGTGGAACCACGTGCCCTGTCCCTCGCGCCAACCTCTGACAGCCAGGCGACTTAGATACTGAGCGTGGCTTTCTGCTACTCTCTCAGCCTTAGCCTTGTAATAACACTGCCTCCAGAGCCCAACGGGATATACCGGTTCATGCGCATAGCTCCATTTCCCCGACATTGCTTCAGGAACCCTACAGATTCCCTCGGCTCCGGGTTCTAGAACTGTATCAGGATGAGTCGGCTCGTCTTCTACTGCAGATCTAGAGTCCTTTACTGCGTAGCCCGGGCGCCGTCGAACTCGTAGTTAGCTTTCACGGGCCACGTAGTCGCCCTCTCTAATCGGCATGGAGTATAGCCCGAGTATAGATCGACTGCTCACTGGTCGCTCCTCATACCTAGTCTGATTTGGAGAGTCCGCCCAAGAAAACAAAACGACGATCAGTTGGCCTTGGCTTTGGGGTTTTAGGGGTCTGACGAACCGTTGCAACCCCTCGAGCACCCCTCAGTACTCCAATTCCTTACAAAATGAACCCGGGAAATTGGGACCTCATTATAGTCGTAGTCAGCTGCGCGTGTCTGCACCGTTGGCCTCTCATACGACTCGCCGACCCCCCAGCCAAGCGTCCGACCCGCAAATTACAATGGTTCCAAGGGTTATTATCTTTGCCGCATAACGGGATAATCGGTGAGGAGAAATCCTACCATTCCTGGCAGTACCTACAATCTGCGGGGAATCAAGGGATAGTTGCGATAGCGAGAGCTAGGTGAAAACAAGGTTATGCATGGCCTGAGACGAACGAGAATTCTAGGACGGTGACGATATATTTGGCCAACTTCGTTCTCTTTCTCATCTTTCTAAAGGCCTTCCAGAAACAAAACATCTCATCTTATTCCTCGAGCCGTTCAAACTCTGATCGAGAGTTTCACCATCTAGCTTTCACACCAGGAAATATGGCCGACACTTACGATTTCGTCGTAGTAGGAAGTAAGCTTTCCCCAAAGCACTATCTGACATCTGACCACCTTACCTACCTCGATCACCACCACCAAAGAAAACATGACACACAGACGCTGACGGGATCACTACACAGGCGGGCCGGCGGGAAGCGCTTTGGCGGCTGGCCTAGCAAACTCAAAGGCGAAGCCATCCGTACTTCTGCTCGAGGCCGGCGGAGACGATGACGACCGCAGCCTGCGCGTCGACGGCCAGCGGTGGCAGACGTTCATGCGCGAGAACATGAACTGGGGGTTCAAGACGGTGCCCCAGAAGGAGTGCGCCGATCGCCAGATTGACTACTCGCGCGGCAGAGTGCTCGGCGGCTCGAGCGCCATCAACTTTGGTGTCTACACCGTCGGCGCCCGCGACGACTACGACGAGTGGGCGCGCCTCACCGGCGACGAGGCCTTTGGCTGGGACCGGACGCACGCCCGCTACAAGGCCCTCGAGACCTTCAACGGCAAGCTGCCCCCGAACATTGACGCCAAGTACGCGGCGCCCAAAGACGCGGACCACGGCTTTTCGGGGCCCCTCAAGACGGGGTACGCGGCCGAGTGGGAGGAGGATCTGCCGCCCATGCTGGACATCTTCCAGAAGGCCGGCCACGAGTTGAATCTCGACCACAACTCGGGCAATCCGCTCGGCATGTCCGTCCTCATCAACACAGCCGCCAATGGCCTCCGGTCGACGTCGAGGGACCTGTTAGCGCCGAAGCCAGAGAACCTTACCATTCTCAGCAACTCGCCTGTCCAGCGCATCGTCCTTGAAGGAAAGAAGGCGGTTGCTGCTGAGAGCAATGGACACAAGTGTAAGTCATTTGAACTTGACCCTTACTCCAAAATCCCCAAGGACGTAGAGCTGACCGCTACGTCCAATCAGACCACGCAAGCAAGGAAGTCATCCTGGCAGCGGGCGCCCTGAACAGCCCGCGGATACTCATGCACTCGGGCTTGGGGCCGGCCGCACAGCTGGAGCAGTTCAAGATCCCCGTGGTGCAGGACATGCCGCACGTGGGCCAGGGGCTCCGGGACCACGAGTTCTCGCCGCTCGTGTTCAAGCGCAAGGCGGGCAGCACGGGGCGGTCGGCCTTCTACGGCGACGACGCGGCGATGCAGGCGGCGACCAAGCAGTGGGAGGCCGACGGCACGGGCGCGTGGTCCAAGTTCGCGTGCGAGACGGGCATCGGCTTCTTCAAGCTGGACGCCGTGACGTCTTCGCCCGAGTTCGCGGCGCTGCCCCCCAAGGAGCAGGCCTACCTCACGTCGCCCACCGTCCCCCACATGGAGGTCATCACCCACTTCCCCATGCACTGGTTCCTGCCCGACTTCCCGCCCGAGAACCTCGACTACAGCTGCCTGCTGGCCTTTTTGCTCAACTCGCAGGCCCGCGGCGAGGTGCGGCTGCAGTCGGCGGACCCGGACGCGCCGCTGCTCTTCGACCCCAAGTTCCTCGAGCACCCGTACGACCGGCGGGCGGCCATCGAGTCGCTGCGCGCCGTGCTGCGCGTCGCGAAGTCCGAGGCTTTTGCGAAAGACACGGAGGCGCAGCTCGTGGGCCCCGTCTCGGACTCGGACGACGACCTGCTCGCGTACTGGCGGCAGACGCTGTCGTCGTCGTGGCACATGACGGGCACGCTCAAGATGGGCAAGCCCGGCGACGCCGACGCCGTCGTCGACCCCGACTTCAAGCTCATCGGCTTCGAGGGCCTGCGCGTCGCCGACATGAGCGCCGTGCCCATCCTGGCGAGCGGCCACACCCAGGCCATTGCCTACGTGACCGGCCTGACCGCCGCCGAGAAGTTGAGGGCCGAGTATGACCTGAACTGATGAGTTGATTTGTGCTTGGAGGAAGAACACAAGGGCAGATTTCATTTCTCGGATAACGACGTACATGATTTGCATTAGAGTCGTTTTTTTAGTACCGCTTTATGATAGACAGCCATTGGTCTCAATAGAAGAAATACAGTTAAACAGCGTCATATCCTCAAATACTCACGAAATTAGAATTATCACAATCAATCTCGGTGTCATGATCAGCAAGCTAAGTGTACTTACTTTCACAAAAACGAATCCCAGTAGGGACGAGTCAGGGGAGAGAAAATATTTTAACCATTGAGGTTGCATAGCCAGGTTGTCCGAGTCAATTACCAAATCAGACAACCCCATGGGTTCGCATGACTACCTAGTCCACTCACTCTCTCTCTGACACTTATGCATCCCAGTCGATCCTACTCTCAAGTCCACCATGCCTTCGACCTGATGATCGGCATTCCTCTTTTCTGTAAAGAAATTTACCGGAAGTTCTCCGTTGATCCGTCAGCATCCCTGCGACGCATCACGGCTTCTTTTTCCTCTCCACAGCCTGCTCAACCGTGATAGACGACAGTGATCGCGGCCACCAGTCCTCCTACCAGCGCCAATGTGCTCCTGATCAGACTCAGTCGTCTCCAGCGTCTCAACTGCTTACGAACGGCCTCTTCGTCACTGTCGCCGCCATGGGACGGTGATTCGTCAACATGCAAGGCAGTCTTCTCCTCGTCGTCCCCATCCGTCGCCGCCCACCGCAGCGACGTCGTCGGCTTTGATGTTTCTTTCATTATGATCCTGGTCCAAGGCAAACTGGCAAAGGTGGCGACGGCCACGATGATCCAGTTGGTCCGCTCGCGGCCTGACGACTGAGCAGCCGTCAGGGCGGCGGCGGCCGTTGAGAGAATGGCGAAGGGCAGGACGATGCGGGCGCTGCCATGGTAGAAAGCCGCGAGAGCAGCTGGCGCCGTGGTCTGGGCATCGAGGTGGTGGATGACAGGTGCAAATAGGTGCGATGCTCCAAAGTTGATGCCCGAGAGGAATATAGAGGTTGTCAGGGAGACGAGCTGCGTCGTGTGCAGGAGTGCGGGAGAGGAAGTCAACATTATGAGTGTTGATCTTTTGATGATTATTACGATGGGAATTGTTTTTCTTGGCTCTATAATGATAAATCGATGTCTTGCTGGTGGGTGGTTGATTGTAGAGGCAGGATTCGTCTGACTTGAAGTAGTGCTCAACAGATCAAGGTATATATATGTGTTGATTTATTGTATATATTGTATATAAGGTGTACTGACTCCGTCATCATGCTCAGCCTCATTGCAAAGCTTACACTACCTCAAGGTAGCGCATTCCTGTTGCGCCGGCATGGTACGGAGAAAACTCGAAGCCTCGTCAGCTGGATCCATGTCGCCGAACCGCTTCGGAGTTTGGCCGCGCCAACACAAAAGAGTATTCATCAGCGCCAAGACTAACCTAGGTCTCCACAATAGAACACCCATTTTGAGAAATTCAACATCGTGTCCATGGTGAATCATCTTCGACCACCCAAGACTTCTTTCTCATCATAATGGATAGGTCATACACTCATAGCAGTAGGAAGGCCTAGACTTCTGTGCTCGTCGGATCCCTGCCAGTGAAGATCTTGTGCAGGCGCCTGCTGATAGATGGGCCTATCCTTTGCTCAGTCACGTGGCCGTTTCCAGTCGTGCTCCTTTTGAGATCCTCAAGTAGTCCAGGTCCATCCCTCTCGAAGCCTCTGACCAGGTCCGTCAAAGTGGGATACGCGTCGGCAATGCACTGAGCCATCGGCGTCGTGACCCGAGCGACCTCCTGCAGCATCAGAATGTAAGTCTCTTTAGCGTTCTCGCCAGTCTTGACCTGGCCGGACTCCACGCTGAAGCCAGCATCTCTCGAGAGCTCATCACGTCGTTTTCGGTAAGGTATCGTAGAAATGTGCTGAGTAAAGACCGTGATCCATTGTGCTGTTTCGACAGACGCGTTCGTCTTGTGGATCATGACTCCGTGGTCCACCTGAAGCGACAACAGAGCATCCTCTATCACCTCTTCGTCCACAATCTCATGTGCTGCCTGTCTCCTGCGACCTGATGCCACAGCCGTATTGGTTTCGTTCCTAGCGGCATTCTGAAATTGCCGGTTGCGAGCAGTCTTGTTCTTCCGGAACCACTGATCAAGACCTTCGAGCAGATAGATGATCTCGCTGTCGGGAAACGTTCTCTTCATCTTAAGTACGTGGGCGGCGAGGTCGCTGCCCTCGCTGGCGGTCGAGAGCTTGACGAATTCGTCAGCGTCAACAACAATGAGGGCATGCTTCTCTTGCACGATTCGCAGAGGAACGGGCTCGAAATAGTCCTTGTCTTTGTTGAACTTTCTATCCACCTTTCGTCGCCACCGGATAGCCTTGTCAATGGGACTGTCCCAAATCGCATGCTCGATACGCAACTCGTTGAGTAGAGCGATGATTCGCTCGTTCAATCCTATATCGAGAGACCTGGGAATGTCGACAATCATCTCAACCTGAGCATCGGCCTTGTTGACGCGAACCTTGTTGACCTCCGCCAGTGCCTTGTCCTTTTCCTTTTGCGCAGCCTTTTCCTTCTTGGCTTTCTCTTTTTCTAACTGTTTCATCTCCTTCTCGAGTTCTCTGGCTTGCGCTTTTCGTTTCTTCTCGAGATCTTTTTCTTCCTGTGTCTTTGGTGCCGATTTTTGCGTGCTTGAGCCAGCTGACGTCGTCTTCGATCGCTTGGTTATTCGTGGCGATGAACTGAGCGAGCGTGACAGTTTCGGACCATTGGCGCGTATGTGGCCCAGCTCTGGGAGTTCGTCCTCTGAATCCGAGCTGTCTAGCTCTATCACGTCGGCCTTTCTCTTAGCTACTTTCGGGGGCGAGCTGGAGATCGCTCTCTTGCCCTTGGCAACTGTGCTCATTTCTGGCATCGAGCTAGAGATTGGATCCCATTCGACTTTCTGCTTGCCTTTGCCCTTTCGATCCTGAGCTGGCGAGCAGTCCGAGAAGTCACTCGTGAGATCAAAGACATGAGTAGCAGATATTGTGGTAGTTCGCGAATCCGCATCCACATTCTTTGACAAGCCACTCTTCTCAGGCTGTTTTCCTTTGGTGGATTTTCCAGGCGGCGGGCTGGAAGCGAACAGGTCATCATCCAAGCCGATCGGAGAGCTTGTATGCTGAATGGGATCTGCCACCGAGCTCCATCGCTTCAGCCCAGATCCGGAAGGGTTTGTCGCGAGCACACCCGACGACGCGCGCGCCATTGAGCGGCTCGAGGAAGCCTTTACAGCTGGCCTGGGTGAGACGCGGCTGTTATTGGGGAGATCGAAATCCAAGTCTCCAGTCGTGTCAAAATCATCGGAGAGGAACAGGAAATCATTGCCATCTTTGCGCCGTGGCTTATTGTCATCTTTGGCGACGTCTCTGGGCTTTTTCGAGCTGTGCGTAGAAATAGTAGCTCCAGAAGTGGCCTTCACTGTGGAAGCTGTGATATCATCAATGTCTGGGAATTCCATATCGTCGGAATTCAGCGCCAACAAATTAGATGTGGGCTTGGGTGCCGGGGGCTTCTGGGCAGGCCTCGGCTGCCTTTGAGGCCGCACCTCTGGGCTCGAAAGCAGGTCAATGACCTCGGCCGCCATCTTTTCCCAAACCCAATCGATGATTCCGTGCGCCTTGCTCACCTTGACCTGCAAAGACGGCAAGGCAGTGAGAACGGCCAAGTGATTGGGGAAGTCCGTTGAGCAGTGACAGCGGCGCTGGTGACGCGTTGAGAAAATACGTGGCGCGCGCCTGCCCCACGACACGAACGCGCATCACGTGACTTTAATGAGCGTCACTAATAGATTCTGGATCGTTGCTTCTTTTTATGTCACCGACGCAACGACCAATCGATACCCTAAACAAAATGCTTTCAATGTCACCCGCATCGAACGTTACTCGGTGTGAGGTGATCCTCGTTCATTGTGTCCTTCGAATGCCGGCAGATTATTCTCGTTTGCTACTCGTTGCCCACCACTCGGCTGCACAATATACTGTTACATTCAAACAGCAGCCAACACATACGACCATAGACACTAGAAAACTCGGCATCCCGTCCGCTCTGCCCTAGATAAGCTGGTGATCGCTGGATTAGTACTCAGGTCGGTGACGACTGGGGAATCCCCGGTGTTGTATGTTTTTGCCATCCCCCGATTTGAGGCAATCTTCTTTTCTTTTTTTTCTTTTTCTTTTTTTTTTCCCGTCCGGTCTGCTTTATTGAAACAGGGCTCACGCTACCGCATTCTGACTTCCACTGAATTCAGCCGTCATTCCAAGCACAAGACATTAATTTATAAGACGTGTAGCGCTAATATATTCCAGTCGCTGAAAGCCAACGTATACCTCCCCTACTCCCCTTCCCAGGCGGAAGGAATGCCTGGGGTTGGTGATTTCCAGCTTGTTAATATCGTACACATAACTACAATCCATACACCGGGTTCAGACTACACCAAATTATCAGTTGTGTACGATTCAAAGACCATATATATACCTTGGCCAGAGCCTTACATGGACCGGTGCTGGCTTCTAACTAAGCAGCTAATGAATGGTCGTTGAATCCCTCGCTGACCCTGAAAAACTCGGTGTCGACATTGTTCTCCCGAGTGTACTTAAGGATCTTGTCCATATGCTGCTTCCAGGGCTGGCTTCGCTCATCTGTGATCGTATCGGTCGCGTCTTGTTCCGGCATGTGTGAATTGGTATCGCTGGACACGTTTCCGAGGTTGTCGGGGGGGTTAGGTTCCATTTTATGTTCTGGATGTTGTTCGACACTTGAAACAAGACGAGAATGGTGCGTTCATGAGGAAAGCCATATTAAGACTGCTGTATTGGACATAAGGGTTACTTATACTCCAAGCCGGGCGGCTTTTGTCAAGCACATTATCCCTTCATCGGCATATAGATCTTGAGCTCTCATCGTCTATCGTCATACCGTCTCGAGTGGCGAGGCCTCCTGAGCTCCCTGCCAGGGACGCACTATCGTCGCGTGCTATGGCACTACGGCCGCCTCGGCCCACGTCGTAGCGGTTGATTTGGATTATCGTGTCTCACACGGCTCGATGCTCGGTAATATCTAGAATGGAGTGCAATCTACGGTTAAAAGCATCAATGATTTCAACTAGTAGATGTATCCAATGGATTTTGTAAAAACCCACTCTAGGCGGTGATTCTTGTATAAATTTCGTTGTAGCAGCAATGATTGTAATTCTGTTTAAAATTATCGTCCTGTCACTCTTTTCGACGTAATCCCTAAACATAATATGATTTGACAGGTTATATATCGGCTCAAATTGTCATCGCGGGCAGAAAAAGAAAATTCAGGGGCCAGATTCGCAATCTATGTGCAAAGTAGTGAGTCTATGGCAGGACAGGTGGTACTTTCGGGGCAGATCTCAAAGGAAATTCAAGCCGGGGTTATGGAAGGTATAAGATTACACGGGAACCAACCGAAACTGTTCCAGAATGATTTTTTGCCCAGTTCACCTGAACAAACCACCATGCCAGCCAGCGACTACAGTGAAGATCTACCGATGTCGAAGTCGGGTGCGCAACCAGCTGTTTTCTCTTATTTTCGTTTCAATCCAGCTGTACACAATCATGAGAAGCCGTACGAGATTCTTATCAACCTACCCTCAAGCGGCAGTAGCAACTCTGAGTATCGACGCCACAATCAAGAGTTCGAAGACCGGGAAGCTGTTGTCCAGGACGTTCGCGGAGTCGAAGATCAGTTCTCGCTCAACAAAAATGGTGTTTGCTGGAGAAGATGGGAAGGTCCAGCGGATTGGCGAAACCTGAAGGCAGCAGGCGTCATGAAGCTCGGTCACGATAATGTACGATCCGGATACATCAAAGCAGTGGAGGACTTCATTCACGAGGAGCTAGAAAAGCAAGACGGCAAGCCTGTTGATATTGTGAAGGTGTTCGACTACCGAGTAAGTCACATATTTGGACGTGCGAAGTCATGTTTCGCTGATATTGTTTGATCCTCAAGTTGAGGGTCAGCTCGGACCCTAAGGAGTTCGAGTCTAGAGTCCTAGACTTGAATAATGGGCTCGATCCCGTCATTCCGGCTACTCATCCACATGTTGGTATGCAGATATCCCAATATTCAGTTCGCAAAGTCGCAAATAATGACATGTATCGAAACAGACCAGAGCTTCCTTGGCTCACAAATGCGAGTCCGAGTACACATGGGCGAATTAGCAGAAGAACTTTCGAAACGGAGGTTCAGAATCATCAAGTTAGTACCACTATTCTTGCTGTTAGAATCTGTTGCACATTGACTCACGTCGGTAGCGTGTGGAAGCCATTGGTCGAGGTCACCAATTGGCCCCTAGGTGTTTGCGATTCTAAAACCGTTGAGTTCAAAGATCTAGTCGCATCAGATCTTGTCCGACGAACATACGTCGGTGAAACCTTCTATTCGACGTACAATGAAAAACATCGGTGGTACTACTTATCGAAGCAATCACCAGAAGAAGTCACAATGCTCAAAATACACGACTCAGACCAGTCGGCCCAAGTCAGATGTAAGACATGAGCTCTGGATCGTCCAAGAGAAGAAACTGATATGTTACAGTCTCGCTGCATTCGTCCTTCATGATTCAGGACCAAAAAATTGAAAACCATAGAGAGAGTTTTGAAGTGAGGGCATTAGTGTTCGACGCCGAAGAGTAGTGTCACTCAATGATCGAGTGTTGTTGTCCACGCGAGGGCAGGGCCTTAACTCGCCCTCAGGAGCCACGTTCAGGGAAGGAAAAAAACAATTCGTCATTTTGTTTTTCGGCGGCCACCAAGTAGCATTACACAGTTTCATGAATCTGCTGAGCCCGTGGTGGAGCGTGAGGGAAATCAATTGGCGTTTCTCTATTCTGATTCTCCCGCAAACCTTGAGAAGTGGAAGCCGGACCAGTCTATCTAACTACGTTATACAGGATATTTCCAAGCGAGTATGGCAACCACGAGCTGTGCAACACCCAGCAGACAGCCGATGAGACCAAAAAGTGCGGCGAGAAAAAGCCCCAAGATAGCAATGGTCAAGGCATTCCTTTCTGATGTATGCCAGTCTACCCAAGAGACGAATCTATTGCTTGCTGGGGGCTTTTCTGCGATCTTTTCAAGATCCCTCAGCCTTGCAGCCCAATATATACACTCAAATCCATCAATAGTACGAAAACTTCTATCGATCGTAAGACTGCGCCTCAAATCATCATTCGTGAAATCTGGGTCGAATTTCCATTTTTCGATGAGACTTTTTGCTAGCCTCGCTGACCACTCATCGTCCGACGAAGGAAAGAGTATATAGTATATGGTGACAAGCGTCTCGAGCACTAAGCGAGCGGGTAGAGTCCCACTGAACTAAGTCAGCAAACAATGGCATTCGTGCCCGTCTTTGTGTAATGCGCAAACACACCTATCCATACAGTGCTGGAATCCTTCGGTAAGATTATTATTCCATTGGTGACGAAGCTGGCTCTTGAGCCAGGCGGTGTGGTGAAATATCCTCACGGTATTAGAGTGCGAATCGTATACCAAGTGTTGGGTCAGGTCGTCAGCAGCGATGAAATTGACCTTGAATCGCCTCTTCAATTTCCATGCTGTGAGATGTTTGCGCCAGTCTTTCTCGCAAATCGCTGTCGTGGTAGGAAAACAGCTTTCCAGGAATTCGATGAAAGGTTGATCGCCCTCCCATCGGCTGAGTGTGTTCGACAGCCTGTAACGTGTGGAGAATCGATCTTTCAATGAGCAGTCGACCATAAAAGCCAACTGTACTGCAGTTCTTGTACAATCTTCCTGTTGTTCGGTGGAAGTCCCAGATTTCTTGAATGCTTCACTTTGAAAGATTGATCTGGTTGAGTTCATGTTCTTGCGAAGAAATGTAACCGCCTGCAGAATGTCCTCATGTGCGTTGTAGCCGTCATGACGAGAGCATACGTGGAGATAGAATTTGAGATAACATGGGTACCCCGTTGATAAGGCGTCAGACCGCGCGCAAAGTACTTTTATAATTTCCTTGCATTGCTCATCATCCGGCGAGTTGAGTGGCATTTTTTGTCGTTGGATGCAGACTGCCGCGTGTTCAGAATCCAAACGGCGGCCACCAGTTGGGCCATGATACATAAGTCTCCAGACGCGGAAAGCTTGGTCAAAAAGAAGACTTCTCTAACACGTTAAGACCAGAACAGAATCGAATGTGAAATGGGAAGAAGTTTGGGTTGGAAAAGGCCCGATCTTTGCTCAGCTGCTGTGGGTCGTGGTATCTCGACCAGTCCAGGGCCATAGGACATTGACCGATGATGTTGCACCAATATGCGATCGTGCCCAAGGCGAAGCCCTGCATGAGCAATCAACACGCTGCCGTCTGCCGACGACGGATGCTGTGCATCATTGATCTGGGGCACATGAACCTCCTGCAGCGCCTCTTATGGAATCCCAGTACAAGTTGGGCACATCACTACTGGTCTGGTGGTGAGGCCTGGGAGCGCTAGATATGCAGATCATGGACTTTTGGATGAAAGTAAGCGGCAGCGACCGGCCACGTTTTCGACGGGGATGGGTTGGGGTTGTTTAGGCTGAGATGGCCCCCATTCCACCAATCGGGCGTTCTTTGATGACTTGATGTATATCAAGGTTGATAAGGGACTTTCGTTTTGCCCATACACATCAGCACCTATCATCGATGTGCCGCAGCTTTGACAACTCTCACCGAACTTGGGCGAGAATAGAAAGCATACTGATTCGAATATCGCTTTTGAAGTGCAAATCCAACGAAGCGTCAATCACGAGTAAAGGGCAACAAGCAACGGTTCACCAGCGAAAGATCGAGGCGCGCAGTACTCACCTACGTAGATAGGCATCATGTGTTACCATCCATAAGCCAAGTAGTATTATTACGTATGCACAAGTCAGAGTAGTAAAGTTGTCCATTTGGTCCTTGGATTTATTCCTGTCAAGTCCTCTATCCTGCTCAACGTCGCTCTTTTTCGTAGAGACAATGAATTATGTTTGACTGTACACATCGCAAGACGCACATCATGACCGCCTAGACGCCCCCTACCTAAAACGGACGGGTGCATGCATAGCCGGCATGTCAGGCGAAATCCACCGACCTGCTGACATTAGGACCGACTGCTCGTCGAACACAGTAACCGCAGAAGGCCGCCGTTCCCGGTGAGCAAACCTGCCTGCTTTTTGTTTCGTGTCCCCTGGCTGACTTTGGAAGTCGCCCACAACTCAAAAGGTTCCTTCATCATTTCCAGAGGGAGCGGTCATTGCCAACCATTACCGAAGAGTCCGCCACTGGCGCTCCGGCTCAGTTGTCTGAACAGTCTGTTGCTGCAACCAGCGACCCCCCTCCAAGAGTAGCTTCGGAGCTCTTGTATTCGCAAAAAAAGGCCGTCCCGTATCTCCGCAGGAGTAATCAACCAGTCTATGTTTTCCTCGATGCTGATAGTCAGATTGCGAGCGACCACCGCGAACGTTTTGCCGACCTGAAGGATATTCTCCAAAGAAATGCGGAAAAATGTCGGAAGCTGTACGACTGCCTGGCTGATATCAGCTACGAACTTCGTGTCTGCGGTACCGACGAGAGCAATGCGTTACCTGCCATCTTGATCACTTGTCCTAAGCACAAAGCGAAGCGACTCCAAACAGTTATTGACCAACCTCACGTACAAGACCAGTGTAAGCCTAGCCGAGACTCACCTGCCAACCTATACCCCGAACTTCAAATCGTGATCTGGGCAGAGCCCATGGTTCGCAGAGCCTTCGGTATTCAGGATAGTGACGATATGGATGAAGGAGTCGCGCCTTTCTCTCCCCAGACTCTCTGCGGTGTACAAGTTATCTACGACAAGCTTGAATGTCGCAAGTCTACAGTGGCATGTCTTGTTTCTATTCAGGATCGCCGATTCGCGTTGACAACGGCCCACGCGCTTCGGCAATCTTCAATCCTGCCAGTCGATTCTGAGCCTGCCGAAGATGGTCACATCGAACCAAGCGACGAAGATGAGATGGACCTGCATACAAGTGAGGATCGATACGATTTCCCTGAAGATGAGACACTTGGATCACTTTCTGAAGAGGCATGGACCCAGTCTGAAGTCCTGGGACCAGAGATAATTGCTGAAGGCCATGCAATATATCAAGCTCCTAATGACACATCATGGACAAACAGCCATCCGGATCTCGACTGGCTGCTATTGGAACTGAACAACCCTTCTCAATGGCTTCCAAACATTTGGCTTGGCCCTGACTTAGGGAACCCGATATCTTTGTCGTCCGTTTCTATTCATGCCCCTTCCAAAAACCGAGAAGTTTTAATCCTATCTTCGAGAGGCCCCGCTATCCATGGCATACTTCGTTCGATACCCTCCCACATTGGCGGCACCCGGAGCTCACCTACATCTGAGGTGTGGACCGTGAGATTGGAAGATGGCAATGGTATGGAAGATATGCTTTGTCTCGTGCTGATACTCACTGATGTCAAAATAGTCGTTCGAAGAGGGGATTCGGGCTCTCTCGTCATAGATGCAAGTGACCACAAAGTGTATGGGCAGGTCATGGCATCAAGCCCCCTTGATGACGTCTACGTTGTTCCATTGAAAGATATCCTTCATCAGATCAAGGAAGTCTTCCAAGAGGGTAACGTTTCTCTGCAAGCCTCCCAAGCGCATGCAGAAGATGATCCCACAGCGAATGCAGCAATACAGGCATCTCTGAACGATGAAGACACTAGTCTTTGTGCAGCAAGTGCTCCCCCTCGGCGGAGTACCGGACAGACTCTAGAGACACTGAACAATGACAGCACATGGATTATTAGCGAGCTTCAATGTCTAGTTCACTCCATGACAGAAGCACTCAAACACCAAGATCTACAGAAAGTCAGTGAGATTCTGAAAACATTAGGCCAACAGAGAATTGTTACAGAATTTCAATCCCTGGTTCACTCCACGGACCCAGCCCACAAACGACACGAATTGCAAGACACCAGCCGGGACTTGGAAAACGAGGGCCACACTTTTGATGATGCAGACATTTCTACTCAATCTCAGCCCCATGTCCAAACGATGGCGCAAAAATACGGCAGCGAAGATCTGCAGAATTTGGACCAGAATAAGTTTCCAGTGATCTCTGTCCCGATAGCGGAAAATAGAGATTTCATAGGACGTCAAAAAGAGCTAGATGCCTTGAGAGAAAAACTCATACTCGACCACAAATCGGCGGGTATTGTTTCATGCGCCCTGCATGGAATAGCTGGTGTTGGGAAAACCCAGACAGCGCTCAGGTTTCTGTACAGCAATCTCACAGAGTTTGACGCTATTTTCTGGGTCAGCGCCGATCCAGAGCAGAAATCGGAAATCGATCGAACCTTTTGCAACATTGGCCTGAAACTGAAGCTTTTCAAAGGAGACGAGACTGACGACGCTCAGATTGAAGCTGTTTACACGTGGCTTCAGACAACGGGTCAGCACTTCTTTCATGGGCTTTCATTCATTTTTTGGGTTTCACTAATTAGTGCATAGAGCGCCGATGGCTCTTAGTTCTGGATAATGTGAAGGGCTACAAAAACATCGAACGCTACTGGCCGCTCAACAGTCGTGCGCCGAGCGCAATCATTTCCACCTCAAGAAGCCGCACTCCCTGGGCAACCCATACGATTGATGTCGAACCCCTTGATAGCATCGAGGGTGGCAACTTCTTGCTACAACAAATGAACATGAAAGCCGAAAATGCGGACTCTCAACAATTGGAGCTGGCTGAAAATATCTCGAAGCTACTAGGTGGTTGTCCATTGTACCTCAGTCACGCCCTCGGCTTCATGAACCTCACAGGCTGTAGCTTGCAACAATACGCCGAGTTTCTCCAGACAAGCAGCAGTATGCTTGGTTACAAAGTTCCATCTACTTGGCGTCATGGTAGCCTTATCCTTGCCACCCATGACAAAATACTGGAAAGATTGTCGACCAGTTCTAAAAGGCTTCTGTTCATGCTTACCTTCATGAGTGCTGATGGCGTCCGAGAAGACCTCCTCTTGAACCTTCATGGCATTTCCAGTCTCAACTTTCTGGCAAACAAATCAGAGTGAGGTCAATAAATCATTTGATCTAGCAATGACTGACATGACACAGGTATTATACTCATCTAGCCGAACTTGAGAAAGTTGGTCTTGTACAAAGACAACACGAAAACGACAATTCTTACTTGAGGATGCATCGTGCAACTCAAGATGCTATGCATTTGCAGCTCCAGAAAGATGATGATGAGCGATCTGCGTCTGTCAATCGAGTCGTTCAATTGCTCCGAGCAAACTATCCGTCGCCTTCGAAACTGCAAATCGCGGGAGCCAGAAATTGGCCGAATCTAATGAAAGTTCTTCCTCATGTGCTCAGCATGCTTCACGCCTTGGACAAATCATCCCCAGGCATGATTGGTAACATTGAATTTGCACGACTGCTAAGCGACAGCGGTTGCATGGACTTGGCTGCCCATGGAAAGATTTTTGATGCTTACAAGCTCAACAAGAAAGTCCTGGAGATCCTCGATGCTTTGGATGCATCACATCATAAGGCTTTGCGAAGTGATGCTCTGGTCATCATTGGCTTTTGTACCGACTTCATGGCGCTCAGTAAACGTGCAGAAGGCCTCCAGACGCGTCTAGAATGCGTGGAAATCCGAGAGCAATGCTATGCAGAAAAGCAACCAGACGAATTGACCATATATGACAAGATACGACTCCACAACAGCTATACGGATTTGGCGTGTAGCTACCAGCAAACCAACAATTTCGACAAGGTCAGAAAGTACGCCGAGCAATGCTACGAGCAGTATCAAACCTGGGGTACCGAAGATGAATACCCATATGAATACGCCAAGTACTACAATCACATGGCGTACGTATCGCTCTACGAAAACGACGGACAGCGCGCTGTGGATTTTGCCAAACGTGGGTACAAACTAGTCGAAAAGGCAAGCCCTGATACTGGAACGGCCGTACTCTACCGCTTCGATTACGCAAATATCGTCTTCCAAGTCGGCCGCCACCAAGAGTCTCTTCTTATCTTGAAAGACTTGCTGAAGTCGAGCGAGAGAGATTGCGGGAGGAACGGCGTGCGCACACTCGACATTCGTCTCAACATTGGTATTGTCAGCTACATGATGGGAGACCTCCCCTATGCCGAGTAAGATGACCATCTTTAATAATCATCTCGTACTATCAAAACTCCTACTGACCTTACAAGGAACCAAATTCGAGAGGCCATCGCCTCAAACAAAGGCAACCAGTGGCCGGTGGAGAATATCATACGTGCCGAGTACTACCTCTCGCAGGTTCTGAAGCTAGCCAGGCCACAAGACGACAAGTGGAGAGACTTGGAAGTTGAGGCTTCTAAGGATATGAAGAGCATTTTGAGGCATGATGACCTTCGCAAGGCGGGTATTCTTGACGACAAATCTGCCATGGCTTTTGATTACCTCGTGCACTGGGAATGCCGGCTTGTAACGCCGCGCAGCTGCTCTAATTCCACCTAGGAAACATGTTGTCAAGGTATCAGGGAAGCGTTAACTTTGAATGAAGCACACGTATAGCGTCGAATATAGTGTTTTGAATGAGTATATTTGCAAGTGTAAGCAAATGGAAGGAAGTCTTGAAAAATCAGTCGAGCGCTATAAGATGTTACTCTGTGTGGTGGGTGTACGCTACTGCACTATTGCAAGCGCTATTGTGGTGGGTCGGGTATGGTATTTTGGTACTGGTGTATGTACCATAGTGGGAAAATGTGGGGGGCTTTAAGCCTTGTAGTACCTGTATAAGCGCTATAAGCCTTCTGTAAAAAACATTGCTTGTGAGAGGCAGAATGCTTGTAAGAGGAAGAAGGCTTGTAAGGTGAAGAATGCTTGTAGGACCCCCTAAAAGACAGCTGTAGCAGAGCCTTTATTTTTTTTATACTGGATTAACGAATTTATCCTCCGTGATTTTGTAATTTTGTAATCTCGTGATGCCGTAACTGTATATGACCCTGTTTGATTGTAATTTTTTAAGTCTTAGGTTCGATCCGCGTTGTAGTTAAAAGATAGAAAATTTGAACTATTTTTTTTTTTTGATTTTTGGTAGAATCTTTAGTGGATGGCTATAGCGGACTTATAGGGCACCTTATAGTGGGTTAAATCTCACAAGCAATGTTCCTGTTACAAGCAATGTTTTTTACAAAAGGCTTATAGCAGGTATAGGGCTTATACTAGGTATAAGGCTTGTATTCTTAGCAATTATTATTATAAATGACAAGGCTTATAGAGGGTGCAAGCCTTGTAGGCCCCTTAATTCCCACGCTACGGTACTTCGCATTGCACGCTGTGGTGGCGGGCTTTCGCTGCAGCGCTGTTGTGGTGCAGAGTTTGGGCAATAGGGGTGTGCTAATTGTGGCTTGTGCAGTGTATAACAGCTTTAAAAAAGGATTTTGCTTCGATTTTCTTCAACTTTACATTCCTCCTCCAGATCCTGTCCAAATCGATCAAAACTTTGCAGACACGTCTGGATACCCGTTCAATCAATATCTACAAAGTTGTATCTTGATCGGAAGAAAGGTGGTAAAGTTGTTGTAGAAATAGTCCCTTATCAGACATAGCCCCGATAGCAAAAATGACATAGCCCCTTTAGCATTACTCCTCTAAAAGCGGCAACGGTGGTTGTAGTGGTCGAAAATCATATGCAACTTTGTATGGTGCACCAAGTTTAAAGTGACTCGAGGCGGCATCGGCACTACGTATAGGTGATGGCGTTATGCTCCGGGGAGCTATACGGACAGTACATATCTTCTGGCTGTCATTTATAAGAAGTCATCGTAGGGGCATACAGCAACCTTCTCGGTGATCTTCCGAGAGCATCTTCGGCGGCCGCTGTCGGTGGGACAGGTCACAGCGGACGCCATTGGAACCATAGCACGCATGGGAAAGGACAGGCATCAGTGCCCAATGAGATGGCGCTTATTGTATCCTCTTCGGGTCGCATCTGCTGACCAAGCCACATTGCAACGAATTTCCCCGCCTCTCAGGACACCATCAGCCTGAACTTTTTGCCCAGAGACGTGCCATGCACACCACAACTTCGAAACATGGGCAAATTCACCTTGCAGCCTGGTTGGCGCCAGAGGGAGGTCGCTCCTGAAATCGAAGACTACTGGCCGCAGCGACTGCTACATGTCCCGTCGATGACATCCTACGAGAAGGTTGAGGGATGCATATATAACAATACACGGCGTCCACGTTACAATATTCTGAGCTATACTTGGGGTCGCTGGGAGGTCATCAATCCGGGAATACGGCGGTCGCTCCCTGTCCAAGGCGTGCCTTGGAAGATACCTACAATCGAGGATGCACACTTCACGGTGGAAACATTCCATAAGGTTCTCGAGCAGATGGTCAAAGACGATATCGAGTGGATCTGGGTGGACATAGCCTGTATCGATCAGGAAAACGATTCCGTCAAGATGTATGAAGTCGGAAAACAAGCCAGTATCTTCAAGAAAGCGGCCAATACTTTTGTTTGGTTGTGCCACTCGTCCAGCGACACTCTTACAAGATCCTTCAATATTCTGGAGTCCCGAGGTCCAGAATTATGGTGGACGGATGGCAAGCTCCCACATCTCAGCCTTGTTCAAGACATCTATGAAGCCGCTAAGACGATTTTTGGCGATCCGTGGTTCTCGTCGTTGTGGACTTTGCAGGAGACTCTCATGAGGAATGATGCCCTCATATTGAGCGCCAATGCGGAGCCTGTTACTGTCGACTCCGAGTATTTCCTTCACATGGTCATGCTGATAAATACCTGTGTGAACATCTACGAACGACTGAACACATCTCTCGACGAAAGCACTGATCCCGAGGAGGATGGAGAAACTCTTCAGCAGACCAGGACCATTATTTCGAACATTCTTCGATTGATCGCCCAAGCAGGTTTCTATTATACCTACAGCACAAACCCCAATGTGCAGTATGGTACCGCGAAACATCGCAGAACTCGAGACAAGGTAGATCGCGTCTATGCTATTATGCAGATCTATAATATTCGTGTTGGACAATCCTTACGGCCTAATGATCGACCATCAGTCGAGGCACTCATACGAGAATTTGGGCTGGCAATCAACTCGCGTTCTCCGCTTCTTGGTCAGCTGTTTCTTCATGCCACTCAGCCCCAGTTAGGACAAAGTTGGTGCATTACTGAAGAATCCATGGTGCCCGTTGACATGTTGTTCCTTGACTACATGGAGTGTCGCGCAACTATGAAAGAGATAAACGATGGATCTGTTCAGGTCAGTGGCCACTGCTGTTCTTTCTCAGACTGGATCATGGCGCAGTCAGCCATCCGCCTGAAAGGGGTGCGCGGTGTCTTTCTTGATGAGCATGTAGCTCGGCAAGTGGACCCGCTGAACGAACCGCTATTCTGGGGTCTTAGAAAAGCCAGAGCAGATAGTGATTTTACATCGTATGGGAACTACAAAGAAGAAGAGCGACTGAATCCCTGGCGAGCATATGCGACGAGGGTGTGCAATGAATACGGCGAGGAAAACCTACGAGTCCTATTATTGGGGAGTAAGGGAGCCAATCACCCCGTCGAGGCCATGCTTGAGAGCCGGCGCCACTTTGGCCTACTGTTGCGATCAAGCAATCTCGCATTAGAACAAAGTACTGGCGTGTTGTATGAGAGAATCGGAGTCTGCATGTGGACGGTGGTACCAGGAGTGGACGATCACCACGCCATGAAAGGACGACCTTCACCCAACTCGAAGAAAACCATGGAAGCGAAGATTCGGGAGAGATCGTGGGAGGAGTTCGAGGAGCAAAAGAATATCCTCGAAGATTTGTTCACGAATTATGACACAGTGACCCTAATTTAATAGATTTACATTTCAAGAAGCGTTTCTCAGCCCAAACTCCTTGATAGTGTTCCAACACGGGCTTTCCAAAGACCGCGCTCGCAGCATGAGTGTTTAGGATATCCAGCGTCTTTGGAGACCCCAAAGCATCAGCTACCGCTGGAACCTCGTCCATACCGGGCTTAATCATCTTTCCGTATCTTGAGGATTCAAAACCCGTGGGTCGGATCTGAGGTCTTTGTCCGAAGAGATATCTAGACTCGAAGGATTTACTCGAATCAATCAAATTGCTTTAGGTTATATTTCATATCTGCTGTAGCGCTTTTGCCTTCCAGAACCACTAGAAGTACATACGTAAACCAACATACCACAATCGGACCCGTTTCAATCTTAGCAGCAGAAGGCCTCGGATCTAAGGTGGCGCGTCTTCCATAATTGTATCCTCGCAAAGCAAGTCGGGAGTCTGGGTCGAACCAGAATAGAGATCTAAGTCAAGACCAAGTAAACCCGTGCCGTATATGATACGAGGTGTAGCAGCAGAATCATCGTCATCTGCAAGGAACTGAGACATAGCCGTAAGCTCCTCATCCGTTGGCGGTGGCCACGGGGCAAGGAGTCGGAACGGATCAGCGCTTTGCACCGTGTGCACTCGGTCCCGAGTCTCTGCGTCGTCTGCGGGGCGCTTTGGTGCGACCTTCTTCTTCATCCTCTTCCCCTGGAACAACTCGACAGCCACGATCAAATCGCTCAGTACATGACTGTCCGGCACACTCGGGCCTCTCGGGCCCCGGCGTTCGCCAACACCGAACGCGTCCCACTCGAGATTCTGCTCCCGGCTTGAGAAGGAAATGAGCATATCGATGGCCTCTGTGATCTCCTTCTGCTTCGGGTCAGATTTGGACGATGTTGAGTCCGGTTGTTCTCTGCTCGTAGAGTATTGCGCAGAGCACTTCTTCAAGGCGACCGCGAGAGGCCCGTAGCGCAAAAGCGTCGGCCAGCTCAAAAGCAGAATCGAGGCAATGGTTAGCTGGATAGTAATCGTCCTAGCTAAGCTATTCTCGCATGCGAACTTCAAGTATCGTGTTGCAATATCCTCCAGAGCATCGTTCCAAGGCCAGTAGTCCTTTTGTTGTATCAGACTAGGATGAACACTGAGTTCTAGTATGGCGAGATGGGAGAGCACTTCTTCCTCGGGCAGATTAATCAGTACAAAATTGAGCAGGTACTTTTTGTCCAGATATTCCGACATGCTCCTGACAATACCGTCGAGATCTTGGCCCGGCCTAGCAGGAATCGGGCAATAAGCTGTCTCAGAGCTTGGGAGGACGAGGTTGAGGTATGATCGCATGGACTGCTGTACCATCTCCTCGGCTTCCTGCTCGGAGAACGACAGGATACTCGATACTTCTGGATTGTGGAGAAACTCCTTGACAGTGCGGTGGATAAGCTGGACGGTGAAGTGCGGCTTGATCTCCGTGCTCTCGGGAAAACTTGGCGTGTACCCCTGCGTCTGGGGAGCTAGGATCTCAAGGAATGGTCCGCATCGCAGTCGTAGTTGACGATAGAACCCCAGCCAGGACTTGGCATGGATTCTGAGCGGGTTGTTGGCGATAGGGTCGAGTCCTGCTGGAATCAGCGACGTGGTTGCAAAGTCGATGCTGAGCGCCTCGTACAGTTCCTCAAGCGCCAAAGGTCGTATCGAGTTGGTGCCCACTACCCACATCAGTGCAAGTCTTGTTTTGCTCAAGTCCTCGGGAGAGTAGCGGTGTTCCAGCTCGCTCAAGGATAATCTATAGAAGTCGAAGAGATCCTGAGGAAGAGATTCCAATTCCGACTCGAGCTTCTTAAGGTTGTAGAACCCTCGCCTCACTCGGTCCGCCAGAGCTTGCGTACTGAGGTTGACCCAAAGAATGACGCCATCAGCATTATCAACAAGGTATTGGCGCATTCGACTCAATACCTCCGTCTCGCTGTTTTGCTGGAAATGACTGATCGGGACATCCATTGCTTCGTCATCGTCCGACTCGAATAGTTCCAATGCTGTTCTCACCTTACTGAGGCCATTTTCAACAATGGTCTGAATGTCTCTCCAATTTTCCCGTTCGATGACGATGTGGGCCAACAACCCTTCATTCTGAGATAATTTTCGAAAAGAGCGATTGATGTCGGCCGTATAACGACTAGTGACGACAAAGCGAAGCTGCGATTTAGCCTCGAGGCATAGGGTCGCCATTAGAGCGATGACACGAGATCGCAGCTCAAAATCACCATCGCCGTCATCCGACTCGTCCATGGCGTCCACAATAGACACAGCGGGAACGCCCATCTCGGCCAACCCCGTTAGCACTTGTTCGTAGTCCTCGATCGTCCACGACTCTTGATTTTCCTTCTTTTGCCGGTAGATGGAAGCATATTGCTGGAAAGAAGACTTGTTCTGCTCTAGAATCTGACTCAAAATTGATCGCAAAAACGAAAGATGCGATCTCGCTATACTGTCGTGCCGTGTGCTGTAGAACCAGTCACTGATGGGTGGAAGAGGAACGCCGGGTGTGCCGAAGTGTCCCGTTTGCCCCAGCTTGGATCGAATAGTCTTTGCTAGGACTGACTTTCCACTTCCGGCCTTGCCCTCAATCCAAAGTATACCGCTGGATTTCTGGGCCCAGGAGATAAAAGTTGGATGCGACCAAATCCATTCGTTAGTGCCGGGGTCCGCAACAGCAACCTCTTCCCGGCGAAGAAATTGATTGTCGAACTTCATATCCGATAAGCATTCTGCGAAGCGCATTACTAATAGTGTCTTTTCTGAATCTTCAACCATGTACACTGCTACTTACCATTGATTTCTGTATTCTTATTCAGTGTCTGGTGACTATTGAGGAAAACGGGCACTTTGGCTGCCTCTGCCACTGTGGCCAGTATGTGTACTTGCACGTTCGGTGCCAGACTGCCGTCGTAGAGATCTGATAGAAACTGTCGAGATTGTTGATGGAAATCATCACTAAGCCATTCGCCATGGCAGATGGATATAACGACAGGAGTGCCGTTCAACTCAAGCAGTAGTTTGATGAAGTAGCGGAGCCGCTCAGCCTCTGGTATCGTTTGAACAGATGTGGTTCCAATTCCAAGCCACCCAAGGAAAACACTCATGAATCTTGGCTTCCAAAGTAGAATCTGGGTGGCGAGGGACCATAGAAAGGACTGAAACGATGATGTATAGTTGTCATCAAAGTCATATGGCGAAGCGCTGTAGAACAAACACAATCGCCGTGATCTCCTGACGGTGCGTACCGCAAGAGGATTGTCGATATTTTGATCAAGTACAGATACACCCGTCCTTTGAGCAAAAGCCTGCAGGCTCTCACCCAGGCTCTCAGAGGGAGGTAAATCAGTAGTTTTGGGCCGAGCAGCGCGAGATTTCGCAGCTCTGGGTATTTCCTCATCCTTTCTCAACTGGGAACCCAGTATTGACAGACATATCGTCTCGTGTTCCTGAGACAACCTTTGCCTATGTTCGTCAAGATCGTCATCAGGGAACCCTAATACTTCGTACCAAATACTGCGTTCTGCGCCAGTTTGAAATCGCCTGTATGGCATGGTGTTTGACAATTCTGCAGGCACTTCTGGTTGCGATTTCAAGTATCCCAGGACGGTATCTGCCCACCTCGTTGATATTGGCCCCGACCCAGAAGCTGTTGTTAAGCTCCTCTGCATTGTCCTCGGGAGAGCCTGTAGAGCTTGGTGCAGTAGAGAATCCCTCCCTAATTTTTGAATTAGCAATGAGTCAATGTTTGGTCAACCGACGGGATGCCTTACAATTCTTTTCAGCCTGCCCACCGGTTGGACGCGTATTCCTGGCGTCGCTATGTGTGGATGCTTGTGCCGAGTAAGGTGCAAAGATATTGCCCAGAAACCTGCCTTGACCATCGGTCTTGATGTAACTCTCCAATACAGCGCGTGTTGCAGCCGCCGCCGTAGCCGCAGCAAAATTTTGCCACTTCTTGTTCTTATGGCTATCCGAGTAATCACAGACTGCTTTCACCACAATCGAGGGTAGTTCCTCCCATAAACCCGAACCTTCCATCTCAAAGGCCAACACCTTCAACTCCTGCGCGATTCGATCTCGGTCTCGTCCTGACTTCATCACAGTGTCTCCCGATGCGATGCCCCCGAAGAAAATTGCAGGGTCTTGAACTCCGATGTCGTGACCTTGACTTTCCAACGAGATCCTCATATCCAGACGAGCTCTAGCAAGTAAGTGGGACTCATCGCACAATGTCTCGGCGCAAGAAGAATTAAGTGCGTTCTGACAGACGATTCCGTCGGGGCTATCCCCTTGAGAACACATACAGGAAACGTCTCCACGATGTTGATGGCGATAGTCAGAAATGAAAAGCTTGTCCTGTCCAGCGCCTGGATAGCCGTAGTAATTTCTGTTCTGCTGGGTAGCAGCATTCTGAATCTTGCGAAGAAAGAAAGAAGTTCGCTGTTGTAGACGATCCTGTCCCAGATTTGTCTTCAAGAGAGAGACCAGATTCAAAACGTCTTTTCCGGGCCCTCTAAGCGCCGAATGCGAGTCCGCGCGAGTTTGGAAACCATGGGGATACCTTCTGCCCATGTCGAATTGAACAAGGGTCTCCGAAATGATGACATCGCCAAGCAAGATCTCATCGCCATTGTGCCATTCTACTGGTACACCGCCGCAGATGCCGACAAGAATGGCAAGCTTGATGTTTGGATATGTTGATCGCAGACCACTTGCCGCCCCAGCCGCATTTACTTTGCCCATTCCGGGGAGAAGGACAATGACGACGTTGTGAGTTCCGATCCGCCCAGTCGTGTAGTGGTTGTTATCGCCCCGACTCCGTCCAAAGACATCTCCATTTTCATCCCAGAACGCGTCAACGAGTAGGCAAACGGCATCGTACTCGAGACGCAGGGCACATATGAGAGCGATCTCGAACCCCGCGCGGCTGTCTGGGCGATGCCCTTCTGGGCCGTCCCGCCGTTCCCATTCATGCGGCTGATTGTAAGGGTTGTAGGCAACTGAACTCTGCATCTGATCTTTCGAATTTGTCGACCACCTGAACTTGTTTTATCGGAAACAAAATCCGCATTGTCGAGGTGGTTGTTGACATGAACTCAATTCGGCCGTGAGATTGTGTCAGAAATCAGGTCGCCATCGCTTGATGGCGGCACGTGACGAGCTGAAGCATGTGGTCTCATACGGCGCAATGCGTGTTTGTAGAGTGGGAAATAGAGTACAAAAACGTCTCTGTTCTTGGGAAATTCACATTCTAGATCGCGGACACGATTTTCGGCGATTGATTCAAGCGTTTTTGTTTTTAATTTTGTATTTTAGATGAGCAAATGCACTGGTGCATCTCGTGAATCGTGATATCGGCGTTTCGTGCTTAGCAGCATCAGCGCCTTCGTGCAGCCGATACGCGACTGCGCCCGCTGTAATTTGTATAAATGCCTGCCCGGGTAGGCTGTGTAGGCTCCGCCACAGCAAGCTGCAGGTAATGTAAGTAGATCCCCTCTGCAGGCTGGCTGGCCGGGACCTGGAGCGCTTTTGCAAGCGTTCATTCACTCACTTCGTTAAATCTCAAATTCGCCTCAAGATCAAACATTGTGACCTCTGTCAAGAATTCAAACATCAGGCTGGACTAATAAAATGAGGCTTATTCCTTCGTTCCGATTTCCAGTACGGAGTTTCAAAGCGCCTTGTTATCACTTGGAGCCACCTTACCTAAGTTCCATGGACCGATGCTCCCTGGCTGTTACTCCAAGCACTGAGGGCTATATTCTTCTTCCAGAGGCGCCACCCATACCCCTCGCGAAACATGGCAGAGGTGGTCGCATTTGGAGCAAGCGTGGTCGCCTTTATTCAGCTGGCCGACCGCGTAGTTGAGATTACAAAGTACTACATCGAGGCAATCAAAGACTGTCCATCTGATCTAAAGGCAATCCTGGTGGAGGTATCTCTACTTCGAGCGGTGCTGCACTCCCTGGAATTCGTACTTCAGGCCAACAAGGACGACAGCACTGGGTCAACCTTTCTCGGACATCTTGCTGGCGCGGACGGTCCGATAGAAATGTGCCGCAAGGCCTTGGTGGCGCTGGAGAAACTGCTGCCATCCGACTTCCATGCGGCTCAAGGCAAAAGACAGAAAGTCCGATCGGCCGCGGCGCACTTGGCCTGGCCCCTGCGAGAGTCATCTGCCAAGAAATTACTCGATACTCTTTCGCGGTATAGAGCTTCAATTACGTTCGCAATAACGTGCGACGTGATGTACGTGACACAGCTGTTCACCTACATAACAAAC
Source organism: Pestalotiopsis sp. NC0098 (assembly GCA_022432395.1). Taxonomy (NCBI): domain Eukaryota; kingdom Fungi; phylum Ascomycota; class Sordariomycetes; order Amphisphaeriales; family Sporocadaceae; genus Pestalotiopsis; species Pestalotiopsis sp. NC0098. Next base: position 405,214 of record JAJKLJ010000005.1, on the reverse strand, counting down.
CATGTACTGTACTGACCGTTTTCTCTAGGCGTGACATCAAAGATATACAGCATGACGTAAGACAGTTGAACGACAAATTAGACTTCACCACATTATCTGAATTCTGCAACTGGCTCCAGAGTACGAACCCCTCGATGAACCACAACAGCGCCTGGGAGCTCCGCGAGGATAACACAGGTCTCTGGATGACCGATTCAAAAGAATGGAAGCAGTGGCTAGAAGGGAAAGAGAAATTCTTATGGATTCATGGCATACCAGGTGCAGGGAAAACGGTGTTGGCATCGTATCTTGTCGAACAAACAAGGTTGCACTGCCAGAATCGTGCACCGATGGGGCATCTCGTTTCCCTCGTATCCCCTGCACCGAAGCCGATCATTTCAGTATACTACTACTGTTATTTCGCACGAAACCAAGACGAGGCTGCGCATTTCCTTCGATGGCTGTTGAGTCAGCTATGCCGGCGTGTAATGGTCATCCCCAACGACATTCATGCCATCCATCAGTCGTCCCAACTACCTAGCATATAGGTGCTCCTGGAGGCTGTAAGTGCCGTACTGCAGCGATTCCAGACCGTCTTTGTTTTGATCGACGCTGTGGATGAGAGCTGTCAGCGACAAAATTTACTGAAAGTGTTGAGGGATCTTGTCACAGACCACAGGTTCAATGGAATCCGCCTCCTAGCTACCAGCCGAGAGTATTACGACATAGAAACGTGTTTTGAAAGTATATCAACCCCGATTTCTATGGCCAACCCCGTCGTTGAGTCAGACATAGGGCGATTCGTGCACTCGGCCCTGTTGAGCAACATGAGGTTCAGTGCCTGGCCATCAAGTCTGATTCAACAAGTAGAGAAAGCCCTGACGAAAGGCGCCAAAGGAATGTGAGTTGTTGTAGTTTTTATTTCCTTTTTTTTCTGGCTGATAAAGTGAGACACAGCTGATATGAGCAAATAATATAGGTTCCGCTGGGCCGTTTGCCAGATTGACATTTTGCAGAGATTGCGCAGCCGAGAGAAAGTTCAAGAAGCAATATCCTGCTTACCTAAAACATTGGATGAGACTTATGAGAGAATCTTCAAGCTACTGCCAGACGAAGATGTCCAATTCGTACGATATGCGCTGATGTTCATTTGTACGAATAATGACGCACGGCCAGTCCCCATACCCGCCGCTGTTCTGCTCCAAGCCATAGCCTTCAGGCTGAATTTGAGTTCACGATCTGAGACTATCAATCACGACGGCTTCTACAATGTTGATGTACTGCGAGACACCTGCGGCTGCCTCATAACCTTTTCGAGTCGTCGACAACATGCTCCCCAAGTGTCACTCGCTCATTATACCGTCAAAGAGTTCTTATCCTCCGATCGCATTCTGAAAAGTCAGGCGTCCGAGTTCGCACTATCAAGAGACATAATGATGGAAGAGATTTACAACACCATTATTCATGTGGTCACATCAAACTTTTACTTGGAGCCAACGGGCATATGGACAGAACTCTGCCACTACTGTCTACTTTTTGACCAGATAGTCTCGAATAGTCGAAAAGATCTGCAACAGATAAAAGACGTGGCCAAATTCCGGTTACCTCAACAAGCAATGGCACAATTTGAAGCCATCAAAGTTTCAGGGAAGTATTCTGTCATTCTATCGGAGGTTTTGGGAAAGGAAATCGAAGGGATGTCGTGAGCCCAGAAGGATTTCCTTTCGGTGTACGTGAAGTGGGGCGCGCTCAGCAAGGTACCTCTACCCAGGATCGATCAGCATTCACGTGAATCTTATTGACGGTTCCCAGCTATGCAACGGTTTTTGGTTGCTTTCATGGTGCAGTCTTATTGGAATAGGACCATGTCTTTAACTGTCGTCGGTTGTACTACGTATTTGCGTACTGTGAACTTTATACTGAGCAAATTACATAGCAGTGCCCAATGATCCCGGCCTAGCATCATCTACATTGTTCTGCTTGCCAACCTCTGTGCCCCCACTCCACCACCATTCATCTACCTTGGCGCAGGATTCGGAAGCGTGCGGTCTGCATCGAGAGATTACAGCTAGATACGAGGTAAGCATCTGAAGTACTTCTGCAGAATCTGTGCCACATCGGCACATCGGCGCACTTACTATATTCGGAATTACAAGTCGTCTGAACCCAGATGTCCAGGAAAGCACACAATACAACAATGAATGATATGGCCGAGATGATGCTGAATGATTCTTCCAAGTTCCCAGTGATTCTCAATTCATGACACTCTGACAGCATCTCGTGCCAATTGATTAGAGTTGATACTGCGGTCTCGCAAAGTTAGCCAATACAACTCTTCTTCTCGAGCATTACTTCGTGGCCGACAATCATTGAAGTGCGTTGACTGACAACATGTCACCTTTCATCGCCTTTGCCTTGATTATTCTGCTAAGTCTCGGTCTCTGTTTCCTGAGAACCAGATTTCGATTTCTCAATTTCGAGAGTCTTTTGATCGCAGACCTAAGAACTCTCCGATTCTACCGCATTCCAATCAGGCACAATGCCGTGCAGGCTGCAGAATTTCGAAAGATATCACCTCTCGGTATCACGGCCAGCCGTCAAGAACATGCCGCCAACGGCCTCATGATGCTTGATCCCGGCTTCAAAAATACCGCTGTCAAAGAAAGTAATATCACCTACATGTATGATCTCCAATTACCTACGGTGAATTCGTGGTCACTAATTCAATTCTGCAATACTCAGTGATGGACACCGTGGTGTGTTGCAGTATCGACAGTACCCCATTGGTCATTTGTTCGCTCATCATGATTATGAAGACGTCATGCATCTATTGGTATGGGGATATTTACCTACTCTAGAGACCAAAGTGAGGTTCAGGAGTGAAGTCGCAAAGTGCATGGTTCCTCCCAAAGCGGTCATGGCCGTGGTTCAATCCTTCAAGTAAGTTACTCGTGTAACTGTCCCCATGGGACTATTGCTGATTTCGAATAGCACAGACGCGCCAGCGTATCTCATCATCGCTGCAGGTCTGTCTGCCTGGGCAGCATCGTGTTTGGACAAATCTTCGGGGACTGGAAAAGGTTCCATCTTCCCAAAGAGTTCCGATACAGTTGAAGAAGGTGTTTGCAATAGTATCGCCGCCTTCACTACTGTTGTCGCGTTGACATACTGTCACCTGCAAGACAGATCGTTTGTCTCGGATGTCAAACCCACGCTCTCAATCATTGAAAACCTGCTTGTAATGATGGGCCGAGTGGATGACTGCGGCGTGCCTGAGAAGCAAACGGTCTACATACTCAATAAGATCTGGATACTTTTCGCCGATCATGAGATGACGAGCTCTACAGCTGCGTTCTTGAATGCGGTTTCGTGTCTGAGCGACCCTCTGACGGCACTTGCCGCAGCTGTAGCTTCTGCGAATGGTCCGTTGCATGCTGGTGCCATCGATCTCGCATACAAGCGATTTGAACAGCTAGGAGATGCAAGCGGCGTTAGGAAGCACATGGCTGACGTGCGGGCAAAGAAGTGTCGGTTGATGGGGGTGGGTCACCGTGTCTATCGGACGGCTGATCCGAGAATCCAATACCTTCGCTCCCTCATGAGCGAACTTGGGACTACAACATCACAGAATCCACTTCTTGAAGTTGCTCTAGAGATCGATCGCACCGTCGCAGCTGATACGTACTTCACGTCGAGGGGTCTGAGCATTAACGCCGACTTGTACTCCTCGTTTGTATATGCTGCCCTGTGAGTATTCGCATCCCTTACCTTTGGAAATTACGCTAACTATCATACAGTGGATTCGAAACAAACATTTTCACCGCTTTTGCAATGAATGCCAGATGTGCTGGTATCCTTGCGCATTGGAAAGAAAGCATTGGTAAGTCCATGATCTCTCTAGGGGAGGTTCGATTCACTGATAATTATTAGATGGGCCACCTTGTTTGTGGCGACCGCGGCAATTATTTACTGGTGAAGTCACTTCTTGATAGTTTCTTACGCTATAACCATTGCATGAGCAGCGTTTCTTGGCAAATATCATTATAGTGCAATTTCAACATGACTTTCATATGGTCGTGTCAATCGACTATGAGGGCTGATCTCCTTCTGTAGACTGTGGTATGAGTTGGAGACAATGAAACGGATTCTCATGCGCGCATTGTCTTCTTCACACGTTGTATCCAGTCACCGATATGAGGTAGATTAGATACCCTGTAGTGCGTTCAGCCTTCTTACTTGATGAGAGAATAGACACAAACAGTCACAAATCAACAAATGAGCTCGCGTTGTGAGATATCCTAGCTGACCGAATGCTCCCCGATGCCACAAACAATTCTGACCGCCAACGTTGAATCTGCATACGAGAACAATGTTTGCTGCTTGATTAATACAGGTGCCGAAGTCGGCTTTCCGGGCTTTTTTTGACTATAAATGCTTATTTTTGCCCGTTCTCAATAATGAGATGCCTATTAATCTCAGTCTTCTGTGGCCTCAACGAGCTCTCTCTATCTTCATCATGGCTACCGACGCAGAAAAATGGAATCAGCTTCCCTCTCTATCTGCAAAGCTGCCTTGGCACACTCAGAGCTTTGAACACAAGCTCAAAACACCCTTCCGGAAGCTGCTCCAAGAATGGAGCAGAGTCCCACAGCAAGAAGTCATTTCTCACATTTGTCGTGTCGTGAGTTATCTAGTTTAATATTGGCATAATCTGGTGCTAGAAGCTATGACTGACTCACCCTCAGCGTGAAGAAGCTTGGCAGATCTTCCCGTGGCCGTGCATCGGCGAGTTCTGGTTCATCGAGCAAGGCCTTCTGCGCCATCCAGACTATTCTCGAGTACTTGCGCAAGTCACCAAAACTCCAGACTCGAAGTTTCTTGACCTCGGAACTTGCCTCGGCCAGGATCTTCGTACACTGGCCTATGACGGTGCGCCAGTATCGAGTCTGTACGGTGCAGATATGTGCGAGGCCTGGCGAGATGCCGGATACTCCCTTTTCAATGATCGAGACCGTCTTGGCCCCTCTCACTTCATTACGGGTGATATCTTCTCCGATAGTGATGATCTAGCCAAGACGAGAGGGACGTGGGATATTGTGCACATTTCCATGTTTCTTCATCTTTTCTCACTCCCCGACCAAGAGGCTGCGAGTCGGAACATCCTGAGACTGCTCAAGGCCACACCGGGGTCAAGCATCGTAGGGACACAGACCGGTTCGCTCGATGTGGGAAACTTTGTGCTCCAGCCACCACTCTGTGAGCCAGGAGAGCATAAAGTCATTTACAGACATTCAAAGAGTAGCCTCAAGACTTTATTCGAAACGACCGCCGAAGCGGTTGGACTGGAAGTCGCTGTTTGGACAGAATATGATGAGGCTGAGGCGACAGAGCGAGCCAAAGGAAGGAAGGAGAAAGGTGAAGAATGGGAGAGGACGGAGAGATTCCTCACGGGCGACAGAGAAAAAAGGATCTTTTTCCGGGTAGAGATAGTCTGAGTCCTCATTCTAAGCCTTTGATGGGTACCGCTCAACCAGTACGTAGCCCTTAATCTTTGCTTTTCAATCATCGCTCAAAGCCTGCCCAGCACCAAACAGAGCGTAATGGCACCTAGCATAGTCCACTGCGGTCTCATGGGGCGTCCATCCCGATATGCCAGCACAGTACCACAGCACACCACCGCTCCGTTAAAAAGCAAGGCGGCTTCTCGTGTCGTTGGGGACAAGAAGCAAGCTCCAACAACAATTCGTAGCAGTGCGCCGGCGTAGCCTGCCTGTGTCGGGTTCAATCTGCGTCCCGAGAGCTGCGATAGCCACTCATTTTTACCGGCGTAATAGGTGGCCCAAGATCTGGTGGGTATTGGAATGCCGACGAACGGAAACGCGGACGTGATGCAAAGAACACCAAAGGCCTTTGATGCCACGTCCGCGGGATCTCTAAAGAACATATCCATGGAGAGCCAATTGTATGGAGTTTGGAGTAGAGAGCAAGACGTTGAGACTGGAATGTAGTTGTAGAGTCGGTTCTGAACAGTGCCTGTGTGAACGCCGGGTGATAGCATCAAATGGCTAGCGCTGACAGGTCAACAAGGTGCGGCGATTCTGAGGAGCTGAAAGTGACCGCCATTTAAGACAGTCTTAGACCAAATTCTAGTCAACGGAGGCCAGGTCTTTACTTTGTTGGAAGTCGCCTACGCATGCTCATAACGCGAATTGACTTCACGTGCTGAAATGAATACACTGAGTGATTCCATCCCCATGAGGCAAACACACCTGTCTTCTCAATACCAACTCCTCCCTTGCTTGCCGCCATGCAGCCTTGCTGTTGGTCGCCATTCTTGACCTTATTTTCTAATCGAAAGTCAATCGCACTACATGTAGCCCAAGAGTTCGTACAGTAGGGGACTCGGGCATTTTTATCGCCAAGCCTTCCATATTACATGATTTCAGTTTATGGACTGAGTGATGCGACACGGAAGATCTCACTTGAGGATGCTGAAATACCAGCTTACATAGAAGTAGACTTGACATCGACGCTGTGGGCACTGCGGGCTTATTATTCTCTTCAGGCTGCGGGTACCTCGTAGTGGCACGGATCGTTATTAGCGACCCCAACAGCGGGCAGCTGCCCTGCCCCACCAGCCGTAAGCATTACCAGAGCTTCCATTTCAAGATGCCCAGCGCCCCGCCTTAGAAGTAACATTACTGCCTAACCCCATGGGGGTGGAGGAACCCCGCCATCCAACCTGTTTTCAGGATTCGTGACAATGTCATTACATTTATACATGAGTCATCTGCATTTCATTTGCATTATTTGCAGCATCCGGGAAAGCAAGTACCTCATATAACTAGAATCCTCCGATCGGCTCCCAGTCCGACTCGCGTCTGGTGAACAACACCTCGACTGTACGTCTATGCTCTCCCGCCGAGATATCCAGCTCTACGGGACCCGACAAAGTTCTCTCGTCTAGTATCCCTGGGAGCAGCGTTCGAACGGGGTGGAACGTCTCCTCGCCGCTGATGCTGACTTCTTTGAGCCGGAAGATGGGGCGGTTGGCGATTATCGTCACAGCCGCATCGGACTGCGGCGACAGGCGGCAGCACAGCTTGGTGGCGAGCACGCCCGCGGGCATGCTCGTCGGCAGAGCGTGGCCGAGGTAGAAGAGCGAGGCCCGGAGGCGCCGGGCTATCACCTTGATATGATCGCGGCCTTTTTGGTACTCGGACTGCATATAGCGCCCGGAGTAGCGTCCGTCCCTGAAGTAGTCGCGACTGCTGGAGGTCAGCTCGCCGATGCTGTTTTGGTCGTCCAGTGCCGGCGGCTTGTTGAGCAGGCCGACGTCGAGATGGTGGCAGTTTTGACCCAACTGTCCACGAAAAGCGCTCTTGAAGTCGACCCACTCCCGGTGGCAGTCCAGCGTGGCCTGCACCATATCCCGCCCCGTCTCTACCTGCTTCCTGATGCGCTGTGGCAGCAGGTTCTTGATACGGTTGAGCTTCTCGTCCTTCCGGTCATGTATTTGCCCATCGTAGCTGGTTTGGATGCCGGTTCCGATCGAAAGCATGATGTCGGGCTTCGCACCAGTCCTCCACACTCGGTTGGCCTCTTCGTACGCCAGTCTCACCGGGTTGTTACGAACTATCGCCCCGTCGACGTAGTGCATCTGCGATGCAGCATGTACATACGGCTTGAGGAACGTCTGTGCAGCAGAGGTCGCACGCGCCCTGTCGTAGTCAAATATGTCACATCAGCCAACGGTGAAACGATTGCAGATTGGTAAGTTCAACTCACGCTTGCCAGATTCGAAAGTCTTCGGACTGATTCTCTGCCCGCTGGAGGCAGTCGTCTTGACTGACGGTTAGCACTCGACGGCAGAACGAGATGACCCACAAAGGTGGCCATGTTCTTGTCGACTTACATGCTTCTCTTCCATCTTGCAATCTGTCGATGGGATTTCGAGTGTAATTTGCAATCAAGCTCGGCTGGTTTCGCCCCTCCGCGCAGGTCACCAATGTATGCGATAGCAATGCATACTCGGGCACATGAGTAGTAGCTAGACTCGGTAATGGCTCTTTAGTGATCGAACTCGATCCTCTGCTAGAAGAGAACATCGTGGACTTCTATATGGAGAGGCTGACAGTCGTATCGCCGGCTTTGATGATGGTTGCGGTTCAGCTGGTTATAGCTGCTGACCACCCTGCGATAAGACTGTAAACAATGTGGGGTAGACATTGAGTTATTTCCTGGATACCTAGGTACTTCATAATTATCGAATACTGGCACGAATTTCGAAAAGCGAGCCATCGAAGAACACTTTGACACCCAAGACATTCCCGAGCCTCGCAGGATGTGCGTCCGGATCCCTATGCTGCAGCTGCAAGCCAAGACGTGAATGGCAAGGAAGCCCACAAGAGCCTTGCAGCGCGATGAAAATGTGCCGAAGTGGGCTATCGACGAACCAGGTACGGTTCCGTGCTGTCACTTAAATAGTAGCAAGTAGGTACAGGCTGGAGTAGCCAGACTCACCAATGCAGTGGCTATCACTCGAATCCATCACTGCCCTCGGCTAGATTCATCGTCGGCATCATGTCACGCATTGGGAATAATCATGAAGTTTAAGTCTTGAGCGATTAAAGGTCTATATATATGAACAAAGGGATATACTGAGAACGGATAATCTATATGCAGTGATAGGTTTACATGCCAGGCTGGTTTCCCCGGTGGCTGTGGACGTGGGCAACTCCTCTCTGCTGCGACTTGAGCGGCCTCTCGTCCTCCTCGGCCTTGGTGCCGGGCGGCGCGTCGTAGAAGCTGGGCGACGACTCGCTGTTGCCCGACTTGTGCGACGCGTTCTCGAACTCTACGTGGACCTCGCGCGTCGTGTAGATGTTCCGGTCGCCGTCGGACTCGCCGATCACGCCCTGCCGCTCCTCGATCTCGTTCTTGGCCATGTCGCCCAGCTCTATCCCGTTGGCCCGGGCCTCGGTGTTGTGGTGAAACCTGTCGCCGGACCACCGATCCCGCTTGCTGAGGGCGGTGGCGCCGATCCTCGTTCGGGACTTCATGTCGGAGGAGCCGCCGCCAATGTCGTTTTCGATGATGGGGGAGTCGTGGTCGACGTTGGCTTGGTTGCGGGCCCTGGCTACCTTGACAATGAGCTCGGCCATGGACATTTCGATGTTGAGCTTGACGATGTATGCAAGTGGATGGAACTGCATGTATCTGTGATAAAATGTCAGTACATTATGCTGACGTGATGCATGCTTGCAACGTTTCTGCCAAGAATTCAGGGGGCAGCAGCAAAAAGGAGCTGCCCCTCGATTTGCAACGGGGTAGAACTTACACGAAAGTGTTCCTCAAGCTCATCATGGCAATGATGAGTACATCCATGCCTAGTGAGAAACAAATGATGAACATATTGAAGTGGGACAAAGCCTTGTACTTTCCAAGGCCATTGTGTACGAGGTTCCTCGAAACGATGCTGATGAAGTAGATATTGAGAGCGGCATCGACAAGTAGATAGATGCCTTTCTCGCAACGATCCCAGTACTCATTAATATGGATGTACGACTCGGATATTTGGAGGCGCGCCGGAATCCAGATTGTGTAAACGGAGATATTGATAGCTGTGATCAGCACAGCGACTCCGACCTTGAGACGCCATACAAGCTTGGGGTTTCGGACGAGGATGGAACAACGATTGATAATAATCTGCAATAGGAACTGTACTTGGAGAGCCCAGAGTGTGACTTTTGATGCATTAGCTTTAATGCAGAGTTTCGATGGATATTGAAGCTTGCTTACGGATGCAGAAGTAAAAGGCAAAACTTCAAAAATGATCGAGTTAGCATAATCAGCAAATGGTATCAGAGTTTTCGCCTTACCTAGGCGGTATGAGACCCTTGAGATGCAACCAGCAGATTATAGCGAATGTCAAACACACGACGATCTCAAGCCAGATCATCCAGATATATCCATTGCGCCATACATCAACGCCGCTCCTCTTGTACGCTCGCCATGTCTGCCTTGCTGCTGTCCAAACAGTGAGCCAACCGAATCCAAGGGTGAAACCAAAGGCCAGCGAGGCGATGGCGATATCGTCCGTGGTGACCTCCTGGAGCACATAGTTGGGTGAAAGCAAGCTCATGGCCGCGAAGAGTGTCGTTGATGGAACGAACGAATAAAGAAATCGAATAGAAATGAAAGTTATGATGTCTCACATTGAGGGCACGACCGTCCACTTCGAGTCGACGAATACTCTGAAACATGTATATATCCTCATCCCATCTTAGCGTATAGGGACCCGGTCCTCATCTTGGCAAGGGGCTGCTTCGCTGCGATCTACTGGATAGTGCCCGGACCGGACGGTTCATGCGAACAGGTCCCGTCGGGCTAAAAAGTCATACTAATGAGTAGCGGTCCTATACACATATATTTAGAGTTTGGGGGATCCAAGCCACGAAAGCTAGGACCTGCAGCACATGCAGATTCTGTCTTCCCCCCTCGGGCTGCCACAAACCCGTTCTTAGGAGCTCCAGCATGAACTCAAACGATTCAGATACCCGGCAATCTCCCAGGACACACTTGCCGGCAGGCTGATATCTCTAGCGTAACCTCTTGCCAAGTAGTCGTCCACCCTAGGACTTGTCGATCTTGAAGCAATGCAGTATCGCGGCAAGGTGGATATTACCAAGACTGATCAAAGGAACCAGACCGATTCGTTGTGTTCATATCATTGCCTTGTACGAGGGCAAATGATCGCGTCTGGACCGGTTGTGTATCGGGCGGCTGCTCGACTTAGCAGCAGCCGTGGAGGGTATTGTTCGGCTGAATGTGCGTATTCCTTGCTGATCATTTTGATCGTCATTCAGCTGGACCTCGGTATTTGAGGTAGTCTTCTTGAACCTTTTGGGCTACAATACAAGTTCGTTCTGATTCAGGTTCTCATAGTCAAAGGCCGACCTGGTGTTGTGAGAGGTGGTCATGCGGTATCTCGCGCTTCGGAAGTATACTTGGTGATACCTGCACCGACAGACACTCGACTGCAAACAATATGCAGCTTGGGCTGTATCTGCTTGCTTAGTTGAGCGTCGGAAAACAAGTAGAATTACGGGATGCGCCTTATGATAGACCCTTTGGGTGGCGTGGCTTGTTGTTTTCATTTCACCCCTGGCTATGGTGGCGGCATCTAGTAACGAGCCGTTCTCCCAATAAGGATAATTGCTTACGCATCGTGAGCAGGGTCGAAAACAGAGTTTGTGGCTTGCTTTCCAAAGCCCAGAAACAGCAAAAGCGTTCCTAGCCTTATCAACCCCCTTGAAACCTCATCTACTATAGAATTGAAGGCAGTGTCCAAGGAGCGATGTCTCTGCTGCCGATACCTCAGGATCACTGGACAATCGAGTGAGCCAAGATCCGTGCTTGCCACTCGCTGGTAAATGCAAATATAGCAGCAAATCTGTGCATGGGGAACCTGGTGCTTGGGCATGAGTATGTGGGTGACTATGCAAGATCTTGACTCCACAGATCTACAAAACACTTCTTCGCAACGGCTGTGCTGAGGGGTCGCCTCGGTCGCTTACATTAGTCCTACTGGTAGACGTCTAGATCTTGTGCGAGTGGGGTTTGGGCTCTGATTTCCGGTACCTACCGGACCCAGACATCCTCGCTACCAGGTCCTCGGGATCGGTACCGATTTCTTTTTCTTCATCTTGGCATCCGTCGTGCAAGGGAATCCTCGTAATTAATCGTGGGCACCTGCATCTTCAGATATTCCAAAACCTCCAATGGTGAGCTGCATCTTGCCGCTTGGATATGATCAGAGACATGCCTCCTGTGAAGGACGAGGTAGTCGCTCCACAGAAGATCTGACAAGTGTTCCAGAAGTTTTCCATGCGTTGCGGCCCGACTTGCTTTTGCAAATTCAAATCAGACTTTGATCGACAGGTCTGGGTGCGTCATTCGGAGATAGTGTAGCTTGCCAAGAAACAGCCTGCCTTGAACTTTCAGTATTGTTCGTCGTTGCGATGTGTTAGCGTTGGTGTCTCTCCTGTTCTTGGCAGTCCGATCACTAGTGCTTGTCGAGCTTGTGTCTTTCGGGAACGTCCAACCCTCCAAAACTTCGGAATCCGGGTTGTGGGGGCAAGCAAGAGTACTACAGAGTATTATGGTAGTAGAAGAATGGAAACTAGAAACTAGTCCTCCTTGAGGTACGCGTTTGGGGTGGCCCAAAAAGACATGGATGTTCCGAGGTGCTTCGATCGGGCTGTTGTTGCTATAGACTAGATCGAAAGAAGAAAATCTTGATTATTATTCACCAGTAAATAGCTTGTCGATATAATGGCGAGGTGGGTATACCTTTCATAGAGAAGTGGGCTTCATTTAGAAACAAACGAGCTAAGCTATGCTTCTGGAAATTTGACAATGAGTATCATATTCTAGATTGGTTGCAAACATGAACATTGACGGATAGCTTTGGCATTCTTTTAATCGCAGACTGCGGTTTTTTACTGCAGTCATTGTGATGGCGCCTCAAAACCTCCATCAATTTGGTCAGGGCGCAGGACAAAAGTATGCTTGACGTCTTGTCCGAATCCTTGCACCAAGCTAGCGATGTCATGTTATGCTGCCCATGTATGGAATGACTCGACCGTGAGGGAGGGAGGGCTGTGTGTTGAGCTGCCAAGTGCCTAGTGACACCTTGACACCTGCTGTGCCTTGGACAACTGGCCTCGTTGGCCTACTGCCAGCAACATGAACAGTTATATTATTTGAAAGTATAAATAATGGGGAACGCTTTACTATGCTGGATCGTTCGGGTGAACTGTGACAAGACCAGTGGTTAGTGAATGGTCCGTAAGCCTCATTGAGCAAAGTGTACCGGTTCGTCCGCTATTAGTGTCACCCGCCGCCCCGATAGCGTACCGAGACGCGACGCTTCTCGCGATTGGCATTCTTGATTCCCATCTCGAGCCTGTGATAGCGTGCGGGGAGGAGCGGACGGGCGAGTAGAGCGCTCCGCGCCTAGCCAGCGAAAAGGGTAGACCGCGCACCGGTGGCCGAGAGATCGTTGACTACGGGCCAACGGGCCGCCAAGCTCAGGGACGCGGCGTGCTTGGCCGTTCATTCAGTGGTCGTAGGGCCGTTCTTGAATCACAGATATTTCATTCACCGCAGACCGTTGGCGCTGTTCTAGCACACTGAGAACTATTTTCTTCTTGTGCTGTTCGTCAAACCTTATCTCCACATCCTCTCGGAAAGCATCATAGAACAATCCAACTGATGGAAAGCTCTCCTACAACAGCCTCAGAATGACTTACAGGCTCGGTACCGAAAAGAGAGCAGATTAAGGTTACGCCTCACTACTCTCACCTTCATGACCGGCGAAGAGCTTTGCCGGCCGAGTGTACTCTGTTCTCCGGGTACTCAAGAGTATCAAGCCTCTACAACCAATTCTAGCCTTTTAAGCTATTTCCAGAGAGCACAGCTACAATCATTCCCCTGCATTAAAGCGACTTTCGGCAAAGTTAATTCAATTGATGTGCCAAACGACATCACCATCACTACAAGACCAATCATCCCTATTCCGTTGTACTAAAATATCTGAGATCACTAGTAGGCAACCTGTGCACCACGAAGCAAGTCGTTATGGTGAAGCAACGTCTATAATGGTGATGAATTGTTATACACAGATAAGGGGCAAGGTTCTCCGATGATCTACCTATTCGCACTCGGCAGAATGACAAGGGGAGAGAAATAATAAAGACCGAAAACGCGTAAGTGCCATAATACGGGAGCCAATGTCTTTGCTTCCCCCAACCAAGGCAGACCGAGACTCTTCTTTTGGATCTAGAGCACCAGAGTGGTCTGGAAGCAATGGTACTATTGGATCCCCCTGAAAGATGAAAAACCTGATGACTGGCCTAAGCAGAGACCTTGCCGTGTTAGGAGGTCTGACAAGCAATCAAACTACTTTGGGCCAGTCGAAGTCGTATGGGCTTGGCTATCGACGTACGGGAAACAGATCCTTCTCCCGTGTTGACCGGAACAAGTCATCGGGCTACGACGAGAGAAAGAGGGTTGAGGTCACTCGCTTGCACTGTGCTCAGCTCGGCACATTGTAAGGAATTGGTGAGTGAGTCAGCGCTGCTGCATAGCACAGAAATCAATTGAAAGGGTCCAGTAAGATTACTGGAGTTGCTCAACTGGGACAATCCGTGTCTGCTTTGACATCGCACAATACCCTCTTCACACCAGTACTTTCCTCCCTCCCGTCAAGACCCGATCAATATTGCCACCGTTCTGCTGGCCCCTTAGGGCCTTGAACTTCTTCCTGATCCACTCCCCGCTCGTTACCTCGTCGTACTCACGACGCGTCTCCGACTGATCAAAACGAGGGCTGTCCAGGACCCGCAGCACCGTATCATCCTCGGGCCGCATGAGGTATGCCAGACTGTAGCGCTCGGGCATCGACTGCCCGTTCACGGGGCCAACACAGTGCAGTGCAGCCTTCAAAAGACCGTTGGTCATGAGGGAGAGGCAGTCGCCAATGTTGACAATGGCGTGGCCGGGGCGCGGTGCGACGTGCCGCCATGCTGCCGGACCTAGTCCATTGTCGCGGGTACTCGTCGTGCCCGCCGGCGGCAGGACCTGAAGCCCCGGCGTGGTGGAAAAGACAAATGTGAGGCTGCCGAGATCCGTGTGCGGCGTCTGCGGTACGCAAGCGGCATCCGGGTCGGCGTGATACTTCAGCAGGCGCAGAATGTCGGGAGAAGGGCGTGACAGGCCCTGGAAGTCTTCAAATCGCTGACCCGCAGGAAGTGAGAGAGAGCTCGACAGCGAGCCCAGTATCACATGCGCGGCAGCTTGAAGCCCTCGAAGCAGACTACGTAGGGCACCAATGCTTCCGGCAATCACTGGTGGGTATGGGAATGGATCTTCTGAGAGCTGGAGAAGCCCGTTGCGTGGGAGCTGGTGGAGCGAGTGAGCATTCTCCCTCTTCTGATTGCATTTTGCTCATCAACACTTACTACCCAGCTCTCGAACCCATCGCTCTGGCCATCCTTGTTCACGATATTCCGTCCCTTCGGCTTGTAGCCGTTGACCTTTAGTTCCGATACCTTGTCGACATCAAAGAGGGTCTTCACGTCGAGAGGATAATTAAAGAGGTCCTCAGCCAACTTCAAAACAGACTCCACGTCGTCCAAAACTCCTGCGAGGCTGGACTGGGTAAAGTCTACGAAAAAGAAGCCGTCTTCCATGCATGCTTGAAGCAAAACGCTCTGCTCCGAGGCCGAACCCGACTGGAGCTTGTCCAAGGATAGTGTGCGAAGCTGGACGAGGCTCTCCGTGGCGAGGTTCGACTCTTCTGAAGACGTAGGTGCTGACATGTTGGCAGAGAATAGACATCCGACGATGGTGTCGCAGACGCACACTCCCACGAGAAGACACGATGGCATCTGAATAACCATGACATCGTGAGAACAACTGCCGAACTTTTAGGCATCAGGACCCACGCGATAACACCATGATCTGTCCAGGGGCAGAGCGCCAAGACTACACCGAGTCGAATCAAGCAATACACGGACCGTGCTGCTTCTGACGCATCGTGAGCGATAAGAATTGTTACATTGGTAAAATTATGTAACATCGGGTGCAGGAGCATAAATGTTTTATTCACCACGAAACTTACACGAGAAGGAGATGTGAGACCAGATCTCGAGCGCCGTCAACATTTGCGAAATTGTTCATTTACTTTGGATATTGATATCCTCCTTAGTGGCAGGCTTCGACAGAGCCCAGGCCACTGCTCCGTCCATAATCTTGTTCCAACGCTGTCGAGCTTCGCTCAGCTCTGGAATGGTCGCAAAGGCATGCGGCAGGCCTGGAAACACGTGTACATCTGTTGGGACACTAAAGACATTTCAGTCAGCCCTGCTTGACAGGATCATCCCGTAGCTCACAGTACACAACTTACCCAGCTTCAGTCAAGGTCTTGGCGTATAGCAAGCCCTCATCTCTGAGAATGTCCATGCCCGCCACTGCGACTACCGTGGGTGGCAGTCCTCTCGCTTGTGAGGCCGAAACATAGCCTGGGTTCAAACGAAGGTCTTCTTCGCGTGGATCCGCGATCTGTAGTACTTTCTTGGACGGCGATGATTAGTTATAAAGGAACAAACAACCTAGACGAAAGGAATACGTACTGTGATCATCTGAAAAGTAGACATAGGCAACAATGGCGCGTCGCAATGTTGTTGCAGAGAACAGACGGCAGGGTCTTTGAATTTTTTAAGAATAGGCCCGTAGCAGGAAGTGTTAAGCAAACACGGCGCCATGAGTATTTGGCCTGCAATGGGTGGGCGGGACACAGAAACCTGGCCCAAATGCTTCTCGAGCACAAAGGACGCTGCCAGGTACGCTCCGGACGAGATACCCCCTACAAGCACCCGCTGGGGGTCGCCGCCCAAGTCATCGATGTGATCATGAAGCCATTCGAACGCATCATGGGTATCGTTCCACGCGGTAGGATACGTGTGGTCGGGAATATGCCGATAACAGACGTTGAGCACGATGACGCTGCTGTTGACGGCAAGACGAGAGCAAGTCGCGTCTTCGGAGTCGACAGTTCCAGTGAGAAATCCGCCGCCATGTAGATATAGGAGCACCGGAGGCGTTTCCTTCGTGTCGGCATCTACTGGCCGGTAACTCCGAGCCTCGATAGTCGATTGATCTCGGGTGGGAATGGAATGGTCTTTTATCTGGACCAAAGACGCCCAAGACTTCATCTCATCGGCAGAGCGTTGCTCACGTCCAAAATTCATATACTCCCTCATCCCATTCAAAGATAGGCCTGGCGGAGGTGCAGGCACTAAGCTGCCCACTTTGCGCCATTCCTCACTGGGCGTTCCGTACTGAGAAAAGTCAGTCATGGCTGGAAACGCAGCGTTGGATCGATGTCGCTGTCGAGATGCGGTCACAGGGCTTAATGTCTGACTTGGCAGATGAGCAGATCCCAAATGTAAGTAAATAAACCCGACAAAAAGGATGAAATTGTGAGAAGGCTTTCCAATGCGTTTTATAAGAAATAGTTAATTCGAGATGAAGGGGCTGTATCTGCATGCACTCATGCAGTTGGTACCACACTTTCAATTGACCCAGTAATACGTCTCGACAATTCTGATGATGACCCACAGCATAACGATGTCACATGCCAATGAGAAACAATAAAAAATATTTTCGAGGTTTTATTTCGAGATTTGAACACTGGGTCTTCAAGTTTGAAGAGGTTATCCTTGACTTTCTACCATTCGACCACCGTTCTATTGCCCGAAGGCGAAGGATGATTACTTGTTGGCCCTTCTAAGTCTGCATTGACTTCCCTGGCTGAGCAACGGCGATACTGCTGGACGCAACCGAAGAAATTGGATTTGGTAACTGTGGTAACAGACCCAAGGCAACCTCATGGCTGTTATACAAGTGCTGGTTCTGTAGTACTCGGCTCGGGATAGTAGCTCTCGGATGAGACCGCTCACAAGGGATGACAACAATAAAGCTGAGCATTCATAACCGAAGAGGCCCCTTCACGATTGCGAGATTTGCAATACTACGTGTTTCATTTCAGTGTCTACGTCCCCTATAGTCTCAATCCAGCTCACGGGAGTTCAGACTTTTGCTCTCGAGCTTCCAATCCTGCCATGATCAGTTGCGCCAGACTTTGCACGCTCGTATTCTTGTCCAAAAGCTTCACGAACGGGACGTCAACCTCTAGCGCGTGGAAGATGGCGACGCGAAACTCGGCCGCCAGCATGGAGTCGATGCCAAACTCGCCCAGCTTCTGCTCTGGCCGCAGCTGTTCTGCCGGCAGCAGAATCAAGTTGGAGATCTTATTGGTCACGATCGCCTGCACGGCATTCAAAGCCGACGTGGCGGACCCTCCTGACGCGAGCGCCCTGGCGACCTCGTATGGCAGCTTTTGATGGGCGGCGGCGGTGGCGACATCGCGACCCGAGCCGCGCGTGCTGCGCTCAAAGGCCGCGGCCAGCAGCGACGCCCGGGGGTCCGCGAGGACGTGGTTTCCGCCCTCGAATCCGCGGTCGCGCTGCTTCTTGAGTCCGGAGAACTCGATGCCCGTCAGGATGTGCGCGCCGACGAGGCCATCGTAGTGCGGCGCCCAGGTGGACGGCGACTGGTGGGCGATGGCAAGGTCCAGTATCTGGAGCAGCTCGCCCTCGGTGATGGAGGTGATGCCCTTGCGCTTCAGCAGAGCCTCTATCTCCGGGTGCTCGTGCAGGTAGCCAACCTCCGCGATCATTCCGTAGCCGATGGAGATGGCCGGTCGGCCGAGGCGGTTGCGGTAGCGCGAAAAGGCGTCGAGGAACGAGTTTGCGGCGCAGTAGTTGCTCTCGGTAGCCGTTCCAACGGAACCGGAAATCGAAGACGTGAGAACGAAGAAGTCAAGCTGCGAGTCGCGGCCTTCCTTCTCTAGGGCATTGTGCAGATTCCATGACCCGCGCACTTTGGGTGAAATACTGGTGTGCCAACTGCCATGGGACATGCTGCTCCAGAGAGCCTCGTCGAGACCCATGGCCGCGTGGATCACACCCCCGATCGGGAGTGGAGCTTTCTGGATGCATTTCTCGACATCTTCGTAGTTGCTCACGTCGCCTTGGACGACTTCAACGTCGGCACCTTGCCTGCGGAGTTCATCGACAAGAAGCCTCGCTGCTTCCTTTTCCAGCCCAGATCGTCCAAGGAACACCATACTTCTGGCACCTTGAGAAATCATCCATTTTGACATGCTGCGGCCGAGACCACCGAGGCATCCAATCATTAGGTAGCTCTTGTTGGGCGAAAATGTGGTTTGGTATCTCCGGGGCTTGACACGGATGCGGTCCTCGCCGTCCTCGAACGAGACTGCTACCTTGCCCACACGGGTCCCCAGTGAGAAGTGCCGGAATGCCTGTGTGATCTCAGATGCGCGGAATATCTCGATGGGAGAGCATGGATTGGCAGTGCCATTTCGTATCAGATTCATACTCTCCACCAGGAGGCTCTGCCATAGCTCGTTATGTCCTCGCTTCTGGGAGTAGAAGAGGTTGCTGAGGTCAAAAGCCATGAGAGATAGGTTCTTTTGAAAGACAGCCATGTCTAAAGACGCATGGTCGAGGATGTCGCGCTTTCCAATCTCTACAAAGCGACCAAAATCGGCGCATGCCTCGAGACTGCCTCGTAGCAGCTCACCAGTAAGAGAGTTGAGTACAACGTCTACTCCCCGTCCACCCGTTGCATCCATGATGGCAGAGAGGAACGAAGTATCGCGAGAGTTGAATATTCGCGCCGGATCGAGACCAAACTGTGTAGAAAGCAGCTCCTTCTTCGAATCGTTACCGACCGTGGCGAATATTTCGGCTCCGATATGCTTCGCTAGCTGAATCGCAGCGAGGCCAACGCCGCCAGCGGCAGAGTGGATGAGGATCGACTCGCCAGGCTGGAGATTTGCGCGGTGAATTAAACCGTAAATGGCCGTAGAGAACACAATTGGGATTGTAGATGCAGTGGTGAAGTCCTCGTCGTCCTGCAGCTTACAGACTGCCCACTGAGGTAGACGCTCGTGAGTCCCGAAGTGGCCTGGTGCCATGGCGACAACACGATCCCCAAGCTTAAGACCCGTGACCTCCGAGCCAACATCCACAATTACTCCAGCGCATTCGCAGGAACATGATACGCCCTTAGTGTCGACCTTTGCTCCCAGAACGTAGAGATCCTTGGCATTCATGCCGACGCTTTTCACCTCCACCTCGACATGATCAGCCGGGAGCGGCTGAGTCTGCTCTTGCGGAATGAAGTGAATCGTGTCCATTTGACCTGGTTGGGATATATGCAACTGAGAACGACCTGCCTTTGCAATCGGCAGCTCAAGAATACCTTCGTCTTGCTTCAAGCGAAACTGGGCGTTCAGCTCGTTGAGGGGTTCCCATCGAGCCGAGTGGATCGTCTGTCCTTTCTGACTCAGTTCGAACTCCGGGTTGTCGTCCTTCAGCAACTGATCCATGATGTTGCAGGCATTATGAGCTGTGATGTCCGGATTGGCAATTGTGTCATCAACGTCAAATACTGCAAACCGCAGCGACGGCTGTTCGAGCATCACAGCGCGAGAAAGGCCAAGTACCGGCGCAAATTCTGGCCGCATCCCCGCCATGAAGTCTGCATGGCATACCCAGAGGATGATTGAAGCGCGATCCGTCATCTTCTGGACGAGACGCATGTTCTCCTCGCTGATGGTGCTGAGCATTGGTTCCTCGGATTCAAAGGTCGAAATCACAATGGATCGTGACGGGATGGTAGTGTCGTTGACTTCGGATAGCTCAAGCAGAGTCACAGCATACCCAAAGTAGGCCATCATAGCTTCATGGATCTTGGACTCAAGTGCAGACCTCTCACTCGTTCGGCATACCTTTACTTATGTCAGCCAAGATTCACATTCGTTATGAACAAGAAACAATACATACCATGACCACATCATGTTTCTTCTGCTCTCCCTCCTGTCCTATCTTTTCAATCCGGGAAATTTTGACGGAGTTGTGTGTAGTCCCGGTGATAACCTTGGTATTAGGTCCGGACAACTCGCCATCATTGACACTCTTGCCAGTGATGAGAGTTGCGGGTATAGCCATCCAGTCCTTGATGCCAGCTGGCAGATCTTCGAGACTACAAATGAGATCATATTTGTTCTGGGTTAGAATCACCTCGTCTGTAGCATCACTGTCTTCTTCATCCAAGATCATCTCACGGCCACGGAGTTCTCCTTTGACGAAAGTGGCCCGCGAAAATGTCTCGAAGCGTTGGAAAGGCGATCCCGCCGCGAGAAACTCCGAAAGAATACTGATCGTATCTGTGTCCGCGTTCAAAAGGAGTACATGGGCTTTGGGGTTCTTGTGGGCGTATAGATCCACAGCAGCTGCCAGCTGTACCAGTGACTCAGGCACAACCCTGTTGCCGAGCAAGGTACGAGCAACATAGTCCGTGTACTCGGTAAGGACCTGGCTGGCACCTGCGTCCATGAGCATGATATCTGGTTTCCAAGCCACGCGGCACAATGGGTTTCGCTGCTCGGGAGATTCCTGCTGCGTATTTCCTTGGTACGCGATGCAGCGTGCGCCTTCCATACGGATCAGAGTCTCGCCGGAGGTGTTGTAGAGCTCAGCCTCAATGTTGACTGTCCCAAAGCCGACGGACGTCGATCTCGAGTCGATCACAAAGGCATCTCGGCGACTCAGGTCCAGCAGCCCAGGGGCTGATATGAACACCTTGTCCATCTGTACAGGGACAGTCGCACGCAGTTTGTGAACCCAGCCCCCGGTGGTCGCCACAAATGCAGTCTGTAGCATGGCGTCGATACTGATGGGATGCGCAATATACCGGTCAAACCCATCTCCCAACCCACGGAGCAGGCCAGTGGTAGCCATTGCCACATTGGCCTGTCTTGCACGGTCGCAGTATATCTCTTCCATTACAGCGAAATGAGGCCCCCAATTGAGTCCCTCCTGGGTGAACTTGTCGTACCAAACCCGTGTGGCCTGCTGCTCCATGGTGTCCTTGGTCAGATTTATGGTCCTTGGCAAAGCCAGCACCTTCTTGGGGAAGCCCACGAGTGCAGTCATGTGTGTTGTAGGGCGCGAATCCTCGGCGGCGATTGATGACACGGTGAATTCCCACCACTTGTCAGACTCCAGGGTGGTGGTAATGCGACTCCTTCGCATCTCGGTGATGACTTCGAGTTGTGGCCGATTCTCAGCGTGGAAATCCATGACAGTGAGAAAGTTTAGCTGGCGCATTTCAACCCCTGGACAGTCATCGAGGTCGATGTCATTCACTTGGCACACTGCCTCAGCTGCCATTGCTATGTATGCCGCAGCCGGGAACACGATGGAAGGGCCGAGGCAATGATCCTTGAGCCATAGTAATTTGTTCACGTCGACGATGTTACGCCATGTGGTTGTCAGCTTGCTAGCTCCGGGGATCTGAGAGCCAAGCAAGTCGTGTCGAGGGAAAGGGCGATTGCGAAACTCGGTCACAGCTCGAGGCTCAGTCCATAGTATCGGTGCTGTATAATCCCATTGGTAGTGGGGAAGTTCAGTGAGGACGCGGCGCCGTGGCGATTCAGAGGCCAAGTCATCCGGCAGTATGTTCTCCAGAGCCAGATCATCATTCCCTCGTAAGAAGAGAGACCCGACCAGGGACAGTAAAGTAACCGCGGAGTCCTTGCCCCGGATAATAGCGGAGTTGTAGGCGTAGTAGCCTGAGTCTCGGGACTCCGAGGCAGCGACTTGCTTGATTGGAAGTTCAAGAGCAGAGTGAGGGCCCAGTTCCAGCAGGTGATGCGGACCAAGCCCAAAAACGCCCTTGACTGCATCATCAAATCGCACGGGAGACTCCAGATTTGCCCTCCAATAAGCTGGGGTTGCCATTTCACCCTGATCTGACTCGCTTCCGGTGACCGATGAGATGAAATGGACATCAGAAACGCATCTGACGTCTCCTTCAGCTGCACTCTTGCCTGTCTGCTCAAGGTGAGCATGCCAAACTCGCTCAAGTGATTGCTGATAGATGTGGCCAATCTCCGCCATATGTTTGGAATGGTACGCCTTGTCGTTAGTCGCGAGCTTCCGCGCGAACGTACCCTTGGCCTGTAGAATGGCCAGCAGTTTGTCAATCGCGTCTGGATCACCACTCAAAGTAGTGCTCTCGGGAGAATTGAAGCATGCCAGCGATACCTGCTTTGTCAAATCATTGTCGGAAATGACGGCCTGCGCAGCTTCTTTGCCGAGACCAACTGCTATCATGGCGCCCTCCCGTGCATTCTGCGCGACTGTGCGGCCACGGAAGTAGGCAGCCATGATAGCCTGATAGGAGCTGAGATGGCCGGCAGCATAGGCTGCGCCAATCTCTCCTGAAGAATGCCCAATGACCACCTTGGGCATGATTTTCCATTTTCTGAGTAGGTCGACCAGTGCAACCTGTACGGCTGTGCAGATGGGTTGAGATTTCTCAGCTAGATTGATTTCGCTGTTCTCGGCCGGAGCAAGAAGTGTGTCCGCCAATGTCCAAGCAGGCCTGTCTTCGGGGGTGAGGCTAGCGAGGCAGGAATCCAGATATTGAATAGACTCTCGGAATCTAGAATACTGGTGGAAAAGCTCGCTGCCCATACCCGGCCATTGAGCTCCCTGTCCTGTAAATACGAAAGCGAGCGGAAGTGCTCCGGCTCCGGATGAGTTTGTGATCAGCCTTGTGGGTTCCATGTCTTCAAGCAGGGTAGATGGGCTGGCAACAGTGAAGCCTCTGGTGGCAAGACGAGACCGGCGGCCATTTAAGGTATATGTCAAATCCCTTAGACTTGTGTGATTAGATGAGATATGGCTGGCAATACTCTTGACCAGCATGTCCATGGAGTGCTCTGTCCGGCTCGAAAATGTGAGAAGCACTGGGCTAGGCTGTCTAGATCCATTTACAGCGATCTTTCCATTGCTGCTGCCATTGATGAAATGGTCCGTTGGGGTGTTGTTGCAGTCGTCTGCTCTGGAGTTCATTGGCCACGCCTCAAGAATTGCATGTCCATTTGCGCCGCCGAATCCAAATGAGTTGATGCTAGCCCGAGGAGTACTGGATTTCGGCCACGGTCTGTTCTCCGTTACAATATCAAGGTTCCACTCATCAAGCTTGATGCTGGGATTGATATTCTTGACGCCGATGGTTGCGGGGATCTGGCCGTGCTGGAGAGCAAGCACCAGTTTGATGATACTTGAGAGGCCACTGGCACCCTCGCTATGTCCTAGATTGGGTTTTATACCACCAACTGCGGTTGGGATCCCCGTTCTGTGGCGAAAAACACGAGATATTCCCTCAAGTTCGATCGGGTCGCCGACTTTGGTGCCGGTCCCATGGGCCTGTATGTAGTTGCGCCTAAGCGAACTAGTCCAATGGTGCGAGATTGAGTATCATCCACTTACCTCGACATAATCGGTTTCGCTCGTGGGAAGTCCCGCCCTTCTGTACGCAGCTCTGATGACTGCTTCTTGGCCATCGACACTGGGTTGTACGATACCAGGGGTGCGACCGTTGCTAAGATATCATTTTTCAGCCATGCTGCAAAATTCCTTGTCGACACAGAATGTATGAAGTGGAACCCGTATTCCGTTCCGAGAGGATGGACGAACAGGGAAATGCTTGGGGATGACTGATTCAGTACTTACCCATTGATCGCGGTACCCCGAATGACGCAGCGAATTGGATCGCCATCTCTCTCGGCGTCGCTGAGTCTCTTAAGATATAGTGATGACACACCTTCTGCTCGTCCATACCCATTGGCCGACTCGTCGAATGTATGACAGATTGAATCCGGAGACAAAATGCCGGCTTTGACGGCAATCAGCTGTTGTTCTACCGATTGGATCAAATTAGCGCTCGCAACGACCGCCCCGTCGCAGTCGTGGGCATCGAGAGCCAGGCAAGCAAAGTGCAAAGCGTACATGGACGACGAACATGCCGTGTCCAGCACGACAGATGGGCCGCGAAGATCGAAGCAGTGCGTGACTCGATTTGACAAAATGGTCATGCCAGAACCCGTGGCACTATACCGTGAAAAGTACTCTGGGTCTTTGTACTGCGTGAGCATGTAGTCATTCGTGAAATTTCCTATGTAGACGCCAGTCTTGGAGCCCTGAATCCGTGACAGCGAAGCCCCAGCATTCTCGAATGATTCGTACACAACTTCCAGCAGCTTCCTTTGTTGAGCATCCATGGACGATGCCTCGAGGTTGTTGATGCCAAAGAAGGCATTATCAAATGCTCGTGAGTCCTCTTGAAGGAAATAACCGCCCGTGGAGTTGATGCTCCCTGGCCGCTCAGCGTTTGGATGATAAAAACCATCCGCATTGTAACGCGACTTGGGTACAGCACAATGGCCAGACTTGTTCTCGATCAGGAGATTCCACAGATCAGATGGCGAAGATACATGTCCGGGTAGCCGACAACCTGGGATTATGGTGAGAATTCAATTGGTGTCAAAATATGAACAAATCAGAACATACCCATACCCACGATCGCAATGGGTTCATGTTGAACACCAGGATCGGGTTTTGGCGTATCAATATCATTGCGATACGACGCCATCATAGAATGTGAAGCAATGCCGCGCTGTAAATTGGACAAAGTAATAATGAGTCCCGGTCTGACTCCGAAGACAAAATGGACATCAAGTTCACACTCAAATGACGTTCTTTCTACAATAGTGTGGCGAGTATAATCTAGCTGTGCCGCGAGACAAGGAGGCTATTAATCACTCGACAGTAATACATGGCCAGTATGGCGACGACACAGGGCAATGCAGTTATACAAGTCATTTCTACATCCGGCTAGGCTTGTGAGAACTCATACCATGCCCATCACAGCCATCGATAACGATGGTAGGAGACTCGAATATTCACAAATGCCATGGAGTCAATTTTCGAGAATCACCGACACTCATGGGCTGACTGACAACGTAACGGCCCTCCAGAACCACAAAACACAGGCTGAAAAGTCGGCGTGGGGGCCAAGCCCACTGCAACGGGTTTGTTGGTCCACCTGCGCAAACATCCACAACATAAGCACCAAGAGTAGGCTGCCCCGTAGAACTCCATTCAATTTCCAGAAGGACACCCGATTGCGAAGCCTTCCGGTACAAATTCCTTTACAGCAAGATTTTGTATTCGCGATTGGTCAGAAGCATTACGGATAGAGCGCAGATCGGTGTCAGCAGACCGGTACTTGATTGTGGACGATGGCTGATGCACTGTATTTCTTGCCTACGTTGCCGAGGGTTGCATACAGACTATTTACGGAGCCGACCTGTAAGGCAGGCCTAGCTGCCGATCGCCATGGCGGAGGCTGGCAGAACGGGTCTTGCCTGAGGGTCCCCCGTTCCGTGCCGCACAAATGCATACTCTGTGTACCGGATATCCGACCGATATGGTCCCGGCCGGTACCATACCTCGCGTACACGAAAAGGCACATGTCTCTGCGGAAGAAAACCAGGATCATTATGCATCTTGGTCTCGCAACACTTGGCTGAGTCAAGATGACACACAGCTACGAGGTGCATTCAAATATTATCCCTACTGTTACATAGTATGAGTAGATCGGCTTCTGTAGGGTGGGCGAGGCACTCAAGTACCTATGCTTAGGGCTGTCGCTTTTGCTAACCTTGTAGACCGAGCAGACACCAAGTAATCCAGTGACTACACAGTACGTACGTAGATACACCTTGCCACCATAGGATTCGTTGGCACTTCCTCCAAAGCCCCCAAAATAAGCGGGACTCTCTGGTGCATATTTGTCAATTTGCTCTTCGACACACTCAAACAATCTTTCTTCACCATACACTAGAGATAGACGTTCCTAATGTCCGAATTAGAGCTACTCAGCATGATACAGCGCATGATGAATGCAGTGCCACTCTTCAAATAGTTCCCTGTATCCAACCAAACTACCAGTGATCGTTGAATGGGCCAGAACTGGATCCTAGATAGGATCTCATCTAGTAAGCCAATGTGTGAAGGCAGTGAAGAAACAAGGCCGAGTCGATCATGCAGAGCTTCAAAGGAAATGGGCTGAAGAGCTGATCTTCCTAATATAGGTAGTTTTTTACAGCATCTTGACAGACAAAAACTAACTCAACGGCAATAGACCGGATGTGAACATCTTCAGCATCGTGATCTGCGGTGGGTACCATGTGCGTCAATGTCACAGACCCAGGTGACCGCGGTAGGGGCAAGCCGGTCCCCGGCCAATGGCACAACACAGCCGAGAATCGAAAAAAAGAAACAGAGACAGCGGCAGGGCATGGAAGTGGAGAGCGAAATGAAAGCGGTATGAAATAAATGTAACGCCCGGTGAGTTGGCAGCATCAACTTAAGTTGCCATCCCAGCCATCTGAAGGATCTAGCTTGTCCCCTATCGCGAGTTGCTGTCATCTTGAGTCTGTTTCTCCGCCGGTCATGGCTGCGCAACTAACGGCCGAGGAGGCGAGCCAGACGCTGCAGCCCAACTTGATTGCATTGTGTGTCATTATGCTTACCCTCTCGACCTTGGCTTTGAGTTTGCGCATGTGGTCCAACTACATCAACCCGGCTCACAATTGGTGGTGGGACGATTTCTTCGCGGTCATCACTCTGGTAAGCTCTGATCGAACTCGCCCACGTGAAGGAGAACTGTGCGCTCACATGCAGTACAGCCGTTCATAATTGCAGAAACCGGCCTCATTTTCTGGTGGATCAAGCTCGGTCTCGGAAAACATGCGGCGACCACATCGCCAGACGACCTCGCAAAGGGGCCCAAAATCATCTTCATTGCCGCCTTCCTCTACGACAGCAATATATCACTTCCCAAATTCTCGGCACTCTTCTTCTATCGTCGCATTTTCCAACGCACGAATATATGGTTCACCGCGGCGCTATGGACTGTTGGCATCATGAACGCCGGGTGGCTACTATCAGCCTGGCTTAGCACCGTCTTTCAATGCACGCCTGTCAACGCCGCGTGGGAGACTGTTCCGGGCTCGACCTGTATCTCACAGTGGGGGTGGTTCTTCGGAACGGCAATACCAAGCATGATTATCGACTTGTGCATTCTGATATTGCCTCTGCCATTGCTCTGGGGTCTTCGTGCGAGCCCCGCCCGCCGTTTTCTGGTGGGAGTCGTCTTCCTTTGCGGATACTCGTATGTCTATATTCCTTCTTCGCCACGATTGAGGACCAGTCTAATGATCACCCTTGTTTCCAGCGTCATCGTCGTCTCGATCGGCCGTCTGGTTACTCTCGCGAGCGCAGGCACACATCTCCTCGACGACCTCACGTGGACGACTGTCACATACCTGGAATGGGTGCAATGCGAAGGCCCCATCTCCTTGATATCCGTCTGCCTGCCCAGCATCATCTACCTGACCAAGTCGATCAAGGAAAAGGTCGCGAATAATACGCATGGTACTCGCGGCACATCCAAGACGTTTCGCTCCAGCACCGCTAGCCAGCAAGACCAGTTGGTAACTATGGACGATTATTCCCCGTTGCAACAGTCGAGTTCTCAGAAGCAGGTCAAGAACTATTCACCATTGCATCAATCTTCGCCATTGCAGCAGTCGAGCTCTCCGCGGCAGGTCGAGGAGGGTCTTCATAGACAGGAGTTGGCAGCATAGGGGGAAACAGAAAGGGTATTTTGAGCGTATGGACTATATCTTATTATTGCATGAATTTCAAGACGCATTTTCAAATGGTGTGTTTGAGAGTGCCAGCGACGCGCCGCCGTCAACCACCAACGTGTGCCCATTCACGTAGCTAGAGGCCGGAGAGGCAAGAAAGGCCACTGCGTCCGCCACCTCGCCAGGGTTCGCCAGCCTGCCCATGGGCAAGTCACCGAGCATGGCCTTCTTGACCGCAGGGGTCGCCTCGAGGAACTGGTCCATCATCGGGCCCGAAACGTAGGACGGCGCGACGGCGTTCACGCGGATTCCCCTGCCCGCATTCTCTATAGCTGCTGTTTGCACCATGCCCTTGACCGCATGCTTCGCCGTGACGTAATTGCCGACCCCAGGGAATGCGCCCTCTGAAGCAAGAGACGTGAGTATCACGATTGTTCCCCTGATAGGGGATCGGCCTTCGGCAGTTGTGACGGCGTCTTGTTTATCCATGACACGCAAAGCGGCACGAACCAGCAGGAAGCAGCCGATATTATGCACCTCGTCAAGACCGCGCCAGTCAGCAAGGGACATGTCGCGGATCGGCGTCTGGCTCGTAGCCCCGAACTTTGTGTGGTCGTCAGAAGTTGTGGCAGATCGTAGATGATCAGAGAGACTTACACCAGCGGTGTTAACGAGCACATCGATTCGACCGTGTTGAGCGACGACCTGGGTCATCATATTATCGACACTAGCCTCATCACGCACATCGACATCATATGCACTCGCTTGAAAGGCCTTGTCGCTGTGATGGTTGTCTACACATAAATCTGCGGTTTCAGTGGCGTGGACAAGGTCCAGGTCTGCGCACACCACCACATCTGCGCCGAGAGAAGCCAGCCGTTGAGCTACAGCTCTGCCAATGCCGCTTCCTGTTCCATTTTAGTGTCATACTCGAGATCGTCATTTAGAGATGAAGGACTGACCTGCGCCTGTAACAACGACAATGCCCTGGATATCCATAATCAGTCTTGACTATGCTTTTCTTGCCTCTTCGATTCGAGAAATGCGCACGCTTGGGAGAGGCCTGCGATAGCTGTAGAGCACCTGACAAAGGACGATACTTTCTGCCGATCAATGCTAAATTGAAGACTGGGAAAGAGGGACTGTGTGGACTTTCTACGTGGGCAGTATTAGTGAGGTTTCTATTACAGATTATACATACACATGCCTACTTCAGTAACTTACATGCATACTCTTGACCCTTGCTGCCGACTGCGCCGCTCCCGTTGTACCGTTGCTCCGTAAATAGCTGCCCCCACCCGCCGCCCGCCCCTCACCGATCTGCAATGCGTGATGATACATACCAGTCATACTAGCGACCCGGCAACACGCTTTGGCTACCTTGGAAAGAAGGGCCGTAAAGAACTGGCCACCAAGTTCTATGGGGTGTCAAAAGTCCCTTTTACCGTGTACTTGCTTGCTTTATGATGTACTTCTCTCCATTTGTTCCGCGTTCAAAAAATACCTCGTCCATCCTAGAAGTCAGAACTTGAACAAGGTTAGCAACTTTCCATTTTTGCAATAATCGGCTGGCCACTCGTCCAGTATCACCCAGCCTTAGTATCAAACTGTTATTTGCACCATCTTCCAAACAAGACACCATGCTTTGGCAAGAAACGGATCAAAAGGGTGTCTTCTCGCGACCCATCGGCGAGAATGAGACCTATATCAAGATGGTCGGCGACGCCGGATTGCCACTCAACCGTGAGCATTGGGCCATAAACTCAGCCGCTGCCATTGAGCCTGTTGGGTCATTCGCATCTGCAGATCTCGAGAGTCTGTTCCGACGCGCCTGGGCTCATCTGCGTTTCCAGCATCCGAGTCTGGCGGCGGAGGTCGGCCCTGATGACAAGAGCCTCATATACACCGTCCCAGATGCGGCCGCACTGGAGGAATGGGTCTCCAAGACCTTCAGTGTTTCAGACGCCGAGTCCTCGGCCGACGTGATCCCGACGTTCCAGCCCTCTCCGTACGCCAAGCTGGTGTATATCCCGAAATCCGGAGAGCTTCTCGGCCACACAACGCACTGGCGCACCGACGGGCTTGGTGTCATGCTGCTCCTCGACGCTCTCCTCACCATTGCCTCGCAGCCGTCGCCGCCGGCCGACCCAGTCACGCTGGCCTGGGGCACCGAGACCGGGCGCCTGGCACCCGCCATCGAGGACGCCGCCTCCATACCCACCGAGTCGACACCGGAGCTGCGCGAGCGCGGCTCGGCGCTCGTGTCGACGTTCGGCCACGTCCCGGGCACCGTCGGCATCCCGTACCTGGGCGACAAAGCCACGGTGCCGGCCGGAACCAAGGCCGCGAAGCTCGTGCTCGACGCGGCCACCACGGCGCGCGTCGTGGAGGCGTGCAAGGCGCGCGGGGTGAGCGTCACGGCGGCGTGCCACGCCAGCGTCGCGGGGGCCAACTACGCGCTGGCCGGGGACGCCGAGGAGGACCGCCGCCGTCACTACACCAGCACGGTCCGGTTCGCGCTGCGGCCGTACCTGCCGGAGCCGCACTCGACGCCGGCGTCGGCGGCGGGCCTGTACACGACGGGCTGGATGGTACGCGTCGAACCGGACGCGTCGTGGGAGGACCGGCTGCGGATCTACCGGGACGAGTACCAGAAGGGCATCACGCGCGAGTTCCTCGACTCGCACCGCGAGTACGCGGCGCAGCTGGGCGAGCTCATCGCCAGCCTGTCCAAGGGCGGCAGCACCGACGAGGCCCCGGCCCCGCCCAGCAACGTCGACATCAGCAGCATCGGCATCGCGGAGAAGCTGATCCAGCGGTCCTACGGCACGCCAGAGGCCGGGTTCGAGGTCAAGGGTGTGAGTGTCGGGGTCGAGATCCTTTCTCAACAATCTGTGACATTTGTCTGGACCTTCCGCGACCAGCTGAATTTCAGCGCTGTGTATAATGAGTCGTTTCACTCGGCGGATCAGATGAACAAGTTTGTAGAGGAGGTTAAGAACCAACTTCTTAGTGGACTGGGAGTGCAATCCTAGACCACTAGAATCGAGATGGCAGGCCTAGATTAGTGTCGTTTATACCTCTCACAATTGATACGCTAGGTAACTCGTACTGTGGCTCTGTCTGATTATAACGTGATACCTCGGCAGGTGATGATCTAAATGCAAATCATACGGGCTTACACAATTACCCAGATGTGGTAGATGTCCAATGCTAGAACAATCAGTGCAATAGCTGTTTCGGGGCCTGGCTATCGCCTGGGATTTGTTCATCACTGGGTTGCACAGTTCATTGAACATTGCCCTGTAGAGACAGGGGCTCAGGGGGGACGTTCAATGTTCTTGCCAGGCCACTGCTGGTACTAAATCCAACGGCCAAGCAGCACGATAAGTGATAAGAAACTTAATTGATTCGCGTCTGCGACGCGTTCTACAACACCAGCAGCTTGAGCTTCTTCCTCAATTCATCCTTGAGTAACTGTTACCAACTTGTTTTCTAGTAGCACGGATTTTCTGGCTCTGCTCTGCCGCCATCTCACCTATCTCCCTCATTCACAAATGCTATCTCAGTGTCCAACTTGAACACATCCCCAAGAAAACAAGAGTCATGCGCTACCACCAGGTCAGCAGAGATGGCTTCACGTGTGCATGGGGCCTGTTCTATGCTAATCGTATAGAACGCATCGAAGGCTCACGTCTCCGACAAATGTTCTTGCCAAAGGTCACACCCGAAGCAACTAAGAAGTTGAGACGCAACTTTGGAGATTGCTTTGTCCGGGCTCAATTGAAACACTATGGTGTTGAGTTCGATGAAAGCGAGATTTCTGACGACGGACGTCTCCTGATGCAGAAAGTTCTCGAAGAGGGAAAATGCGACAAAGTCCCCGACGACATAGCCGAGTTGCTCGAGGAGCTGCTCGAGGAGTGGCTTGAACAACTTACTCCCGAGGAGCTCTCTCGCCACCCAGACGGGGTCATGAAGAGATACTTTTTGTCTAATGGTACACCGTGTCGCACCAAAACGACTACAGTTGTGGGCATACCAGTGGCCCTAGATTGCTCGCGGCAGGCCTCTCAAATATAAGAGGCCGCCAACAAGGTCCCGGGACTACTTTACGAAACTTCATCAGGTCCGAAGATCCAAACAATCTTTATGGGCTGGAATCAAGCGGATGTGGACAAGGCAAAGAGACTCGGGGAAGCCAACCAGCCATGGGCCGCCGGACGTGTAAAATTGCACACAGACTACCTCGATACACTCGAGGAGGATCACACCCACCAGCGCTCTCCTCTGGGCAGATACCTGATTTATTGCGACGATATTGAAGAGAATTGGCCTGCTTATACAGACAGCTTGACCCTTGACATCCATCGGACTAGATCTCCTGAAGTTTTTAGAGCCAACTTTGACTTCGGAATACGCGAGGGGGTGATGCTCATGAGCGTGAGAGCAGCCGCTCTGGCCGATTATGAATTAGGAGCGGATCACGAAGCTGATAGCAAGGATTGGGACGAAAACCGTGACGACAATGTTGATGGCGAAGACGAAGTTGACTACGACGAAGGACAAACAAGGGGCGCAAAGCGGAAAGCCGATGCCACCAGGAGCCGAGGAAGGCCGCCAAAGAAGGTCAAACCAGCACCAGCGGAACGCCCGTTTTACATGATGAAGTCAAGGTGTCGTGAACTTCCAGCGGGCGCGATCTATCACGAACCCGAACTAGGGTGCATTACTTTCGATGACGAGAGTCTGGCCAGTTTCACTGCAAGAGCCACTCTTCCTGGGGTAGGTGGGTGGCTGGAATTCACGGGGCTGAAGGTTTCCGACCTTCCTACCTCTACCAGACTTCAGTGGAAAGACTATTCCTCCGAATGGGCATACGAAGGTGCGATGTATGGACGTTGGCGTTAGCGCGATTGAAGTGGTTGGTTCATCCCAAGATGATGCTTTTCATGTCATGTTGCCGTTGGCTCCGTTAATATGAGAGACTAGAAAAGGAGTCACTTGATACTGGGGGCTTTTGTATGTGTTTTTGACGGAAAAGAGCACTTGCATCTGACATCAAAGTCAACTTGAGACTCGACATTCCCTGACATTCACCGGCTTATTCCCCTGTACGCTGTCACATATAAATTTACGATTGTTTCGAGGCAACCATAGTGCACTGCTCATGGAAACCTGTGGCAGCGAAAAAGTGATCTCAGCTTAGAGCTGGCGGCAGTTAGTCCACCATATTCTTGAGCCTTGATCGAACATGTATGTATCTAGTAGCTGTCGTCACTCAAATCAAGCCGTACGCAAGTACTTTGCTATCTTGCTAGGCAACTTATGGCATTGCATGCTTTTATACATTATGTTTTACACTCGAAAGAGAACGGACGGCAAGAGACAGAACTCAGAGTTCAAGGCATATAGTCAGTAAAATCTCTTATATACACCGAGTCATCGCAGTGAGATTCCATACTCGAATGAGATAACTACGCCATTCTCCAAAAATGACACTTCAGCACCATAATTGATATCTCTTGACCATAGAGATGGAAGCATGGACTTAGATCAAGATTCAGAACATATGACAGCCTGCCCGATGGCTGCACGCTTGTTTTATGTCTTGAATGGTTCATACGTGTTATTTTCACTTTCATATAAATCCCTGTGGCTTGCAGAACGTCTGTCACTGAGCTGGCATATTGTTAAAATGACGCCAGCACACATAATTGCCAGTCCCGAGGATATAAACGAACAATTTCTTGTAACTGATTACTGGCCAGGTGTGCTGCTGTACGTAATAGGGGTATCATAAAGTCAATTCGCATCAACGCACCAGGAAGATTGGCATGCAATTGCATAATGATCCAAAAAGTCTCAGTCATGGAACTTACCATCTGTGCGGAATCTCTCCAAGAAGAGGGTTTACTAGATAGACTTTGGCTGGTGTGAACACGCAATTTTACCGAGTCTGTTGTCTCTCCTTATCACTGACTCACTCTTTAGTGGCGGTCTTGAATTAACAACCTGTAGTTTGCGTCTCAGAACCGTTGCGCTATCGTAATGGGCAGTGGGCTCAGAAGACAGGTATGAGACAGGCCCTTCAGCCTTACCAGGACATGATGCAACAAGGAAAGTTGCCAAATTCGACTGCGCAAGGACATGGCTCTCTCTCCGCAGATTCAGAGAAAGTGATGTCGCACTCTGCATAAACTTTACCAATATCAAGTTCTAGAGCCATGAGACAGACAGCCGAGCCGCGCGGGGTCGTGTCCGCACAAGCAGACCTCTCCTTGGAGAATCAGGAAAGGAGAAAGCCATACACATCACTCCAACACGTGTATGAATGAGAGCAATCAATACAAGAGAGAGCTGCGCATAAAGCATGTTCTATTCTCCCGTGCCGTGTCCACCTCTCAGGAGCACAGGCGTCAAACCCACCAGCGCAGAGACTCTGGGCAACATGGCCATTGGTCGGCGACTATAGAAACGAAAGGGTGCGGTCCGTGGAATCCCATCTCGCGATCCTGCCGCTCCTACGGGATGAGTTCGCTTGGGGCTCTTGAACATGCTCGACACCGCGAAGCAAAGAGACTCTGCGGGCGGGGTCTGAAGGATGAGAAGAACGTGTGGCATCGAAACGTGCCGAGATTCTTGATATGGTTATCCGGCTTCCCGCAGGATCTCCTCGCTTTGCCGCTGTCGATATGCCGTGCGAGTATAATCGGCGTGTTACCCCTAATAAGCCCCAACACAGGTGCTCATCTTGGCATAATGCTACAAACTGTGTCGAAGGAT
Source organism: Pestalotiopsis sp. NC0098 (assembly GCA_022432395.1). NCBI lineage: Eukaryota > Fungi > Ascomycota > Sordariomycetes > Amphisphaeriales > Sporocadaceae > Pestalotiopsis > Pestalotiopsis sp. NC0098. Next base: position 370,221 of record JAJKLJ010000005.1, on the reverse strand, counting down.
AGATGGATGACTCGGATTTTGATAATGCTAGCATCAAAACTATCACCTCCATGCTGGAAACTTCACATTTCAAGGGTCGGGTACATGAGTACATGGCAGGCTCGCCTCGGGGAAATTAGTAGTGCAACTAATAATGATCGCCCCATGCATACTTTCACGGGTGCTAGTCACGATAACGGTGAGCTTGTCTTGATCATGTTTGTTGTTTCAAGCTCAGTCTCCCGGGGCCCTCCATGTTGGGGAACCATTATAATCACCGTATTATACATACGTATGTTAAAATAACCGCTGCAAAAGCCCCGCATCTTTGGAAAATGGAGCGCACGTGCTGTGCGCGAGCCCGGCAGAGAGATAGAGAGAGGGCAGCATCAGGTCAATCGGGGTTGCAGCACCGTTGCATCGTGATCTGTGCTCTGTGAGAGGGCCTCACGTCCTCGCAAATGCCGTGGCCGTCGATGAGATGAGGCCATGCGGCGGAAAACGTGGGCAGACTACATGATGCACTGAGAGCGATTGAGGTGGATGGATGGATGGGCGATGATGGATCTCTGCCGGACCAATGCTCGAACGGCGGAAGTGGGCGACCGATGGGTTTGGTTTCTGACATGTACTTCGGACTGCTGCATCTGCGATACGTTGTGCGTTGAACCCTTGTCGTCTATTCAGAGTGCAGTGGACAATCCAATGTCGGCGAACTTACCGACCTTGCGACTCGGCATAGGGCCAACGCGTTCGAGATGAGGATCAGCCCTTGCTTCATGATATCCTTTGCAAACACGAAAACGCAGAGCCTCGATGCAGGGATTTAGAGACACTGTATTATGATAAGGCAAAACCATAATTTATGTCTGAGGAGCCTCAGGTGGCTCGCGCCTAATCTGGAGCAGAAATCTACAGCTCAGAACGAGTGCCGATCCGTAAGAAGCCAATGCGTATTATTCTGCGACTTTTACGTTTGCCCACGGTGAATTGAGTATGATGAGTCAGCTGCTTAATTGTTCAAACGATAAAAGCAAGAACCTCCTTGAGCATCGAGGCGTCATTGCGAGGAAAAGAAACAAAACCTAGAGTTTATTGCATGGTTGATGGAAGAATCCATTGCAATGTTTCAATATACCAATGTGAGTTCGTCGTCGAAAAGTGATTTGTAGGCTCCTTTTAGGAACCAAATCATCTTGCTTCTCATTCACCAACGGCGTATTCTGTGCAGGGCACTCTGTATATAGAAGTTGTCGTTAGGGCAAAGTCGACCACGGCAAAGCGTCTGGCCTTTTCGATCCTGGATCTTCCGCGGATCAAGCTCCTCGGAACTGAATAGATTTCTTTTTTCAATTGTGATAGATACCGATCGCTCTCTTTGGAGAAGCGCGCTGGCGAAAAGAAACGCGACAGAACTTCGGCAACAGTCGAGTGGCTCGAATCGTCTGGTCTTGTTCCGGACTAAACTGCTTATAGCCCATGTGGCGCAAACCAGCAGCGTCCGAGGGGCGGCACGAGCTGCAGGTAACCCGAAAGCAACGAGAAACCAGAAACGAGCATCTCGTCCCATCTTGATCTGGCGGAGGATTTGCCATGGCCTGCCTCGCCTGCTGCTGCGATGCACAGTGTCTGCAATGTATGGTGAAATTGGTTGCTGCAGGAGTGGCATCATATCATGGGCTGGGGACCAGGCTGGATTGGCTGTTCTCGAGCCTGTGCCCTGAACGTGGAGAAGACCCCCGGACAGCGCAGGGAGCTCGGGGTTGCTGGAAGGTTGACGAGAGCGCCATTGCCCATTGCGCAGTGCTTGTATCTACACCGTCAAGCCCGTTCCGGCTGGCCTGGACGTAATGGGTTAGGTAAAACGCTCTGAACCTTGAAAGTGTGAACTCGTGCTCTCTTCCCAGATCCACGGACCACGGCTTCGTGATTTCGTGATGTGTGCTGGACTAGTAATGCCCTGATGCCCAGTATGGCTGATACCCAGCGACGGGCACCATCAATTCGTTGCGGATGTTGCGAGTATCGTCGATCTATAACCATGTAGGACCTCGGTCTGCAGGATGATATCTCAGGGATGCTGGGCATAAACAAGGCATCGATCCCTCGGCCTCTCACTGATTCGACGAGAACCTTTCCAAGGCTAAGACGACGACGAGAGGAAGGGGAAGACGGTTCCGGATTCCTCTGGGTGGTGTCTGCCGTTTGGAAGGGTGTCTTGCCTCTTTGAGACTGGCGTATTCGACGAGGACCCTGGTCTCGCTACTAGCTCTGTACTAGCACCACTGCTGGCCCTGGCCCTCAAGCAGCAAAGCTCCAGTGCGCAGCATCTCATCCAAGATGACTGCGAAGTCTGAAGGTGCCTCGTCCCGCCGCCTATCTGGTCGGCTGGCTGGTGGGCAGGTACCTACGGCAAGTACCTTTTTGGGCTACTGCAGGGCCCAGCGCAGAACCCGCTGTCACTTTTCCCTCTCCTGCTTTTCGCGCGAATGAGATCGGCCCCTCCATCACGCCCCCTATCCTATGCTTTCTTAGAGTTGTTTGTTTCAAAGGGAATAACGTGCAAAACGCGCGACGACATATGCCTTATTAGTACCTAGATAGAGACGTGGTTGATGTATGTAGCCGTTGAGGTGTTCCAATGTCACGACAAACTGCCGGGTGGAGGATCTTGTAGGTCAACACATCCCTTCATATGTGTGCACACTATTTGTAAAGTGGAAGGCTGGTGATCCATTGTTCCCTCCATCATCCTCCACCTTTTCCCACGTTTTGTAGGTTCTGGACTCGATCATCCAATGTTCCAAGGTTTCCAGTCCACTTGCCTGACAACCTGGCTCAGAGAGTGGTCAGCGCAAAGTGTACACACAAGGTTTCAGGTCAACAGAGCATCGAGGATGGTGACAAGATGCGGTCTGCGCAAGTTATAGTGGTGCTTGGATCAAGTCCTCTTCTGGTCACCTGAAGGCTTCACTGCATATCAAGAACCCGAATTGGGCCTTGCTTCTCAAGATCTTACCCAGAAAGCCACCTACTGTCTGCTAGTCGAGTTGCTTGGTAATGCTAAGACGTGTTGAAATACATGGCTGCTTACCAGTCTACCGGTATCCGAAGCCATCGAGAGGGATGGCGCCTTGATCCCCATCTGCTCACTTCCATCCCCTATAACTATACATACTACTACTACAGCAACCTAAAGTAGATATGATACCAGATCTCCATTCGTCTTCGTCTTCTACAGCCACTACTAGCTACATCCCCATTAGTCGATGATCACTTTCCCGTCCTTCTTCCAATCAATGCCTCAGCTATCTAGATAACTAGTGTTGGCCACCAAACGGTGCAAGAAGAAGGAGAGAAGGAGACGCTTGGGTCCTCGTCTCCCACGGCGCTAATCGACGCGTGTTTAATTTGCCCTTGCAGCCCCCCTGTGCGCTAGAGCCTAGAGGCACCCTGGGATTTTTTTTCTGGGTTCTGGGGGGCCAACTCAGTCGGCACTATCACAATCGAGCAACTAACCCGAAGCTCTCATATCAGTTCCCATTCCATGTTTTCTCAAGTTGCGCAATAATCCCCCCCAAATCTCTGCTGCTCTGTTCTTTTTTACAGTTGGGGGGTTTCTCACCTACATACGTACATGCGTATTTTTCTGCACGCACCACGACACGCCCTCGCCTTTTATGGTAGTCCGACGTGTCACTGCACCTTTCAAGGCTTCGTCCCCCATACCCGTGCCACAAGAGCATTTTCCCGGGTCCCTGGTACTGTAGCTTGGTAGCACGGGCGATTCTGACAGGAGTCTCTCCCTCACTACTCACTTATTATTGCACAGAGAGGGATTCTCGTCATAATCCAGTCACTCATTTTTTGCACCTTCTCTGACCTTGCTTTTTTGTTCCTCGAACAACGACTCTTCTCTTTTTCCGCTTTGCGACAGCGTGTACGACTTTCAATGAGCGAGGCCGACAATAGCAGCAAATACCACACGAACGGCAGTCACCGGACGGAAGCGCTGCTGTGTTTGTCATCAGGTTCTGCCCACCAATACTTGGATTTCGCATAAACCACCTGCCAGGGTCGTGTTTTGCATTCCTCGCGGCTGCTTTTCCCGCTGTCCAACCATCGCTGGTCCAGCAATCGCGCGTTCCAGCGGGTGATCCAGATCAGCCAATATCGCCCAACCGTTTCGACCCGTCCAATTTGTTCGATCCCGCCGCCCCGTTTTCCATTGCGGTGCCTTCCTTCGCCTGTGGCACGCTGTGATCAAGGCCTCCCGGAAAGGGGAAGCACGGTCGATCCGGCACTACCTTAATTTAATACCAACCGCACATCCGGTTTGCCAAAATGACGGGCTCACCACCAGCTTCACCTGGCATGCCGCGTCCTCTGAGCGCCATGGTCAAACCCTCGTCTAGAAGCGCGAGCCGGCTGAGTATGAGCAGCAAGGCCGGCGGTGGAAGCAGAGCATCAGACGAAGATGCTAGAACAGCAGTCAAAGTTGGTACGTTGCGCGCGCCTGCCCTTGGAAATATTCGAATACTTCCATTTCTACCACCGTCTTGGTAGGTTCAACTCTAAGCAAAACTGAAGCTAATGCGCGCCATCTCTGCAGCTATACGCGTGCGCCCACCGTTGAAACCTACGGATCCGGGTTTCGAACTTATACCCCAACGATTCCAACGTTCCATGGTCCAAGCCACATCTCAGACCAATCTATCCATCGATGCGCCTCAGGGCAAGAAGCTATTTGTATTCGACCGCGTCTTCGGGCCAGACGTCAACCAGGAGGGTATCTGGGACTACCTCAACGAGAGTGTCGCCGCTTTTATTCAAGGTTACAATGTGTCAATCCTGGCATATGGCCAGTCTGGCGCCGGAAAATCCTTCACCATGGGCACATCTGGTCCTGGAGATCAAGCAGACTTGGAAGTCATGGGTACGAACCACCGCTCAGTCTCTTTGGCTGCCGCTAAGACTTTTCTGCGCACATCCGAGGCGCGCGCCTGCAAGTAGAAACAGGATTAGCTAACAGACTGCAGGTGTCATTCCCCGAGCTGCAACAGAACTATTCGAGAAGCTCGAGGGCCCCACGGTCAAGAGTTCTAACCGGCAATCCATGTCTCAACTCAGAACGCCCCAGCGATACTCGGTATCACAACCACCGACGACATCCAAAGCAGAAAAGAATTGGTCCCTGAAAGCAACATACGTGGAAATTTACAACGAGCAGCTAAGAGATCTGTTGGTGCCAGAGGATACACCTGCCCACGAACGAGGCACCGTCGCTATTCGTGAAGACACCAAGGGCAACATTCTCCTGACCGGCTTGCGCCAGATGGAAATCAACTCCATCAGCGACCTGATGCATGCCTTGAGTTTTGGCTCCACGATCCGCCAGACTGATGCTACTGCTATCAATGCCAAATCTTCGCGTTCGCACGCTGTCTTCAGCTTGAATCTCGTCCAGCGCAAACCCAAGGGCAGTACCACGGCAGAGAAACGGATGTCGGTCCCTGTGGAGGCCATGTCTGGAGCAGAAACTCTTGTCACCACTGACAGCAAGCTCCACTTTGTCGATTTGGCTGGTAGCGAGCGTCTCAAGAACACGGGCGCCCAAGGAGACCGGGCCAAGGAAGGTATTTCCATCAACGCCGGTCTTGCCGCCCTGGGCAAAGTCATCTCGCAGCTTTCCTCACGAAACTCTGGCGCTCACGTATCCTACCGAGACTCCAGGTTGACGCGACTCCTGCAGGACTCGTTGGGTGGCAACGCTATAACGTATATGATCGCTTGTGTAACACCGGCCGAGTTCCACCTAAGCGAGACCTTGAACACAGTACAGTATGCACAGAGAGCACGTGCCATCCAGAGCAAACCCAGGATCCAGCAGAGCGAGGAAGGCGACAAGCAGGCGATCATTGAACGCCTCAAGGCCGAAGTCGCCTTCCTGCGGGAGCAGATCCGTAGTGCCGAACGTGGTGGGGGTGAGCGACGGGGTCCCGTCGTAAGCGAGAGGTCCGAGCGACACAACGAGAGGGAGCAAGAGCTGCAGAACCATCTTTTGGATGTCCAGGAAAATTACACAACCTTGAGTCAGCGTCATGCCAAACTCATTGCCGAGATGGCTAGAGCCAGGGACAATGAAGCAGCTTCTGAGGGGCAACCCGGGGAATTAGGCGACTCGGCAACAGAACGACTGAACCGCTCCAACTCCTTTGCTCAGGCAGTTGAGCAAGTCGTGCTCGAGTACGAGAAGACCATTCAGTCCTTGGAACAGTCCCTTTCCAGCACGCGCTCGACACTTTCAACAACTGAAGGCAGCCTTCTCGAGAAAGAGACAAAATGCGCATATGTCGAGACCATCAACACACAGCTCCAGGCTCGCCTACAGAAGTTGATGGATCGCGAGGCCAACACGGAAAATTACCTGCAGGACTTGGAGACCAAACTCGACGACCACAGTTCCGGCGAGGAGAAGAACGCGACTATAGTGTCGGAGCTGCGAAAAGAGATCACGCGCATTCGTGAAAATGAGGCTGCCTGCGAGGACTACATCTCAACATTGGAAGAGAGATTAGCAGAGGCTGACCAGGACAGCGAGCTGATGCAGCGCGAGATCGATCGTTTGGAGCAAGTCATTGAGCGCCAACGAAGCCTTGGCAAGCTCGACAACTTGCTATACGAGTTGGACAATGTGCAGAAGGATGGTCACGACAATGCTGAGCCTGATGCTCGGAATGGAGTTGGGCACCGTCGCACATTCTCTGAGCGGTCGACAAAAAGCCACACGAGCCGAGCTTCGCTCAGCCAAGCGCGCCGCGAGCTTCCCGATGTCGGCGAAGAGGACGCGGAAGAGGACGAAGAGGCTGCCAATGTCGCCCAGAACAAGGACCAAGACTCGAGCGATGGTGCAGAAGCTTCCCAAGAGCATCTTGCAGCCGAAATCAAGGAAAAGTCTATTGCTGCCGAGTTTGAACCGCAAAGTCCAGCACAGAGCAAATTTGTCGCTGACAAACTCGAGAATGTGACCGAAGAACTCATTCACCTTCGGGTAGAGCACGAGACTACCTTGAACGAGTACGACGTCCTGCAGTCCAAGTATGAGGAGGCCATGAAGACTTTGTCGGAGCTCCAAGACGCGATTGACGAGGCTAAGCACCCCAGCCGCAACCGAGACTCCCTCCTTTCGGCCACCTCACCAGACCAGACTCGTCCGCCGTCTTTTTTATCCGATGCCAAGACCAACGACACAAAGGATGGGACCCGCTTCTCATCGCGATCGCTCTCCTCGGAGTTATCCTCAGCTATGGAATCCCCAGCTACTATGGATTCTCCGACGGACGTCGAGACACCTAAGCCCGCCGAGTCCGTGGACTCGGCTACCCCCGAGCTCGCGGCTGTGGCCCGGGACAGTCAAGACGTGCTCGCCCTCGAGATGGAGCAGTTGAAGTCGTTGGCCGCCGAGAAGGAGGCAGCGGAGAAGGAGCTTGCCAACAAGTATGCTCAGCTTGAGCAGAAACACGGCGAGACTCTGGATATGGTCGAAGAGTTGAAGACCGAGATCGCAAAGGCGAAATATGCCGAGCCACCATCACCACGAAGCGCCACGCCAGTGATTCGCCGCAAGTCTAGTCAAAATGTTATGGTCATTGACAGAGCGCACCGATCTTTCGCTCAGCTAAGAAACATTGCTGCAGAAAACTTCGAGGAGACGCCCGACGTGATGCAGAACTTTGAAGTGCATCTCAATGCGGCTATGCACGAGCTGCATTCGCGCTCGGAACGTATTCAGGAACTCGAGGCCGATGTTGCAAATGCCAGGAAGGAAATGGAAACCAAGATGACCATCATTTCTGGCCTCACACGTGAGCGCTCCAGCTTGAAGCCGAATGCCATGGACATCTCCATGGTCTCGAACCTGAAGAACCAGCTCGAGCAGAATGAGAAACAGCTCAAGAATATGCAACAAGCACATGTTGCTCGCGAGTCTGAGCTCACAGCCGAGTTGGAAGCCCTCCGAAAGAACATCCAAGAGACGGCAGAGATCAAGGCTGTTCCTTCAGATGACTCGGCTGCCAGAGAGCTTTCTGCTGCTCACGACGAGATCGTAGCCGCTCAAGTTAAAAAGATTCAGGAGCTAGAGTCTGATCTGAGCGGATGGGAAAGCAAGCACCAAACTGCCTTGGAGACGATGCAGGCCACTGAGAGCCAAATGAAGCAGACGATTGGCGAGCTCGAGGCCCAAGTTGTTGCAGTCAACACCAAGTTTGGTCAATCACAGCAGGACTCCACTCTAGGTGACGACGAGACCAAGGAAGCTGAAGCCAAGCACCAAACTCTCATTGCTTCTCTCCAAAACGAGATCAACGAGTACAAGTCGGCCATCGAGGCAAACGCGAGCAAGGTTGCAGAGTTGGAGGAAGCCCACACGGCCACCAAGGCACAGTTGGAGGAGGCTACTCAGGCACACGACCTGTCTGTCACCAACCACAAGGACCTTGTAGCCAAGCTCGAATCTCAGATCGGCGAACACGAACAGACTCTCAAGACACACCAGCAAGACCTCGAGCAGCTCCAGGCCGATCATGCCAAGAGCATCGATGGCATCAAATCCGGCTCACAGCAAGAGTACGAGGCGCAACTCGCTGTCCTTGTCAGCGAGCACGCTGAAAATGTTCGGCTTTTGGAGAGCGATCTTGCTGATGCCCGTGAGGAGTTATCCGCAATTGCCAATGAGGTTGCCAATGCTCTTGGTGTTGAGGCCAGCGTCGACAAGATCAATGCCAAGATTGACGAGCTGCTTGCTGATCAGAAGGCTCTGCTGGGCGAGCAAGAAAAGAAGGCCGAGCTTGAGACGCATGTCAATGAGCTCTCGTCGATCAACAACACAATCATGCGTGATCTCGAGGCCGTCAAGTCTGCGCTCAACGACATGCTCAAGTTGGATGGCGAGAACATCAAGAGCCCCTACCCGTCCGTCGTTGAGCAGGTTGCAGCAGTCAAGAAGAGGATCGGCGACCTGGATAACAAGAACAAGAAGCACTCCCGTCTGGTAGAAGAACTCGAAGACCAGCTTCAGACCAACTACGACCAAGCCCAGATCACAAGCAACCGCCTTTCAACCCTGCAATCTGAGCGCCAGCAGGAGTTTGAGCAAATTGCGGCTGCACGGATCAAGGCTCAAGCTGATCTGGAGCAGCTCCGTGAAGAACACGCGGCCTTGCAGGCCCGGCTGGAGCAGAACGAGGGCGTCCAAAGGTCCAACTCGATGAACTCCCAAGTCCGCAGGAGTGCATCGCATACCTCGCTGCCGTCTCCACCTCCTGCCATTCCCCTGCCCCCACTGCCTGGCGGTGGTTCCATATCCCCTCCCCCGGGTGCGTCGCCCACTACTGGCCGACCGCAGAGCAATGATCTGGCCATGGCTCAGATCAGAGAAGACCAAGATGCCCGTATCCGTACGATTGAGCGCCACCTCAACGCGGAGAAGCAGCTGACGTCGACCCTTGAGGAGGCTCTCACAGACCTTGAGAGGCAATCGAACAAGGTCAAGGCAGACTGTGAGGCCTGGCGCAAGCGAGCCCAAGAGCTTGAGACCGAGGTCAAGGATCTCAAGGACAAGCCACAGAAGGACAGCCGCTGGCGTGATAGTCTCCAGCAGGTCGAGGAGGAGCGCAAGAAGCGCCAGGACGCCGAGAGAGCCGCCGCGCATCTGCAAGAACGGATGGCAGCCATCAACCAGAAGAAAAAGAAGAAGGGCAGTCTCAATTGCTTCTAGGTCAAGTTTTGTCTGGCAGTGCTCATTCTCTCAATTTTGCTCTTGGCTATATACCTGCGCCTCTCCGTCGCGCAGACCTCCTTGTCTGCGCCTCTTCACCCGATGTATCAAACACGAGCACGCCATACTTGTTCCAGGCCGAGCATAGCTTGGCCTTCATCTATTGCATGATGCCCAATTTCGACTTCATCCGTATGATATTTGGTTGCGCCTTTTTCCGAATCTTGAGCAAAAAATCGATTTCCGAACCTTGTTTACGACACTATTCGGTACCTTTACTACCCTAATACCGCGTTACACTTTGGACGCACTCCCGCAAACGGTACACAATTGATACAATAACAGCATGTCACGCAATGTAGAACGACTTGGACGGGGAAATGAAGCGATGGAAATGGGTCTTTGCGACGAATCACCAATACCCTCTTCTTACGAAGTTCTTGCTTTTGATACATCATTAAAACTTTTCTCTTTTTTCTCTCCTTTTTGTTTTTTGAGCATGTTACATACAGAGGGGTGCTGGGGCAGAAGGAGGCTCAGGCATGAGCAATAAATTATCTTCAAGATGCCACTTGGTCCCCTGATCGCTTGTTCTTCCTGTCCCTGTAACTGCAAGCCCCGAAGCTATCGAGTGGCTCGAAGAATCATCGATGCGCAGTATACTAGGTTATCGATCAGGGGGTTGCGGAGAAGTGATATGGAAGACTGCAAGTTGTTCTGTTCTCGTATATACCTGTTGTTGGGTTTGTCCATATAGCTTCATGAAATGTAAAATACGTTGTAGGAGAACCATGGTATTTGTTCCAAAAAGAGTGAAGCACCTTGATGCCCCAAGCCGTGGAGTCTGTCACAAAACTTTTTAAGTCTTGGACCGAATGGGACTCCCAAATGCATCTGTTAATGATTCGTTTCTAGCCCAACGGTCAAAACAGTTCTGTTCTTCGTCGCACCGTATACACAGGCGCTTATGCACGTGGAACGGACGAATGCAGGCACATAATGTAGAGGAGAAGTCGGGCGAGATTATCGTGCTCGTTACACTGAGTGAGTGTTTGATGCCGTGTGAAGCTTTTCTCTGGAGGATGGAGACAGATGGACGGATCCTTCGTAGACCCGATAGGTAGCTAGTGGCGGGTCACCCAATCATGTGTCACCTTACACAAGACAAGACACCCTCTTGTTATACTCATTCGAGCATCGTGCAGTGGGGTGGCAAGTATAATGTAGCCAGCCATTTCGTGGGGAATATTTGCGTACGTGTGACTGACTTTGCCAGATGATCGCCCTTTTGATGATTTAGAAAAGGATACGGCTTTCCACAACAGGGGATGAACGTCGTGATATTCACCTTGATGAATCACCTATCGCATGTGCGAATCGATATCAGTAGTCCCCAGCCCCCTCGGCAGAGACAAGTTCGTCGATAAGCAGCAGCTAGGTATGTGAGCGAGTGATCCAGTGTGGATGTCCCACCATGCAAGAGATTGGAGGGGCGGTACCACGAAGGGTTTGGGTCGATGCATTTTGTATGCACAGCGCCGCCCACTGCGAGAAAGGCCATTGGCAGCCACCACTCTTTTGTTTACCACTCTTGCATTTGAGGGGGTTCAAGAACTGGGCGCTGCCCATGTTATACTTGCATTAGACGCCGCCGCCTGACAAGTATCGAATACGAACTGGAAAGGAAGATGGGGTTGCCGATCCGGGCAGCAGCAGGGAAAGCTGCATATGCGGAAGATTCAATCCAGTAGCCCGCCGGCGGGAGGTGACCCTCAACGGTAAACCACGTGGGATCTAAATTTCTCTGGAGCAATCAGCAACGATCCATTACCTGGTTCGAGGCAGAGGATGGTTGGTTACTAACACGGTTTGCTCCATCTCTGGGGGATACGAGTTGAGTCAATAACACCAGAGAGTCAAAACAAGGAAGGAGGAGGAGATACATGCACATCACCAAATAACAAGAACGTCGTACAGGTGCGAGACAATATCCGTCGACTTCCCAGGAGTCAAAAATGGCCAGAGAGCAGATAAACAAGCACGTCTTTTAAGCTTGTTCTCTCGTCCCACACAAGAGAATCCACCTGCTTCTCTTTCTCCTTCTTCTCATTCCTTTTCCCTCTTCCATCATTCCGTGCTCGATCTTCATTTCGTTGCCAAAGGCGGGAGTACCAACATGGAGCCTGTCGAGGCTGCCGGCATCGCCACCACGGCATTCTCTACCGTATTTGTAATTCTACGTGTATTCACAAAGCTTCGAGTGGCTAACGAGAGACTCGGTCCGGCAGACTGTAAGTCAACTACTACGTCGAATTTTTCCCTTGTCTGGTACAATCTCGATACTGATGACACATCATTCAGATTTGAATGTGGCCGCTCTGATATCAACATGGATATTTGCCATCATGATATTTCCATGTAGGTATAATCCATACACTGCTCTGTCGGAGATGGCTGCTGATGCCTCGAAATAGTCAACCCATGGATAGAAAGGCTCTTGGCAGCACAGGCCGTATCCAGGGGGCCTGACGATCCAAACGTGCAGCGAGTCTACGATGAAGGGTTCGATCTCGTGAGACTTCCCTCTTTTTCGACGTGGTCATGATCAATCTCTAGTTCCGAAGGGCTAACACGCAAATCTCTTCGAAACCACACAGTTTAATGCAGTGACCAGCATCTTCTTCGCCCTTGCCTTGACCCTCGCGCGCCTGTCGATCCTCGTCTTTTACCTGCGACTCTCTCCCATTCGCTCGTTCCGCTGGACCGTCCTCAGCATCATCACCTTTCTGTGTCTCGAGACGCTCATCTCAGTCACTCTGTCGCTCCTCATCTTCGATCCGGCTGTCAAGGGCCGCATGAAGGCCGCCGACCAGGCCCTCGGCATGTTCTACGGCGTCTCCAACATCCTCGTCGACTTTGCCATCCTGGTGTTGCCCATCGGCGTTGTGGTGCCGCTGCAGATGAGTCCCAGGCGGAAGATGGCCGTCCTGTGTCTCTTTGGCGCCGGCTCCTTGTATGTTTCCTTCCCGTCTCTTACAGCAAGGTGTCATTCGATACTGAGAATCTTTGAACAGGGTCTGCGCCATATCCACGTACCGCGTCACCATTCTGACCTTTATATCGTCGCGGGCGACGTCGTCGAATCCCATCTCCAACCAGCTGATCCTCAGCTTCGCCGAGACCAACGGCGCCATCGTCTGCGGCTGCGTGCCCGTCGCCACGCGCTTCTTCACGCAGTTCCTGCCCGCCTCGCCGCTGTTCCGGCGCCTCCGCTCCCTACTGCGGAGGAGGTCGGCTTCACAAGATAACAACAACACGCTCTCGCTGTCCTCGAACAAGAGCGGCGCGGCGGCGCTGGGCGGGGGCGGAGGAGGCACGTACTCGACCACGATCGAGGAGAACCGCCGCCGCCGGCGCGAGAAACAGCGCGGCGGCAAGAAGCTCCGCGACCGGCTGCTCCACTCCCTGAGCCGGAGGGGAGGCGCAGGGGACTCGGGGTTCGCGGCGGACGGATCGGCGGAGCGCAGCGACCTGGCGGGCTCGCGCGAGGGCATCCTCTTGAACGACCGCGAGATGGGCCACATGGGGGACGGCGAGGGCGGAAAGCAGCAGCAGCAACAGCACGGGTACCTGTTTGGGAGTACCGCCAACGAGAGCTTTGATACGCTCGAGCGCAATGTCTTGGGCAAGGGGCGCGCGGATACGCATATTTGTGCCGAGACAGAGGTTTTTGCGCCGGATCGCGAGGTTGGGATTACGTGTATTCATGATACGAGGATCAGCTATGGGCCTTGAGGGTAGCGAGAGTGAGTGATATTTTCATGTCGACGGTTAAGAGCGAAAGAAGCACAAAACTTTGGAGATGTTTGGAGTGGAATTGCGGCTCGTATACTTGTAGAACGTATCAAAATACGACCTAGTGTGATAAGTAGTTGAAAGGACGATGAAGTTTTGGATTTAACATCATCGTCTTCTGCATGAAAAGTCTCTGGGAAGGTCATCCCGTGTCTCAATATCCGGCTCATCAGCACAATGTGTCTCACAGATAGAAGCCAAGATGGGTATTTCACCAGATGCTTGTATTAAGTATGACTGTATTCCGAGTCATCTATAATAGTCTCAGAAAAGTCTCCGTACCTTGGTCGCGTCGGCGAGGATACGCCGTTTTTCTTCTTTTTCCGTTAAAACAAAAATAAAATTATTTTGCAGAAACAGCATAAAAGAGTTCGGATAAATTTCATATTCCCAAAGATTTATCCGAATTTAATAATTTTTAGGTGGTAAATTTGCGACCTTTGGGCAAAGCATTTTCCGTAGTCCGTACGGAGACTTTTGTAAGTATAGTATACTACAATCGAATCAAACTGTGATGCGATGATTGGGGGATCTTCCAGTAGTTTGTCCTGCGAATGTGGTGGCATTCTTACTCAGAACAACTTGGAGGTTTGCATATTTACGCTGTTATGTTGTGTTTTCGTTGACAGAATTATGGAATGTGTCATCATTGAGTACCATAAGCAAGCTCATGAATCAAAGACTTACGTTCCAAAACATTGACCAACGGTGCAAGAAATCAGCAAACCAAAGTATGAGTAAATCTGATAAGCACGCGATGATCTCCGTATAAAGAGGGCACATACCTATCTGAGAGCGGCTTCAACTGTAATTGTATCAGGTCAAATTCACTACTCATGTTTCCTTGCAACCCGTCATGCCTGCGGGACCAGATTAGCCAGCAGGACTAACCAGTGACGGTTCACGTGCACCTTTGGTAAGGTAGCTATGAGGTGGCGAGGATCGACGAGGCCTCGTCTCGTTTTCTCCAACTATTTTAAATACATTCTTTGCTGGCTATATAGAGAAACTTCTTGATTAAAAGTATGACCATGTTGCGACGCCACGTTTCGTTACCACAAACTTCTGCCTGCGTTGACCACGTAGCCGTCATTTCGAATAGACTGGAGCGCCGACAAGACCTTTGTGTGCTCTCAGTAGTTATTAGCCTAGCAAATAGGATGATGAGGGAACTGGATCTTTCCCTTTTGCAACCATCACCAATTCTGGGCCGTTCTTCCGTCGGTCCATCATCTATGGGACGATTTTCATCCGACAAAGTATCGCTGACAGGCTGGAATCTGTCTCCCATGTTTGTCTACCTCTTCTTGTTGAGATGGGTGCTTACCTAGTCACCCATGATACAGTCTCACGTGACCTCATGGGTCAACTACTTATGCTTTCTATCTCTACAGTAGATACTACAGATACTCAACCAACTCAATCAATCAATTCAGTCACTCATAACCTCCCTCATCTTGATACTTCTCTTACTCAGCATTCACGCACAGAAAGAGAACAAGATGCCAAGATACGTCAATGAGGGAGGCACCTGTCACGGTCATTGGCCCGGAGAATGACCACCCACAACAGTGCCCTCACAGTATCATTGTGTTTCCAACAAGCTCAGCGTCCAATCATCCGCCAGCGAAAACGATGCAAAATGTTGGATGGAAAACAAGCGAGAAGCAAGAAAGGCCGTTCTGCGAATGAAACCAGTCGTTTTTCGCGTCCTCGTATTTCAATGACGATTGAAGAAGGCAGCGTCCAATGAGGCTGGCTTGGGGACACTCAACCACGAGTTTGTCCACTATTGGGTCAGCTGAGCCGCCACCGCCAGCAGTGAGAAATGATACACAATGCTGTATGTCATCGATTCGAGGCGTGATTCCTGCTCTCGGGAGTTGCAACGACTGATGAGATCACTTATGTTTGCACACGAAGAGCACGCGAACTGATCGAGGTTGCTGACCAAGCCGAGCCGCTCGAGCAATGGCGGAGACTGAGACTTATGCTCGGGAAGTGTATCTCGTGCACGCATTATGTCGGACAGATTGCGACAGTTCTGGAACCGACGGTCATATTCCCGAGGCTCTGGACTTTGAATCCACCACGACGGATGGTGGAAAAATCACAGATCGCCAGTCTTTGGCTCTGGCTTCTTGGTGGCACAGACACCGCTGCAGATTCTTCTGCTCGTAAGGCCATCAAAACTCATCTCGTCATCTCGTCGACGGCAACCGAAAGGCAACTCCTCTATATTTCTCTGGAATTCAAGAAATAAGAGGTAATAAATACCTGCTTGACATATATCTGCATGGTGTCAACTCGTCATTTTACTCTCTCTGCCTAGGGGCGAGTGGCTTGTTTTCGGTGGATTGTAATGGCGATGTTCGTATGAAGACAGAGAATTCAAGATACAGAGCCTGAGCACTGCTTGAGTAGTCACGAGCAGATTGTGCATGTAGTCTGTGAGTTGTGGTTTGACGATATTTGTATTGTGTCATGAATGAGTGACTACTATGAGTACAGTTCTAGGCTAGTTTCTGCGCCCAGTAAAGATAGTCCTCGTATCAACATCAACGAAAGACCCGCCACCCTTCTGCATCACGTATACCCGTGTACTTAGATGGAGTTCTGCTTCTGGCGCAGGTCAAAGACGGCGAGGGCCTCCTCGGCAGCCTTCACGCCGGACAGGGCCATGGCGCCAAAGGTCGGGCCCATGCGGTTGGCACCGTCGACCTCGCTGAGCTCCATGCCGCCGACGATGAGGCCGGGGACGATCTCGCGGGTGCCCTTGACGATGGCGTCCTCGGCGGTGCGCATGTCGAGGCCGCGCATCCCGCCGAGCTTCTCGAGCGCGCCCATGGACACGAGGCGCTTGGCCGAGAAGGCGCCAAAGGGGCCGTCGTGGCCCGTGGTGCTGATGAGCACGGGCGCGTTGATGGTCGACGGGTCCATGCAGGACTGGTCGTCGTGGTGCATGGCGACCAGGGTCCAGTTGGTCACGACGCCGGCGACGCGGATGCCGCCCGGGGCAGAATCGTCGCGGCGCGTGATGAGGTCCTCGACCGCCGTCGCGTTGAACAGCTTGACGTTGGGGAACGACAGCACCCTGGACAGCAGCGTCGACGTGAAGAGGGCTGCGTGCTTGACGATGACGTAGTTCTCCTCCACGTCATAGGGGACGCCGATTTCCTCGAGGAAGGCGTCGGCCGGCTTGCGCATGATCATGGCGCTGAAGAGCTGTCCGCCCAACCAAGCACCGCCGCCTATGTGGAAGTCAGAATCTGATCGATTCGAGGGTGATACGGATTCACGTACCAGGAGACACGCTGGCCTCGATGATGGCAATCTTGAGATCGGGGCGAGCCTTGGCCAGAGTGTAAGCGGTGCTCAGGCCGCAAGAGCCAGCACCGACAATGACAATGTCGGACTCGGCATACTTGTCGAGGTCGGCAAAGTAGCGGCGGGACATCTCACGAGCGATCTGGGACTCGCGGATGGGCTGGAAGGTGAAGTCCTCCCACTTGGAGCCGACAGCCGCCCCGGCCGCAACGTTCATGTTGCTGTGAACCTTGCCATCGCCCATGGGGACGCCGCCCTTGTGAGGCAGGGTGGCGGGCTTGACGACGTCGATGGTAGCAGCAGGAGCCATGGTTGCGGGTATTGTATCAAGTAAAAGTGTTTAGATCTATCGAGGTTAGTCACAGTCGCCCATGGTAAGGGGGGTGAGGCTATTGGAGCATGATCCTTTCGCTGGTATTATCCAGATCAAGTTTTGGGCCGTATAATCTCAGAACGAGCTCCGTCATGCCACTCCTCTGTGCTCAATCTCCATCGATCCGAACCTGGGATGACCAGGCAGGACGATGGGTGGATTGGCAGGTGGGATAGGGTAGGCATGCAGGAAGTACTCGAACACCGGCTCATGGCTCGCATGAGTCATTACCTGACAAACAACATGATTGATTCGAGGGTGATCAAGCACCACATCGATTGGATAACCCATTCCAGGCCATGATTCCCTAGCCTTGCTGTTGACAAGGCGTCTCGTACCGGGAGAGTATCCTGGCTCGAGATGGTTAGTATACATTTTGCTGGGCTAGACAGGCAAAGTTTGATTAGTAGCAACGACGCTTACGAAGAATTGTTGAAGTTGAATGTTGGATAGTAATATCACTGATGATGGAAACGAGACGAGAAAAACTCAGAAAATGGAAGTCGAGATATCCGGCTAATATACTGCTCGCCGTGCTGGAGCGGGGTAGTCGACAGCTTGTCGTCATAGTTGTAACAAGACATACATACATAGGTAGCTGTCAGCGACTATCGGAGGATGCGTGAGTGGTTTGATCTACAATGCTATCACTGGTGTGTGGAATCATCTATGCTTCATGCAACATGAATTGTGGTGCCCTTCTTGAGACTAAGTCGTCGGTTTTAATTGGGCCGCGTTCCAAATACACGACATGTCGTTCGCTGATTTGTCGTTGGAGGTCAGCGAGTGCCGTATTAAGCCGCGACTATTCGGCGTCTGTCGTTGACACTAAGGTGCGCTTGGGTATTCCCGGTTGCGCCTCTTCGCCGAAAGCGGTAGTGGGGGGTTACTCATACACGACACAACTCTGCTTCGGTGGTGTCGTTACGTGATTACATGTTATTATCAGCCCTGTCGTTGGCCGTGGGATGCTATGCTACAGAATCGATATTTTCTGACCTCGTAGATCATCATCATCACCATGGCGAGATCGGATGAGGCTGCTGCCTTCTTCGCATCCGTCTACTCGGCGGTACAGGAGATACCACCCGGAAAGGTAACCAGCTATGGACACATCGCGAAGCTCGTGGGCACTCGTGAGTAGTATTCAATCATGTAGCCCCGATTGCGGAAAAATAGTTCTGACGAGCCATCTCAAAGCCCAGCGTCCACGCCAAGTCGGCGTCTGCTTGAAGCACCTCTCGCACGACCAAGGCGCCCGGTACAACAATACCAACGTCCCGTGGCAGCGGGTTATTAACGCGAAGGGTGTCATTTCTCCACGGTGAGCCCTGTCATCTATCTACCTACTCGAGCTGCCATTCTGGGCATAACCGGCCTGCCCGTTGAACTCTGACTCCTGACAGGTCACGGCCTTCTGCTGCCGGCGACCAAGCTGTAGCTCTCGCGGCCGAAGGCGTTGTAGTAACCACCGGGTCTCTGGGAGAGTTGTCGGTCGATTTTGGCGAGTATGGCTGGTTCCCGCGGTCATTACCTTCTGAGGGGGAATCGGAGATAGAAGATGATTCAGACTGAGGTCCGAGGCAGAAGTCATCATTGTGTCGAGCTTGACTTCGGCTTGTCAACCACCACGGCTTACGCCGCTTGGAGACGGAGTAGTATATCAATTGCGGTCGATCATCGTGACGGATGTCAAAATGACGTACTAAAGTACTGCCTCGTTGAGGCTTGTTCTTTACCCACTAAGCGTAGATCCTTCGAAGATCACCTGCGTGAATATAAGCGGCATTTTCCCACGATACGGTCCGACTTTTTTCAGAATGTATCCATATCGCACGCTACCTAGGATGTATACAGTAATTTCAAAGTCCTAAAATCTCTGATGGTCAACAAATCCTCATGCTGCGAATCACTTCGATTGCTGAATCAGAGGTGAAGAGGTATCAAGACACGACAACGAATCTAAGCGGCGAGACCATGACAAGTTGCTTTGGCAAAATTTTTATTGAATATATATCACGGCTTTCCAGCCGAGAATGTGCATCTATCTATATTTAACAAACGTCACGCTAATATGCCATACGTCTTGCTAATGGATTGGAACCTGTCTGTTCAACGTATTAGCAACCATGTCTTGAACAAGCCAATACAGAATGTTGAGGGTTGTGATTGATGTCAGATAGCGGTTGGACATTTTATCCACATAGAAGTTCAGAACAGGTCTGTGAATGTTTCGTTTCTCATCATGTAAAAGGGAAAGATGGGTAAGAAATAGTGGGATTGAACGTACCATTATAGTGAGGCATCACCGTGCAGTTCACCTATTGTGAGGATCACTGGGGTAAATCATCTTCAGCCTTGCGTTTCTGTGCAGTTGGCGTAAAGAAGGCAGTTAAAGATCGTTGCTTGGCATCAAACTTTGCACTGCCGATACCACCACGAGTCTTCTTCAAGCCATTGAGGTGCTCGGTCAGGTTAGTGGCTTGAACCATCATGGTCAAATGACTCTGGTCAGCAGCACCATCTGGACCGCTCGTAATCTTGGTTTGGAGAATGCCAGTGTTGCTCCAGGCAGCTCCGTACTTGTCTCCATCTCTGGAGACTTGTGCCTCCGGTGGAGAAGGAAACCGGCCCAGCAGAGCCTGCAACAGAACGCCGAGGATGATTCCATGGGCCACGACCACGACAGTGACCTTATCGGATACGCGTCGCTCCAAGATTGGATCGAGCTCACCATCAATGAATCGGTTCACTCGAACCATCATGGCCTCACAAGTCTCCGAGTCAGACGGGATCGATCCATCGGCTCGGCCGCGGGAGCGAACACCATACTTCACACCTTCGGAGGAACCGAAATCTTTCTCTCGAAGCTCCGGCAGTTGCACGACTTTGACATCGCTCTTGGCCAAGCTTTCACTTGGGCCACGTTGTGCATCGGCAATCGCCTCGGCAGTACGGTATGCTCGCTGAAGGTTGGAGGTGAAGATGTGCTCAACAGGGCCGATGACATCACGACGCGATACCAGGTGGGCGCCCAGACGTCGCGCCTGGAGAACACCGTGGTTCGTCAAGGCAGAATCGCGAGAACCTGCACTGGAAGGCTTGTTAGACTCGGTCCGTGGGCCCAAGGCGTGAGCTTGACGGAGCTGCGACTTACTAGAGACCAGCTACATTGTCAACGGACTCGCCGTGACGGATGAGGAGCAAATGCATTTCTGCAGCTCATACTGCCGACAGACGAGGGATCGCCTTCATCACTCAGCTGACAGAACAGGAGAGTGGCTGGGGGGAAATCCAATTGACAAGTGAAGTGAAGAGGAAACGATGGAGGTGAAGAAATGGGGAGCTCTTTTGTAGCTCTTGGAAGTTTGCTGAAGAAAAAAAATTTGTGTGCAGTGGAGCTATTATTATAAGCAGTGCCCCACCTTCACCTAAACATGGTGGAATTATGTAGTGGCGGCCAAACAATTCTTCCGCTTCAGCTTCCGGCTGCCGGACGACAGCGTGGTAGGTTCCGAGATCTAGGGCTCAGTATAGCTTAGGCCAGGCATGTGCCCAGGTGATGGCCTGGTCAACGGCCAATTGTTTGGCGCCTGTCTGAACCCCCCACGATGAATCGATTGCCCTGATGCTGGTTGTTAGCAAAGTTGCGCATGGACGTACGAGATATTTGCCACCACTCTTTTTAGATGTTCCTTTTCGATCAGGCCAAAGTCTGCACGAATGACACCACGCTGTCGTTTATCTGAAGCTTGGTCATGTCGAGCCTTTTGTTCCATATCTTCGCCCTGGGTCGCCCTGGCCTTGTGCCCTCTCCGTCAGTGTTTTGGGACACCATTCAGGGCGTCAGTCGAGAGGAGAGGAGAGGAGAGGAGAAATGACAGTGTCGGACATTTACAACGCACGTTCCTGCGGCGGCTCTGCTGCCCAGTGGGGACAGTGTCCACTCGCCCCGTCGATCCACTGACTGCCGCGAAAATCTGGGGAAATCTGGGGACTAGCGTAAGACCCTTAGTCGTAGTATGCCCTAACCATTTCGCAACGACGACAGCACGTGAGGACGACGTCGTTCCTTGGTTTGGCTGTCGAAATGAACACTATATACTTGTTTCATTTGCAATTTTCGATATATCAATTGCATACCCTCACTGCAGAGCCTCAGATAGCGGCAGACGAGTGACGGGAGTGCCTTGCAGGTCACTGCGACCTTGCTGAACCGATTATGGTACGATTCTTAACTGTCCCCCCGGACACCCTCTTTTGGAGGGGCGTTTGGGTTCGCAGGTGTACGTCAATGCCGCCTACAATGGAAAGCCTCGAGTCAGAGTTCGACGCCAGACCACGACTACAGCAGAGCTTCTCCCCGCGGTGCCAGACTCGAGGGCGACGGGCGAAATTAACACTGCCCATGTGAGCGCATCTCGGTCTGTAGATCCAGCTCTACTGTAGGATGAAAGGGTAGGTCATCACGGTTAGGCGCAACCTTGTATGCATAGATCCCTGGCTCGCGAATCGTATGATTGGCCCATCACACCATCTGCAACGACAGCAGCCCAGTCGAGCCGGCCAAAGCCAGTCAGCCATTGGACTGCTTGCCCATACCCCGCTCGCTCGCTTCCCTTGTCCGCATTTCCCCAGACGGGAAGTGGTGGTGATGGTGAGCTGATGGATGGGAGGAATGGTCGAGGTCGTATACGTGTGTTTTGGGGCAGACGTGTACGGCCTTGAGTTGAGTTCAGGGAGGCAGGCAGGCGCCTTGGACATCCGCCCCCTTATTTAGAGACGTGCCTTTCCTCCAATCCTCAGCTTTTATTCTGTTACACCCTTTCATCTCCTCTTTCCATTCATCTCCAACTCAACTCTTCAATTCAGAGTGTCATCGAACTTCACCCCAATTCAACAAACGACAGTAGTCATTGAACTCGTGTCCTGAGGTATATCTCCGCCACTCGATCATCTACAAAACACAAAAAAAGACAAGACTGCTTCCCGACGCAGTCTATCCACTACTTCATCTCCTTCATCACGAAACATCATTCATCATGCCCGTCAGAATCCCCAAGGCTCGTGCTTCTGAGGGTTTCGCCTTCGCAACAGCTGGAGTCGTCGGCTTCGCTCCCTTCTACTTCATGCTCCCCAGCGCCGAGGCCCGACTCGCCTCACAAACACAGAAGTGGGCTCCCAGGTGGGAGCGCAGCGTGTCCTTCATCGCCTCGCCGGCCGAGCGGGTCGCCCAGCGCGTCGAGCCCCGTGTCTCCAAGAACATTCAGAAGTTGGACAACAAGCTTCCCCTCGAGCGCATGTCCAAGGCCGTGGGTCGTCGCACCCAGAACGGCTTTGACCACCTCCACCTTCACCAGTAAATAAGCATATGAGTCTTTTCTTCCTTTTGTATCGAGATAAGCATTACACACTGGGCATAAATGTTCAACCTTCAGGTCTCGTTGAAGACTACACATCAATACTTCTACGAATCATGTACTGTCGGCGTGATGGTATATCGAGCAAGAGCGCTCTGACCTGATGGAATTTGGGAGGATAGATGTATACACCTAGCATTTTTACATACTACCTACAAGATCAAGATTAACATCCTTCGAATCATGCCCGTGTTTCTTGCGTGTAATGCATCTGATATGTTTCAACGTGCCTCAATTTGATTGACGACTCTGCATGTGATTTTGTCCTTGGTGATCTATCAATCATCGGGTTCGTCATCAGGATTACCAAGACCTCCAACACGCACTCCCACTCAACGTGCTGTACCCTTCTACTTTGGTTCTCGAGGGTTGACTGCAGTGCATTGCAGCCCCCTGAACTCACCGGAGGAATGCGTCCCCCATTCCCGTTACACCGCCCCCCGCATCTCCAACCTCAAACGTCATTGTACTCGAGCCCCTGCCGTTCTTCCAGAATTGGCATCCTAATGACTCTCTGAAACTTTGGAATAAATAATAATTAAAACAGGAAAAATGAATTGGCGCTCGAGAAGAAGAAAACGAAAAACCAAGTCCCATTAGATGTTGCGAAGTATGCTTCGACGCCGAGAATTTCGAGCTTATATCTCTGATTATTCGAGCACCGAGCCTTGTTTCTGGGCGGGAAAGGTTTGGTCGTATTGAACAAACTCTGTGCATATTTCTGGCCATGCTTGAATTGTGTCTCCGATAGCCAAGGATGATCTTCGTGCCCAGGCAGGACGGAAAAGAGACAAACATCGACAAGCGGCCGTCGATGTACAAATTCAAGGACGTGGCACTTGGCAGGACTGATTAACAGTGTCTTCGTCAAGCATTCGTGCCCTTTCCATTCTTAATGGACAGTTACCAGTCTCCAGCTTGCGCGTGTGCTTGTTTAGACAGGATGTGAGACTACCACAGGCCAGTGTATACTACCAATGCATCGTGTCCCAGATGGAAGTACGATGTGGCTATTTTGTAACCAATTATCACAAGCGAAGCCAATGTTTCCGACTGGTGGGAGCGGTAGAAAGAGTTCAAAGCTGTATACACCGCCCGATGATCTAAAAGTCAGAAGAGATACCGAATTCAAAAGCTCGAATTGATGAAATTCGTTTGTTGCCGCACAATTGTTGATAGGCTCGATACTGGATTCTGTTTCTGGAGTCAAAGCATTATTATTGCAGCAGACCTTCTCACAACTGAAAAAATGTGACCTTCTAAGTACACAGAGTATTTGATGACCAGGTTTTCCTGAGGATATATGCCAGGGAACCACAGGGTAATTTAAAGAAACCATTAGGCGATGAGTGCCACTCGTTGAGCCCGCTCTTGTCCAAGGAACTCGACTGTAGTCTGATGGCCAATCATCGTTCTTGGCATAGACCTTTGTGCCAGGTCATGATAGTATGGATAGCTTCCAAGAAATTATATTTTTGAGAGCTTTCTCGAAGTCTTTACTGTCATAGCCAAGCTCTATATTGCCAATTGTTCGAGAAGTCAAGCACTACAGTAGCTTCCAGAGTATAGCAATACATTGTCGATCGCTTCCTGGGTGATCACACGTAAGGAGTATATTTTGCAATATAGGACAGCTCGTTTCCAAAGGTATACCCACGTAGGAGAGTCTTCTAATCTTGAAGACACCAGAAAGCACGAGTAGGCTTAAGCACGCTACGTTCAAAAGGCCTGGAGGTCAAATCTTCTTGGCAGGGTTTGAATGACCAACAACTCCCACGACCAAGCTCTGGCGTTTGATGTCGTGACGGTCCGGGAGGTAGGGGCAGGTACTTCTCAACAAGTCGTGGACTTCAAATCGAAGTCTCTGAACGGACAGGTCAATTTGGTGATCGGAGATTGTATCTATGTGAGCGAGTCTTCATGGACGTACTATTTTGCGTCTGCTGTTCAAATTTATCTGAAGACAGCCGACTCACAAACAAGACACATCTAGCCGGGCCTTCGAAGCAGTGACCTTTCCATTTTATCAAGTGTATATGAAACTGAAGCATAGCATCTCTGGAGATGCTCTTCTCGGTAAATCGCGAAGTCTGACGCTCGTAGCTTTGCCAGCCCTAGTCTTTGCCGCTACTGAGTGTATGAGTGGCGACGAGGAGTTATATGCGTGCCTTGAGCCCGTTGGAGATGCGAAAATGACAATAGATCAATGTTCTGTGCCCTTCAAATCACAATGAGGATGTCTCCCGCCGCCAAAAACCAGCAGTCATGATGCGAGTGTGGAAGGCCTGCCTGACAACTTCTCGATGGGGCTGGCCAGCAATTCAGAACGCAAGATAACAGTCATCGTTGTTCACGCTTGGACCGAGTACGACTTTCAACTGGTTCCAAATCCCATAGTAGCATACCATCACGGGACTGTCGTGTCGTCCATATGGAACCCTTCCGTCGAGACACATGTCCCGTGTACACAGAACTTGGCAGGAAATACGATTTGACATATGGCAAGATGGAGTTTCAATCTTTTCAGACGAGGTATCTCCTGACAAGTCCCTGGACACCTTTGAAGTTGTACCCAATCATAGGTATATGCCAAGGACTAGACATGGGCAGTATCCAGATTGGGCAGCTGTCTCCCGGTTTCCATTCCAATGCGCCAAGGACAATATTCACAAACTTCAGCATCTGGAAGAGAACACGGTCGGCATTCTTTTTTGCCTCCTTGGTTCTGTTAAATAATTCGTCTTCGATGAAGGAGCCCAAGCAAGTTCACGTTAAACGGTACGGGTGGAATCGATGTAGTCCGGAATCCACGCGGAATTTTGTTTAATATGAGACATCCGGATGAAGCTGTAAAATTGTGAGCATGATATCCAAAGCAAACCCGAATGAGTTTCTCTTCCGTTTCTATCTTGCCCAAGATCGAGTTACAGCTTCGCTCTGCGTGGTCTTGGATTCCTGGACTCTGAGACTTGTGTGCGGAAAATAGGATTAGACAGCGGAACCTCGGGACGTGACTGGTCTCCATATCCACTCATTACCGCTTCAGTGAGCCGGTGACAGCCCCGGTCTAGGCGCGGATTGTGACTCGCGTGCCAGCCCGACGGTTGTGCGCCAGCTGCTCGTGCTCTCGGCCTTTGGCACGTACGGAGTCACTCAGCAAGCCGTAGATGCGGCGACCAGGCAGAAAAAGAAAGGCTTCGGAGATGATTGCCGAAGTCGGCGGAGTCGGTGGATACAGACTGGGAAGACTTTCCTGCGTACTTTGGCCTTTCTGTTCAAGAAGATAAAATAGAACCATTGACAATTGATAAGGTCGGCAAGTTGTTCTTGTCTTGTCGGCTGAGCTGGGTTGAGCGGGTTGTTTTGATCGCGTATTGTGGGTATTGGATGTCCCTCTCTTTTTCAAGATTGGGTGTTTCTCGGCATTGTTCAGAGTCACAGGACAAGTACCGAAACGAAACCTTGGAGGGGAAAGCGGACTTGTGCCGAACTATTTTATTACGTGCCTCGAGGTAAGGAAGTGGGATGGATGGGCGGTATGTAGGGCAATTTTTTCATCATCAATGGGCAAATACTCGGGAGGCGGGGGGACATTTTTGGAGGGGTTTTGGGGGGGTATTTTTCTTGTTCCAACGTATGAGCGTGCTAACCTGCTGGATCGACGACAAGGGTGACCAAGTAAGTAACCAGCTAACCGTCAGCGGGCAGTGTAGGTACATGATAATGGTTGGTAGTGTGTCGGTAGGTGGTGGGTGAACACCAATGGCGGGGTGCCCAAGCGCCACCATTGATTTTCTGCCATCACATTTTCCCTACCTTTAGGTGCCTACACTACCAACCTGACTTACCAACCGTGGTAACCGTACTCGCGAATCCCTGGGCCCGGGCCTTTGCTGCTACCTACCTACCTTACATACCTTAGTACTGCTAAAATACTGCTGCTGGCTGCGGCAGCAAATGGTGGTGTCCCGCCGATCAGTCAAAATTGTCTTCCAAGGTGTCTGGCCCATCCCGAGTTGTCCCATTCATTACATACTGGGTCGTGACCGCAGAGTCGCACCAAAACAACTCAAACAAAGCAGATCAGATCCGAGGTGCCCCAGATGGATCGCGTATAGACAAGCAATCAGCCCTCTGCAGGCCAATTGCAATGTCGCAACAGCCACAGTCGGCCAAGCGCATGCGCAGCAACACGTCCAACAACGAATTCACCCCGCAGACTGCTCCCGCACTTCGTGGACGCCCATCACAGCTCGACGCCGCTGCCACCGTCAACGCTCTGTACTCCAACTCGGTCAATGTCTATGACAGCGGCGCCTTCACGATCCCTTCCACTCGCCAGGACGTTGCCTATGGTTCCTATGTTGCTGCCGCTGGCCAACAGCACAGCGACTACCCCGCCGCCGCCGCATATGCTGCCGCCGCCGCCGCCGAACCGTACGACCCGCATCCGCACGCGAATAGTTACATCATAGCACACGGCCTGCCACCCCCCGCCGACTACAATCCCCCGTACGGCGGCTACTACAGCCCCGACCTGAGTCTCGCCAGTCTACAGAACGGTTCCTATTCCCCCGTCACGGCACGCCACTCGACCTCGGTTGGCCCCGACTCGTATTCTCCGTCTCCCATTCCTACAAGCAGCGCCGCGACCTCGCTCTCTGACCTCCAGACCCATTCCGCCGCCGCCTCTGCTGCGGCCGCTGCACAACACGGCTTGTCACAACAGTTTGAAGATGTCTATGGCACTCAGCCCGTCTCGCACTCCACCGCACACCACCACCTGTCCTATCAGGATGCCGCAGTAGTCAACTCCCAGTATACCCCGCCGACCGACGCGGTGATCAACTCACAGTACAACGCACATACACCTGGCCAGTTATCACTCGACGGTCCTCATCACAGTCCACTGCACCCTGGCCTGGATGACCAAGACGATAGCGATGAGGACGCACAGGGCGAGACAGCCGACGAGGCTGATCTGAGCGAGGTATGCAGTGCTTGCGTCCACACCGCATGATTTAGGCTAATGACCGCTTTGACATAGGTGAATCCCAGCCCCGTCTCTACCACGAAACCCGCACCCAGCCTGAAGAGGCACACCAGCGACGAGACGTCGAAGTCCTCAGAAACCAAGTGTGCCTGTAAAAAGGGAAGAGGCAAGAAAAAGGCCTGCACATCTTGTGCTTGCAGCAGATATGGGCGCAAGTGCGGTAAACACTGCTCTTGTGGCTCCGCCTGTGGAAACCCATTCCAGGACCTGAGCACCTTCTTTGGCCCACCGAACAAGTTTCCCAAACCCTGCGATGCGAATCCTTGCTTTGCCACCTGGCTTTCGAACCAGCCGAACATCGAAGAGCTGGATCTTGATCTCATGGTGGACATGCTGTTATATGACGATGCGTCATGGGCATCACTCAAGAGACAGACCAAGGCCTTCAAGGACTGGGAAGACAAGTGGATCAAGGCAAAAAATGCCAAGTCCAAAAAGTTAAAAGAAGACCGCGAGCGACTGGAATTCGAGCTGTTGCGTGGTGCCCTCGGAAACTGCAACTCGGACGATTTCCACGGCTTCTGGTACAGCTTCTGCCGAGGCCAGTGGGTGCCCATGGACGACTGGGAGCACTGCCGAGAGTGTAAAAGCTGTGCGCCGAGCAGTGACTGGCACTGCGAACAGCACAATCGGTGTACATCCCATGGCGCTTGTGCGGAATGTGCAGCAGCGAGTACGCCGTACTCTGAACAGTCTGGCTATCTCGTTGCTGCGTGACGAAACACTCGAGACCAAACCTCCCTTTTTGGAAATGACGACATAGAGGAATGAATGAGGAGTTTTAAGGAGTTGACTGTGTTATTAGCATATTATATACCAAGCATTTGGTCGGAGTCAGGAGGCAAATAAGTACGTTTAGACGATTCTGGGTAAAACTAAATTCATCACTGCTTTGATAGGTGCCCGTCCAATAGGCCGAACCAGATATGGTTGCTGGGAAGAGGTATAGAAGGTACGCGACGATATGATAATCTAGCTCGAATCTGATCTTTTCTGTGATCAAAGCTCTACTCATTCATAAAGGTGCGGTGTGATCATGGTGACGAATCGAGGGTGGTATTCTGGTTTCGCACGATGATGTTGGGAAATGAAGTCAAGACAACAAAGCAAGGACGGCACCCTCAATGAAGACCGATATACCGGAGAAGCTCAACTTTACCTCATTATTCGCGGCGGGTGTCTGGCTGCCCGGCGATGCGACGTTGGCTTGTATGCAAGCCACCGTGATATGATCTTCCGGCAGCGCCGAGTCGCCGTCTTGGTCCGCGTGGTCCCAGGTGATGATGACGGGGTACGTCGTCGTGACAAACTTGTCGCAGGGCAGGTCGCCGGCGTCCGAGACGCACGCGACCTCGTGGCCGACGAACAGGGCTGCTGTATAACCGAGAGCCTGAGGTGTACTCGCCACTCGCAAACGGGCACCCCGACGCCGCGGCATTCGTCAGTTTCCAGAGCGAGGCGCCCCGCCGCCACGTCCATCTCGATCTCCCAGCCGCTGTGGCCCGTTGCCGCGATGATACTGGTGGGCTATGCCGCCGTCACGTTGGGCCCGGCGAGCAGGTAGCGACCCATGGACGTTGGGTCGGCCGAGGCTGTCGGTCGGGACGTCGAATTGTACGGCGTAGTCTGGTAGGAGATATGACAGCAATCTAGAGCTGGTTGTTACTGCGCCCCTGGGGGTCGGTATCAGCCCTTTCCTGCGAACCATCTGACTTGGCCGAGATCACATCATGAAATCGATTCTGAGGGTCCGCCAAGACGAAGGTGACGTCTATGGTCGTGGTCTTACACAGGACACATCACCAGAATGCTGCGTAAATGTGGTATGCTATGAGGGTGCTCTCAATATTTTGCTTGGAGAGAACTAAATCGATCATAGATCAGTTTCAAGGAAGGGGCGCATACCATATGTGCGTCTATGTGTCAGCCAACTTGTGAAGGGCCATAAAAATTTGATTACAATAATGGCGGTCTTCTTGGATTGCCGATTGTACCTAATAAGCTGACGTGTAGCGAACACAATGTGTCAAAGACGACATAGACACAGATTTAGACTGAAACTGGTGGTGACATTTTTTATGGTTTGTATTGCGGCATCGGTTTATGTTGATGTATAACAATTTGGATTAGTCTTACATGTGAGTATGGTCGATTTAATTCTGGAACATCTAGCCGAGCATCCAAGTTACTACGATGCAAGTTTTGGAGTTTGACTTATCGAAACCACCAGAAGTCGATATAGCTAAACAGACCAAGAGCAGGATTGTCGCTCGCCTTGCCCGAAACTCGCAACAAGCCCTGTATCACGAGGCAGGTGCTTTGTATACAAATGTCCCCAACTAAACCACTGACAGCTCCGTGTGGTTCTGGAGTGAGACTGGCATGGGTCCGGGTTCCTAAGAACTTTTTACACTAAATGACTCGTGAAATCACGATGGAGGCACGATCTATCTCGAAGCTCCACCGAGCACGATCAGATCAGCAGCTGGCGCGCCCTGCAAAGAATGTGAAGAGAAAACCCAAAGAAAAAAACCGCTCAGCAGCCACGCATTAATAATGATAAAACCAACAAGAGGTAGGATATAAGAGGGCATGGTATTGTTGATGTGACTTCATTGTCTTCTCTCGCCCTGGCCACACGTGGCCAGGCCATCATCCATCAGACTCTACGAAGTACAGCGTATCGACAATGCCCCCATCGTACGGGACGCAAGCATACTGGGACGAGCGGTTCACGAAAGAGAACCACTTCGAGTGGCTGCTGCCGCCCGCCGCCCTCACCGCGCCAATCCGCGATGCCATCGACCGGTGCGCGCCCGCCGGCGGCAGCCCGCGGATCCTGCACATCGGCTGCGGCTCGTCGGACCTGTCGTTCCACCTGCGCGGCCTGGCCGGGAGCGCCGCGCAGGTCGTCAACGTGGACTACTCCGAGGTCGCCATACGGAAGTGCGTCGAGCAGGAGAGGGCTCGGCGCGGCGAACGCAGCGAAGAAGACCCCGAGATGGTCTGGAAGACGGCGGACCTGCTCTCTCCGGCCTCGGTGGCCGCCTTGGAAGAGGAGCCCCGGTCCGCGGGAGGAGGCCGTGATGGCGCGGGGCCGGGCTTCGACGTCATCGTCGACAAGAGCACGAGCGACTGCATAGCCTGCGCCGACGATGTGAAAGTCGACCTGCCGTACCAGTTCCGGGCGCCTCCGGCAGACCCGGTGCCCGAAGGCTCCAAGACCACCCGCTCCTCTAGCCACGCGCACCCACTGCACGTCATCACCGTCAACCTCGCGGCCATGGCCAAGCCGGCGACGCGGTGGGTGTGCCTGTCGTACTCGGACGACCGTTTCTCCTTCCTCGGCGCGGGACGCAACAGCAGGAGTTCAGACCCGGCCGACCGTGTCGACGGAAATCTAGTACGGAACGGGTTTCCAGACCCGCGGGCCCTGTGGCGGGTCGAGCAGAAGCGGGAGATTGTGGTGGAAGACGAGGAGACGACGAGGGGAGGAAACAGCGACGGCGAGGTGAGGCCTTATGTGCACCGCCCGCCTACAGTGCATTGGCTGTATACCCTCATTCGCACAGACCAGCCTCTCTAGGCCATAAGGTCTCGTGATGTCCTCCTTTGATGCCGTGTCGTGACATGCTGGCCCTTGATCGTATCTGCAAAGGGATACCTAGAGTGCATGAACTGTGAGATTGGCGAGAGATGCGGTCTCGGGCAACTGATTTTCTTATTGCATTGAAGTTTATGACGAAACTGTTGAATGTGGACTTATTTATTCAAAATTAAATTCCAAGGCTGCAACGAATATTGAAAAATTCTCAACTATATGTGGATGCCAATGTCAGCCTGATTCTGATAATAACAATATGGAAAAGCTTTGTCGCCGGTATAAACCTCGCCTGGTTTGTTTATACCATATAACGCCATGTAAATACCATCTCTCCAACAAGCCTATATATATATATCTTCATTCCCTTGTATGACTCGTCCCCTCTCAACTTAGAAAGCCCCTCTGAGCATTTCTGGCCTGCTCGCTGCTGTACGCCTCGAGCCTGACGGCGACGAGCACGCACTCGACGGCGCTCTTGCCTCCCTGGGACGCCTGGATCTTGAGCCTCCACTGGCCCTTCTTGACCACCCACTCCCCGCCGCCGCCC
The DNA here is from genome assembly GCA_022432395.1 of Pestalotiopsis sp. NC0098. Classification (NCBI taxonomy): domain Eukaryota; kingdom Fungi; phylum Ascomycota; class Sordariomycetes; order Amphisphaeriales; family Sporocadaceae; genus Pestalotiopsis; species Pestalotiopsis sp. NC0098. Next base: position 338,285 of record JAJKLJ010000005.1, on the reverse strand, counting down.
ACGACCTGGCCCGTGGGCGCGATGTCGAGCCGCCTCCGCTTCCGGGCGTGTCCGCCAAAGACGCTGCCCATGCTCGATGACGCGGGGCTGCCGTCGTGGCCCACGGACGCCGACGAGTGGGAGGAGAACGGCGCCGGGGCGTTGAGACCCTCGTCACCTTCTACAGTATGCGTGGGGTAGACGCTGCCGTCGAGCTCGATGTAGGCGTCGGGCTCGATGGCGATGCGCACGAGGTCCTCGCTCAGGGCCGTGTGGCCCGGGGTCGGGGGCTGGCTGCCGGCGCCGCCGCGGGCCATGAGCAGGCCCAGCGGCTGCGTCGTGGGCGGCAGGTTCAGCTTGGCGGCGACGACCTCGAAGAGCTTGGCGACGCGGGCGCGGACCTGCCCGAAGAACTCGGCGCGCATCGCGCCCGTGTGGATCCGCGTGTTCTCGCCGCCGACCTCGAGGATCAGCTCGTGCGGCGCGTCGTCGACGAACGGCCGCGCGTAGTGCACCCAGCCCGAGGGGATGGCGGACGCGTCGACGCCGTGGTTTTGGTTCATCACGGGCGTCGAGACCGGGTCCGGCGCGAACGAGATGCCCGACTTGAGCAGGTCCTCGATGCGCAGCAGGATCTCGCTGCGCTGCCGCGCCTGGTTGAAGCTGATGTGGTGCGGGACGAGGCGCTGCTCGAGGCCTTTGAAGTTGAAGTAGCGGCAGTCGCGCAGCAGGCTCGCGCGGTGCTCCTCGTCGCGCACGTGCACGGGGTAGCCCTTGAGCAGGTTGACGAGGTCGGCGAAGATGTCGGCGGACCGGTTCGCCACGGCCGGCGGCTGGATGGACGGCGGCCGGATCAGGCCCTCGCGCTTGAGCCCCGGGAAGATCTCCTCGGGCGTTGAGAAGAAGATGGCGTAGCCCAGCGAGAAGAAGTTGGGGCTGTTGCCCGGGCCCTGGAACAGGTCGCGCGGGATCTGGAACTCGCGGTGGCCGATGGACATGAAGATGCTCTCCTCGTAGAGCTGCGACATCAATTTGGGTAGCGTATAGAATTGGGCATCGGCAAAGAGGCGCACAAAGTGCGTGCCGTCTCGCGGGGCGACATGATAGCCCTGAAGGTGCAAGGAGATGTCCTTGAAGGTCTCCGGGTCCCGGTCGATATAGAGGGTACGGATAGCACTGCAGATGTCCTCGCCATTCTCCTCGGCACCTTTGATCTGGCACAAGAAATATTGCGAGAAATATGAAGGCGCTACCATTCGAGTCAGCGTGGTCCTAGAGAGATGTGGTGGTGTGACAAGTGAATGCGCATGTGCCACTGTGCGGCTGGTGATTTGTTGTATGACAGTGACTGAATCCAATGCGGAGAGAGGCAAGGACTTGTGGGTGCGGGCGGATTGAGTATTCAAGAGAAATCCATGTATACATACCGTCTGACGAGAGGGAAGCGCCAGAGAGCTTGAAGAGCTCGGAGCCTATCTGAATGGGAAAGACGCGCTCATGTGGGAGGATCTTGGGGATCTTGGAGATGAGCTGCGGGTGCGACGGGGGTAGGTGGAATCTCGAAAAGGCCGATGAGGCCTCGGATACGTTGGTGTCGCTCATTTCTCCTGCCTCGCAATGTGCGACTGAGACATGATCTCATGGAACCTCAAGTGGATCGGGTGAGGTATCCCCGTTAAGGTCCTCAGCTCAGAAGGGCTGGCCGGGCATAAATAAGGGTCGTTCAGCGCAGTGAGCCGCTGCCAGAGGTCCCACGGGAGCTCTAAACGTGAGAATAGGGCTCGTCGCGATCCACTAGTGGTGAGAAGCTGGCGAATGTGGTTGTAGCTCACAAACCTACAGCATATGTGAACCGTCGTCGTCGATGCTTACTCACTTCTGAGCTAGCTGATGAATAGGTGAGATGAATGAATAAATACTTTTAAGCATCTCATTGGGCCAGCGCCTATGTTAGAGGCGAAGAGCTCAAGCAGGAACAGGACACACGGACATTTCAAACGCGGCCAGCCATTTTGACTAAGCCGCTTCCCACTGGTGGGTCATGACTCGGGCACTGCCGAGTGGTTGAGAGAGGTACGTACTCGCTATATTTATAATCCCGTGGGGCTGCTGACGTATTTTCCGAGCTGTGCATGCGCAGTAATACTGTGTAATGCTTGTCAGTCTTTGACATGCAGCAAGACCTACCTAGGCGAGTGATCTTCTCACTGCCCCTTCTCGTCTATGGTGGCGACAACTGTTAGGACAGTGCATGCAATTTGCACAGAGTAGCTACATTTCTACACTACCACTCAAGTTTGACCCACATGACTATACCAACTCCTCACGAGACCAATGTCCATGAGTAACGCGCGAATGGCTTCACCCAAATAATTTGATAATTTCCATCAAAGACTTACCAGTCCATCTCCCTCCAAGCAAGAAGAGCTATCATCGACGATCCTAATGTGGCTCCGAAAGCAGCCGCCGTGAACGCATCACCTATACTACCTTTCACCACTGCCCATGCTATACCAAACACAAAAGATCCGAAAAGGCAAAACATGAAAATAAAGCAAATAGTCGGGACATGCCAACTTTCTTTCAGGTACACACCCCAAACTTTTTCCTGTCCCCTCTTTGGTAATTGAAGGCCAAGTTTCTTTTTCGGCAGCTGCTCGAATATAGCACACTCGTCCTTGTCAAGACACCCTGCATGATGGAACCAATAGCGTAAAGTCCCTGGCGAGATGACTGGATGACTCAGGTCGCCATCTGCGATGCCGTCCTGAGCTGCGGTGGGCCGAGGAGAGCATTCATAATCATCCCTTGTGTGCACTCTACTGGAAGGAGGAAGGCAAATGCATACATCTTCGCAGTTATCGTTTTCGAATCGGCGCTCCGGGACCAAGCCATTGGGGCCAACTAGAAACTGCACACAGGTACCTGTCAACATGCTACGTTTTCTTTTAGGTGCGGGCGGTCGATGTTTACCTCTGTCATTGCTAAATTAGCAATGCTGCGTAGAGTGAACCACGATGCTGGCCTTGTAATGTGTTTTGCATATTCTTTCCTGATGCAAGGGAAAAGTCTCTTGTTAGTCCACCCCCTTTGAACCTCCAATTGGCGAAAATGGCCCATGCCCTCTCCTTTATCGATGCATAGCAGCAAGTAGAGACTTGGTTCGTTTTGTGAGTTGGTGATCCGATGGGGAGTAGGCTTGGCCTTTCCCCAAAACCCACGAAGAGCCTTGAAAAACCTGTGGATTAATTTCCCGCTGCCTGTGTAGGCGTTATTCCCAGTGGTTCTGATCCATGTGCCAGTTCTGTGGCTCATCGTTGGCGACTGTGACTCTTCATCGTCCTTGGTCCCTGCTTCTCGCCGACGATTCTCGTATCGTAACATCCCGCAGAGCTGCCCAGGTTAGTGGAAACTCGATGTTGAGGATGATTTCTTATAGATGTACTGACACATCGGGTCCACACACGAGAATACCCCCGTTGGAGCCGTTGCTGGCCGAAAGTTATCCCTAACGTGAGAAAAATGATGTCTACCAAGTCCGGAAGAGTATCGGGAAAAGCTTGATACCCGTCAGCAGAGACAGCAAGATTGAGAACGGGGTATTACCAACAAGATGCCAAGGTCTGAAGCATAGAGGATGAATGATTCTTAGTGATTATGTCGATACTTTCGTTCTGGGCATGCCATGAATTTTTCTCGTCCAGTTGAAATTTATAAAATCGTGTCCGTCGGCCGTTTGTCCTCAATGTGTTTTCTAATATTGTTCGACTCGACTCACGATAGTAGAAGGTAGTGTCGAACTGCTGCCCAGCATTGACAAGTTCGAAGATTTCTCGACATCTTGTGACCATCTCGTGCAATGGTTCATGTTCGATATCTCCCCTAGCCTGTAGCGATTCGATCATGCGTCCGAATTCTTCATATAATCCCTGAGTAAATTGTGACTGAAGATTTTTCTTGGCGAGCTGGTCGCGAATGTAATGCTGACTGCACTGAAGTTGACTGAAAACGACGATGTCGATGTCATTCTCGACGAGATAGGCGAGGAAAATATTTTCGTCCTCTGCGGTGTCTAGGAATTTGACATCCAGTCCTTGTTCGTTGGTGGAAAAGTACTCGATACTGCTCCCGTGCCCTTTTACTGCCCACAAAAGCGTCTGGAAACTCCTCCTCTGCTCGCTTATGATTATTGCGGAAGTGTTCCAGAGAAACATGGTCAATTTGGCTATCAAAACCAAAATCTCAAGTAAAACGGGAATTTTTTTGCAAAAGTCCATCATCGGCGTAATTCGATTCGCAATAAAGTCTTCTATAGTATACCGCGGGGGCCTATAGAGCTCGGCATACACGACATCCCATATACCGTCAAAAGGTTCAATGAAAACGGCATATAGCAGCGGAAGCCAGATAATCCAGAAAATCAAACAGAACAGCAAGCCCGCGAAATGAACGACGTGCAGTTTGGGCTTGGCAAGAATCCGGCCAAGGATCCAGTCAAGATGTGGGTTGGACGCGAGATTAGAGCATCGACTCCAAGAAGTAGCAATGATCCACCAGACGAAAGGGTGAATGGCGGAAGTAGTGCTGTAGTAGATCAGAAATGGACGCTTTGACATGTTTAGCATTCATCAAAATACAATGATCCGACAGGGTTAACTTACGAAGCCGAACAATGATTTTAGCAACTCAAGAGCGGCATGAAGACGCACGAGAGGCCGAAACTTCTCCCTAGTTAAAAAAAACGAGAATAAATTCCCAGAGGCAGTAGCCAGTAAAAAGAGCATGTATCGTAGCTCTATCATCATCATAGCCATAAACGCGCCCCCATATAGCGGGGACACTTTTCTTCCCATCGGCAACCGCGACCACTAATTGCGACAGCACACCAATGATAATGCTTTTCACCCAGTAGATAACCTCCTTGTTCCAGCTTAGCTTCGCATCTCTTGAGAAGCGCGCATAGCGATCTTGGAGCAGCCAGGCCGAGATCATGGGGGACACAACTCGGTAGCAAAACTCGCAAAAGGTGGCCATTATGAGGATTTCGTGTATGTGTAGTGGGAGTGCTCGCAATGAGAGGTGATCGGCCAAGGGCTGAATTGCCTTTGAAAGGACACCGTCGGGGGCAATCGGGAACGGGTCCTCCATTGTACGTGAGGCTTGTTCGGCTTGTTCTCAGAACGAGGGAGACTGATTTCGGACGGCGGAGAGAAATAGGAAAGATTGAAAGTCTAGTCAAGGCAGCCTATCCTTGAGACCATGGGGAAGCGTTCGGGAGAGGAAGAACTTGAGGCAGGACGACCCAGCATTTGCTATTGCTGACATGCTCATGGAGGGTGACAACTTCATTCGTGGCTCAAGATGTATTCTGACGTCATGCACGCAGGACAGGGAAAGTGCATTTCGCCCAATGCCATTTTTATCTTCCCCGTTTGACTCGTTCTCGCACGGGGTTGAGTAAGTCAAACCAACGAAATCGAATCGTAGCTTACCCAACGCATCAATGTCGAATAAGGATACTTGATAAGTAGTAGATCATCATGCTCAGTCGCCTTGCTGCTAGAGAGAGAACCAAAACGTGGCAAACAATAACACAAAAACCGATAAATAGATAAAGATACAGGCATCTTACGCCCGACTTTCAATTAATCAAAAAATAACAATCATTAAACTATTCAAACACCATACACCGACTCCCCAGTAGGTAGGCATGTGCCTAGAAGAAAATCACAATTGGTATCACAAGTGTCAAGGAGCTGCCGCCTTTTCGAGAACTTTCCCCCCTCAACGCCGGTGCAAATGCCAATTTTGGTTCCTCGCTAAAGCCATGACGAAACGAGGAAAAGAAAACTCCCAACGCGCAATGCAAGAAATCGAGATCCAACCACGCTTCCCACATCGTCTATAGGACGACATTTTGCTCATCTCTCAGGTCTCGCTCTTCACTCAGACGGACCTGATGCTTCGCTTTGATTGTCAGCTCTTGCCCTGTGCTGCTCTGCCGGCCGGCGCGCTGACGTCCCTACGTTCGCCGCTGCCGGTTACCATGGGCTTCCGTGGCGTCACTGCCCCCTGAGCTGCGCTTCTGGCTCTGCCGCGGCGCTCCCTTATTTGTGCTAACGCTTGCTCGCGCGTCATGGTGGGTGTCAGCGCGGGATTGTTGATATCGAAAGACGGCTCTCTCGTCTGGCGCCTGCCCGTTACGGCATATTCTTTGGAAGTTTTCCTACTCTCCCTAAGAGGGACCGTGGTCGTAGTGGTGGTGGTTGTATAGTGGGCGCCCGCTTCTCGAGATCGGGCACTTTCCCGCGAACTTCTTAGGCTGGTGCGCTCGGGCTCCACGGACTCGGCCCGGTCGGGCTGGTCGACATCCATCTCAGAGGCGGGATAGCTTCCTGGTGTGGTGGGAATGTTGAAGACAGGAGAGGTGGCTTCGTTCTCGTCCTGGCGTGGAGCGTTGAGCAGTGAAAGGAGAGACGTCCGCTCTTGTCTGATCATGGCAAAAGTCGGTGGCTCCACGGAGGGTGTGCGCGAGTAGTGTGCAGGTTGTGGTACTGGGTCAACAGGCTCAGCCGACAAGGGCTCCTCATCAATTGCCATGGAATCCATCTCTGCTTGTGAGACGGTGCGGAATGTGCCTTCGGCCGGTACGAAAACCATGCTTCGTCGCGGTTCCTTTGCCCTCTTGGGCTCTTTTGGCCGGGCTACTTCCTGCACCTCTGCCGCCGGCGATGCAGACTTATGACGGGGAATGACAATCTCCTCGGCTGGTGGAGATGATCGGGACGACCTGCTTGGGGTCCCATGAGGCTTTCCGAGAATCGCAAGATCAGCAGGGTCCAAGATAGCGACTGGCTCTGGCCGAGATCTGCGTGACGAACCCATCAGACTGCGCCTCATAGATGAGGACTTGGCACAAGCGCACGTCTTTAGGTGACACTCTGCCTCCATGAACTCGAGAGTTTCTTGTGTGCGATTGGCTCTTTGCCTCTCCCATTGCCACAGGCGGGTCAGCTCCTCAATCTCTGCTTCACTAGCAGCAGACGAGACAAAGTCCACGGGGGCCAGTGGCGCGCTCTCCTTCTTCGGCGAAGCAAACTCGTCGTCGCTTTCTTCGGGCTGTGGTAGGGGCAGGCGGCCTTCGGCGGCGATCCTGGCAACCTCCTCGTTCTGTGCGAGCGTCTTGAAGGCGTCGCGCTCTTGCTCGACAACACTGATGCGCTGCACGGCTTGTTGTAGCTGCTCTTGGAGAGCGGCTAGCTGGTGCCTCGCGGTGAAGGCCTCTTGTTCTCTGGCCTGTGTCCTCTCCTTCTCGCGTTCGAGGACCTCTTCGACGGACCGGGCCGAGGTCTTTGTAGTCTTGAGCTCTTCCTGCAACTTGACGATGGAGGACTGCGACTTGAACGTTTCCTTGCGAGCGCGTCGGATCTCCTTCTCCCAGAGAGCTTGTGTGTGTGCGAAAGTCTCTTTTGCGCGTCCGTAGTTTTCCTATGAGGAAGAAGACCGAAATGTCAGCCGAAAAGAACGCGTCATTTTGACGGAAGGGGAAGGGGGTGTTCGGAACATACCATGACAGTCTCGAGCCTCTCGCCGACTCTCCTCTCCCGCTCCTTGCCCTCCTCGATCTGCTTGCGCAGCAGCCGCGCCTCCTCCCTGAAGCGGCGCATGTCGCTCTCGGCCTCCTCGCGGCCCAGCATGGCGCGCTTCAGTGCGGCGTCGTTCGTCTTGCGCTCGAGCTGCTTGGTCATGTTGGCGGCGGTCTGGGGGCCGAACCGCGACGACAGGCTGTTGAACTGCTGGATCTTATCGTGTATGCTGCTGTCGCGGTGGTGACCGGACCGCGTGGGAGAGACATTGGAATCCCGCTGCTGATTGACGCGATCGGGCGTCACTGGCGCCAGCGGTGTTGTTGATGCGCCGTCAAAGGGCGAGCCTGGCAGGCTCTCCACGTCATCCATAATGTGTTGTGACACTAGACCTTGTTCCCGTACTCAACTGGGATGGGATGATGAAAGGGTTGGGCGGATGTTTATCGAGTCTAAATGCTGTTCTGGGTGGCGGTGTCAAAGCTGTCAGAAAGGAAATTTGACGGCCGCGATAGAGTTTTGTTGCTCGAAATTATTGAGTGTCGTGATTGTATGTTGTAGCAGTAATAGTATTTGGGTCCGGAGTAGGTCTGGTAGCTATGGTTTGCGACAAAGTGCAGATTGGGCAACTCTTGTCCGGGGCCAACGGAGCAGCGATAGTTGGCACTGATTGATGGGGGGTCGCACCGTCTCTGAAATTTGGAGATCATCAATTGTGGACCTGCTCCGCAGCGTGTTTATCGTCGTTTCCAGGTCAACGCTTGGCTTAATGTCGCTAGTCGGCCCACCCATTGGCTTGAGGCTCGATTATTTGTGGGTTCCCTCAACTCAAGACCTCATGGCACCTCGTTGGCAGTCGCACTCCAAACAAGGCTCTTCTTATCGTCATGTTTGCTACTTGAGTTTGATTTGACAGCAGTCAATCTTTTCATTATATAGTTTAATTCTTGACAGGAGCGGCAACACTTCAACATTTACGCGTTTGAAAGGTCAATTGCATCTCGTGCGATCTCTTCTTGTTCATGGCAAACGCGTCGTGCCTATTGCTAAAGAGTCCCCTGGGCCGTGCGCAGTGGAAGCCGACATCGAACTAAACAAAACTACCGGTCATGTTTTCCCCGCGCATGAAATCTGGTTAGGTAGGCGGACGATGCCTGATCCAAGCGCAGATAACCAGCATTGACTGTCCATCTATCTGTCTTGGCGATGAAAGGGCTGAGAAGGATGTCTTGAGCCCAACAAGCTTCTGCTGTATGCGCACTGCACAGGCGCATCAAGGTGGGCGGGCCCAACGTAGCAAGTGGAGTCAGTGGTTTGTCAACAGGCGACACGGTATGCATCAATATCAATCTGTATAGGAAAATCACCACAGTCTATAAATGATCAATGGAAGCCATGTCGTTATGAAGAATGCATGCCTCCATCTTCAGGCACTATTGGCTCGGGGTATTATTGACTTAGTGGTGCAATTGTGTGTTAAGTTCGAAAGAAGTGTGACTTGCGATTCGATACATAGTGTTTTTATGAATTTACTCAAGAAGCGAAGTCCTTGGAGGATGGGAGCTATTCTAGATCAGACGTCACAGTCTCAATGATACTATGGTTTGGTGGCCCCTATACTCTCCTACTAGTTGACAGCACATATATCAATATGCGGCGAAAAGTGTAATCCGTGATGTGCCAAAGAATACGACTAGATCAATCGGTTCATCAAGACCGTCGCGTCAGTCGCCGGCCATTTGCGTCGCTCTTGGAAAAGGGTGTGGCCAAGCCATTATTACCGTGAGATCAGAGAGCAAGAAAGAGGAAATTCATACCATTGGAGTCGATGGACTTTGTAATCGGAGAAATGTATTGCTATTTTCATCACAGTTGGATTCTGCTCTTCTGCTGAATGATTCCACATGACTATACCAGGGCAACACGAAGTTCAAAAATTCAAATGCAGGAAAAGAGCCAGGGACAGACCCAATAGCCGCCAATAAGGATGACGATGACAGATGTACTCCTACGTCCTCTCAAAGACACCGTATTCTGAGAAACTTGCTGGCTGTGTATCACATCAGCCTGTAAGCAGTTTCTATGTCTCTCAGGAGTATAAAAATATTCTTCAAACATGACCAATGAATTCGGAGCCAGTCGTGCAATCTTACCAAGTGCCATTGAAAAACAAGGTATACCCACCGGAGCCATCATCAGCAAGACAGATCAGCCTATATATATATTACCGAAGGACACAACTCTCCAAAAAAACAGTCTCATCAAGGCCAAGAACTTCCATGACAGTGGCATATAATATGCACCCAGCGTTCCCTCCAAGAGGAAAAGAAGTCAATAGGCGTACAGCAAATTCCATACGTAATGAAACCCCACCTCAGCGGAAAGATCAAGTCGGGAGTTTTTCTTCTTTACTATTTCTTTACTGTGGAGGGGTTGTCTTTGACCGGACTGAAAAGATCCTGAATACTTTCTTTTCTTCCACCGGCGCGACATCCCATTGCGCCTATCTCTGGTACGCGCATATAGTGCCTACATAAGCTCTCTGGCCGCAGCAAGCCTCTCAACGGTCTGCGGCCCACGTGCTTAAACGTGTACATATCAAAACTCGTGGTTTGCGTGGCCGCGTGGCGGGGAAGAGAGAAAGAAGAAATGAATATGCAGCCATGACACCTTAAAACAAAAGTGTCCCGTATCCCCGCCATGCGGTGAAGAACAAAAAGCAATGTCATCGTGCGTGGTTGGCCACCGAAGCTTGTCGTAAGCCGAGTGCGATGCATGCTCACCGTCCTTCCAAATTGAAAGACGGTAATCCTCGAGTGTATGGCTCGCTGAACACTTTTGCATAATTCAAACACAGATATGATGAGAAAAGTTTTGATTTGCTATTGATGTATTGTGAGTGGACAGCAATGGTCCAAGAGAAAGTACGGTATAATGAAAGTAGCTAGGCAAGACGCTACAGTTACAGTATTTCTGTTGCGCACAAGATAGACATCGGCAAACTCTTCGGTTTCCGTTCATTCGTGAAAATAAGGCAGCAGACACCTCAAGCCTAACTGAGAAGCAAATAAACGTTGTTAGACTTTCATAAATGACCCACTCCTTTCATCTTTCTTCTTTCCCCCCATGACAGTAAATGGAATTATTTTGCCCATGATGTGGGCCCGAATATGGCTCCGAACCGGAACGCCTGGTGCTGCGAAGTGCGAATTGACAAGAGGTATAATGTTAAACGACATATGCACAGGAAAAATGTGTGTGAAGGCAAGAAAGAGCCTCCCTGAAAGTGGCGACCGATTCCTTTGGGATCGTGATGCGCCGTAATGAATACATTGGCCAGAGTGGCAGATTACCGCGTGGAGCCAATGGCACTGATACGGGCACCCGAGGGCCGGTGAATCAGGTCGTGCTTGCTAAGCAGACCAGGCTCGTGCGAGACAGTCTCGTTGTCGCTGCGCTCAGCCAAGCTCTCCTCGTCGTCCTCAACGATCTTGGTTGGGAAATCGCTGTGAGTCATGTACTGCTGGCTGCTGCGCTCAGGAGTGGTCATGGTCGAAGCCATGGACAAAGCGGTGCTACTCCTGTTGGGGATCAGATCCGGGGTAGGAGGAATGCTGGAAGTACGTCCAGAGGGGCGGAGCAGCTCATCGCCCATGTCGGAAGCGACGGTAGACTGGTCCTCGCTGTGCGCAATGGACATGTTGCTGGCCCGGCGGGAGTTGGTCCGGGTCTCGAGGCCGTCATCGTTGGCCAATTGCAGGCTCTCCACGGCGGCCTGGCATTGCTCGGCAATGTTGCGGATGATGTGGGCAATAGCATCCGTCTTGTCCTTGAGGTGACGGTCAGACACGTCCAGGAAGGAGAGGCGCTTGTTCTGCTCGGAAGCGCGTGTGAGAGTCTGGCCAAGTCGCTCATCGGCGGCAGTGGAAACGCCTGTATCTGTTAGCACTGATTCGTATAATTGTCCTGTACTTGACTTACTCTGAGTCTCCTCGGCGTTGTCGTCGAATCCAGCCTCAATCTCGTCACCAAGGCTGTCAGGCTTGGTCAAGGAGTGGACAAGGTGCTCCATGTGGTGCGATTGACCACCAATAAGGCTGCGCAGGTGCAGCACGACCCGCCTGGCCTCGTCGCGCTGGCGCATGATGGTCGAGTTGGTGGCCTGCAGGGCAGCCAGCTCCTTCTTGTTGCGCTTGCGCTCCCTCTCAAGCTCCTCGGCAATCTCTTGCTGGAGCACCAGGGCCTCGAGGGCATCGTCTCTCTGCTTCTCAGTACCAGAAAGGCGAACAGAAAGTCTGGCATTGTCGTCCTTCTGCTGGTCGATGAGACCACCAAGGCGACGGTTCTCACGCTTGTGGTTCTCGATCTTAACCTTGAGATCCTGAGTCTCCTTGGTGAGCTGCTCAGCAAAGGCCTGGAACTTGAGGAACTGGGTCTTCCAGCTCTCAAGCTCTTCAACGAGGTAGTTGTTGCGCTTAGTAACCTTGGCAAGCTCTGTCTCCATGCGACCCTTGAGGTTGATGAAGTCCTGCCAAGCCTCCATGGCATCACGCGAGTACTGATTGCGCTCTCGGACGATCTCGTTCAGATGCCTCATCGACACCTTAGTCATCAAGGGCTTCTTGACCGAGCCGCCGAAGACGGCCTTCAGACCAGTGTTGCGGCCCAACTTCTCGCAAACGTGGTCCATGACGGACATGACGGCATCCTGGTTCCACCATTCCGGATCCTGGATAGACTCGACTTCTCCGCGCATGACAATGATCTGACCAGCTGGGACCAGCTTGCCGCCACCATACGCAGATCGCAGATGTGTAGGAACGCCGGACGGGGCAACGTCGCCATTGAGTGACTGAGTCAAGCGAGTCACAAACTTATTGCGCTGGCTGGGACTCAGAGCAGTTGGCGGGCTCGAGGTCAGAACAAAGTTGCGGTCCAGATCCACCACGAGAGCATCAGAAGGAGCCGTGAACAGAGATCTGCACTCGGCGGTGATACCTAGAATGTAAGGACCAGGCTCCTGGACGAGCTCGGTCGCATGCCTGGCGTGAACAACGGGAACATAGAGACCGCTCCATTCGTAGACACGAACGCAGTAGCGGATCGTCTCGGCCGCCATGGTGAGCATGGCCGGGTAGTGACTGACGAAAATGATGCGTCGAGTAGGGGAGATGGCGGCTTCAACGACACCGACAATGTTGGGAATGGACAGACACGCCCAGAGCGGCCACATGGCGAAGTTCTGGAATCCCGTTGGCGACGAGGGGAATTGGTAGCAAAGCGCATAGTCCTTCATGTCAATCCGCACCAAGTCATTGAGGCGAGGGGCGGGAAAGCTGAGAATCCTAGAAACTTCCTCGGCGTGGAACAGGTTGGTGGCCTTGTTCCAGTGGATCCACATACCGCGCAGGTAATCACCTAGAAGATTGTAAAGCGGGTATCTCGAGAGGAAGGACAGGCAGTAAGGGATCCAGTACGTCTCGTCCGTGTTGTCGTAGAAGTCTGGCTCAGTGCGCTTCCTGAGATCACGAATAGTCTCGGCCCTCTTCTCATCGGCTCGCGACCAGACACGCAGGCAGATACCGTACAGCGTGTGCGAAGAGTCCTGCTGGAGGACGAAGGCGTGGTGAACGCAATGCGGCTGGCTGCGACCGGTGCAGATCTCGACGTCGTGGGGGAAACAAGCCCGCATGGCAGCGTGGAGGGAGCGGGCAATCTCGTTGTCCTGCTCCAGCCTCGGGCTACTACCCAGAATCTCGGGGAGCCAGAACTGACCAACGGCGCCCTTCATGTGCCCAATCTTTCCCTGGGCGGGAGCAGGAGCCTTGACCCATTGTGACGGCTCACGTCCGACGCCGCAGACCATGTACGCATGGGTCAACGTCTTGGGCGTCCTCGCCTGAGGTTTGGCCTGGAGCTGCGAGGGGATCGGCTGGGTGATGCGCGAGTGCAGAGAAGAGGTCCTGCTCGGAATGACCAAGCTGTTATCCTGATCCCGAGTGCTCGGGCGGCCGTCCCGGTCGCTAGTGCGTGGCCGGGTGAAGGAGGAGTGTGCGTGCAGAGAAGGCCCCATGTTGTCGGAATCGTCTTGATCTGTATGTACGTAGCTTCCTGTATGTAGGTGGTTTATGGTTCCCGGGATTCGGGATAGGTGCGACGGGTCTCGAGAAGCAAGTACAGGCAAGCTATAAGACTGCCGGTACAATAGAAGTACTTTTAGTAGAGAAGTGAATTGGTAAAAGAATGTTAGTGAATAATGGGTCTAAGCCACTTTCTTTCGGTTGGTGATTGAGCAACGAGTGCCCGAAGCTGCCTCGTTTTCGACCCGAGGTAGGCTGGGATACCGTTGACAGGCAGCGCGTCCGAGTTGATTCGCTGAGGGGTCGCGTCTCCTTATGCCCAATCGATCTTGAAGATAGACAAGATCGAAGAGACAAGCCGTCGACTGCTTCGCACGAAGTAGAAGATGGTACGGCCGTGGGAGGGTTGGGTGAACGCTCGAAGGAGAGGAAGAAAAAAAAAAGAGAAACCTCGAAATTTGGGACGAGAGACCCAGCGTAGTAGAAAAGGAAGCGGCTCTCCGGGACTAGAGAAGGGGGGGGAGTCTCTCAGGACCAGGAGAGGTGCAGCGAATGGATGCGGTGGGTGGCCCAACGCCGACGGTAGCATCCACAGCTACCTTTAGTTTAGGTAGAGTAATGTAGGTCGCAACGCTGGAGGGGTACTAGCCGTGCGGTAGCTCATGCAAGTACTCATGGTATCAATGTACTCTCGCTGCTGCTGCAACAGAACAGTCGCAGAGACAGCGGGAGCAAGAATTCACAGCGGCCTGCCTGCTGCTGCTCTCTCCTGCTACCTGCATGGAGCTGGTGCATTCACTCTATGCAGCTAGGCTGGCTAGGTAGTGCTTGGGGAAATAAGAACCTGGGTCAGTGGAGGAGATCAGAGACGAAAAGAGGTGCGAATGCTTGGATGGCTGCCAGGGGCGAGGTCTTGGTTTGCCTGCACTGCTGGAGGGGCACCAGGACATGGGTCCGACCTTCATTGTACCTTAGGGAGAGCCAGTGGTCGTCTTGGCGGCACTCCAGCAGGTAGCCGGTACGCGTAGAGGTCGTCCCAGCACCCATCGCGCCGGCCTAGCCCCCAAGTTCACAGTACGTTACGGCTCTCAACCTGTCACAGACTTGACTGCACCCGAGCCGGGGGGGTTCTCTCTCTTCGAGATGATCTCTCTCTCTCTAGCACGGTAACACCTCAACCCTTGGTGCATCGAGCTCAACCTCCCCTGCTCCTCAATCTTCGGCTGCTCCACCATTCCAGGAACTGAGAATCTCGGGCGAATCACACGCCTCAGACGCTGGCATGGGCTACGCTCGTGTGGGGCGACGAGGGTATGTTGGAGGGGAGGCAATTTGCTTCCCGAACGAACGATGCCAGAAAGGAGCAACTTCGTTGATGCTCATATTGATTACATATTGTGTACATCAGCAGGTTTGCTCAGTCATCACGACCATCATTGATGAGAGGCAAAAAGAAAGCAGCAGCATGTAGGCAGTTTTGGCAGTAGGCAGGTGGACGGCATGTCTGCGCCGTGATGGAAAGCAGCCCAACCTCATGGCTAGAGGATAGATCAAACGTTGATGCGAGTCTCGGCTTGCGTCTACTGCCTGGGCGGAACCGTCTAGTGATGCATCTTTCATGTGCAAAAGATGCGCAGAAAGACTTTTTGACCGGCAGGTTCTTGACACTTCATCGCTACAGCGTAAGGTTTCTTCCATGCCTCTGCAGCCGGTGTTGGTTTTAAGCAGCAGTAACAGGACGGATGACTGGTTGCACGGACAAGAGCTTGGGTTGTGAGTGAGTCAAACCCAATACAGATGGTGGCCACCATAGAACTGACTGCTGATTCATGAAGCCATGGCTGGAATTCTGGGATTAGCCATGTTCTTCTTAAGACCGTAATCCCATTTCCTCGGTGTATTGCACACAATCTGCAAAGGCAAAGCAAGCCACATGTGTTGTTCAGAAGGCAGCCACTCGATCAGCTGCAAGGAACACGTTTACATGTCAGTTTTCTGGATCCCGGTGACTGTAATTACAAGCTGTTCCTCTATCAGAAATGTTGTCTTGACTGCAGGGAATTCTTTTTTTTCTTGTCATCTTCTGTGATCATTCTGCCGGCCGTTCAACTTGGGGCTAGTGTCTCGGGCGATCTGCTCAGCTGGGTCGTTTCTCGTGTGACAGGGCCTTTGGCCGAGCCGAGAATGGAATTGAATTGAATTTGCAACCTATGCCCGTTTGTTTCGTTCTCTCACGGTGTGCGGTACATACCGGTAGTAGATGGAATTTCGTCGTTGATTACAGCATTCCACTGGTGGGTGTCGTCGACATTTCATACCCATATTCTAGATCCACGGGTTCCAAGCACGTTCCATGTCAAATACAAGGCAGACTCCGCAACGAGAGAGACCCATCGAGCAGCCTGGAAGATCGTATGGGCCAAGGAAGAAGTCATCTTGAATTGTGAGGTCGTGCTTCTGGCCTGGTGGCCAGGTGGATGGGCAATAATGGAGCTGCTTGGAGCATCGCACGGATGAGACTACCTCATCGTGGATAGCAGAGTGGGCACCTGGCTAGTCAGCTATATATCTGACCGGGGGTGATATGCAATAAGAAAAGGGGCGCGCCATTCAACCAACGACGGAGGTTTGTGGGACCCGGGTTACGTGATTCGGCGATTAGAAAGTGCTCATATGGGTGGGACATGCATCTGCTACATTATCAGCAAACTTGCCCACGAGGTTGGTGATTTTGATTTCAATCAATCAATCAATCAGTTCTTCATCTTCCCTCTTGCTGGCAGCCGAGACAATTGCCCATGTATCGTCCAGCCAGCCACTGCCGGTCAACGACTGGACCCTAAATGACAAGAAGACGACGGCCTCTATAGATATGCATGTCTTGACTGGCGTTCAGTCTGTCTTCGGGATTTTCTCTGTCCTTTGACTCTCGTAGGCCTGCAAATTGGGACGCGCAAGACCGGACTGCTTTAGATATGCCGAGCGGTTTTCTTAGTCTGCCCCGGAGCACTGTACCTGGGACTAAACATGCTAAGAATCAGAACCTGCAATGTCTATCATCATCACCATCCGTGCTGACTTGCCTACTGCTTGCCCACCCGATCTCCCCGTCTTTTTCTTCCTCACAGCACGCAAGTATGCACGCTATGACCCATCCAGCAGTGTGGTTCGTGTTGCCCGGACCTTGCTTTAGCGGAAAATCATCCAGTCGCTCTGGTGTGTGGCGTTGGGGATTCTTGTGATTCCTCTCGCAGGAGCTGAAAAACAAGCCCCCAGACACCAGACCTAGAGCTGACCGAGCATTGCTTCTGAATCGCTCACCACTTCACCTTCGTCGGCATTTGGAAACAGGGCCGGCGCGGGGTTGCGACCAGCGTTCATCGAGTTTGTTTTACCATCTACACTATTTTCGTATCCCGGGGTAGCACATGAGCTATCGGGTATATCAGCAAATATCCAATAAGTAATAATTATTCTGCCTTGTGGAAGTAGAATTGACGCACACACTATCTAGGTAGAACATGTTCAATAATTTGTATCAATGGACGGTGCAGATCGCCTCTGCCCACAAACCTTGTTCGGTTTCTTCTTCTCCCTCCTTCTCGACCGCAGGCCCGCCAAGCGGCAAGCAGCACGTTTTTCTCTCTCTCTCTCGTTCGCGATCCCAGCCGTTTGCCATGCGCAATCCCTGGCCCTCCCCCCCATGCTAGTAACCGTCAGGCGGCCGAAGAAAGTGGCATCTAATGTCACATCGCAACTGGGCTCCTGTCACAGACAGCTTGAATCCAGGTACTGACGCTAGTTAGGCGACTCTGCGTTTTCGACCTCCTCTACAAGAGCTTGTTCCAATTGAGCCAGGGACGTTTTATTCTTCCCTGGTCTCTCCGTGGCTACTTACGTGGCTGCTCAACAGAAACAGCAAAGTTGCGGTTCTCCAATGGCCATCGCCCGGTGATACAGAAGGCACTGAGAACACGCTCGTGCGTGCCCATCCCATATCTACGGCACGAAAGAGGAGGTTGCGCGCGTCTAATAAGGTAACATTTGCCAGACACACAGATGCGGGACAAGCAATATGTCACAACTCATCACAACGGTCTATACGGCACATGGCGTGAGGGGGTCATTGCTGCAATATGATACATCCGTTATTGGGGGACATGCTCATTGCTTCTTCTCATCTTCCCCGGTTTGTTCGCACCTGTTCACGAGGATCACTGATCGGGGGGGTCCTGAACGAACCCAGCCACACCAACTTTGAGGGGGAATCCTCCCCAATCAATCCATGTGCGTTTGACTATGGTCGGGACCTCGGAATCCCATCAGATAGCGAATGATTCGAAACACTTGTTGGTCGCAACAGTGCGTAAATCCCAGCCTATAATTGTTTCAATTTAGCTGTTATTCTCGTCCATCGGCACACACACAATCTTGACCAATTGCGCGATGGCTGTTGCTCTCATTTAGGTTTGTTCTCTCAAGTCATATGGCAGACAGTGGCTGTGTCTTTCGGCATTCGTCCCGCTGTCGCATTCACACAGAGGGGGGCCCTGTTGAAGCTCGAGCGCTGTGTGCAAATAATAGTAACACCAGCCTCGGCGTTTTCTGGGGAATGGAAACAAGCTCACTCTGGATGTTATGTTGCGATACTTTCTTAGGTGGCACGGCCAATTTCTGACGCCGTGAGCACACAACATTACCTCTGATATCGGAAGTCGTGTCTTGATGCGAACATTCCCGTGTCGGACATTGCTAATTACACATTCCAGGTGTTTCTGAGGTAACCAAGTTGACTCCCGAAAATGAAACCATTACAAGTAGGTTAATAGTATACTCGGGTTTGTATTAGCCACGATAGGTAGCGATGGGGAATTCGTTAGCAGCGGAACCGAGGGAATGCTAAGAACCAGCCACAGCCAATTAGATAGGATTCCCGGCGTTCCACCACCATAGTTCGACGTCGATCTTCCCACAGCTGTGGTCGACTTGTGGCTCCTCCCCTCCCCAAAGAAAAGACTCGAAAGGAACGAATCGTCCAAGGGCTCGAAGCCAAGCTGCGGGTGCCCGAATCGGTCGCGATCATGGCGGGTGTACGGTACGTTTACCGGCTAGCAAGCAGCCGGCACGAACTGGAAGGGCGTCTCGGGGGAACCATTAAAGAAGCTAGAGAGATCAGATATTTTCAGGCGGATTGATTTTACACAGATTGAACGGGGACCCCACTCCCTGCTCACTTTCAGAAACATTAAAATCATGACAGCTCTTTTGGCAAGCGGGCAGAGCTTTGACCGCAACATAAAATCTGACCTGATGTCCGGGGCCCGGTGTCTCATGTTTAGGGCAAGCCAAGAGGGCGGCAGAGGATCGGGGCGCCGTCCATGGTGATGGTGCTTATCTTGAATCTCTGCCCGCCTCAATCGCCAGACCCGGGACCCTGAGGATCAATTGACGACCTCCCGATAGACGTGGGTGTCTTCTGGGACATCCCTTCTGTCGTCTTTCGCCTCAGGCAAACAAGAAATGTAGATCCCTGCTCCTCACTCGCAAGCGATGCTGCTGCGTAGGATCGTGAATGGGCGGATGATGATTGGGTCCACTTGTAGTGTCCTGTGTTGCGCGTGGCCTGCTTGGCTAGCCGGTATATCTCCACGACCCGACAACTCCATCGCTGTCGATAATCCACTTGGAATGTTTCGTTATGATTTAAAAGAAGAAGATGGAAAAATTCTTCGCGCAACACTATACGAAGCAAGGACACCTAGATCCGTGGGCCTTCGTATTAAGTAACTCGGACTCGGACTGCGCGGCCATTCAGCATTTGACTTTTCATATGCCCGTCCGCTCATTGCTCAGAACAATAAAGACAAAATGTTGCGGTCTATAACAGGAGGTTGTATCAAGACTGGATGATCCTATGGCAGGTTCTCACTATAATCCAATATACAATCATGCAAATAGTGGGTTGCGGGGGCTATACATGTCGTTATATCGACTTTGACCTCTAGTCTTGCTTGTCGTTCGCCATTGTCGTCGTCAGCAGTTCATGACTAGCCTGGCGAACGGAGAACATCCCGGGCCCGTTCTAGGTCATCCGACTTCTAGATCGGTCGGGCACTTTGTCTTGGTCACCAGGCTCTATATCATCCCAACTTCTTCTCAAAAGTCTAAAGCGATCTCCACTCTTGGGGTAATGAGGCGAGAGGTAAACTACCGTCTTCTCTACTAGTCGAGCGCGTGTCTGTGTTTAGGAACTGTTGCTTCGATGATGTCAATTTTGATGATCGTTGCTGCGCTTATCATGTTTCTGAGCCTTTTTCCAGCCTTTGCTCCCTTTCCAATGCTACGCTGGCATGATATAAAGCTATGACCGCGTAACATGATGACGATCATCGGACATCCGTGAGTAGAAGAGCGCAGGGAGTGAACCGCAGACGCGTATGGCTGAGCTCTGTGCAGCTCATCCTTGCGAGTGTATGAATTCGCGACTTGGATAGTTGACGCCCATTTGTAGCAGTTTCTGGGCTCCTCGATATAGCGTCAAGCTGTGCTGTGACTTGTGTGAAAGCACCATGGACTGGATATACTTATTGCACTCTCAGCGAAGTAACTGTGTCATTGAACCCCCTAAGATATCCGCAACACTAGAGATGATAACAACTGGACCAATGTGACTAGCTTCTGGTAATGAATTTACCACTCAGCGTTTTCAAGTGTTTCCAGATGTTTATTGAGTCAAGCTACAGGAGATCTGTTGCACATATGTCAATTAAGTTGACAACAAGGTGATATTCACATTCAACATCAATAGGTCACAATTGCACCTCCGGTGACTTCGTAGCATTTTGATACACAATGTCAATCGAGTTTCCCGAGCAGACCTCCCAAACCGGTGATTTAAAGTGCTGCCTGTAGTTCCTAGGCAAGGTGAATGAATAATGACATCAATACAGCGCAGAGGTGATGTTGTTGTCACCCAATGATTATGAGGGTGTGAATCATTACTTCCACTCACTCTTGTCACCTAAAATCGAATCTGAACAAATATTATCTTCGCAAGTCATTTAACTATAAATGGTTTGTAGAAGTCCATAACTATGACGCTTCTCAAATATATTACCAACAACCACCACCGAATCTCACACCGACGCCAATACTCCCAAGAACATATCTTCTCACTAGTCAATCGCTCGACCTACTCCGTCGACACAGATTTCCTCGACCATAAAGTCACGAAGACCAACTTCGTAGAATTCCGCAAATCCTGACTCGCTGAACCAAGAACTCACCGCAACCATGTGCTATCAGAAAAGAAGACAGCACTTCTGCAATGACCTTTGGCACATGGATGAACCAGACAAGGGATTTTACGGAGATATAATCATTCTAGAAACCGTCTTGTGCGATGAAGGTCGCAGAACGAAGCGCATTTGCCCCCAAGATGGCAATCCACAAGCACACTTTCAGAGATGCGCATTTTGCCAAGATCGAGACAGGAAAAAGGCAGAAGGCACACCAAAAAAGAAGAAAAGAAGAGACACGGGGGATTCTGTTTCCCGACATCAACAGTATTAGAGGCGTTCCGAGGGCACTATGGAGCAGATATCTCAGCGAATTCTAGAAAATCAATTGAAGAGCTGTACACGCAGTGTTCGCGCTTCCTCGACACCATCAAGCTCATGAACATCGTTTTGAAATAACACTTTACCAGGATCTCAATGCAGGCAAAAGTGCTACACGGTTTGGATATATTTATGTAGCTGCCGAGGATCAAGGGATGTCTTTGTGTAGTGATATCTGAGCATAGTCGACGCGTTTTGGTCTGGTCAGGGCAATGCCGAACCTTTCGACCTCTTCTGTGGTCATAAGAGTAAGCCTAGTATCGAATGGCCATTGGAAGAGACATGACACCGATCTTACCGCTCGAAGAAAGAACGAAGAAGTTCTATGAAAGTGATTTTATGAAAAAGGGCTAACTCACATTGAAAAAATTAGGAATTTGCAAACACGTCTCGGACATTATTTATTCTTTGACGCTTCATGTTGATCAATAGGAAGGAGCGTGTATTTAATAACCAATGTTATTCACTGACGACAATTCTTTGGGGACTTCCAATGTGTACAAACAGCGACACCTCGCAATGGTGTGATATTCTTTCGTCCGATGTTTAATTGTGCCTGAATCACAGCTTCGACGTGCTTGCATCAATTACAAACAGAGCTATACAGATATCATTATTTAAAGACCAATAATTGGTGCAGATTTTAGATTGACATGATTCTCAAGTCACTATAAGACAATCGAGTCAACATCGAGATATCTAGAACGCCAGAAAACAGCCAATACCAAATTCTCGCCGATATCACCAGTGGCAAGAACGGCAGCTACTCTACCAACCGCACCTTCCACTCTCCCGATTCTACCGCCACCAGATTTTCCCTACTGTAAGACCACAAACACCAATCTGATGGCAGAAACTTTAAGATTCCGACTTTATCAAAGCGAAAGGATTATCGCAACCATGTGCACCCAAAGCAGACGACAGAACTTCTGCAGCCACCCATCGCAGGGATCCGATGGGCACTTCTATGGCGAAATCCTGATCAAGAAAACCGTCATGTGCGACGAAGGTCACAAAAAGAAGCGGACATGCCGTCAAGATGGTGATCCGGAAAAGTTTCATAAGATATGCCCAGAGTGCCGATACGAAGGCATCTTGAAGGCAAAGAAATAAAGGGATACGGAGCAGAGAAGGACCACTGAGCGGATGTCAGCTGCTAAGCATGGTCGAATAAAGACAAGTCCTCGTCATCCATAATAAATCATCACAACCCTCATTTTGTCGTGAGCTATTTCTAGATGCCTCTGAGTTTCGCGAGCCGAAGCTCCTCCATCGTCTCAGCCCACAGTTTATCACTGATACGCAGGCCCTTCTCGCTGTACATTGTTCTGGGCCATCTGGAAATAAGTCAAGATTAGTTTCGAAGGGAAAATGTCGCGAGGAATATCAACTCACGCTCGTACTATCCAATCCGTATAGGAACCGTGGCTCTCTTTACCTAGCACCAGAGTCGAGTAAAGGTATACCCTCGCCGCATCCGTCATATTACGCCCCATGATACCCATCAAGATACCAAGCGCCATTTTAAAGGCCCAAGAGTCTACTTCGCGGAAGAATGCGGTTCCTTTCGTGGCACCAGGGTCGGTGCAATTGATGATGACCTCGTCAGGATTGGTGATTTCGGCCAACTTCGCAACAAACATCATGACCAGCAACTTGGACTTGCTGTACTGCGAGAAGCCATCGTACGTCTCGGCCCGGTCGAGCGAATCGAGGAGCCCGCCTTCGCTCGGGTCCTCGAGCTCGACTGGGAGCGCGGCCTCGGAGTTGACGATGGACAGGCGGCCGGGCTCGGGCGAAGAGGCAGTCGGCCGCATCAACGACAGGAGCAGAAGGGTGAGCAGCGCAGTAGCTAGGTAGTTGACTTGGATGGTGCTCTCGCGACGGGCGCCCTCGTCAGCGCGCTCGAACTTCAACTTGCTCAGGCCGGCATTGAGCACGGCGACATGGAGGCGGCCGCCATCCAGATCACGCTCCAGACGGGTAGCAAAAGCCTGTACCGACCGAAAAGATGCCATATCGATCTCCCAGACTTGAATGTTCGCCTCAGGGAACTCAAAACGCAGGACGGCGGCGGCGGCCTCGCCTTTTTTAAGTGATCGCACAGCCATGATGACGCGACTCGGTCGCAGTCTGAGGAACTGGCGCACACTTTCCAGACCCAGGCCGACGTTGGACCCCGTGACCAATACTGTTTTCCCGGCAAGATCGAGGTCTGCTGGGATTGGAGGCACGCTAGTACAGACCTGTTTCCAGAAGCCGTGAGCTATGGTCGCTTGAAAGGAGGCGCGGTTCTGTAGTTGCGCAGACATCGTGTATTATAGTGTTTACAGATGGCGTCTGAGGAAAAAAAAAAGATTTGTAGACAGACAAACTAGGTTGCGAGAGACAAGATGCCGATACATTTCTCGCGGCTGTTTCTGTGAGAAGACATGCTGCATTTTATTCTTCCATCAGCTTCTTGTCCGATTTAATTACATCTACACTCGAGATCGGAGTTTGTAGGTGTCGAGTAGGAACCATTTCGTCAAGAATATCTGCACTCTGAGTATAGTGGCGGTTTGTCAGCATTTCATCGGAGACTTATTAGGTATAACGCCCACGGTCCCGACAAGAGATCATAAGCGAATGCGAACCTTTATAGGGCATGTAAGTCTCTCTTGGACCCACATTAGTATCCGTTGGAACAATAGAACCCCCGACTCCCTCCAACCCTTCTTTGGTGTTCACAGATGATGGCCAAGTAACAGTCATTTCACACGATTTTCTCTTCTTCTTTTTTCTTGTTCTTTACAATTTCTTTTTAATCTGTCCAATTATCTTCACAAATGATGGTCCCGAAGCCGCGTCGATGCTGTTTAATGAAAGTTCCAGATTCTGAAAAAGATAAACGAGCGATAGAACTACTCTAGGTATATCAAGAGCTAGCAAGCCAAAATTGTTCATCTCCTGATTAAGATGTCGCCATATGCGCTCCTCCGCTGACGTGGAAAGTCTGACCAGTCAACCACTGGGACTCGGGGGATGCGAGCAATGCAACGACACCGGCGATATCTTCCGGGAGGCCCGGACGTCCCATTGGGCTCATCGCACTGACTTTCTCATCGATCTCCTCGGCGGTGAGCTTGTCCCCTCCCGGATAATAGTCCTTTGCAGCCGCGACATACATGTCGGACTTGATCCCGCCAGGGGCGATGCAGTTGACCGTGATCTTGCGAGGGCCGAAGTCGTGCGCAAGGCACTTGACCATGCCCGTGATGGCTGCCTTGGAAGCGCTGTAGATTGCATGGCGCGGAACACCCTGGACTATGTCAGTCATGCACGTGGACAACCATCGTACATTTTACTCACCCAAACGGCAGAAATGGAAGAGATCAGAATCAGACGCCCTCCGTCCGTCAAATGCTTGTAGGCCTCCTGGGCAACAAAGTACTGAGCCTTGACATTGACCGCGAGGACCTTGTCAATCTCCTCCTCCTGCACGGCCTCGATGTCTCCAAAGTGCT
The DNA here is from genome assembly GCA_022432395.1 of Pestalotiopsis sp. NC0098. Classification (NCBI taxonomy): domain Eukaryota; kingdom Fungi; phylum Ascomycota; class Sordariomycetes; order Amphisphaeriales; family Sporocadaceae; genus Pestalotiopsis; species Pestalotiopsis sp. NC0098. The sequence goes on along the minus strand of JAJKLJ010000005.1, from coordinate 313,515 downwards.
CGATGCCGGAGTTGCTCATGACGACGTCGAGGCGCCCGAGCTCGGAGATGGTGCGGTTGAATAGCTCGGCAATCTCGTCGCGCTTGCTGACGTCGGCTTTGATGCAGGCGGCCCTCACGCCGTGCTTGCGTGCGGCTGCAGCGACGCCCTCAGCTGCCGATGCCGACGACACATAATTGACCCCGACGTCGGCTCCGAAGGACGCGAGCTTGAGTGCGATGGCTGCGCCGATACCACGGCTTGATCCGGTGACTGAAGATGGAGGTTGAGTCTGCGCACTAGAGCTCAGAGAAGGGGGGAAACTTACCGACAGCAACTTTGCCGAGAAGTGGTTGATATTGAGACATTGTAGTGGGTGTTTGCGAAGTAATGTTCTAGGTGTTTAGAATGGAACTGCAGGATTATCCATTCGACATGACTCTTCCGTTGAATGACAACATTTATATATCTGAATTTCGTGAATATAGTATAATTGAGATGTGTCGGTGGTCGGCCACCATACAAAGACACGAGCGCCGAGCCTTTTTTGCGGGTTAGTGTCCTTCTATCGCAGTGCCAAGAAACATATACTACTAAACTGGCTCGGACTATTTTCGTGGCCATCGCTTCTGACCGAATAGTCCGGTGATGTCAGTGCTGTTAGTGTGTCTCGAGCGGGGGGCAAGCAATGCTTATTAAGGTGCCTCATAGGGCTCGGGGAGATAGGAGAGCGAATTAGCCTTTATCCGCATTTGACAAGGGCATTTAGTTCCGAGAGGGCGACCCTTGGACCAATGATGTTCTTTACCAAGTGATCATGCATTTATTAGTCCATCCGCCATGACGGAGAACGAGCCCAGCCGAGCCGGCAGCACCAACACCACGCACTATACTTGCTCTGCATTGAGTTTGTGTCACTGGAAGGCAGCTCACAAATCTCCCACGGCTTGGCATACCCAGACAACTACCTATCCAAGTCAATACTCATTCTCGTCATGCGCCGGCGCTCAGAAACACCGATGACTTGATCAAAGTCCCAATTTCCCAGACCGAGTCACTGTTACCATTCGATCTTCGGTTTATTCGCCGTCGCGACCCGCTGTGATGTAAGCTCATCTGCTACCTATTTGTATTTATACCAAAGTCAGTGGCTTACTAATCTGTGGGAATCAAAGGAAAATGCATATTGCAGGACCACGCATATTGTATCGAAGCTGGAAGATGGCCTCGGGGGTTCGCCTATTCAATCGGACTTCCAAACCCCTGGTCTGTTGGTCGCAGATCAAGCTACATTTGAGGTTCTCGTGGTAATGTAAGAATGAACCAGTCCCCCGCAAAATACCATAAAGCTAAGGAGGAAACCCCCAATGCCAAACCCGCCCTGGATATCATCTTTCCCGAGTGTCCAAGCCAGAGCCACGAGCAGAGAAATCAGAAACCCGGCGCATCCACAAAGAAAGAAGATAAAATAGTCTATACCCTCAACAAGAGCCAATCCCCAGCCGACCGATGTTCCTTTCTGGACGCAAGGTGATAACCTATCCTGAAGTTTCTGGGGGACCCTTTTGTATAAGTGCGGTAATGATCCCGCATGGGTGGGATTCTCTAGTAGATGTACAAGCAAATTTGACCCGATGGGAGGCATAAAGTCTGATGGCATCGGCTCATACTTGTACTGGTGACTCATAGAGCTAGGTGGGAGGGCAGGATGAGAGCGGATGTCGGCGAAGTCTGTACGATAGACCTCCATCTGTGCGCAACAATCAATGTATGGTCTAACATGGGCTCATTGTTTCAAGGTACATGGAGACTTACATGAGCAAAATGAACAGATTTGATTCTGCGCACGAACGACAAGGGGCTCTTAGTACGATACTCACGATACGTGAGTTGGAGTAGGGAAAAGGAGTCTTCATCAGAACCCAATGTGCAGACCTCGGGTTGGTGCAATTTATGTATCGAACGTCCAAATGGAATGCAGACCAGGACGAAGTTGTGTTTGTCTTCGTTTTGATTTACCGTCGATTTGGGTAGGCATTTTCCCAGCCCAGGGCTGGCTTGCTTCTGCCAATGAATAGGGGACCGGATATCACGACTTTTTTGCATTCGTGAACCTTGACTTGTTTCTCCGGAGCTTGGAAGTGTCTTTCTGGCGCTGTTTGACTCCAGGTCACCCGGGGTATTGACTTTGAAGCCTCGCTGTTCAAGTAGACGCTTGAAATTGTCTAGAGCGCCGAAGCGAGCCTCGGTGTAGTCGTCGTAAAGATGGAGCCCGCATTGCTTTTTATGTTAGCAATGTACCAAGAGCTCGTCCCGAACAATATCAACTTACACAAGTATACTGTAATCTTGAGTGCCCTGGTTGGGGGGCTGGGATTGTTACCAAATAGAAAACCGAGTCAAACCATCGTCGACCCACATTAAACATTCGGACGAGTGGGTGCGATTCCAAAGGTTTCTCAGACCTGGGGCGGGAAACGTCGATGTCTTTGTCGTGGTCTGCCTCCGACACCCTGTCATCCTCGACTTCCTCCCTGACTTCCTCCCTGGCTCCTTCCTCGACTTCTCCCTCGATCTTTTCCTCAACCTCTTCCCTGACCTCTTCTCTAACTTCTGGCTCCTCCCTATCTGCAAACTCCTTTTCATCATCTTTCTCAAACTGCTCTTTGGCCTTTTTGAACCTTTCCGCTGAAACCTCTTCTTTGATAGCCTTTTCCGCCCCCTTTCCAATCTCTTCAACAGACTGGTCTTTAACTTCCTCATTGATCTCCTCATTGATCTCTTTCCCGAACTCTTCTTGAAATACCTTAATATTTTCTTCGAGATCCTCCTTAGTATTGTACTTGAACTCGCCCTTGATATCCTCTTTATCCTTCCCCTCATCTTCGTCTTCTTCAGCTGGCGGCGGCAAGATTGGCAAGTTGGTCTGCCACATGGACTGCTGTACATGCCCGTACGCGGCGGAGGCCGCGATTTGGGGAGACGGCAGCTCAAACACGTCCAACGGAAGTGTAATGCCAGGGAATCTGCTGTCCTGGCGATGTGCTACAGCCCAAGCTTCTAAGAATCGGCGATAGTCTATGCTTACACAGTCAGCCTTTCTCTCGTTCTTCTGCCTCCTTGCTCCATTTATCATATGAGAGATGTTCAATCTCGGGGGCATAGTGGAGGTGGAAAGATTAGTTCACCTTCGATCCTGCTGAATTGGATTCCGAGGTAGCGTATACTATCGGCGGTCACAGCTCCGGAGACCGATGATTCGCTACTTCCACGTCGGTCGCCGCAAATCTGGAGCTCGAGCCTGCGGCGACGGTTGTCGCGGAGGCGGAAATCGCCCTGAAAATGGTAGACCTGGAACTCGCGATAAATACCTCTACGACGCCCATCAGCGCCAGCACCACCATCTTGATGGCCTTGACTCCTACTGCCACCATTGCGTCTTTCGCGATTGGCGAACACGGTGAGTGAGTGCAAGCTGGTCTGCCGGTCGGCCCAGAACTTCAGGCGCTGAACGGTGCCGATACCACACACGCTACCGAAGGCATCAGTTCGCGCGTGCGTGTCGGTCCACACGACGTCCACGTCGAACCAGTCAACGAGGTCCTTTTCCCTCAGGTCGCCCTGAAATGAAAGCGCCGAGTCGGTAGTTATAAACTTGTCTAAAATTGTGTGTAGCGACGAATTAGTTGTTTTGCATCTTTAACGCTCGTGTCCTTTGTATCAGACAGCTTCGCGAAGCACCATATTGTTTAGTACGCAAACAGACTCTAGGAGCAGCTCCTGTGTCATCTGGGATGTCCTCGAGAACATCCCAGATGTAAAATAGAACGGCTTTGGCACTTACAACTGACTCTCATCAATTTATTGTGAGTCACTACGCCATCTTGGTTGGTATATCGAACGCGATGAGGCTCATTGAACGTGACAGTCTGCTCGAGCGCGTCCGGGTCGGAGAACTGGCGATGTCTCGAGTGTAGCGTATGTGGAAAAGTCTCGAGGGCCGACGAGCAAGGTACTAAAGAAAGAGAACACAACACATTTAGGATAGTGCTTCTTGAGAGGAAAGGGATTTAGAAAACGTACGGAAGTGTTCGAGGCGTTCTAGCTGATAGCTGCCTTGCCACAAAACGCGACGGTTCTCAGTGCCAACGACTTCCCAAGGTCCTAGGCATATGACCTTCTCGTCGGGTGTGCCCTCGAACAGGGCTCTAAGAAAATAAAGCAGTTATGTTAGAAGTGTTATTCAAGTTATGCTGTTACGGCCACAAAGTGTATAGTATATATCTGAGGTTGTATTTACATTGTAGCATTAAAGCCGGGAGAGCCGAAGTCTAGAGGCCTGGGGTTTTCTCGTAGAGCAGAGCCTTTGTGCGCCAGGTCTGACACAGAAGTCTTCGGCGAGTAGTTGGGGCTCGATGGACCAGTACCGATGCGTGCGCGCCCAGAGACATACGATGATGTGTGTGACCTTGAGGACGAGCTCGGTGAATATGCTCTCGAGGACGAGGATGCAGATGAAGAAGCCATTGTTCCTATAAACAGCCAGTAAGGCGAGATCGCTCAAGAGAGAAAGATAGAGTTGTTATTCCTCTCCTAAGCGGGCCCAGTGGTGGTAATGTACAGCCACGGATATTTACCGCAGTAGAGTGGTGATTAGCAGCTCGCGTGATGGGTGGACAGACAGGTTCGCCCAGTCCATACCTATCATGCGGGCCACACGGACTCACCTCTTAGATGCCTTTATTATTCTCAGCAAGTCGATAAATTTCATTTACAAGTCTGCCGTACCCTCTTGCGAAGTTCGGGTTTTGCAGCGACCATGCTCGAGCTGAGGGGAACAATCCTCAGAACTGACGACAAGGGGGCGGCAACCCCTCATCAAGGAGACCACAGCCTTATGCACATACCTCAGAAAAGGACTGTGACAACTTGTGCACCTACTTAGGCAAGTTAGCAAGTCAACACTTCAAGCAATTGATTACATCCCACTTAAGCGAACGAATCGATTCTTTTCCCTCGAGATGGTAGTCGTCATAGTTTCCCCGGTAGGCTGACAGGGCGTGAGCGCAAGACACACTCCCGAAAGGGCACTAAAACTGTCAGTTCGAGATAATGGAAGCTTTCCCCGGGCAGAGAAATATTCAATCGGCTATGAAAATTGAGATTATTTGACCAAAGCAGGGTCTGGAATCTAAGCACCTCTTAACTCTTAGCCCACCCCAAAATCCTTCCTAAGATGGAGACCGCGCACAAAAATAACGGCCAGGGCTGGATAGATGCTCTCACACTGATCTGATTTCTTATCTGAGAAAGCCCGTCGTCCGTAATCCTAAGCCAACCGTGGGCGTAATTGAAGGTCAGTTTCTACACGTATTGTATGCGAAGGATCCTGGACTTGTCTCAGACTCTCGGTGACGAGTTGGTGTCAGCTCCACTCCATTCCTTGTACGGTGTACCCGAGGGACTATAATAGCTGTAGCGGACATGCTAAAAACATCACTAAAATGCCTATATCGCCTCCCCTGGTTTCTACAGCCCCGCTTTGGGAATAGGTACACTTGACAGAAACCACTTCGTGCAGCACTGCCCTGCATCAATAATCTGTACTGTCGAGTAAAATACATCTAGAATTACCAGCCATGCCTGGCGCATCCAAACGATCGCCCATATTAATATCGACCATGCACCAGAATTGATTGCCTTCTTTATAGAGCTCAACTCATATTTCCAAGTTAAACAAATCACTGCTTTGAACAGTAATTCTCGCCCTAGTATGTTAGTATTCTTGTATTCGCCGTGTTGACTAACTAAAGTGTATACTTTGTTCTTCTACTTCTGTGCGTAACACGTATGTTATATTCTACAAGGTTGTGGCAAGCTTATGACATAATATCGAAGTGAACCGAATCATTTCAAATGGTACCTAATCTTATATATGGTATGGAAACGGCGTGTTGCTGGAAAAAAAAAGACAAGAACGGAGACCTTTAGTGAAATTATTTTGTATCAGTACATAAAGAACCAAGGAGACCCAGGAATTCCAAGAGGCATGCAGCCAGTCCCTCTGGAAAAGTACTCTCACACCAACTCAATGATGCTCTTACGGTCGTCATAATCTTTCATGAATGTATGCGGGTCTAGGGAGGACTCGTCAAATTCGATTTTAAAACGACCAATTCGATAGTAGACACCTTGCTGCCCCGTTGGATGCACAATAAGACCACGGACCCAACCTTCTCCGTCTTGAGAGTGCCTTTTACTGGATATGATAAGAAGGAGGAGCTCGCTGGGCAGGGCTCCGCCGGCTCCTGGTAGCCAGTCTGGGCTGATATTGACTCGTGTGGACCCCATTGTCACTGCTGTCCAGAAATGGGAGTCAGGCATGATTGTAGATGAAGTGTCGAGCCAGAAGATCGGTGCTTCCAGAACCAATCTGGAAGTCAAGAGTTGGCCAAAGGCGTCTCCATGTTTAGGTGTTGTGCTAGCTTCGATGATACTGCACTGAGCTCTACAATACCTTCGTCTGCTTGCTTCAGCGTCAGGGTAATAGCGTGCGTATCCGCGGTTAAACCATGTCCAGGTCGGGACGCCTTCTTGGACCTGACGCTCCAGCTTTGTAGTCAGAGTCTCCAGCCCCAGAATCGATGGTGGAAGTGGCCCCCAAAGCAAACTATGCAAGAGATCACCCCTCCACAGTCCAGCGAGATATTCGTCTCGAAAGAGACGGCCAAATTGACGAGCAAGCCCCGATAAGGCCGGAAGATAGTCTGAAATCTTGGTAATCCCTCGTTTTGAATATGCACTGATCACGTTCTCCCAGAGACAATACACATCATTCGGATCTAATATGGTTGGTATCTGATCGAATAATGAAGGCTTTGGACTCCGTTTCGTCCTCGTCGCCTCTGCATACCAGAGATTGGAGCAGCTGAAGACTAATCCGAGCGATGTGAAGTAAAGCTTACGGCGCGAAAATATCTCTTCCTGGAACGTCCAGCACCTCGTGGACCACAAACTCTGTCGGTGAGGTTGTTCATCCCAAGCAGCCAGCGTGTGTAAGTCAAGCTCGGATGCTCCATATGCGAACGCTTGGATTCCATAGATCCCCGTTTCTGAGTCGCACATCCTGGTCTTGAATGGGACAGCTACTCGCGGCCACGTCCTATCCAGAAAGCCTTGATCGCTCGATGCCGATGTCGTAGCACAGATGGTCAAGTCCGAGCTCGCGTAGATGCTACGCATTTTCTCCGACTCCCTGGCCCAATCTCCCATATCGTCTTGGAAGATGCATAATGCATCAATCCAGATGTATGGTATAGATAGCGCCTTGGTCAGGACAATCGCGTCCCGATGTGCGGCGGCTAGCTCATTGATGTCAAGTCCTCTTTGCAAACGACTCAACGTATCTTTGCCGAGCTTGAGTTGAGGCACGTTTCCCCAACAATAGCTCAGTGTACTGAACGGCACGTGTTGGCCGCCGGTTGAGATGCCGGCAACCTCGACCAATCTGATCAAATCATTTTCGACTTTGATCAATCTGGATGGGAGAGATGAAAATTCATCCGGTACAGTGTGTCTGCATGCCTCCACGCATTTCGCCACGCTTGATTTTATGAAGGAAATGACTTGTTGGTCCAACACTGATGGGGGAAGCACCGGCATGAAATCTTTGCTTTTCGGGGGAAAACCTGCGTCTTGGAAATCATCAGCGCCACGCTTCAATTCCTGGTCGATGTGAAGAACTAACCGGTACCTTGGTGCGATATTGGAAAGTATAAAACGTCCATTGAATCAGTAACTTTGGACGCGTCCTCTGCATCAAGACCAGGGTGCGTGTGATGAATCATCTTCACTCTCAATATCCACTGAGCCGTTCGAGAGTCGTCGTCAATCTTGAGCTGCTCCTGTTTCAAAAACGAGAGCTCGAATGTCACTTCCAAAGGTGACCTGTTCCTCAGCTGTCGATCCAAAGACGGTCGGATCTCGCTCGAAACGAGTCTCGCTCTGAGCAAGGCGCAAAACTGACAACCCTGGTTGGCGGACGCTTTCAAGTTTTCGTATTCGGGGTGGACATCATGATATCGCCGAAAGTCTCGCAACACTTCTCCAGAAATGATCTGTTCCTCCTCGGGGGTGCTACGCTTGAGGCCATGTTTCTTGTAGTCCGACGGCCTCGCGGAATTGGAAAGAGTTAGGGAGGAATATTCGTGTTCAGCAAAGGAAAGTGCATTTTGGCACCTGTGGCACAGATCCATTTTCGAGCATCGATGACTAAGGGCGTGAGACTGAAAAGGACACTAATGGAAGCAACATTGTCGCTCCTTCTTGCCAGAATCACCAAGGTTTCAAACGGCATCAAACAAGATCTGATGCCCAAGTGCGGGGGGTTACATTTGGTTGAACACATCAATCAATGTAGCATTGTTCGGTGAAGCCTGCACGTGATTGCTTGCATCCTGTCAATGGTGAAGAACTGTTTGGCCGGAATTGTGTAACCTGAGATGAGCTCTTTTCAACTTCTCATTGATGCTATGAAAAACTTCTGTCAAGCCCGCTAATATGAAAGCGAATACCCAGACTATCACGAGTCCTTGATACATGCAAAGATAATCCCCCTCTTTTTAAACGTACTCGGCGCAGATGACATCGCCACCAATGTCCATGATATCAGCAATGGTGACGTTGGGGAGCATCTCGTACAGGGACAGGACGTGGCTGAGCGTGGTCACGTTGCCCGGGTCGCCGCTGTAGTCGGTGAAGTTGGCGCCGGGCGCGTCCCAGTTGTTGGCCGAGTTGAACTCGTCCGACGGCGTGTTGGAGCCGCCCATGTCGGTCAGGCGCGCCGTCAGGTTGGCCGACTGCCACTCCCACCAGAGGCGGTCCAGGTTCGTGTGGTGCAGGAAGAAGACGGGGTCTTGCATCTGTATGGTATTGTGTTAGAAAACGTGGGAAGTGAAGTTAGTGACTGCGCTGAGGGAAGACTCACAGTTCCGCCAGTACCGGCGTGGCCAGCAGAGTGGGGACCTTGTCCGTAGCACTGCCATGCCTCATTATAAGAATCTAGGGCGTAGCACTCGTCGACGTTGGACTGGCTGGCCGCCTGGAAGGTGGTGACGCTGATGGAGCGGTTGAGGTGGTAGGTGGCCGTCTTGGGGATGACTGTGTTGAACGACCAGGCGCCAACGTGCATCTCCATGTTGGCGAACGGGCCGTCGGTCACGATCTGGTTGTTGGAAGAGTCGCCGTCGCCGCCGATGCCGTAGACGGAATCCCACACGGCGGACAGAGTGATGTTGTCGGCGTCGACCTGCTCGTCCCAGTAGGGCATGCCGCCGGTGTAGTTGCAGTAGGTCTGCAGAAGCTTCTCATGCAGGGTCATGTAATATCGGTGCCAGGGAAGAAATTGGCCCTGTAGATAATCAGTTTCTGAAATGCGAAAAGGAGTATCAAGAACAGCCCCCGATGTTGTGGGATATTGCGACTTACAACACCATGAATGTAGTTGGACATGGTCAAATGCAAATATTGCTGCTCGTCCCAGAGGGTTGTCGCGCCGTCGTAGAGACCGAAAACGGCATCGTGGGTAGTCAAACAGACTTCGGCGTCCAACCAGGCGAGCTTCTCATCGTTGCTGAGCGACGTGAAGTTCTTTCGCTGCACGGGCGACTCGCAGGTATCGGCGGCAGCGACAGCAGCCAAGGCTGACAATGCCAGGACGGATTTCATGGCGATGAATGAACGAATGTTGCGGCAGAGAAAAACTCAAAGGAGTGATCGTGGTCGTCGATATGTATAAGGAGGCAACAGCCGAGCAAGACTAGTGAAACGAGACACCTGCTTGTTGATCTACAAACATTCTAGAACAATGGACATGATAGACCTTTTAACCACGAATCGTGAACCTACACGAAGGCCATAGACTTTTTAGTCATGCTGATGCATATTACCTAGATCTATCTAGATCCACCATCCCCATACATGTCTACGAGTTGAAGTCGTCAGCTACCCTTCACAGCCTCCCTCTGTTCAGCTTGGGTATGTTTGCTACTGGCTCAGCTTGGATTACCACCTAGTCGACGCGCAGTCGGTCACGACAGCCTGCCTGGCAACCGGCCTCAGCGCAGTATAACAGGGTAATTAGGTAATTAGCCAGGCGCGGTGGCCGAGTGGATAGTCTATACGCGTCAGCCTTTGGCTTGGCAAGCGTACAGTATTATAGCCATGCTTGTTCGACTCCGCATTTAGTAATCGTGGTCTGGCCGATCCAAATGAAAACCTCTCGGCTTACCAACTGGGGGCAGAGACCTCGTTGGATCGCGTGGAGTATTTCTGCAACAGTACCGCAAGCTTGCCATTGGACCAGGCACTTCTCTGGGCAGTCAGGATGCAACTTACAAAGTCGCTATTCAGCCCTAACCTTACGTACGCCTTGACAGTTTAGATTAGCCCACGACGGGCCAGCCCGTGCAAAAGCCAGTGGGCGCACTTACACATTTCCTACTGCAATGACTAAACACAGGGTCAAGCCAAGCAACTCAGTGATCCGTACCTTTCTCTTTGGTTGACTCCTATTACAGCCCATCTACCCCTTTCCAGAAGAAGCAGAATCCATGCACTGCTGAACACCATCAAGTCTGGATTCTCTTTCACGCCCACCCACCACGTATGACGCGGACAAGAAGAGAATACGATGATTTCTCCCTGTCACCAACGTAAACCATGGAAATCACGCAGTTTCTCGGCTCGTTCAAAACGAAGATCTTCTGAGCAATACGGCATGAAACCGTCTTAACACGATAACGAGCGGCTTTATGACAATCGGGAGGATCAGCGAGGCAATCACCGAAAAGAACATGCTATCCAGTCGAAACACAGTACCCCGACGAGCTTGTACCGCGAAATTCAAATAAAGCGAGCTGATCAGGTCGAAATACAAGCAACGAATTCTGGAATCCAGCGAGCAGCGAAATACGATCGATTTACGATAAATTGCCCCCTCCGAGGAAGTCACTCTGTCTGGTATATTTCTATGTAGGTAATTAAAGCTACTTAGGCACTTGCGGTGGCAGTAGCAGACGCAGTGCTGGCAGCAGTGCACGAAGCCGGGAGAGGAGGCAGGTCAGGGTCATCCGGGGTGAGGTTGATCATCAGGAAGCACGGGTCTTCGATACCGCCGTCGGCCGTGTGCTGGACTGCGGAGTCAACCTCGTAGACGGCCGAGGGGTCGATGCCGACCGAGATCCAGGCGATGACGCCGTCGGCCACCGAGTCCCCGAGCAGGACGTAGTTGGCCATGGGGTCGACGCCCGTGGCCTCGGCCTCCTGGACGACGATGTTGTCCTCGTCGTTTTTGGTCCAGCTCTGCGTGTTGAGCGTGTAGGGGCTCAGCGTCTCGACCTCGTCGACGAGGTCCTGGTCGAAGAAGACCTGGCCGATGTGCGGCGTGTTGTTGCCGCCTGTGATGGTGCCGTTCTCCAGCGTGGTCCAGTTGCCGGGGCTGTGGGCGAGGAGGTGGATGTGGTGAGTGCGTCCGGTATAATGTCCGGGGATGATGCCCTGAAAGCCTACGACGCCGCTCTCGTCCGTCACCTGGATGCCGCGCAGCCACGTCGTGTTGGGGCCGGCCTGGCTGGAGATGCCCGAGTAGTAGCCCGTGGCATTGGCGTGCCAGTAGTCGACAGCCACCCCCTCTATGGGCGCGCACGTGGTCGTGTCAATGAACTGCACGTCCAGGTAGAGGGGCACACCGACTTGATCCTCCGTCGTTTCGGAGCGGATCATCTCTCCGCTGACATAGTAGGGGCCTTGAGTTGTCTCGGGCACGAGGGAACAGGAGCGATTACCGGTAAACAGGACAGAAGGGTCGGTATCAGCAGTGAGGCCGGTCAGGTTGGAGTGGTGGGTAGTGTTCAGAGCCTGGTCCAGATCGCGCTCAACGAAGGCGCGCTTCTGCATTTTGGAGAGAAGACCGCGTCGGCGCAGAGCTGCCCCCTGGGGGACGCCGCGGGCCTCGAGCGCACTCTGGCATGATGCGAGAGAGCGCGTGTGAACGAGAGCCGATTTGCGCTGTAGAGCCTCGGCAGCGTGATCAGCTCCGGGGTGAGCCATGACGCGCTGGCCCAAAAGGGCTGCCAAAAAGATCGCGTCCTTGAACTGCATTGTGAAAGGTGGTGCTTATATGTAGTACAGACAGCTGAGAATCTGGCATACAATGTGGCTTGGTTATATGCCAATGAGAATCGAGTTGATTACCTACCTGAAAAGCTGAAGAGGGATCTCAAGGTTTTAGTAAAGACATACTCGAGAAGATCCATCGATACTCGTCGTACGGTATAGGTATCTCTGCTCCATGATGGAACCCCCTATGGAACCCTCTTGAGAAACTGTTTCCTCTGCCGTCACCACTATTCGGACGAATTGGGGGAGAGCTATTACGCGTCCCCATGTTTGATAATAAGAAGTTCGGCAAGCTGGGGATGGATTGCCATGAACGGTTGTTTCTCCCAGGGGAGGAGGTCACTAGAATCTTGACAATCCCACCGGCCGCCGCCCGGAACAGCATATCAAGACTGGGGAGCAGCCGGACAGTCTCCGGCAGACCAGGCCAGATCACAGGTCTGCAATGGGCACAAGCCCGTCTGGCTCATCCATATGCCTGCATGAAGACCGTGCAAGCTTACGCAAGCCGAGTGGATAAAGCAGATCACAGGTCAATGGCAGGGAAACATCCATTATGTACAAGCCAGATGTGTGCGCGGTGTAGATGGGGAAGTCTTGGCTTTGGTCGACCTGCTTTGGTTGAGATTTCTTCTTTGGGATGTGCTGAAAGTGGGATCGACTGTCGGGGCATTTTTATAGGCGCTGTGGGTCGACGCCGGCTCTTGCAGTGGAGGCCAGAGGAGAACGGGGGCGGGGCTCGCTCAGTGTGATGGATCTGGACACTAGGACACCCCAATCAATCTCCTCTCATTTGCAAACTCTATGCACCCCTGTCGAGACCAAACCGTAACCTTGCACTTCTGTCCAATCAAGTACTAGATATGAAGGAGTCGTGCCGACTGGCAGGACTAGCCCATCGATCATATGGGGCATTTTGGTGGATATACCCGAACCCGAGCGAGTACGAAAGATCCACGATTAGCCTTTGTTCAACGTACACCCCTTCATGCGCCTCTCTCACACAGTGGGCATCATCATGTGTAGACGGACGGTGACTCCTGTAGTAGAGTCCCACGAGAGGCATTCGTCTAAAGATACTCGGCTACCCCTTCCCTCTTAAAGTTGCGTCCTTTATGTTGAGCCCTACACATCCATTGACCTGCGGCCCAGCTTGTCCCATCTGAGCCGATAGAGTGAGGCCAAAAGTGCTGCATGGGGGTTGAAAGGAGTCCGAGTTGGCCTGCTCGGGCTACGTGAAGAAGTGCAGAAGAGCTCTCTTATATACCCCTTATTCAGAGCAGCGGAGCTACATCAGGGCTCAGCACACTTTATTGAAATGGCATATATTGAGCCGCCAAGATCTTCACAACTACGAGGTATCTCTTGATCGTGATACACCTAGGCTGGTGATCTTTCTTTTAGCATAAACCAGAACGACGAGCTTCAACCATCGCCCATCATCTATTCCATCATTCGTTGACCACAATGGGTTCGTTGGAATTGGCATTGCCATCGTGATTTGGCTTCAACGCAATGCATTATCCGTCCCGCCAATGCTGCCGCGTTGCATGCGACATCATAGCCGATATCCCCGTCCTGAGAGATTCCCAAGTCTTGGCGAAGACGGGGAGCACGAATGCATTGGAGAGTTCTCCATGTTGTATTACGACAAGGACGCGTACATTATACCGCGACAGAAAAGGAACGAGGTCATCATTTATTTGGCAGAGAGACTGTTCCATCTAAGCAGCAGTGACCAGGGATTTTCAATGCAGGTTTCTGGAGTGGAAAGTGTGTGACGGCCAGCAGAGAACATGTCTAGGTACCTAGGTAGATAGCGTGCGTGGATGAATGGGGGCGTGAGGCCGATGGTCAACCTGTGCTTGGTTACCCGTACAGTCTTTCTTGATACACGGTATACAGTACAAAGCGAGAAATTTCCAGCTGCGCTACGACTAAACTATTCCAAACCTATGCAACAATGTGTATCTGTCTAGAAGAGGGCGCCGGTCACGCTTGGAATAACACCGAGGCGAATGGCAAGCTGCCTATTCATTTCTATCACGAGGCCTATCTGTTCGCAGTCCTATTCCATGTCAGCTAAATAGAGACAACTGAGCCGATTTCCCAGTCCCAAGCGCCGATTCCTGCCATACAGACACAAATGGTAAGCATTTCGTGTTGGACCCGCTGTGTTCTTGACCTACCCCAGCATGCTACAGTCACACTACCCTGGCTGGTGGACCATGAACTAGGACATCACTATTGGCACGTCTGCTCCTTTACATTGACCTTCTCATCATTGTCCAAAAGAAAAGAAAAACGAGTGCCGCCAGCGATACAGAATTTATTTTTCTTGCCGGAATATACACCAAGCACGTTGGTGTACGCTCGTTAATTTGTAGAAAGCACTGCTGTGAATTCGTCCCCAGATTCTAAACTTTGCGTTCCACGGAGCTGGCCGCGGGTAGTCCTTCATCAGCGGCAACCTCGAGCATGGATCTGCCCTGTACAGGATCCATTTTAGGGAGTGTGACTAATATGACTAATGCGACCTCGACCAACACAGATCGCTTCTACTCGAGAACCTGTCTCGCCTGTACGGTTGAAGAGTATTGCAGCAAGCACAGAACTTTCCCGCTGGGCCAGGTTCGCATACACATAAGATTCGATTATTGGCGGCTGCCATCAGTGGTTTTCAAAGACGAACTGTAGTCGAAAATATGTCAATATAGTATCTCCGGCCTCGAAAAATCGAGCTCAAAATAAAATGTACAAGCCAATACCTCAATAAACGTCGAGGCAAAAAGTTGTTACACATAGAAAAGTCCAAATGCAAACAGACGAATAGAAATTTCCCTAGTCCTCCTCCACACTGTTCCTCAAAAGTCCAAGTACCGCACTTCCTCCCCATCCATGTACGCAATCCCTAGTTTCTGCGGAACTTGACGCTGTAGCAGCTGGGCTTGCCGGAGACCGTCGGGGCGGCGCTGGCAGAGGAGCTGCTGGGAGACGCCTCCTCCTCGCTCGAGCTCGAGCTGGCGGCGGCTTCGGTAGCGCTCGAGGTCGAGTTGATGCTGGAGGCGCTGGTACCGCCGCTGCTCCAGACCTCGGGGCCGGGGATCAGGGTGTAGCTGCTGGCGCCGTAGATGCTAAAGTTGATGGCGGCGTCATCCTGCTGGTAGACGCCGGGGATCGAGACCACGGGGCTGGGACTTCCCGATCCGCCGCCGGTGACCTTGATCTGTGCGCAGCTGCGAGGACGAAACGTTAGTATTAGCTCCTTATATGGACTTCTGCTGGTCTCTGAAGTCTCCCGAAACAAAAAGTATGGGATCAAAACTCACCCATAGTAAAACTCGGCCTCGCCGTTCTGGGCACCATGCAGACCAATGTGCTCAGAGCGGACCACGTACTCTCCGTCGGGGGTGTCGGCGGGGACGGTAAAGGTGACGCGGTCCTTGTCCCAGGTGCACCAGGCGGTCGTGGTCAGGTCGCCGCTGGAGCAGGTCGTCTCCTGGTGGATCTTGAACCAGTCGCCGGAGCCGTCGTAGTCGGCCACGGAGCCGCCGGGCGCCTTGGACATGTAGACCTGGGCCGGGCCCGGGTGCTTCATCGTGGCGCCGACGCCCAGGACCATGGCCAGCTCGGACCCCGCGGCCACCTCGGCGGTGCTGACGGTGCCGCCGTTGCTGGCCGCGCCCAGGTTGCACCGGAAGTCGGTATCGTCGGGCGTCAGGTTGTCGTACGTGTTCTTGTACTTGGTCGGCATGTACTTGGTGCTTCGCGAGTTCTCGCGCACGTACTCGTAGCTCTTGGACTCGACGCCGCCGACGACGAGGACGTCGAAGAAGTAGTGGGCCGAAGCCAACTGGGCGAGGCCAGCGAGGCCGACGGAGAAGGTGGTGCTGTACTTCATCTTGGTAAGTGGGAAAGAAACGTGAATTCGGTAGCAGGTGGTAAGATGACGACGTCAAGTCTGAGAGGAAAAGAATGTGAAAATGACGAGTCAGTCAATGAACGTCGATGAAAGAGAGGAATGGAAAGCGAGAAGTGAACTGCGATGATCGAGATGCATCCTTTCGAACTTCTGGCTGGAAATTCTACAAGTGAGTATATATACACAATCTTTAACGAGTCTCGATGATGTTCAATGAGTAGCGAATAATGGCTAGGCGCCTGGATGGAGTATCTTGTGTGCTTGGCAAGAGCCTCAACTGCGCTAGTTTACAAGCCAAATGTCTCAACTTGATGGCTCGTCAATCGTGTTTGTTTCACCCAAGGGCTTTTACCGGGGGACTATCCTAATCTCATAGATCCTCTTGACCACGGTAAAGAAGCTGCAAGGAATCCTGGGCCGTATACGAGGTTCGCCTATGGAATATAGTATGAGGCTCTTGCTAAATCTCTGGGGCGAAAACTTAGTTCAGACGGGGAAGACGCTTGGAACTAGAATCGCAGCTGCAATAGGAGAGTGAGATATAGAGCTTCGGAATCACGATGGCCGCGAATTACGAGAGTAAGAAGCAATGCGTATTATAGGTGAACCAACAGCTGGGGAAACACGACGAGCGAAGTCAATATGTCTGCTGTTTCTATCGTGGAACAGGACAAATGTAAACGATGCGGCCGGTCGCATGAATGCAAGTGCTCCAATAGGGGCTCTATCACAGCAGAGATTTGCCAAGCAGGACCCGACAATCGCGGCGACTAAACAATATAGACAAGAAAGAACCAAGAAGGGCACAGTCGCAGGTTAAGCCACTGTAATCTATGCCACCATGTCACCCCCTTCCTTCTAGATCGTTATGTAACGGTTGGTAATCAGGCACGCCGGGGACTGAAATGGTCCAAGGCCCAAATGCTGTGTAATCCGAGTCGTTTAGACATAATCCCAGGTTGGGCAGTTGGCGCGCATAGGCCGAGATCCGAGCGATCAGCACACCCACGAATTCGAATAAAAGATCCAGGTATACGTCGGAGACTCAATTTTTCTCACCAAGTCTACATAATTTCTAAGAGGGCACACCGGAATGGAAGGAGAGGAAGCTTCAAGTAGGGACATGGTGTATCCAATGGGGCCTAAAAGCATTCTCGAAGAATGTGCCGACCCATTTATGTTTATACACCAAATACATCGTACAGCTTACAGGGAATGGGGTGGGTCAAGCTGGAAGCAAGGTTTAGTGTTCTTGATTAGGACATCAGATGGAAGGTCTTAAACATTGGCCCACAGGCGCTAGCAAACATGGATCGAGACCGGTTGAACAGTAGACCCTCTTACGGGCGGCCATCTTCGTCGTCCCAGTTGGGGTTGTCCACGCCGCCGTCCTCGGTAAGATAAACAACCGGGTCCATGACCTTGGAGTAGGTTGAGTTAATACCAAAGGAGACCCAGGCAAAGATGCCATCCTCGACGCTGTCACCAAGCATGACGTACTCCATGACAGGATCAACACCGTCAGTCTCAGTCTCAGTGGCCATGATGCTGTCATCGGCGTTGGTGGTCAGATCCTGCTCATTGGTGTTGTAGGGGTATATATCTTCCACCAGGCTGATAAGGTCCTGGTCAAAGAAGACCTGTCCAATGTGGCTGGTAATGGTTTCGGCTCCCAGAGTGCTGTTCTCGTACAGAGTGGCATTCTTGTGGACAACGGTGTGGATATGGATAGCACGGCCGGTATAGTGTCCTGGGAAGATGCTCTCAAACTGAGCGACACCGTCGGCGTTTGTTTCCTGGATACCGCGACCCCAGGTCTTGTTCAGATTGCCGGGGTCGGACTCGCCGGATCCGTTTCCTTCGACTTCGACTCCGGCGTAGACACCAGTCGCATTGGCGTGCCAGATTTCGAGGTACGTGTTGGGCATAGGCTCACATGTGTTGATGTCAACAACCTGAAAGTCCATGACAATCGGGACACCCTCTAGGTCCTCGCTGATTTGGCGGCGGACGTACTCATCGGCAACATCTGTGAACAACGTAGTGTAAGCAATGGGGATGCTCTTCTGTAAAGTATGACTGCGTTACGCGCGCGCGCAGAAAACATACAATAAGGACCCTGAGTGACCATTGGGGTCAAAAGACAGGACTGGTAGTCGGCGAACAGAGTGTCGGCCGCGGTGTTCTCGGTGTAGGCGGACGAGGTTTTGTTGTGGTTGGTGGCCAGGACTTCATCTTCGGTTCTCTTCTGCACCTGCCCTGAAAAATGGGGTCAGTCGGTAAAAACGGAGAGTATCCAAGAGTTTCTTACTCTTGACACGCGCTTCCTGAACACCGACGGCGCGGCGGGCAATGTTGCGCCGGTCGAGGCCGCGAGCCTTGAGCTTGTCGGAACAGTGGCTCAAGCTGGTACGTTTCTGTGTAGCAAGGAAATCGCGACGTTCCTTGATCTCCTCTCGGATGTCGTGGTTGCCATGGGCGATGGCAGCGTTGGCAAAGACGGCCAAAGGAGCAGCGACTTGTATAAAGCGCATTGTTGCGAGAACGAATGACAGTACTATCGATTAGACGATTGTGTAACTAATGAGAGACGAGCTAGAAGAAGAGGCAACGCGGGTAACTTGTATCTGCCGACTAAAAGATTTGCTATACAGCTTCTCCGCGTTGTCTTATATGGATTCGAGTGTCGCGAGATTTCCAGGCATTGAGAGACCCAGGCGGTTCCTTTTTTGGATCTTGATCAGAACCGACCCAGATGTTCTCCTTGCCTCAAACAAAGTGGACGACGTATGTCCATGCTCTGGAGTAGTTCCATACTGTCGTCGAGTCTCCGTTCTGGAGCAGAGCAACGCGTAAGCTGATGCAGTGACGACGGCTCGCTCGCAAACCCATGTCGGCCATTCGCAATGTTTTGTTTCCTCGACGAAGGTGAAGAAGCAGATGGGTCAGCAGTGGACCGCAGCGGCAGATGGGAGACTGGAAGTCGCAGGGACCAGTCTTAGGTGCACATAACAGTCTGTTTGGACTTTCCTGGAGTCAAAAGTACCTACCTGCCGTACCTACCTACCCGCCTGCCGCCCACCTAACTACGTACCCAGAGCGGAGGGAGCTTGGGGAGTGAGGCAGATCAACTAAAATAGCTGCCAGTGTAAGGCTTGGACTCAGCTTGACTAGGTCCTACTCAATGCGCACTGTGTACAAGAGGGAGATGTTCAATGCTCGTTATTGAAGAATATCTCTGGCCTGGACCTCCGACACGCACTCAGAAGTGGCATTTGTCGACGCTATACTCGGTCAAAGACACTATCAAACCTTGAGCCAGAAACTACCCGTGCCATGGCAGAAAACCGCCTGCTCATTGTCGTTGCGACGGCAGTCGTGCTCCTGTCTTTGGCAGTCTCTCCTTTGGGAGTGTCCTACCTTGGCAATTTCTTCCCTCTCGCTTTTCTGCAGGCCGGTACCAGGGTCATAGAGCACATGCCCTCCAGCCTAGGAGCGACTATACTACCCACCTCGACACCCCAGCCACATTCCTACCGCACCGAAATCATATCTGCCGATCCCTTGGTCATTTACTTCCACAACTTCATCGCCCCCAGCGAAATACCATCGTTGCTCAACACTGCCGAGCCTCTCTTTAGAGACTCGCTGGTGACTGGCAACAATGGTCAAATTCGAATCTCTCGTCGGAGAACATCGCAGTCCGCTATACTTCCGATTCATGATCCGGTCGTGGAAACAGTGCTCAATCGTGCCACGGAGGTCATAGGCGGCATGCTAGCGGTGCCCTACGACGACTTCCAACCACCACAACTTGCACGCTACACGGCCGGTCAGTATTTCGATGTTCACGCCGACTGGTTCGATATCCCACAAGCACGACGAGCCGATTCTACAGGTAATGGTTCCACGTGGAATAGGCAATCAAGCTTCTTCGCTATACTAGAAGACGACTGCACCGGAGGAGAAACGTGGTTCCCTCATCTCAAATCTCCAAGACAGGTCGACAATTTATCGCCAGCTCGAAACTTGACCCGAATATGGCGTGAACACGAAGATGGCGGGTTGGCTTTCAAGCCGGTCAAAGGGGGTGCCCTCTTTTGGGTCAACCTTTACGCGAATGGCACTGGCGATGACCGTACTCGACATGCTGGCCTTCCTGTAGAATCAGGACTCAAGACTGGCATGAACATTTGGTCCAGGATTTATTACCCTTGATTCTCACGAGGGGCCAAATCTTAGAGGGAAACTTGGAAGATGATTCCGTTCAAGATACATTTATCATTCATGAGGGTTCTGTGGTAGGCTGGTTACAGAGAAAGTAGTATGCAGGCAGAGCAGCGAGATGACGCGGAAAACATCCAGTCGCGGTCTTGCAACGAACTCGAGCTTCAGCAGCTCTTTCTTCATAATGATACCCATCAACTCAATGGCCTAGGTATCCTTCAAGTCTTGACTTCTTTCCAGGGTCTAGATATGCGCACACGGTGGTAATGTAAAGGTCCCGGACTCCCGGACGGACATTCAACGATTCGGGTTTTAATCCGCATAATCCGCCAATTTCTCAAGTGGCTAAGCTCTCTGCGATGATCCACTTTGGACCACAATGGATCCGGTACTTACAAGCATCTGGACAAAGTTGGCCATCCTTGGTCTTTGTTTTAGTTTTGTGATTAAGATCAGCTTACAACTGCCGCCCACTAAAAGTTTTGTCTACTTTTATTTCTTCTTTTCCCCTGGACAAATCAAACTTGAAGCATTAGCAAACCACTGGGTCCAGTGGATCTTCCCTTGCATGATATCCTTCTTTCGATCATGAATGATGGCGGTCTACGAATACTATCCAAACCCGGATATGCACACTACTGGCAAGACTGTGCGTGTGCAGCACTTCATGGAGCTGGAGTACGCGTCGTCCAAGGATTTTCTCTTGACTTCTCCTCCATTGTAGACACTAGATTGCGATCAGGCACGGCGAGTCCAGCCCCCGGTTTCCTTGGCCTTCAGTCCCCGTCTCTGGACGCGTAAGATACTGTGTATACGTAGGCCACGATAATCTGAAAGGAGTCGAAGACTCGAAGCCGGGTGGTTCGAGCTCTGTCACCGGCGGTTCGCCGGTATACTCCCAAATCCAGCGAAACCGTGGGGATGTAATCTCGACTACAGTGACAAAGGGATTGCCACGAGCCGACGACGGCATGTATCGGATATAGAAAATAATAACAAATGGTAATTGTATGACTGTATGACTGTGTGACTAGGTTATAGAAGTCCTATAAAATACCTCTCTGTGAACTCTTGGTGAAAGGAGCAATTCTATTTATACTGATCTCGTCTCTACCATACGAACTTCGAACAGCCTTTGTCTGTTTGACATAAAATACTTGCGCTGAATCTTTCTAGTGTCCCATCACAATTTCAGCACAATCTTTAGGCAGAATCTTGACAAGATGCGCTTCTCTTTCCCTGCGGCTTTCGCGACTCTTGCGACTTTCGCTGCGGCACACCCTGGCCACGATTTGTCCGCCGAAATCGCCCGGCGTGCTGCCTTCAAGAAGGTCAGCGCGCGCAGCGATCTTTCTCACTGCTCTTCTCAGCTCGAGACCCGCGGTGTTGAAAAGCGCAACCTAGCTCGCCGCGCCCATGCTGTCCAGAAGCTCAACAAGAAGCGCGATATTGACTCAGTCCTCGCTACCGATCACAACTCTACTTTGACTGGCTACACCAAGAACACTCCTGAGAGTACCATCTTTGCCAGCGAGAACTCTTGCGTCTTGACCCCCGACGTGACCGACGGACCGTATTGTGAGTGTCTGGTCATATTTCAGAACTGTGTATCATAATTCACTAGCTAACACTTGTATAGACGTCACCGGAGAGTACGTCCGCAAGAACATTGTCGAGTACCAAGGCGGCATCCCCATCACCCTCGACTACCAGGTCGTCGACGTGGACACGTGCGAGCCCGTGCCGGACGTCTACGTCGAGATCTGGCACTGCAACGCCATGGGGGTCTACTCGGGCGTGGCCAGCCCGCAGGGCGGCCTCGACACGACGTGGCTGCGCGGCATCCAGCTGACCGACGCCGACGGCGCGGCCCAGTTCGACTGCGTCTTCCCGGGCCACTACACGGGGCGTGCCACGCACGTCCACGTCCTCATGCACCACAACGCGACCATCTACCGCAACGGCACCCTCGGCCACGACGCCACCGCCACCCACGTCGGCCAGTCCTTCTTCGACCAGGACCTCATCTCGGCCGTCGAGTCCACCTCGCCGTACACCCTGAATGAGCAGACCCTGACGGAGAACTCGGCCGATGATATCATGGCCTCCGAGGCCGACACCGACGGCGTCGACCCCGTCATGCAGTACACGCTGCTCGGCAACGACATCAGCGAGGGTATCTTTGCGTGGTTGTCGTTTGGTGTGAATGTTACTACGTCAAGCGAGGCCGGTGCCGCAGCCATCTACTACGCGGACGGAGGTGTCACCAACCCCGACGGACCCGCCGCCATGGGACCATAGAAGTAATTGGAGGCATCACCATAGTTGAAGAGTATATTGGGACTGGGAGTACTGCCAGGGGGAGCTCACCGTCAAAACTGCTACACAAGCGCCTTGTGTGGATTTCAGTTTGGTTGACATCAGTAGGTCGTAGCACTTGATCGGATATTTTCATTAGAAATTAAGAAATATAATATTCGAAAGCACAAGGCTATAAGATTCTCTATAATATCGAAGCAATTGGTGGGCAGAAATATGATCTGATGATTCCCACACGAGGCTGGTCTCCAGTGACCAGCTTTGATAAGATTGGTCGGTTCGGACTCTACTAGTTGTCCAATATTAGAAACGCGAACTACTTCCCCAAATAGATTTGTTGGAGAAGGACTTGTGTGACTTGTGTGATTAAATTTAGATGCAAGTCTGCGCTCAGCCTGCGTGCTGTGCCATTTCGCCAAGACTTTCTACATGGTAAGGCTGAGGCCATGAGGGATTCGGCCCCCATCGAGGAACGTAATTTTCTGCACGTTCATATGCATTAAGAAGTTCTCCCCTGTCATCCGCTTTTCACCAAAGGAGACGAGGCTGTAGATATTTCAAATCTGTCCCCTGCAAGAAGACGCCATTTTCTGCACTTTCCCACTTCAGCTGAAGTCTCTGACTCCCGACCAGGCGCTTCTGCAACCACTCAAAACACATATTACAGGAAAGAGTATCACACCAGTGCTCTCAGCACAGTTTCAATCGTGGGTGATATAAATATGTCTAAAGGAGCCTCTTGGTGTCTCAGATCGTGAGCCGATGGGATGTATCCAGGTTAGATACAGCGTAATTCGCGTTTTCTTCTCCCGGGACCCTGCAACAACTTGCTGAATTCACATTTTGTGAACCCACCCACGAGCGACGATGTCGGGGTTGTCAGCCCCCGTCAGTGTGTCCTGGACGCCGCCAGCAGCTTCTGACTGGCATTTCACAAACAGCACAGAAACCTGTGCAGCAGCCTCCAAATGGACAGGCGCCCTGATTGTGGCCATTTCAATTTATGACGAACAGGGCAACAGCCCCTGTCCCGATAAGCTACTCGGTCGAGTACCTCAAGACGATACTACCGCCAGACTTGCAAGAACAACCGGATGACGCCCAGCTCGCATTGTGGTACTACACCTCCGATCTCGACAACGACACAAGCCAAGCTTTCTGGGAAACCTTTACGACCTTCTCGCTTACGGACTGTTCCACCCAAATTTGTTCCAAGATCAACTGGGAGGAAGATCCCGATATCGCCGGTGTCGGAGTGAGTACTTCTGTTCTTCCTACATGATTCGATAGATAAATGCTGATTCCACCATCAGATGCTCATAAGCTACTACACTGTTGCTATTCTCACGACGATCTACTACATCGTTCTTCTCATCCCCACCCCCCAGGGCGAAAACCGGTACAACCCCAAGCACCTGACCCTGACGGGCCTCTTCAGCAACTTTCTGGAAGCCTTCCGGAAGTCCGTCAACAAGTTCCTCCTCGCGGACCTCATCTTCACCGTGGGCATGCTGGGCGCCGCGCTCTCGCGCTTCTACACGGCCTCGCACCACAACACGTCGACGTACCGCATCTTCGACCTGCTGACGTCCTTCTTCATGTCGTGCTTCTCCGTCCTGTCGTGCCTGGTGCTGCAGACCGTCGCCAGGCCCAAGAAGAGGGAGACGCGCGCGCGGCACCTGTACCGCTGGAACCTGGCGCTGCCGTGGGTCGCCGTCGTCCCCATGGCGCTCGCGCTCTTCGTCCTGCACTTCCCCGAGTATCCGAAAATGGTCGGCCACGCGAGCACCAAGAGCCTCGCGATGCTGGACCGAGACGCCCAGTTTTCGGAATGGGTGTGGGTGCGACTTTGCGACCCGTCGGAGTTTCGAAGAGTCCTGGAGATCGTGCTCTACGTAGGCCTTGCCGTGCTGGCCGCAAACGCCCTGTGGTTCGCCGCATACCTCGCGCACAAGGTGGTCCGCTGGTGGAGGGTGCGAGGCACCCAGGAGAGCGACCGCTCGCGGATCCACCAAGTGCTGCGGCTGCTCGACGGCTTGGGGTGCGGCATCTTGATGTGGGCGTTTGTCGTCCTGTTCCACATCTACCGCGACTGGTCCCATGAAATGGCCGAAGACTCGATCACCCATTGGAACTCGGACGGCGGCTCGAAGGAGTGGAGCTTCGGTCAAATACTGGCACTGGCAGCCTGGGTACCGACTCTGATCGAATTATGCAACAAAATCTTCCTCACTCCTTTGGTCGACCTATACCATCGACGTGAGTACAGCCTTCAGCGGCCGAACGACTCTGCTGATTGCAATGCTAATTTGACACAGATTCAAGCTATCAGAAAGAAATGGACGAGGTGGAATTGTCCGAACGCTCGCAAACATCTGGCTATGTTGGGCTGAACCAGGATAGACCTTATGGACACTGATAGGGCTGACTATTCTTACTTTAGTCCTTGACTTGACTGATGATTTGTGGCGAATTTGTTCCAGTTGGTCCAGTTGGTGTTCTGCAAGACTTGCTACGTTATATCTTGTAATAACTTAATTCAATTATTTCAGCCTGAGAAAGACCTTGTTATTAGAATCGTTGCATAGTGGTGTTGCGTATTATGAAGTGAATTCCGCTACTAGGATATTATGTAGTCCGAGATTAAGCTTTCTAAGTCCTTTCCTTTTTCTCCGGAAGTGATTTTGAAATTGCGGCATAAAGGCGGAGTTTTCGTCGTTGTTCGGTACTTGCGCGTGTTTCCTGGACATACGATCGATCATTTGCTTCTTGTTATTGCCGCCACAAACCCGGGCGTTATATTGTTGTCATTATAGCGTCCTATATACTCCCTCTGTTGTGGATCAATGGCTCTGCAACTCCACAATCGTCAAGTACCGAGTTTCTCGTTTTAGTCTTTCGCAAGCGAGTCAATGTCACTATTCAAAATGTCGTGCAGCACTGTTTGGCATCGCTGCACGTTATATCGACCTGAGAGCGCAAGCACCAATCACTCAAGGACAGAAATAGGCGCTCATGTTATTATCATTAAACCATCAACAGATAAGGAGATTCTATTCAGTATTGTTAAAACCGTTAAGACTCGCTGTCGTTCCTTGTGTGTAGTTGCCCCATCTTCTATGGCTCGACTCTGGTGACATATAATACTGTTGTCGAGAGCCCGAACCACCTTGATCCCCCGCGGCGAGAGTTATGTATTCATGTATAGTTTTGCTCGTTGCCTCTACTGCTTGATCTCGTTGCTAGCCTTCTCGGCCTTTTCCTTGCCACTCCTCAACACCTCGTTGACCCACTCGAGGGCCTCGGTCGTCAGGACGATGCCGGTAGAGAGCGCGGCCTTGCCGTAGGTGAAGACGCCCTGGCCTCCGACCTTCTTAACCTCGGAGTTGTAAACGTCGAAGAGGTGATCGGTAGTCTCCTTGGTCTTGACGATAGGGTAGAAGGCGACCTGTTTGCTCTTGGCCTGGATGCTCTCGGTGGACTCCTTGATGACGGGGAGCTTCTCGTCAATCTTGGTGAGAGCACCGGCGCCAAAGCGGTCGGCCTTCTGAACGTATGCGGAAAGGTAAAGCTCATAGGGCTTCTCCAGGTAGAGGACTAAAGGTCTCGCAAAGACTTGGTAGGCAGTATCACCAATCTCCAGTGACTTCTTGCCATATGGGTTCTTCTTGTAGTAAGTGACAACATCATTGACGATGGGGTAGCCCTTGATGTGCTGCGAGGGTAGTGTTAGTCACAGGTGGGACAGGAGCTTTGGGCCGGCTGCTCGTGCTAGTTTCAAAGAGACGGCATCGGATTGGAAGCAACTCACGGAGATGGTCACTGAGGACGCGTGCGAGTCGCCGTTCACCTGGGTAGACATGTTGACGAACTGCGGGACGATGGGGTACAGCGATGGAGCTCTTCTGGATAGTTGCAGTCTGGAGGAATAGCTGGGTCAGCGGACGACAAGATAAGGCAGCTCTGGCGCAATGTCGTCACTTACGAGTCAGATGTCCAGTCCGGTGCTGTCTGTACTTGATGGCAAAGTAAAGGCAGCAAGGAAGAATCTTGGTCCTGGCAGAGAAGAGGTGGAATGGATGTGAAAAACGGCGGAGGAAGGGTGAAGGAGGTGGGAAGGAGGAATTATGGTTTGTAGGGACGGAAAGGGCTGGCGTAGGGGCTCTTTACTTTAGGTTGGGAGAGTCCGATGCTGGGTCACGACATTTCTGGTGGAAGGCGTGCATATGGAGATTGAGCACAACCTTTGACTGTACGTACTTACTTATCACAGAGGATGGGATGGGACGACACGAGGCAGAGGGAAGAGCAATCAATGAATCCAATCAATCATACATGGGACTGGAGCTTGAGCTGCTTGCTGGGATCATTCCCAAATGGACCCAAAGGTGAGGTGACGCCACACTAGCAGCCAGAAATGTCAATCAATATGTCCCAGCTACTGGCTAGCGGCGCCCATGTCTGTACACTAGGCTGTCGGCATATGCTGCGTAAGCATGGCATCTGGAAGACGAAGCTCGAGGGAGAATGACGGAAGCCGACCTCATTAGCATGTGCATCTCGTTTGGTCCCAGAGAGGGTAGCAGAGGTAGGGTGGGGGGTGGATGAGTGGATTCGTTCTCGTTCCTGGCCCGGTCTGGCTGCTTGGCTCTCGGCTGTATCGGGTCTACTTATCGCTCGCACAATACGATGTATCTTTCGCTGTTAATGCCCCCATGTCTGGCCATATTCAGTGGGTGGGATGGGATCCCAAAGCGTGAATGTAGTGGATGAAGAAGAGATCGAAAGGGCGGCAACGATCGTGGTGGGTAGATGGCTGCTGGTAAGATAGTTGGTAGCTGGTATTCTGGTATCTGCACAGCCCAGCCAGCAGCTTTGGAGTCTGGGACCCAGCATCCAGAGCAGCAAGCAAAGCGACAGGGCGGCGCGCATTAGCACGCAAACCGGCCTTTTGACGTAAGGCATTGATGGCGTGCGGTAGCTGCTTGGGCCTGCTCTTCTGCATACAACAGGTAATGTATCGGACCTGATCCGTACCTCCAAGGTGACTGGACAGGGGAACTGTGCATTGCAGGAGAGGTCTTATCATGCTTTGCAGCAGAGTTTCATGCCCCAACCTAATCGCAGATTTCTCAACTCGAGGCGCTCTTGTCTCATCGCACCATGGTTATACTCCCACGTCTTTGCTCAGCCGTTAGATCCTGTGTTACCATAGCTTTTGGGAGAAGCCCTCGGCCTGATGCCCAACGCGATATCTTCCCCTGTTCTAAGACTCTTTCAGGAAGAGAATGGTCGAGATGGATGCCACATCTGGAAGCACTTTTTGCCCACTTGCGCTCTTCCTAGTGGCCATGGTGATCGACTTGCCCTGCTATCTTGGGCACTTTCCACTGGGCTGGTGGCGGGTCCTCTACTGCTTCTAGCGTGCTTAGCGTGACGGAACAGGGGATCCGGCAGCGACCTTGCTGAGCTCCTGGTTGGTCCAGGCACCACATCGCGCCTATTTCTGCACACCTTGAGGCTATCAGTTGTAGCACTCAATTTTGGCATGTGAAAGCTTCACCACCTCTCAACATGGCATGGAGCTCTCCTCCTACCTCTCCATGCATATGGTGAGAATATCTGGCCTGCAGCACATCAGTGCTCTGATTGACCCGGTCGGAGCTTTTCTTCTTCTTTCAATATATTCCTGCAGACGGACTGCAGACTGCAGGACAGCATGCACAGCGCACCCCCGGGCAACACCTGCCACGCTGCCGCCACCCATTATCGATCGTTCTCTTATCTTTTATGGACTCTCTGTCGCAATCCCTCTGTTTCACACACAACTGGTGGTCAACGGCTGGACCGGCTTGCTTCTTTTCCTTGCTCGGACTTTCGAGCTTCCTCCTACTTTGCTCCGGACGACATTGGACGGAATACAAGACATAATGATTCTCGTCCCATTCAAGGCATCTTGGCGCAACGGGCGGCCAGATCGGCACCGACCGAATAGACTCAATCGACGACACCTCGCCCCATGTCATGTTTGCCAAGAGATACCCGACCGGTAGGATTGCAATAGCTAATATCATGAGACCGTGAGAACAACGAACCTCTTCATTCCGCTCTAGTGGTTCAACTCAATTTGGCCTGGGAAACGCTCTCCAATCATTTTCGCAGTTGTGTTGGGTCTTGGCTGCAAACTCAAAATCTGCCAGGTCCATCGCAGGTCCAGTCGTGTCGTGCCGGGCAAATGCCGCCCATCTATCGAGGACGAAACAAAAACCCCAATACCCGGGTATATACTTAGGCAACTCATATCAGCGAATGAGTCCCGCGTCCGACACACCTTCCGGAGCTCTCACCGCGAAATTCGCTTATATTGTGCTGCTTCACCGGCCGCCATCTGGAGGCTGTGATTCGACGTCATGGCCTAGGTTATCACTGCTACCACACAATACATCGCAAGCTTGATTTTACTCGCTCCGGAGACATTCAATGAAACCAACCTTTCCGTCTACTGCAAAAACCATTATCCTCTACTTGTTCCGTGCCAAAAACAAATAAGGACCCCAGCGCGGTTTCAATCGCCTCGGCCAGTCGCAACGGTGATCGCCGCATTCGGCCGACCAGCAAGGTATCGGACAATTACCTGCATTAATGCGTATGGTGTTACAAGTCGCTAACCGTTGGATCATCACGATCGAACATTCGCCCAGGCCGAAATCTTTCCATCCAGGCATGACATCGGTCCACTATCGACACTCTTTGGATTTCTCAATGGAACGTCAAGGGTCGCTTGTTTGCTGTCAGCGCAAGGCGCTACACTAATCGTACCGGGGGTGGGCAAACCGGCCAGGGGGGCATCCCACCTTCACATGTCAAAACGGAGAGCTGAGCTTGTCAGTTCTTGACCCAAAAATCCCACGATGAAAATATTTTCTTCAACTACCCGGCGGTGACAAGCGAATGCTTTGCCTCAAGCCGAGTTGCCGAGCGGCCCTGTGCGATATACCCTGGACATCTTCGTCAATTCAGAGTGCGGCTTGATTCCGCATTGGTCTTTGCTGCTACCTCACAGGCATGGAGCTTCTAGACCAAGATGAGGATCTATTCTCCAAGCCGCTTGAATCATCGAGACGAGAACCAGAATGGCTATTTAGCATCGCTGACTAGATATTGCCTGGATGAGTGGATTGTTCATGTCCATGTCTTCGGTTACTAGACGGACGCTCGGTGACTAATGGAAATCATTGGAGCTCAGGGCAGCCTCTCAGGCGAAGGCGTATGATCTGTGGCTCATGTTAGCAGACAAGCAGGGCCCACAACATATGATTGCCAAGAGAAATGATGCCAAGAAACATGAACCCGCTCCAGTCGCAATACAATAACCGATCCATGTCAATCAGGATTGAGTTACAGCTCTACGCGATTATCATAAGTTGAGGCATTACGAGCCTTGCACGTTGGCCTCGGTGCCTCGGCAGGTTGCAACAGTAATTAAGATTTGAGCAAGCAAGAGATTGTGGCCACCACCGCGCAACATGATCCGGCTTGAAAGATGATTGTCATCTTCGATCGCGATAAAAAGTTTTTTGATATGTCTGTCTGCCTCTTGAGAACCTCACCAGGGTATGATATGTATGAACCAGCGTGTCTGCTGGAGAGGCGTCATGTCTTTGTCTGTAGTAGTCGCGCGCGAAAATACGTCGACTCCTCGCCGGCTGTTTGGTCTCAAGAGACTGCCACGCATCGCTGGCTAATGAAATATGATATAATCGACGGCGAAACCAGTCATACAGTGCATACTCCGCCAGACAGTAAAACACCACTTTTTGTCAAGAGTGATAGACAACATACTCCCCTCCTAATCCGTCGGGCATATTGGTTCATACGATGAAGCTGGAAGCATACGAAGTGAGCAGCCGAAAATGCGACGACATAGAAGTAAACCTCTACAGTCGACATAGTGACCAAGTCAAATGCGAAACATGTGAAGTCTCGTGAATTACTACCAACAAACGCAGTTTACCAGAGCGTGGGGGAAAACTGAGTTGTGTAAGACATAAGCCAGACAATTCGGACAACCCCTCTGGCTCTGTTGACGTGGAACACTATTTCTACACTCATGGCTGC
The DNA here is from genome assembly GCA_022432395.1 of Pestalotiopsis sp. NC0098. NCBI lineage: Eukaryota > Fungi > Ascomycota > Sordariomycetes > Amphisphaeriales > Sporocadaceae > Pestalotiopsis > Pestalotiopsis sp. NC0098. The sequence goes on along the minus strand of JAJKLJ010000005.1, from coordinate 282,773 downwards.
GTCGATCAATCCTAAAAGATCGAGTATTATCTAAACGATGACCAATGGGCTTCTCTCAAAATTGGGTCAATTTTGGGGTTCGTAGTATAATCTCGAGTATAGACTGCCCAGGTGTAGAAGAGGGGCTATGATCGCTTTAGCGCTCCGTCAGCGATATCGGAACGCTGCTATCCGAGGCCCTTGGCCATAACATATTGTATTATACAAGTTGATCACAGTCATCAGTCTCACGACGGCAAGAGCAACCCAACTTTCGGTCATCTTTGATAGATATATCATTAAACCTCAAGCTTTCTTTCCTCACTGGCGTCTAAAAAAACTGAAAACTCTTTCTTAGGTATTCAAGTTGCAGTAAGAAACGGTTTAGCGCGGGACGTGTTAGACGAGCAGCATACTTCGCTCTCAACACACCAAGGTTGTCTACCGGATGCAGGAATCCGCTCAATGAAGAACTCCAATTTCCAGGATATCCCTAGCAATTCAAGCAAAAAATGGGAACACAGCAGATATACAGTGGAGAAGCTGTCAGCATCTGGTCGTCGTGGTCCGATCAGCACTTGTAGGTGCAAGCAGGTGGGGCATGATGGAACGCAATTTCCATGTCAGACAGTCAGCTTGTTTACCACACGCACGAGATGCAGGGCGACCGACTCCATTGACACCAAAATCTGACTTCAGACGGTACGATTTCCCGCGGATAAGAAGTTCGTGCTTCGCAACATCTTGGCCTCTTCTTGTCGTCTGTTTGTCTTTCCAAACTCCCTTGAAAGAAACACACGGTCTCGACAGATCCCCGCATTCCATCATGACGGCCACTTCTGAAACCGCGGCTGTTGACAGCCAGCTCAAGGAGCTCTTCGAAAACGTGGAAAAGAGATTCAAATCGACGAGCCTCAAGGAAGGGAGCTGGTACATCGTGGCGATTGCCTGCATCGCGGCATCGCCGGACCCGGAGCTCGCGGCGCAGCTCTACGTCTACCTGCGGGACCAGGAGGACCTCTCCCCGACGGCCGAGTCCCGGCAGGCGCTGGTGCGGCGGCTGCGGGAAGCGCTGGTCAAGTCCATCTCGCTGATCGGTGTGTGCAAGCCGATCGAGTCGGTCGTGGCCATCAGCAAGGTCGAGCGCGAGGCGGACCGCGACTACGGCTGCACGCGCGAGGGCTGGCAGGCCGACGCGGCCAACCACGAGCGCGCCATCGACTGGTTCAAAAAGGTCTACACGCGCAACGCGGGCGACACCATGGGAATCTTCGACGCCCACAGGGACTTTGCCTGGGTCTCGGCCGAGATCACCTACGGCCTCTACCTGTCGGACCGCCAGGTCCTCGACGACGTCGAGACCGAGCTCGTCGTCCTGCCCGCCATCATGATGCAGAACCTCCCGCTCGAGTCCCACTGGCACATCCGCGGCACCAGGCGGATCGGCGTGTCCAAGGAGGATACTCAGGTCATCTGGGACTGCGTTCACTTGATTGCTGCCCACTTTGGCGTCAGACTGCACAAGGTTCCGACCGTGGACGAGGTCGAGCCGGATGTCTAAATCGGAATTATCTAACAACGCTACAACGAGTCTGGGACGATCTTGGAACTTGGTGCTGTCCAGTATCCTCGCATGTATCCGGCGCTATAGATGAAGATTCATCGTCTAACTATATTACAGTCATGAGCATGCTTAGTATGCTTATGCTATTGGATCATATCTATGATGCGATTGTCTATGATTTCGGGGCTTTTATTCACGTGGCCGGAAGATGAAAATTGGCCGCCTAAGGTCATGTTTTCTGAGCAGGTGTGGCAGAGCAGACTGCCGCGGTCACTGGAGGCCGCGGTAAATCGCCGGTCGTGTCCTTTATGGCTCTGATGGATCGATTCTGGCAATTTTTGCGTATTGGGTAGATGTCGATCAAACTTTTAGGTATTCGTATTTCAATAGAACCCAGGGCGATACAGCCACATTTTGCGCCTAGCCTCACACGCCTTTTGAATAATAAGTATAGTGTAAAGCCACGTGAAGAATTAAGGTACAGAAGTTTTTCTGGCAAAAGCCACACGGTTGTTCTGGTTGCCGCCCACGTGCAAGAGGATATATATTTGCCCCTGATTTCTCTTCTTTGCTGGCGAAACCGAGCAAAGAAATCATTTTACCAAGAACATGTGAGAAGGACTCAACATTGACGCCCACCCCAAGAAGCTTGCAAAAGAAACCATCGCACGACTAGATCTCCGCATAGAGATACAACTTCTGAAACTCGAGTACTACTTATCTGACATCGCCGCTCATCAGTGAGCTCTCATCGCACTACACCAACGTCCAATACTTCAACGTCTAGAAGACGAGGCATACAAACGTATTGCCACGGACCTTAAAGACAGAACCAGACGCAAACACTTCCACGAACGTTCCCGCGAACGCTTCCAGGCAATTCGCAAAAGACGCCATGTCCGCCTTCGCGCCGCTCCCGGCAGAATCGCCAAACGCTCTTCCTGATATTCCAGCTACGCGCCCCGACATGATCCTGGCCTACATCCTCGGCGCCGTCTTCATCATCTTCTGCGTCTTCGCCCCGTGTCTCTGCACGCGCCGCTACAAGACCGCGCTCGCGGTCGAGGAAGAGGACATCGAGAGAGGGGTCCCCGACCTCGAAAGACAGCAGCCCAGGACCATTGGCCCAGGCGCCAGGGAGCGCCAACGTCGCCGCCGCCAGCGCCAGCGCGCGCGACGGGCTCTGGGTCGCCGGGCTCGGCGGGCACTCGACGCCGACTTCGTACCCGGTCTGACACAGGCAGCGTACTCGCCGCTTCCCATATACGCGCGGCACCCCACGCAAGACGAGGTCAAGCTTGCCGGAACGCCTCCCCAGCTCCCGCCGCCGATCTATCAGTCGAGATTGAAAGACATGCATGACTCTCCCTTTGAAAATGCTGGCTGAACCATTCCATGCTTCCGGACAAGGAAGAATTACGAGATCACGGTGTGGCGGATAGTCGATGGGAATGTCACGCTTGCGGAAGATTTGTGCATGGGACGGTTCAAACAGATACAATGAGCGATATATTTGGGCCATTAAGCATTGAGACACCATATCGATGTTCGCGTCTCATGGAGAGCTCAGGAGTTTCTTTCGTTATTGCTTTTGATTCCGTCTCCGATCAAAGTCATCTACTTTCTTTGTCAAGCCCAAACACCACGCGAAGATTGGCAGGGGGTTGTATTTGAACCAGAGGATGTAAAGTTTTGGAATTTCCATCAAGCAAGCATGATTCAGCAGTGTATAGCTATTGTCAATCCGATTGGGTAAAGAAATTGTCCATGTGTTCTTTTGTGCATGTCAGCATAAGTATTAGTGAGTGTCTATCTATCCCGTGCCGAGTCTGGTGGTTAACAAGTCCACGATGACCCTCAGAACTTGGAAATACCAAATTGGCATTACTGCAATCGGCCTCGGAAAGGATAACAAGGCATACCAACATGATCTGATATACAAACTTCGTGAGTCCGGACTATATTCTCAATGACTAAGCCGAGATGGACTGGAGTTCTCGACCCACAACATATCCAACCAATCGTGAGCGGCAGGATTACGTGCTCCTCTGTCAGCACGTCTAGGGTCTACTTCGCTAAGCCTATCCCGGCCTAGAGCCTCACATCTTTTGGCGGCCAATGTCGCTGATGTAAAAGTTACTAAGGCTCCTCGGCGGGGTGGCGCCTGGATTTGTGAATGATCGCAAAGCAGCGAAGAGATGGCTGCGGGTAGGGGGCGCCAAATCTTCATGACAATTCCACAAACATTAAAACCGATGCTGATCTCGTCTTTGCGTTTTTTTGGTTTTGGCCATTGAGAGAAGTTGTATATATACAGGGTTTTGCATCCCCTCGAGAATCAATGAAGCTCGTTTCAATCACCATCTCCATCCTCGTCGCAATCCTCTCCATCGTCGTCTTCAAGGAACAGGTGTTTGAATTTGCGACTGCTACTCTAGAGACTTTGAACAGCTACAGAACGAGCGCAAACAGCCCGGGCGCCGCAAGACAGGAAGAAGCCGCCCTTCCCACAGATCCGACCATCCCACAGCCAGACGTCAACATGTCGTCGACCGTTCCGAGAGCGATCCGCAAGGTGTTCCTCGCCATCGAACAGGCCGAAGGCGCCGGCGCGCGCGTGCGACGCTCCATCGGCACGCCGCAATTGCGCAACTTTTCCCCGTTCCTGATGCTCGACCACTTCAGCATCAAGCCCGGCGCCGGATTCCCTGACCACCCGCACCGCGGGCAAGAGACGATCACGTATCTCCTGACGGGCGGCGTCGACCACGAGGACTTGTAAGCACCCAACCCATCCACAAATCCTCTTTTCGACCATGACCATGTGAATGCAGCTGCTGACTCGGAGATACTTCCCAGCGCGGGCAACGCCGGCACGATCGAAGCGGGCGACCTCCAGTTCATGACGGCGGGCAAGGGCATCATCCACGCCGAGATGCCGCGGCAGAACGCCGACGGCAGCGCCAACGTCGGCCTGCAGCTGTGGGTCGACCTGCCCAAGCACCTCAAGATGTGCGAGCCGCGGTACCGGGACCTCAAGGCCCAGGAGATCCCGCAGGTGGCGCTGGACGGCGACAAGGTCCGCGTCAAGGTCATCTCGGGCCAGGCCGGCGGCGTCGACAGCGTCAAGGACCTCGCCTACACGCCCGTGTGGATCCTCGACGTCGAGGTCCAGCCGGGCGGCCGCATCGCGCAGCCCATCCCGAAAGGCTGGAACGCGTTCGCGTACACGCTCGAGGGCGCCGCGCGGTTCGGCACCGGCGCGGACGAGAGGAGCGTCGACCAGTACCACAACGTCGTCTTCGAGCGCGAGGGCGACCTGGTCGAGGCGTCGGTACCCGCGGACGCCGCCGGCAGCGCGCGCTTCGTGCTCATCGCCGGCCAGGTCCTCGAGCAGGAGGTCGTGCAGTACGGGCCCTTTGTGCTGAGCAGCAAGGAAGAAGTCTACCAGGCCCTGTTCGACTACCAGACCCACTCCAACGGCTTCGAGAGGGCCAAGGACTGGCAGTCCGAGATTGGAAAGTCCATGGTCAACTAGACGGGGCCCTCTGCCCTGCTTCCTTCCTGTATATAGCCAACCTTGAGAGTTTTCTGCATGTTTTTGAAAAGATACCAGAGATAGACACGTTTAACGCCTGAGGGTCGTTTGGAACAAAATAAAAAGAACAAGAAATAATGACAAATAAAACAAACGAGTTCGAATCATGCAATCGTGTTAGCGATGGCCTTTGGGCTTCCTGACGGCGCGGAACTGATCCGGCAAGGACAGATACCACTGCACTTCCGATACAGCCTCGTCGTACCAGTGCGGATAGGCTTCTCGGGGCGGCCGCACGCCTTCCCACGGCGTCTGAATACGATGGTTGTGCGAGGTCGGTGACTTGGACCGCGGCATGGCGAAGCGCTTCGGTGCCACGTCGTTGGCCGTGCGACTCAACTGCGCCCGCCGGAAAGATGATGACGATGACGATGACGTTGCAGCTGGAGAATAGGCAGACAAGCGCGAAGTCTTTGAAGAGCTTCTAGTAGTCGTTTGTGTCTCCGGTGGCCCCGTCTTGGCCTCTTCCGCGAGAGCAGCAAGCTGCCACGGATCTCTGGGTTTCTGTGCTGCCGTACCTGGGTATTTTGGCTTGCTCATGTTTGCGGCCTGGGGCAGTAAATTGTACAACGTTTCCTTGGGAGCCTGCTGGATAAAAAAGAGTGATACGGCCTCCCACTGTTATGTATCTTGCCGTCTGCCGGAACCACTCTTCTCGTAAACAGACTGTGCAGGCAGCGTTGCAATGAAGATTGACTCCAAATTTGCGTCTGCGCTCGCACATTGGTCGGAAGGCTGCCGCGTCAGCGCCAGAGAAGGTTAGAGATAGGATGGACTATGTGTTCTTGACATCCTGTTTATGCACGTCTAATGCCGCAGCCTCGCGGCGTCCGACTTTGTAATCCAAGCATGCGCGGAATCTTGGCCAAGAGAGGTCATTCCATGCTTGGGTAGATGTTGTACTGCATTAGGCCAGGAACTTCTGATTGGGCGGGTCTCTGCTGATGGGTGCATATTCGCGCGTGTCATATTCTTCGGTGAGCCTCATCTGACAAGTCGGGTTTTCAGCTGTTCTGTGCTACTGCCGCAGGGTGGAAGAGAAGGCAATTGTTTGCTTGAAGCAATCTTTCCGGATCTGTACCAAATGGGAAACCCGTATCTTTTCGGGCTTGATCATTTGATTGGCTGTCTGAGCGGCTCAAATGACAGTCAACAATATTGTATTTCGTCTTCTGCCAACGAATCGAAAGGATGATTGATGAACTCTAGCATTGGAAGCCCAACCTTGAAAATGCAGCTACATTGGTTTTGATGACACTTCCGCTAAAGCTCTTACTCTGTTCTTCGCATCTAGATCTCTATAAAGTCTTGAAAATTCTTGAGCGTGTCTTTCCCAGCCATGAATGAATTGGCGCGAAAGGAGCACATGCTCGGCATCGTACACAAGAAGTAAAGCATGAAGTATGATCAATCGAGAAGTTGCTACAGAGCCTAGAGCTTTGTGGGTGAAAAGTGAGAAAGGGGAAAACAAGCAACAACCCTCTGACCAGCAAGAGCACAAGAAAGAGGAGGAAAATGAAAGCACGGTAGAAAAGGGGCAAAGAAATTTCCGTCGACGCTTCTGCATTTGGCGATATGAAGGTTTATCCACTCCCCGCGGAAGTGTCATCCGGGATTGTAAAAAGATCCATGAGACGTTTCGTCTTCTTCTTCTTCTTTTTTCTGTAACCGAACCCATTGGACAAGTCGCAAACAAAATCCAGAGAAGTGCATATCGTACTTACTTGATGAGATTGCCGTCATTGGTGGCACAGCGACGCTCTTGGGGAGGAGGTTTGGGGGGTAAACCATGTTTGGCAGGGTGTCGCAAAACATGCAAGATTCCGAGAAGATATTCATAAAGATATCTCTGCAGATACAATTTTTTAGGATTCCTTTGCAGTCTTGTTTCCGGCGCGATTCCCTTCGAAGTCGTGGCCATCTAATTAGCCTGATCATCGACGTGCACCTCTCGTAAGGTGGAGGCTCCTTCGTGATCGCATTCGGTTGCGCAACTACTAGCTGCTCTAGCATCACGGCCCTAACTAAATGTTCGAGAGTCCTTGACCAGAACTCGGATCTCAAGTATTCTCCCCATCTCGACACAAAGAGAAGAAAATCTCTCCCATTGAATCTGTTTTGCACGTTCACAAAAATCTACTTGCCATGACACTCCACATTGTGAACATTGGCAGCTCTTTTGCCGCGGGCCCCGGCCTTCCCCCACAGGTCGACCAAGACGCAGCCCGGTCCGGGGAAAACTACGCCAGCATCGCGGCCCGCGCAGTCGGCGCCAAGCTCACCGACCTGAGCGTGTCGGGCGCGACCCTGCTCAACCTCCTCAGCGAGCCGCAGACGTCGCTGAGGGGGAAGACGTTTGCGCCCCAGATCAGCGAGATCCCGGGGGACGCCGACGTCGTGCTGGTGCTCGGCGGCGGCAACGACATCCGCTACATTGGCGGGCTCTTCATGGACAGCTTCGCCGCCTACACGGCGTACCGCGTGGCGGCGGGGCTCTACAGCTGGGTTGCCGGCGGTGCCGAAGAGCCGCTGCCAAACATGACCGTGGGGGAACTGGCCGAGCGCTACGGCACGGTACTAGATGCGATACATGCCAAGGCTCCCAACGCGCAAGTCATCGTCGTGGAATATCTCACCATGCTTGGCCCGGACGTCAGGCCCGGCGTCGACGTGCCGGTTGATCCGAGCCTCCTCGACGGTCACAGGGCCAGATGCGTACGCGTGCAAGAAGCAACAGCCCAGGCGGTTCGGGGCCGCGAGGCCTGGTGTGTGAGAATCCCCGTGGCTAGTGAGAGCACTGGGCACGGGCTGGGCTCGGCGGCGCCTTGGGTCAACGGTTTCGGTCTGAGAGAGCTGTACAATAAGTTTGCCTACCACCCGAACGCCGAGGGGATGAAGGCCGTCGCGGCCATGGTCGTCCAGCAGATGAAAGAGCTAGGCATCGCCTCGACACCATCACAGGAGGCATGATGCTACATGGTCTTTTTTCAGGTTGAACTCAAACTTGTCGATCGTGCTATCGTTTTCATTATACCGTAGCATTGGGATATATTGCCCATGGTCATGGGATATTGTCCCCACAAGGCAGAGAAGGCAATCAACCCAGAGTGCGGCTCATAAACAGAGCGTCCAAATCGAGAACGAAAATATATCATGGTGGACCACACTAAAACCCACTCGCCTAGATCGAATAAATGGTCTGATCTAGAACGATCGGTGTCTTATCCTGCTCCTCCGAAAAAAAGAGACCAAGCTTCTTTATCCCGGTCATTGCCCAGCCGTCAAGTCGAGGCCAAGATGGCAAGACCCGTGGACAATATGAGAGAATCCAGGGTCCTGTGAATTGGTGATTATGGCAACGTTGAACACTGAGATCCCGCTTCAAAGTGGTCTTGGTCTTTCATCATGGTTCGAGTCTTCGAGGTACAACTACAGGATTCCGAAAGCGTGGACTGGACCCAAGCCCGAGCCCAGGCCGTTGGTAGTGTCAACTCTGATCCATTACCTACAATGTACATACATTGTACCTGAATAGCCCAATGATGTTTGTTCATTCTAAAAGACAGGGCTGTCGAGCATGACGTCGAATATTAGGTGTATCTTATTTCCGCCGTGGACTCCATGTTATTCCGCCAATGGGCGAATAGATTACAAGCAGCGGTCAGGCTCGTCGCATGTTTGGAAGGAAATCTCGCAGTTAGGAAATAAAACAAAAAAGCTTTCCGCCGAGACTCCCTTTACTTGGGACCGCTGGAGGGAATACGATGAGAAAAAAAAACAAGCCCGGAAGGGGCCGGAATTAGCGCTCCGTCTAGAAAGAGTTGGCTCTGTTTCAGGACCCATGGCGCTCATTTCAGTGCAGCCCCCCTTTCGGATCCCTTCAACGGGCGCTTCTGCTAGCGCTCTGCATGCGCTACAAGGATCTGAGCCCGGCCAAGCTTGGGGCTCTGCTCACGTTTCTTGGCCGAAGCTTCTTCTTTTTGTGGGGGAGGCAATATACTCGAAGTTTTGCTACGGGATTTCGGCAGGGATTCAACATTCCACAGCTCGCCTCCGCATCACCAACGTGCATCCACATACGACTCACCTCCCTTGCCTACCATGGATCGTGGTTCAACAGGTTCACTGGGACTAACTCGATCGATGCCGGATGCGCAGAGAACGGGCACCAGACAGATCCCGACCCTTAATCAATCCCCCACTCGTCCAATATATGCCTGGCAGAGGCTTTCGCAATCGACGCTCCCCCAATTATAGCCAACGATCCATGATCTATCCATAATCCATCCCTGATGCCTAGTAGTATCGGACCATCTCGAGATGCAGGGCCAAGCTTTGCGGCAATCGCTTGCCAAGGTGCCAGTGTCATCGTTTTTATAAAGATCCAAGACTTCCAACCCAGGCCCAATATGAGCTCCCGAACTTGGCATCGGCACTCAACTTCTTCACTTCATTCATTCTTTGGAGGCTAGTCCTTCTTTTCTACCATACTGCAAAGCTAGTCTCATTACAGTCTTTACTTTCACAACTACACTCACTTCAACCTCCATCAAGATGCGTTCCGCTGTCGTCTTCTCCCTGCTGGCCTCCAGTGCCCTCGTAGCAGCTGCCCCCAAGTCTAACAAGACTACCACGAGCTCTTCCGCCAAGGCTACCTCGACCTCCACGGCCAAGAGCTCTTCATCCACCAAGGCTGCGTCTTCGTCCAAGTCTTCCTCCAGCAGCTCCGCCACCAAGACCACTGCCAGCGGTTCCACCTGCACCTTTACCGATGCTGCCTCTGCCAGTGCCAGCAAGACCTCTTGCTCCGACATTGTCCTCAGCGGTATCACCGTCCCCGCTGGTGAGACTCTTGATCTCACTGGTCTGAACAGCGGAACCACTGTAAGTATTCAAGCCATCTGTTGTGACTTTCTTCAGATAGTTGGAGACATGTACACAAATATAAAGACCAGAAGCTAACTTTGAACAAGGTCACCTTCGAGGGTACCACCACCTTCGAGTACGAGGAGTGGGAGGGTCCTCTCATCAGCGTCTCCGGTACCTCCATCACCGTGACCGGAGCCTCTGGCCACACTATTGACGGAAACGGCGCCAAGTGGTGGGACGGCGAGGGATCCAACGGCGGCAAGACCAAGCCCAAGTTCTTCTACGCCCATAGCTTGAAGCAGTCGACCATCACCGGCCTCAACGTGCTCAACACCCCCGTCCAGGGTTTCTCCATCAACAGCGCCACCGACCTGACGCTCCAGGACATCACCATTGACAACTCGGCTGGCGACGGCGACGACGGCGGCCACAACACGGACGCCTTCGACGTCGGCTCGTCGACCGGCATCCGCATCATCGGCGCCAACGTCAAGAACCAGGACGACTGCCTGGCCATCAACTCGGGCACCAACATTGAGTTCACCGGCGGCACCTGCTCGGGCGGCCACGGCCTGTCCATCGGCTCCGTCGGCGGCCGCAGCGACAACGACGTCGACGGCGTCTACATCTCGGACTCGACCATCAGCGACTCGCAGAACGGCGTGCGCATCAAGACGGTCTCGGGCGCCACGGGCTCGGTCAACAACGTCACCTACAGCGGCATCACCCTGAGCGGCATCACCAAGTACGGCATCGTCATCGAGCAGGACTACGAGAACGGCTCGCCCACCGGCACCCCCACCGACGGCGTCCCCATCACCGACCTCACCCTGACCGACGTCACCGGCACCGTCAGCGGCGGCGACAACATCTACGTCCTGTGCGCCTCGGGCGCCTGCTCCGACTGGACCTGGTCCGGCGTCTCCGTCACCGGCGGCGACGCCAGCTCCGACTGCGAGAACGTTCCCTCCAGCGCTTCCTGCTAAGCGCCTCGTCTGCGGACATTGGGGGAAACTGGATTGATCTTGGAAGGGTTCCACGGTCAATCGGAAGTGAGCAGTGTGTGGAGTTTTATTCTTGGGGAATGGGATACCTCTCGCCTTGTAGACGTATCCAACAAGTACCCATCTATTCTGTATATACTTGACCGGCTATTTTTTGTCCATTGCCGTTATAAAAAAACATAGAGAAAAATATTCAGCACAGGCCTGGCGTCGATATTCAGTCGGATTTGTTTTCTCACACGAAATGAAAAGTGACTTTGGCGAGATCATAACCCGAGAACTTTTTCGCCCCTCTTGGACCGCCACTTGTTCGTCGACGCAAAGAGCTCCGTGCAGCCCCAGACGAGCCAGCCGTACTTTTCGAGGAACGGCAGCGTCGCCTCCCAGCCGCCCGGGTCGGCCGAGTCGCCCCAGACGATGAGGAACGGCGTGTGCACGGCGTCCCGGTGGCACACCTCGGCGAGGTCGAGCACGAGCTCGTCCTCGTCCAGCAGGCCCGCGTGCACGGCCCGGATGGCCCGCTCGCGCATGAGCGGGAAGGGCACGAGGTCGATCCAGGGGTGGTGGTGCACTACAATAACGCGTGTCAGTAATTGCTTTCCTCGGGATGATGAATGATCATCGGGTCGCTCTCATATGTATTTGGTCTGAGTTGCTCTATGGCAACACCAGGCTTGGAGATTTGCGCTCCGTAGATAATCCAGAGCATATAGATAATAATATTGGATGTTGCTTACCTTCGTACTGGACGGGCGTGGGCTTGAGGGCCACCGGCCACGCCCGCTGGTCCGGCAGCGGCAGGGCGCCCGGCTGGCTGAACGGCGAGATGGCCTCGTCGGCGCAGACGCGCTCGTTGGGCAGCCCAATGAGCGTCGCATTGCGCGCCAGAGCGTTGAGCACGTTGAGCTTGATCAGCAGGTTCAGCTAGGTATTCAATGGCGTGTGTCAGTCCTTTCTCAATTTGGGACGTGTAAAAACAACACGGGATGTTGAGATACAGACAAAGTCGTATCCGAATCGCATCTCGAAGGACATGCCAGGAGAAGAAAATAACAGCGCCGGGTACTGACCTGATTCGGCCGTGGTGTTTTCAGCGTATACTGCTCGTACGCCTCGCGCGCGAACCGTAGCACGTTGTCGCGCCACTGCGGCACTATCAGCATCTTGTAGCCCTCCGAGAGGGCCACCGGGACGGCTTCTCTAGAAACTTCCTCGGTGGGCTCAGTCTCATCGTTTTTGGTTTCTCTCGTGCTGGTTTCAGTTTGGCTGGCCGCCTCGAGAATTTCTCGATAGACTGCGACCGTCTTTTGTCTCCTGGCACTTTTATTCTTTCGTTGGCCTGTTACACAACGCCCATTGTACAGTGTCAGTTCCGATGGTATTTGCCTAGCATCATATTGACTTTATTGTCTAATACGTACGGTATGCTCTTTGGTTGAGCCTGTTCTGCAGCTTTCTCCTCTCGGACGTGCTCGTAATGCCTGTCCAGTCGTCATCTTGCGACTGAATATGGTGCTGCTGGGGCATGGCCTGCAGAGCTAGCGGCGACCTGGGCATCGAAGCATCCTTGTCGGTGATCTCCATGGTGTTCGACGAGATCGGCGGACGTGTTGCTGTTGATGATACACTATACGACTGTTGCTGCAACCTGCTTATTATATATACTTGGGAATGGCCCACGAGCACTAGATCCTGGCCGACGGCGCTATGACAGTAAAGCCAAGAATAAAAAATGTCCCTCATCTCACAGAGACGCTTGAAGGCTGCAACTTGGGCATGTGCACTGTAAGCAGGTTGCATTAGCGCAACTGCCAAAGAGTGGGGTCAAGGGTGACTATAACATTATATGATGAGGTATAACCCAACTATATATGATCTGTTAGAGAGGTGTTAGATAAAAGTAAATTTCTTGAGTGGTATTTTTAACACTGAAAACCCCCACAAAATCACAAGTACACAATATCCATCAACGACCGACTATTGTTCGAAATCGCGAATCTCATCCATGGTATGCATCATGTCAAGTTAAGGAAGGAGGAAGACAAGGTATTTTCGGACTTAGGACTTGCACACACAGTCATGATTAGAGATCACCGAAAACCGATGCGATTGATTAAAAATAGAAGACACTGAGAGCAAACGGAGTGATACGAAGTCAAAATCAACTACTGTCCTTGCATGATTTCTGCTAACCATCCCTAATTGTTCATTGCGATCACGAGCTCCGACACGCTCTGCTCAGCCCCGTATTCCATCCAATCCACCGAAACCACATTGAACTTGGCATTGGCGCCGCCGTGCTGAGCCAGGAACCCGGCAAGCGACGCATTGGCCTGGGAGGCTATATCCTGCCTCGCCCATTTCCGCACGCCGGTGAGGTGTATTAGGACCGTCTGCACAATGGTCGGCAGGTCGGGCTCCAGGACCCAGTCGACGGACCACAGCGGAAAGTCCAAGTCCGAGTGGCACCGCAGCCCCAGCCCCTGCTGCGCGCAGAGGTCGTCGACAGTCTTGCACCGTTCCGCGACACCATTCCCGAACCCGGCCGTCGCCCCGACGTAGCCGTCCGTGTTGGTGATGACGTCGGCGAACGCGTAGGACCGCCAGTCGAGGTTCATGAACATGACCTTGGGCGCGCCCTGCGTGATGTCGGCGACCGTGGCCTCGGCCAGGATCTGGAAGTCGAAGCACGGCTGGCCGAACGAGTCGGGCTCGTGGTACAGGTACTCGGGCTCGACGTAGGCGCTCACCATGGCGGCGAAGCGCTCGGGCACCTGCGGCGGGTGGTCCGCGAAGTTGGTCCCCGAGACGGCGGCGAAGACGAGCTCGCCCGAGCCCGGGTGCGCGCCGACGAAGAAGCGGATCTGCGCGAGCACGTCGGCGAAGCGCGGCCCGCGCAGCAGGTGGTGCGCGTAGAACTCCCCGTCGCGCGTGTCGTAGTAGACCCGGAAGTCGAGGTGTCGGATCCCCGACTGCAGCTGCTCCAGCACGCTGCGGTCCTGCGTCCGCGCCACCGCGTTGACGGCCTGTCCCATGACGAAGTTGTGGCAGTACGGCCCGACGTAGAGTGGGCTCCGGCGCTGTGGCGGTATGCAGATTGGCCACCGCCCGCTGATGGGCGATGCGTGACCGCTCAGGTTCCAGAGGAATTGCACCCTCGGATCGACCATCTGGCTCATTACCGAGGTGAGCCCATATGTCGCGCTGCCATGGGTGCCCGGAATCTTCAGGCGTCCCATCTTCCTCCCCTGGATCTGAGGCGTGGACATCCAGATGCTGAGATCGGTCCCTAGAGGCGGCCGAGACAGCTTGACCACTTTTTTTCCGGGGTATGCGAGGACTGAAGAGCCAAACCGGAGACTATGTATCAGACTTGATGCATACTTTGTCTTTGGATCCGGGATCCCGATCGCTTCGCCGAGGAGGGTGTTTATGATACCGATTATTGATGTGTTGAATATTGTATTCAGAAAGCCTGCCACTCTGAATGGGGTCGCGCCTATAGAGAAGAGGTTTGCGATCAAGGGAAACAAGGCTTCCAGGATGCTGATAATTGTACCGGATAAGTGGTAATCCCCCAGGGAGCATTGTAGAGCTGTGACATGTGGCTTTGTGTGAAAGGCCAAATCGATCTGGGCTTGTACATAAATAAACAGGTCTGTGATGGAGAGGTTCAGACTCCCTGTCTGTCCATTGATAGTCTGGGACCCCGTGAGGTAGCCTTCGCTCACCCGAAAGATGGCATTGAGATTCCAGAGATTACTGCTGCCGCCAGACTTTGGCAAAATCCCGGCATATGTACACTGTAAAGAATTTGGGTCGAGCTGCAAGCTTGTGATGGTTAGGTTGTTATTCTCAGAGACCTTGATGTTGATGGAGTTGGATGATATATAATTAATGATGGCGGGAAGATTTGCCTGCAGGACGCTGTTGATCAAGGGCGCGAGAACGCCTGGCCCGTTGAAGAACCAAAAGTTATAGTCGCCGCCAGTCGTCGTTGGACGCCCTGGAGCCAAAACTGCGCCTGCCTTGCCACTTTGCAACTGTTGAGGCACTGCGCCGGTCGTATGCATTGGGCTGTGGCCCACGAGAACGCGCATCTTATCTCCCGACTGGAAGCAGATGTCGAAAGAAGACTGGCCTGGCCAGGCACCAGCATCTACACAGCCCGAAGCGTTGCCCCCTGATGATATCATGTTTGGACTCGGGAACTCATCCGACATGTTGTCATTGTTGTCCACGATCACCGTGATCTGTTGCGGGCAGTCGTTGAAAATGGTCATCTTCGCATCCGAAAGTTGCTCCTTGCTGCCCACGGCCCGGAGGGCCCTCGGGCCAACGCTCGTTCGAACCATCTCCTGTAAGATGCTGCTACCGACTTGTCATGACTTTGTGTGAAATCCCAGACGGTGAAGTCATGTGATCGATCTGGAATGAAGAACAATATTAGATGCCCGAAGCAGTGCCCAGACCATCTATATACAGCAATAGCAGCATATACCAATGGATCATTCTTGATGAGACCCGTGGCGATTTGGGACGGCACAGGCCGATCAATGACGGGAAAAAGAAATTATCACAAGTTTGTTGGCATTTAGGTTCGCAGGCCGTGTCCCATAGGTAGATAGGACCATAGAAGAATTCTACTCCCTCAAACCAATTAACATTGAAGCAGTTTCTCTCGCGGGATGTTCGAACATCAGAGACACGGGAAGAGAAGCAGCGCGATTCGTTTATCTACCTTTTAACTTTCGCCGGCAACCATGAAATCTACTCTACCATTCGTGTTGCATCTATACGCGAAAGCGATTGAGTTGAATGCAACAACTTTTCTCATCCAGCACGCAAGCCTACACTCATCATTTCCGCTCATCGCGCAGGTACGATCCTATTTGACAACCTCGTTTTGGCTTGTGGCTTTGCCCGTTAATCTCGCATGCAATGTCGCATGATGTTTTCCTTGCCATTAAGTTTCCAATAGTATGAAAAGCAGCGAAAGTAGTATTCTCTCAGCAAGAGTTTATAGTGTCACAATTTGGAATATGCTAGCATAAGCCTCTTTTTCGAGATCCCGTACGAGTATATATTTGTCGTGTGGATAAAGGTGTAGAAAGCCTTGAATATAGTTCAGTAACGTACAATCACTGGTCAGAAATGCTCTTCCGACGAAAGCCTCGCGTGACAATAATCTTGCAATGGTATGACTTCAACCCACTGCTTTTCTTCAAGAACCCAGTATGGTCCTATTCGGCACCGGCCATGGCCTCGGCCTAAGCGTGCCGACCGAGTCAACGCTGTTTGCATCTCACGATGGTTCCACTCCATCACCAAGCTCGATGGCACCACTTAAGCGCCCCACGACGCAGAAATGGGACACACGAGAATAAATCAGGACAAATCTCACTAAGACGAACACGACAAAGCGTCGTAGAAAATGAATTTTCTGTACTATGTTAAGAGCACAACTTCCAAGATCCGCATCTATAGTGTAGCGGTTATCATTCTTGCCTTCCAAGCATGAGACTCGGGTTCGACTCCCGATGGATGCAATGTCCATCACCCGGATAGCTTTTTGCATTTTTTGCGACCATCTACCACACCTTCTAGTGGTTTACACTACTGTACTTCGTATATTTGCGTTGACTGCGTCTTATTTTGTTATTCGGTAATTCATTTGGACCTGCGCCGCAAAGGAGGCAGGTATATTCCTGCCAGTAGGTCCAATTCAGAATGTATCGATTTGTTGTGGTTGGATCATAGTCGACGTTCTATGGTCGCACTTCCCAACCCTGCACATATACCACAACAGTTGACGGACAATTCACCAGCACGAAGGATCGACATTGATATCGCATGTACACCTGCAATATCAGTCTGCAAAAGAGTAGGCCAGTCGTGTCCGGTACTACTGGCTGGAGTCTGTCGATTTTGATACTCCGTATAGTCAATGTTATATGGTCGCACCTTCCAAACATGTACGGAGATGCAGCAATTGACATGCCTGGTACTTGACGCATATCTACTTCAAAAGATGTTTTTCCTACAAAGATCAATCGTACGATCAATTGCCATCTGGACCAAAGAGTTGCCGAGAACTCGATTGCAGCGAAAAGTGTAGCGACGCACGAAGCCATTCATGCGCAACACGTTGCATTCCACCCGTCGGAACTTTTGGGGCAGCATGTTTTGGCCCTGTAAGACCAAGAGCTCAAAGGGGAAGTTTGATGTATCTTTGTACTACGGTTAGGTTTGCGAAGATGTGCTTCTCTTCTTTCTACCTCTCTTGAATCCAGAATTAGACGAAGCTATTGCGGAAAACAGCACAAAATCCTCTCGACGAGGTTTTGTATACTGTCCCTTCAGATTTTTCTCCGAAATCTGCGTAGAAAACAATTCTTACGGAGACCTAATCATGATCTGATCTTGAGGTGGCTTGGGACAAGACGAGAAGGTAAAATCTGGTAACAAGAAGTAGGATTCTGGTCACAAAGCCATGCAGATTAGCGGGGCTATGGCTAAGCCATCCCTGTGCAAGTCGAAGAAAGCGGAGCCCCCGAGACCCTTCGGGGATTGATGGGCTGGGCTGTGGGATCAATTCCCCCCAGCTCTCAAGTTCTTTAAAGATAGATCCCCGCGGCCAGTCTCTTGTCTTGTCTTCTTCTTCTTTTCTCCTCAACCACCCAGGATACCACCATCTTGGGCTTCATCATCCTCCGCCGTCTTCAAGGCAGACGGCGACTTGAACAATCCCTCTAGAATTTAATCAAGTTTCTCACCCGACCTCGAGTGGAGGTCGAAACAACATACCAAGATGTCCTTCTCCATCGCATCCTACTACTACGTCCCAAGCCAGCTCCTTGGCATCTTCGAGCCAACATAACCTCGCGCCGTGGGAGATCTCCGTATTCGAGCCCTCGGAATTCTTCCACTATGGTGTCGGGGTAGGGGGCCTCCATCCAGACCTGCATCTGAACCTCAACAACAATAGCGATGCTCTGGGTGTGGGCGGCTCCCTGTCTGACAATTGGCTCACGGGTGTCGTCGACAATGGCAGCTTCGGCGGAGTGGATTTGACTGGGCTGGATTGGTCCGAGGGCGCCCGCCCGGCGCCGTTACCAGATTTTGATCTTTCCCAAGTGTTACAGAATGATGTTCTAGGTGAGTTCTTACCATCTGTCTCATAACACACACAAGTCATGCTAACCACATTCTTCAGACCACATGTTGACTACCACCATGCCTCCATCGGCATCCATGACAGTCACTACCATGCCATCTTCGGCAAATGTCACGCCTATGCAGCAATCTCCCTCTTCCACACTATCTAATGAGTTTTACCCCGAGACCACTCCTCCAATCTCTGGTACGGAGTCTCAGAAGCGGAAGCGTTCGCCGCCTGTAGACCCCGAGACGGCTATCAAGCGTCAGCGAAACAACATTGCTGCGCGCAAATACCGTCAGAAGAAGATTGATCGTATCAGCGAGTTGGAGGCCGAGTTGAAGGAGATCAAGGATGACCGCGACGATCTGCGGGTTCGTCTCGCACGTCAGGAGGCCGAGGTTGCTGCGCTGAAGAGTTTGTTCAAGATCAAGGCTGGTATGGATTCATGATGTTAGCAGAGTACAAGTAGTGTAGCTTGGGATGAATCAATGATCTTGTTAATTGCACCATCAGTCGATGTCGGCTCTTGCTTTATCGCTCATGTATCTCTTTGGTGAAAGAGTGTTCATTTCGGCAAAGGGAACGTGATTTTTTAATCACAGTGCTGGGGAGATCATTTGAATCGTCTAGTTGAATATTTACTCACCATACCACACCAAACTCGTCGGATCTCTTTATTTCACGATAACCGGTGTCTATATCGCAAGTCAAGTGTCAGTTCGTATCCGATATTCATTGATTTGTCCAAGTTCAATCATGGCAGAAAGGGTCATTGTCGGTTGGCTTGATTCATTGCATCTCAATCGTGTAGACAGAGATCTCTTTATATAGTCATTATATCTTGCCCTTTTCACAGATTCATGGGATTCAGCATCATTTACCATCATACCTGCACCATAATGATACACAACGACTCCAGGTTCTGTACGAAAGGGGAGCATTTGGGCCATCTGGGGGAAGCGAAGCAACCCCTCGAGAATCCGTTACCTGGCTCTTGTGACCGGGTAACAGATTGCTGACGGGGATCGTCGCGCTTCGGCAAGCCCCAAGCCCATGAGCTGCATGATCAATTATGATTCATCCCCGCTAAGCTGTTTTGGTTAGCTCCGCCCATTTTGGCCAAGCCCCTTCCCATGCCCGTGCTCTAGATCAAATTCCCCTCTGTTCCAGTTGTGCAAGGCTGGTGCAATGTTACATGTGGGGGAAGGTCTTGCACAGTTGAGGCATTCTAGGCATTGCGCGCTGTGCTGCTTGCTGCTGTAGAGTTGACCATAGTCACTGCGCATACGCATAGTCCGGGCAGCGCCTAGACCGCCGACGAAGACCACACGACAAGACAACGGCTACAAGACGCATCTTCCTATGCCTTCATCATGATCAACGCCGTTCTGGTCTTCAACGGCCAGGGTCAGCCCCGCCTGACCAAGTTCTACACCCAGCTGGTCAGCCGAAACCTCTCTCATTCGGGGAACTTTGAAGTACCACTGCGAGTATAGGTAGCTGACCGTTGATTCCAATGCGCAGGATACCAGCATCCAGCAGCGCCTCATCAGCGAGATCTTCACCCTCGTCTCTAACCGACCAGACGGTGCCTGCAACTTCCTGCCGCTTCCGCCCATCCTCGCCGCCTCGGGCACCTCGCACTCGGCGTCGGAGCCGCACAATGACGTCCCGTCGCTCGTCACCTATCGCAACTATGCGACCCTCTACTTTATTGTCATTTCCACCTCGACCGAGTCGCCGCTCGCCCTGTTGGACCTGATCCAGGTCTACGTCGAGTCCCTGGACAAGCTGTTCGAAAACGTCTGCGAGCTGGACCTCATCTTCAACTTTGAGACTCTCCACGCCGCGCTGAGCGAGATGATCGTGGGAGGTGTCGTCATCGAGACAAACCTCGACCGCATCGTCGCCGGGGTGAAATCGCAAGGAACCGTCGCGAAGCGGCCGGTCAATGAGACTAGGAGTACCGGGCTCGGCGCTGGACTCGGCGGAACCTTTGTCTGGCCCGGACGGTGATGACAAGAAGAGGAAAACCACTCGACGAAGGAAAAGACAAGCATGCATGCATTGGCGGTGTTCTCGGAGTTACGGCATGGGTCACTGCGTGAATGCAGAAAAAAGGCCTCATCACAGAATTATTCCAACAACGAGGAAACGTTGTTCTGGATTTGGCATATATATTACACTTCAAAATCAGACGGGTATTCCCTCCCATCGCCAAACGCCTCATGATGCAGTAGTGATTCTTTTCCGTGGCATGTACAGCGCAACCGGTCTCGGTTACTCGCCGTTTCTTCGTTCGTATCGCTTCGAGGGGGAGAACGACTCCAGGGCTCCCCAGAATTTGTTGCGCAACTATGGGAGTACTTAGCAGTTGTCAATGGAAAGAAGAATGCTGGGAATGCTTACACCTTGGAATGGTTGATGCTCAGTATTCCAATCCATGAATAACACGCTATACACAGTCACGCCTATAGGAAGTATTGAGCCATATATCGAGGAGAGTTCGGCAGTCTGGCGACTCACCTGTCACAGTCACCAACTGAGCCATCTTGACGTACTTGTCCCATCGGGGCCGTGCCGTAGCCAGCTTCACCCTGCGCTTGTACTTTTTCTCGAACCGGAACTGCTCTTTCTGCGACAGCTTGGAGAAGTCGGGTGGCCACGTTTTCCTTGGTTTGCAGCGAGGTGTGTTGTATATGGCGGCGCTGGGCGGCGATGGTGCGGTAGTCTTCAACTTGGAAGGGAACGGGCTCGTCGCGCTCCGGCGCGCAAGAGTAGCGAACATGATTGTTCCTCTCTATACCTCCAAATCCTTTGATTCGGGGATATCGTTGAAGATTTCGTAGGTTTCTTCGATCGCTCCAATGCTTGCGAAACTACCCGGAATGGCCTCGGGACTTTCGACAAAACCGAGTAATAATCCTCGAATGGGCCAGGCGGCTTTGACGTATCGAAAAGCTGCTGCTTGCTATGCGAAAGTGGTTTTGTGGCTCGAGCACAACTGAGATGGAGCACAGCCGCAGCACAAAAGCCAAACTAGCTTGATATGCAATCGATTATGCATGCATAAAGAGCCCCTCCATTTTTTGGTCCCGATGCGACGGCCATGGATTTCGACCCCGCGGGACACTTTATTGCAGCGCATCGAATTTTGGTTGAGTCAGAGCAGCCACTGGAACAACACCTTAGCAGCCCAGATCGCGTGTCAGGCTCGAGTCTCGTTCTTCTTTTTGACTCACACGCTCACTCTTGTTTTTATCTAGGCGTCGCATGAGGACGCATAGATAAGCGTTCAAGTCCTCGAAGTCCCGAGAAGTAAAAACAGAGCGGTCCGATCGACCCAAAATATTTCTCGATCATGGCTGCCACCTCCGTCTCCAAGGCCCTCGAAGGCCTGACCGTGTCCAAGACCAAGGAGTTGAAAGGCGTAAGGAATACCGGCGGCGGGTTTATCTATTCAAAATCGTCACACTGACACATCCTAGACGGAGAAACGAGACTCTCTGA
This sequence comes from Pestalotiopsis sp. NC0098, assembly GCA_022432395.1. Taxonomy (NCBI): domain Eukaryota; kingdom Fungi; phylum Ascomycota; class Sordariomycetes; order Amphisphaeriales; family Sporocadaceae; genus Pestalotiopsis; species Pestalotiopsis sp. NC0098. The sequence continues at coordinate 261,087 of JAJKLJ010000005.1, read as the reverse complement.
TCGCAATTGAGAAGAAGTACCAGCTCCAGTGGGAGCAAGATGGCGTCTTCCAGCCCGATGCCCCTTCGACCAAGGACATCCCTCTGCACACGATATCCGCCGCCGAGCTTCGCGAGAAATACCCAAAGTTCTTTGGGACCATGGCATATCCTTATATGAACGGTACCCTGCACGCCGGCCACTCCTTCTCCATGTCCAAGATTGAGTTCACTGCTGGTTATGCGCGTATGCAGGGCAAGCGAGTCCTGTTCCCCATGGGTTTCCACTGCACCGGTATGCCGATCAAGGCTTGCGCCGACAAGCTCGTGAACGAGGTCAAGCTGTTCGGCCAGGAATTTGAAAAGTACAAGGACGACGAGCCCGTTGTCGAGGAGCAGCCCGTTGCCCCTACCAAGGCCGCCAAGGAGGACCCGACCAAGTTCAAGGCCACGAAGGGCAAGGCTGCGGCCAAGACGGTCAAGATGAAGTACCAGTTCCAGATCATGCAGGCAATCGGCATCCCTCTCCAGGAGATCCACAAGTTTGCTGATCCCCAGTACTGGCTCGAGTTCTTCCCGCCCCTGTGCCGCCGCGATCTTACCAACTTTGGTGCCCGTATCGACTGGAGACGATCTTTCGTCACCACAGACGCGAACCCTTACTACGACGCATTCGTGCGCTGGCAGATGAACCGCCTCAAGGAATTGAACAAGATCAAGTTTGGCAAACGTTACACCATCTACTCCATCAAGGATGGCCAGCCATGCATGGACCACGACAGATCTGAGGGTGAGGCCGTTGGTCCCCAGGAATACACTGCTCTGAAGCTGAAGGTTCTCGAGTGGGCACCCAAGGCCGAAGAGACTCTCAAGGGCAAGATTCCCGCTGGTGGAAACGTCTTCATGGTGCCAGCCACCTTGAGGCCAGAGACCATGTACGGACAGACGTGCTGTTTCGTCGGCCCCAAGATCACCTACGGTATCTTCAAGGCTTCCGAGAATGAGTACTTCCTTGTGACCGAGCGCGCTGCTCGCAACATGGCGTACCAGGGCACTTTTGCCACCGAAGGCAAGATCGAGAAGGTCGCCGAAGTCCAAGGTTCTGACCTTGTTGGAACTCTTGTGAACGCACCTCTTTCTCTTCACAAGGAGGGTGTCCGAGTCCTGCCCATGGAGACCGTCCTCCCCACCAAGGGAACTGGTGTTGTCACATCAGTGCCTTCTGACAGTCCTGATGATTTCGCGACCGTGACCGACCTCGCCAAGAAGGCTGATTACTACGGTATCCAGAAGGAGTGGGCCGAGCTTGAGATCTTCCCCATCATCGACACACCGACATATGGAGACCTGTGCGCACCCACCCTGGTCAAGCAGTTGAAGATTGCTTCGCCCAAGGACACCAAGCAGCTGGAGGAGGCCAAGGAGCTCGCATACAAGGAGGGCTTCTACCAGGGTACCCTGAAGGTGGGCGAGTTCAAGGGAGAAAAGGTTGAATCGGCCAAGCCCAAGGTCCGCCAACAGCTCATCGACGCCAAGGAGGCTTTTGCCTACTCGGAACCTGAGCGCAAGGTTGTCAGCAGATCAGGTGACGACTGTATCGTTTCACTCATGGATCAGTGGTACCTCGACTACGGTGAGGAGTCATGGAAGCAGACCGCCCTTGGATGGGTTGCCAACACTGATGGCAAGGGTCTCAACAGCTACACTGCTGAGACTAAGAACCAGTTCGAAGGCGTCCTCAACTGGCTCAACCAATGGGCATGTGCCCGATCATTCGGTCTTGGCTCGAAGCTGCCTTGGGACCCGCAATTCTTGGTTGAGAGTTTGAGTGATAGCACTATCTACATGGCATACTACACTGTTGCGCACATTCTTCACAAGGACATCTTCGGTCGTCAGAAGGGTACTGGCAATGTCGGCGCCGAACAAATGAGCGACGAGGTCTGGGACTACATCTTCTGCAGAAGGGAACTTGGCGACGACGTTCTCAGCGGCTCCAAGATTCCCAAGGAGACTCTCGAGGCCATGCGCCGTGAGTTCGAGTACTTCTATCCTCTGGACCTCCGAGTCTCTGGAAAGGATCTGATCCCCAACCATTTGACCTTCTTCCTGTACATTCACTTGGCCATCTTCCCCCCTGAGTACTGGCCCAAGGGTATCAGGGCAAACGGTCACTTGACCCTGAATGGAGAGAAGATGAGCAAATCGACCGGTAACTTCATGACTCTGGACGATATGCTCAAGAAGTACGGTGCTGATGCGACACGTATCGCCCTGGCCGATGCTGGTGATGGTGTCACGGACGCTAACCTGGAGGAGGACGTCGCCGACAACAACGTCCTGCGTCTGTTCAACTTGAAGGAATGGTGCGAGGAGGTGGTCAAGGATCAGGACCAGCTCAGAACTGGCGAGCTCAACTCATTCCAGGATGCCCTGTTCAACAACGAGATGAACTCTCTCGTTGCCGAGGCCCAGAAGCACTTTGAGAACACGGATTACAAGCTGGCTCTCAAGGCTGGTCTCTACGATTTCACAAATGCCCGTGACTTTTACCGCGAGGCTTGCAACTCCGCAGGCATCAAGTTGCACAAGGATCTGGCTCTCCGCTACATCGAGTACCAGGCTCTTCTGCTGACGGTTGTCGCGCCTCACTGGTCAGAATACATCTGGCTGGAGGTTCTCAAGAAGCCCGAGACCATCCAAAATGCCTTGTTCCCCACTGTACCTGCTGCGGATGCCGGTCTCACCGCTGCCCGCGAGTACGTCCGTGCTACTTCTTCGAACGTCAACTCGGCCGAAACAGCTCAACTCAAGAAGAAAGCCAAGGGCAAGGAGACCACATTCGACCCCAAGAAGCCAAAGAAGCTTACAGTCTTCGTCACCGACCGATTTCCCGCCTGGCAGGAGAAGTACATTGACCTGCTGAAGGAGGAGTGGGATTCGTCCAGCAAGACTTTCAAGGACGAGAAGGGACTGAGCGGCAAGGTCGGCAAGATGGGCGAGATGAAGAAGGCCATGCCGTTCGTGCAGAACCTCAAGCGCCGTCTCCAGGTCGGTGAACCGGCGGACAAGGTTCTTGAGCGCAAGTTGGCCTTTGATGAGCTCCACGTCTTGAAGGGAATGATTCCGGGTCTCAAGAAGACTGCCGGCCTCAAGGCCATCGAGGTCATCATGGTGGAAGAGGGCGGCAAGAAGGGCAAGATTGTCGCCGGCGATGGCGAGGGTGAGAAGGAAGGTCTACCGCCTCAGGCAGAGAGTGCGGTGCCCGGCTCGCCAAACTTTGCGTTTGAGAACGTGGAATGATTGACGCCTGTGTTTTGTTGACAAAAAGGTAGACAATATAAAGAGAACAAATGGAAGATTCACAGCACTTTTGATAAATACGACCATGGCTCAATTGCTTCGGCCCTACTATGGTCTCAGCTGGATCTATTCCACATTGCTTGCCTCAAAATGCATATAACAACAGACCTCGGGTGGCTGGCGCAACAGGTCTAATACCGACAGTCTGGATACGCTTACCAACTTGGTCATTATTCCCGAGACTGCCTGCTCATTCTCACCTCATGTCAACCTACGAGTATGGGTACCTGGGCCACGGGCTCGCCTCGCTTAACTGGGGTACCAAGGGGGAGAGGAGACTGGATTGGTCCTTGACACCAACGTGGATCGAATGCACATAGATGCCTCCACATCGTAGTCACTATCGCCGAGGTCGCCTCGTTCTTGGAAACTATGCCACTGTGGACTTCGACCTTTGATCTCCACTGCTGACAGTCAATAGAACATCTCTGATCGTTCAGAGACAAAGCTCATCACAGCTCGGCATTCATCATAGGTATAGCATGGAGTGGCCGCCCACCAACCAACATCCTGCCCACCAGGGTGACGACGACTTGCATCCTGGACAATACGATGCGGCTTTTGAGGCCACCGATTTCCTGCTCAACACAGAGCACGACAACCACAAGTCTACCGGCACTTCGATCATGGAAGCAGGCTCCATCTACGACTTGAATGGCCGCACGTACCAAGGATATCGGGAGGGAAAGTATTTCTTGCCCAACGATCCGGTACGTGCTTGTCGAGACCGTGACCGGGAATAATACGTCGGGTACAATGAACACTGACACCCCGTTGATCCCATTCACAGACCGAGCAGGACCGCCTGGACTTCCAGCACGCCGGCCTGACCATCCTGCTCGGGGACAAGCTGTCGTGGGCGCCGTTCACCAACCCGCCGCGCAACGTCCTCGACGTCGCCACGGGCACGGGGCTGTGGGCCATGGACTTTGCGCGCATGTACCCGGCCGCCAGCGTCGTCGGCTCGGATCTGTCCCGCATCCAGCCCGTGGACAGCAAGCCGGACAATTGCCAATTTGTACAGGGGGATGCCGAGGAGCTTTGGGTGCACCCCAAGAACCATTTCGAGTAAGTTCGTGGTATGCGGCGCATCGCAACAGTGCGTTTCCTATCTACTTCTTTCCATATACGAAAGCACAAGTGCAGAGATGCTGGGAGAATTTGGTAATTGACTCGTGTGATCTTCGTTTCGAATAGTTACGTCCACTTCCGCCTAGTCACAACATGTTTCGACCGCCCCCAAACCGTCATACAGCACGCCTACGACAGCCTCGCGCCCGGCGGATGGATCGAGTTCCACGACACGGGCCCGCTGCTCCTCGGCGCCGAGGGCACCGTCGCCGAGCGCACTTGGCAGATGCTGGTCGAGGGCGCCGCGGCCATGGGCCGGGATATCCAGGTCGCGCGGCACTACAAGGAATGGCTCGTCGAGGCCGGCTGTAAGCTTTTTACTTGACACTACTCTCTCTGGACTCATTTGCTTGGTGACTGACATGAAGGGCCTTGACGTATCGCAGTCACCGACGTCCAAGAGCACCAGATCCCGTGGCCAATGAACGGGTGGCACCAGGACCCGCGGATCAAAGAGGCCGGGCGCTACATGCAGCGCATGCTTCTTGATAACGCCCGCGGCATGGCGTACAAGATGCTGCAGGGCAGGGGCCTCGCGCCGGCCGAGATCGAGGCGCAGATCAACCAGTGCAAGGAGGAGTTTCGGGACGAGAGCGTCCATGGGTACTGGCCTTTGTAAGTTCACACAAAGGGGCACTATATGTTACATCGTCGAATCGGAGTGAACTGACTCAATACTGTAGTTATGTTGTGTATGGACGAAAACCAGCCGTTTAAGCCGATGCGTGAAATGGCACAATTTGTCTCATGAGCAGTGCTTCTCCTACAGGATGGATAAATTAATGTTATGTTTCTTGATAGCGACTTTGGATACCACTGGAAGAAGACATTAGAATGTTACAGAGCGAGACGTACTATCTACAAGCCAAGTCGAGTAGAATGATCCAAGGGGAGGCTGAACAATATGAAGATACTCAGCAAACTGGAATATCAGACCTGCTGACCAAGTTCAAGGCTTTGACTCTCCTTTTCCCCCTCCTCCGATTGCAGAACTTTTCACTGTCGAGTCTTCCACGCCTGGATGCGCTCTAATTTTATCAGAATAGTTGGAGATCACATCCGTTATGCCAAAATACCCCGTATAAGCTGTAATGTGCTCAGTATAGACTTGTTTTTCGACAGCGTCGAGATTCGATGGATCAAGGGACGACGCATCGAAAGAGACCCCGGCAAACGCCGCGCCCACGATGGGCTCGTACTCGATACCCGAGGCGCGAGACAGGACCTTGAGCCCGTCCACCACGATGCCGAGGTCGTCGGCCGCGGGGTCTCGAAGGCCGGCGTACATCTGCTTGATGTTGTCTAGTCTGCGGTTCTGCTTGATGTTGTCTAGTCTGCGGTCCGACGAGCCGTCTAGAGACCACGCTTGCGGTACCACGTCGAGCGTGTTGTACAGGTCGCGGTTGAAAACCTCGTACTGCTTTTCCGGGTCGCTGGGCAGGTTGCCCGGCGGGAACTGGGCCGTCATCAAGTCGACCAATTTCTGGTTTCCGGGAGTGGCTCCGGCTGATGGGAGAATATACCAAGGCTTGTTGGGCGACACAACCTTTGATTGGAGCAGTGCGAGGGCCGTCACTGGCGCGACGGCGCCGCCCATGCTGTGCCCAGAAAAAATCGCGGTGTAGTCCTGCTTGGTCGCCAAGTACTGCCCAATGGTCGTCCCGGGCGAAGAGGAATCAGAGGTGCTACTCGCGACGTTCCATACGCCGATACACGTCCCCATGGCGGCGCGAGCGGTGCTCGGGGTCGCAAAACTGGGCTCGGGCTTCGGGATGGCGTCTGAAGTCCACGTCGCGATCCACTTCTGAAAGTCTACGGTCTGCCGAACATCGCCGTCAATCACCAACCACCCTTGCTCGGACTTGGCCGCGGTGCCGGCGACGGCGACGAGGATCAGCTTCTCGCTCTCGTTGGCGGCGGCGTACCAGACGTTGTCGGGTCCGAAGATCACGTCTTCCGGATCCCGCTTGTAGACGCGCGGGCCCCAGGAAAGTGCCCAGTTGGAGTCGAGCTTTTGGATCTCACCCGGCAGGACGTCGTCGATGGCGTTTTGGAGGGAGGCTTGCGTTCCTACCATGTTACCGACGGCGCCGGAGAAGAAGGAAAGGGTGTAAAGCTTGGTCCATCCATCGGACGTGGGGGTGAAATCTTTTGCGGGCATCTTGAGACAGATGTGGCCGACGATGAAGTTGTAATGTTATAGAACGATTATGAAAATGATATGGGGCAAGGGTACCCTACCGATGTGTAAAGAAGGTGGTGGAGATAGTCATTCGTGTGAACACCTCGCTATGCTCATGCTAACGCGGTGCGATATCTTCGGCGACTTCAGCGACGAATCGGGCACAAAAGGGGTCGTGGGCTTGATAGTAGTCCCATGATCGTCTATGTTTTTATGGTGGCTTGGCCAGTCTGTCTGAGATTGAGTCGCAGGTAGGATAGTAAGCATAAATGTTTGTGGCTGGTTGGGGTTCAGAAAGCTTAATGATTCGTCGCCCTTGCTGGCCCTCACATGCAAATACGTCAAGAATCCCATAGTTTTGCAAGAGCAGGTGCCCTATAATGTAAGAAGAACGTCTCAGTGACAGTATTTTGAGCATTATAGAGAATGTTTACTCGCAGCGATGAGAGATACACGAATGAGTGCCATTTCAAGTGACTTCAATTTGTTGATGGTACGTACGAATGCGACGACTTTCCAAAGGTTGATGATAAACTTTCACGGGTCTCAAAAGTGATTTTCAATGGAAACATGCGCTTATATACAATGATTTCACAAAAGGTCTTTATGCGTAAGTAGGTATATTTTCGAGCCTACTCTTTTTCTTCTACTACTTCTTCTCTTACTCTATTTTCTATTTTTTTTACTTTGATCAGAATCAGATGAAAACTACTTTATACTAAATAGCACAAAAGCTTTGTTCGAAAGATACCTTGCATAATTCTCAAAGTTCGTCTTAAGGTTTGGATAAAAAGGATCAGGGATAAAAAGCGCACCAAGCTAAGATCAAGATAAAACATCGAGATCGGATAAAGATTTCAACTCATAATCTGTGTTGGCAGCTTTTTTATCTAATCCTTCCTCTTGTCGCAGATAGCATTTACTTCGTGGAGGGAATGCGCCTTACAGGGTGTGTTTATATAGCGAGACCATTTATTTCTAAATTTCTAGATCCATCCAATTTTTGAAGAATGGAGGAACCGTTTCTTTTTGACTACCAACGGCTACTGTGGTTTTGACTAGCCAATCTTTTTCGAGGACCCCTCAGCGCCTCACTACTCAGCAACCATTCACCGAATGATCCAGTTTGTTTCCGCCCCTCTAGAATGGAATGCTTCGTCTGCTTCTGTTTATTACACGCATCCTCGCAACCACCTCATATTATTTCTCGGAAAGGAGAAAGGATGTCGCTCGTAAATATGTCTTGGAGTGTACCTTGCTGTTATTCAGCCATGACAGACAACTTTTAATGTTGCAACTGGCCTGAACATGGCCTAGGAGAAAATCATGCGAAGTCAGCTTCAGCATACTGGGCCGAGAAATCCATGGGAAACTTTCATACCTTTGCTTGAGTGGCTCGCACGTGGCCACGGAGGTTGTCGCCGGCCTTTTGATGGGGTAGTAATGAAGAGAGGGACTATGAAAGTCAGCTATATGAATATGATCAATAAAATTGTCTTACATGTCTGAACAGATTCGCTTATAAAATATCAGGACCGTTTGCAAAATATGAATAAGGTGATCAACTCAGCCGAATTAGCGATAGACTTCACCATTGGAGGAAGTCAACGATCTATGCATTTTCGCTAGTTTGAACTCCTCGTCCAACTCCTGCGCTTTATAAATGATCTCTTTAATGACTTGTTTCTCCTGGCTCCTCAAACGTTGCGCTTCATTTCTGACTGCGCAGATAATATCATTATTACTCAGCTCGTGCTGACCCGACACTGCCGCCACTCGGTGAGTTGGTATGTCCTGATCCGCGGGGCTTTCCACTATAGGCATTGGTTGGCTATACCATAGTATCCGGCCGTTGAGCCCGGAAAATCCGTGCGCGAATTTGCAGATCTCTTCTCCCGCTTCGAACCGCGGCCGTCCGACGAGGGCATCAGTTGGCGTTTGTAACTCGTATGGCGCGCTCGTATGCTCGAATCCAAGGCGCCATGTTTCGCTCTCTCTGTTTACAGCGTTGTGGTCGGTTTGTGATTGTTCCTTCAGGTGGCATTGCCAGGACGCGTGAAGCATGGCAAATAGTACGCTGTGCCGGGACTTGTCGAGAACAGCCACGCTCAGGTCATGTATCTGGGAAACTTCTGCATTTGTGTCTGGTTGAAACCCACTCGAGTCGTGTTCATTTAGCTGGCCAGAAGAAGAGATATGGTTATTGAATATGACGGCTCCGGTTCGGCGGTGCGTAGGAAGATCGAATAGCTCTTCTGGTTTCCTCAAAAGCACTATATCCCCGCTGAGGAGAATGAATTCTTCGAAAGTGGTTGCGACACATGCGAATGTCTTTAATGAGCTTAGCGATACGTCGGATTGCGAGGAAGGCTCTCTAAACACAGTGTATATATCCAGGAAACGGATGTCCGTGAAGCGCTGAGCGAGCATCTCGCGCTGAAATGACCTGAGGCCATCGTTTCCGGCATACACGATCTGTATAGGCAGCGTGGTATGAAGGACCTCTCTTAGCGCGCCGACGAGGTGGAAAGTTTGTCTCAAGTTGTCGACGCTCGTAGGTATAACTATGCCACGACTGGATGTATCAGAAGAGGTTTTGAGTTTATCAAACAGGTTTGTGTATGGTTTGCCTCGCGATTCACCGGACAGGAAGGGGAAAAGGTCGGCCATTGCTTTTTCAAAGATCTTTGATTGCGAGGCTCCGCGGGAGGCTGGTATTTGCTCATCTCCGAGTTGAATCCATTTACGCAGTATTTCTATTCGTCGGCCCATCTCGGTAGACTGTGCTTCAAATGAGCCAGATAATGGTGTATGTATCCACTGAGATAACGTTTTGTCCATGTCCAAGGATGATGAATCCCAGTCTGCATGTTGTTTCTCAGACAAGTTCTGTTGCCCTTGGTGAGCGGATAGGGAGACTCTTAATGTCAACGCAAGTAGAAAACAGAGCAATGCAAGTATTGCTAAGCTGCGTGGCGTTCGCCGGGTGCGAAATACTCTTAATAGCCACGCCATAGGACAGTACTCTCAAATGTCTTTGAGCTAAATGGAATCTCGCGTGGGGAAATCTTGTGGCGACTTCTGCGTTAGAAACAATCTTCATTGTAAAGCATAACGGATCATTCCAATCATTATCCGACCATTCCATCTGGACCGGTGTGGCTAATGGTCGGAAGTGGACAATTTGCAGATTTCTGTTGTACGAGAGGCAATATACATAACCCTGTCTTCCTCCAAACGAGACATAGGGCTCGTTATGTCCAATCAGGTCACCCACGTGTTTCAGTGACAGTCATTCCTACTGATCATCCGTCACGCAGACCAGCACCAAGCCTTGTAAGATCATCACAATTATTGGACAATGCAGCGATCAGTGTTACAAGTCAGCTTGGGGTTGGTAGGAAGATTCATTTTGTTCCCTCCGAAATTACAAGATGTGTTACACGTACTTGACCAGCATTGAGCCTGAACTATCGCGGATCGCCCAAATCAGCACTAAGGACCAAAGGACCTATCATGGATTTGCGCGTGTGAGGCTGCCAAATGGCCGAATACGAGGACTTGGATGGTATATATGTGCCCGTTTGGGGACGACTGCCTAGTTCTGAAATGTAGTGTCCGAGTTCTACGCTCTTGGATGCGGTAATTGCCCAGCATGGGCGTTCCAACCAAGGTGGTGTCTATCAGTGTTCTGTATTCCATTCTTTTGGACGTTTTTACCGTATCCGCCGCCGATGGGATCAGTTGTTATGGGGTGAACGGTCTTGTATACGACCAACAGCACCTATGTCCTAACTCAAAGACATGTTGTGGCCCAAACGACCAGTGTCAACAAGATACGAGACTCTGCTCGAGGCCAAATGGAGAGTTAGTACGTGGTCCATGCCATGGTACTCCGGATCTGCCATATGATCTCGAGAATTGTGCACAAATTTGTATCATCAGTGAGTACACATCAAATACCACCCATGAAAGTAGGACACATGATTGACTATTAATACTTATTGCCGATCTTTAGACGAAACGGCAAACACTGGCGGCCTGTTTCCCCGGGTAACCCATTGCGAAAACGGCAGTTTCTGTTGCTCTTACCAGGGAACCACCTGTTGCGACCATGGTCTGGGCGTCTTCGTTCAGAATGGCCTCCTAGTCAACATCTCTGATGTAAAAGAGTCGAATACATCATCGTCAGCTACGGACAATGACAGCCGGGCATACAAAATAGGGCTGGGAACAGGACTAGGGCTTGGCCTGCCGCTTGTGCTTCTGGTCAGTGGTCTTGCCGTTTGGACCCTTATCCGTAGGCGATCCAAGAAGCATAAATCAGAGGAAACCCCTGTGGATGCTTCTGTCCCCCAAGATGCATCCAGTTCCAAGGCAGAAACATTTCGAGAAGGGTCGACTGCGTACTCCGTCCCTTTGGCAGAATTATCAACATACGGATCACAATCGCTTCGGACGGAATAATCATTCATATACCATGGTTGATACGAAGATAATGTAATTTGATGGTGGATAATAATCAGTCAAGTTTAATACTACGTATTTTCCTCTGTTTGTCGCTTTTTTTCTTTTTTTTCTTTTCTCTTTCTTTTTTTTTTATCTGGATCTTTGCACCTCCTCGTCCTCGATATTGGCTACTTCTATATATCACAAAGTTTCTTGTCTCTTATTCAGAGTATTTGCTTGTTACAGCGATGATTCGTGAGTACTAAGTCGGGTGCGGATAGCATTGCATGTCTAGTGCCGACCAATCAGAACGTCAGCAAGGGTAGTACTGCATATAGCGAGCCGGCGTGACTCATGGGATCAGCGCTAGGAGACAACAGTATGATAGTATCAAGAAGTTTGTTTGTGGAAATTTCATCTGTACATAAGCTCTTGGATAATGTCTGAATTTATCGGTTTCTATCTGTTCCTTTCCCTCTTGACAAGATTTTCTTGTTGAAAAGTCAATCTCCGCCATATACGTAGAACAGTCGTCAGGACTCGAGTACTGTGGATACAACTCTGCATAACAAGTCAAGTACTACTTCAAGAATGGAACATCACGTCGAGTCCCTCTCGTCCTGGGAGACCAACGCCGAGTGGTGGGACGGCGGCGTCGGCCGCGACGGGAATCAATACTGGAAGTCGCTGCAAGAGCCGTCGCTACGCCGGCTGCTGGCGGACCACGTCCGACAGGAGCGCGGGAGCCGTGCCCTCGACCTCGCGACCGGCAACGGGCTGACGGCGCGCTGGCTGGCCAACAACGGCTGCGCGTCGGTGCTCGCAACCGACGGTACCGCGGGCATGCTGGACAAAGCCCGGCAGAGGGCCCAGAGCCCGGCCGAGGTCGACCGCATCGAGTACAGGCAGCTGGATGTTACTGACCACGACGCCCTTCTGGAGGTGCTCAAGGACCCCGGAATGGTATGTCGTTTTCCTTCGGGAACTTGCACCACGTGAAAACAGAGCAGAGTTGATGAAAAACGCAGTCTGGCGGTTTCGACATTATCCTGATCAACATGGCCATCATGGACATTGCCGACATCGAACCGCTTGCCAACGCACTCCCGAAACTGTTGAAGGCTGACGGAGTGTGAGTTGATTTCTGATTACTGTATTCCCTGACCTGAGATTGAAAGGATTGTGTGAATGGCAGTGGCGTCTTTGTTCAGAGACCTACCGCTGAAACAGAAAACTGCGCATAGCTTTGTAGCCACCGTGCTTCACCCGGTCTTCTTCACATCCCGAGCGAAACGCCAGATCGAGATCTCCGACTACGAGACGGGCACAGTGAGGCCCCCCGTCGACCGGGCCAAGGTGATCCGGCAATATCTGCACATCCCGCCGTACAAGGGCGTTGCCACCTACGGCCAACCAGCGGAGCAGGTATGTAAATGATTTTTTATCTTCATCTATTACAAAAGCATCCAAAGCAATGGAGCCTAGACACATCTAAGTACTAACTTGCTGGCGCAAGGTATACTTTCATCGACCGATGGAGGAGCTCTTCGGAATCTTCTTCCGCGCCGGACTGGTCATGGACGCGTTCGAGGAGCCCGCCTTTACCAAAGATGACGCGGTTGAGGATCGCATCGGGAGCCATTTCAATTTTACCCAGTTGCCAGCGATCCTAAGCTTTCGCATGAGCAGACGCAACTGACCAAGCTCAGCAAGTTCTCTTTTGTGTATTTGACTGAGTGGAAGAAGTGAATGATTGAAGGTAAATTTGAATGGTCACAAAGTTTTATCAAAAAGACTGTCAAGATGAATCCTGTCATTTGATTTTCTATTAAAGCAAGGTCCTGTTGCACCCTTTTTCTATTGAACCTGTAGTAAATTGATTTGACAAGAGTCAACCATATTTATCCTACAACACCCTTTATAACGTATCAACAACGACGTAAATAGAGGAACATTATTTCCAAGTCTGTCTTGAGAAAGTCTTTGTATTGGTATGTGCTTGGATTGATGAGGTATTCTATATTCTTGTATCAACTATGCTGTTACGAAGCATTCGACTCCTCTAGGCGGATCCCATCATCTGTAGCAGCTCACCGGCCACGATCTGACCAAGAGGCCGATCGTCGCCATTGCGCTGCTTGTTGAATGCTGCGCCGACTGAAACAAGAACTCTCTTGACACCCAAACCAACTTTCTGAGCCCCACTAACGGTCTCCAACTCATAAAGTGCCTCGTTGACGTCTTGTTCGGAGATGCCTGCGTGACTCAGGACGGCTCCCAACTCCTGACTATCGCGAACCGCGGGCACAGCCAATTCGTGATCAAATTCAAGGACGTCTAATTGTCCAAAGATCTCACGTCTTGATGTGGTAGCCAGAACGAGGAGACGTCTTCCCTTTGGTGGCTCCGTCTGCATAAGCGATGCAATAGCTACTTGGACACCATTCTGGAATCGTGGACCGACAGGCGTCCACTCGATAATCTGCTCGAGTCCGTCGATAATGACGACGCTGATAGGGGACTTGTAGGCGTCATTGAATACCTTGCGGAGATAACCAATCTTGGCTTGCTCGCTCATCTCAAGCATATTGCTGGCGCTCACAAGCTTGGCAAAGGGGAAGTTTGAGTTCATGGCAATATCCGCAGCCATGGCGGATTTTCCAGAACCTCGAGGTCCATAGATAAGGACGGACAAGAGCCTTTGCTTGGGGTCGGTCGACACCTGGCTGGCATGGTTTCGTCCGTCACCACGAATACGCTCGATGTGAGCACTGAAGGGGATAATTCCATGCTTGGCAACGTCCGCCAGCTCTTCTTCCGAAACACCGAATGCGGGCTTGACATCATCCAATGCCCGGACGAAATCTTCCATGTTGACCTTGATGTCGTCATAGTTGATGGATGGGTTCGAAAGATCTCCGATTTTGACTTGTCGTGTAAAAGCGTACGAGGATGCGGCCTTGACAAGACCGTTGATTTCTGCACCCGAAAAGTTCTTTGTCCGCCCAGCCAGATCAGTGAGGTTGACATCACCGTCAATTCTGCCGTGTTCCCTCATCTTTGCGGTGTGGATCTTGAAGATCTGCTGTCGTCCATGCTCATCGGGAAGAGAGATCTCGACGTGAACCTCGAGACGACCAGGACGCAGCAGAGCGTCATCAATCATATCCTTTCGGTTGGTCATACCGATGAGCAATATGTTGTTGAGTTGATCGACACCATCGAGCTTGGTAAGAAGCTGGTTCACAACGCTGTCACCCACTCCAGTGCCACCACCAGCACCACTGCCTCTCTGCTTGCACACAGCGTCCAATTCATCAAAGATGATGATGTGGAGGCCACTTTCCTCGCCCTTTTCCTTGTACTCCTTTTCGGCATCGGCAAACATTTTTCTGACGTTCTCTTCCGACTGACCGACAAACTTGTTCAGAATTTCAGGACCATTGATGACCTTGGGCTCGCGCGCATTCAGCATCTTTCCGATCTGACGAGCAATCAAAGTCTTTCCCGTTCCCGGAGGACCGTAAAGCAGCATACCCTTGACGTGGGGTATACCCATTTGGTCAACGAGACCGCTAGGCAGGAGACGGGACGAGAAGGCTCTTCGGAAAATGGTCGAAAATTCCTCGTCCAGACCACCAATTCCCATGTTCTCGAACTTGAAATCAGGGCGCAAGATAGCATTAGTGGCCGGTCTCCTCGCCGAGCCCTTGAGCTTGATTGGCGACTTTGCATCCTTGAAGAAGTTGATGGTAGTAACGTTGGTGAGAATACCTCTTTCGCTTCGATCACTCGTGTTGGGCGCATCAGAGGTACCGCCCTTCTCCATGCTCAGATCGACAAGTTGGACGGTCTTCACCGTGAAAGCCAGCGGGATGCTCTGGACGTCCATCAAGAACTTTTGTCCTGGCGAGAACATTTGGTTCGCGAACAAGCGCGAAATCTCCTCGGCGAGCTTGTCCTGGTCGTATGGGACTTCTGTTATCTTGGATCGTGCAAAGGAAATCTCCAGATCCAATGTGCCGAGATAAACCTTCTTGCCTCTAGAGAAGGGGTCGTAAACTTCACCCGTGAACTGATCCTGCATCGCTATGCCGCACCACGATCGCTGGTGTTCTGCCAAGCTGATTTTCCCAGAAGGGAATCCTTGTAAGGGTCGGGCCGTCACCACGTAGTCACCAGACAACGAGGGTCCCCGGAGGAGGACATAGACGTCGGCACCGGGATCGCGGGTTGGGAAATCACTTGGCGACACGGCCGACAGGTTTCGGAAGATGTATTCGTGACCATTCGGGAGCTTCTCGATACCGAGAGGCACAGGGCGACCGCCGCCGCCGCCACCACCACCACCACCGTAGCCCCCGGGGGGTCCTTGTGGTGCTCGGTTCATGTTGGGAGGCGGAGCGCCGTAATCTCGAGCAGGCGGAGGAGGACCTTGGTTATAGCCGCCGCCACCTTGGACCTGCCTTCCAGGGAGTCCAGTACGAGGAGCGCCTCCAGGGCCTCCGGGGCCTCTTCCGAACAAGGCGTTTCTCGAGTCCATTATGATAGTAGGTTAGGTTGGTTTGATCGGATCGGATCGATAGGGGTTATGCCGACTTTGTGATGCTCCCCTGGTCTTCTGGGGACGTTCGGGAGACGACGCTGGCAGGGACACTGTGGCCAATGACGCAAGAGGAACAAAGGAAGGAAGCTGCTGGTACGGCTGAAAGTACGCTTTTCTATACTGATGAGATGGTATAGTTAGCACGAATATGCCACGTTGAGGGCTCAGACCACGCAGCGGCGAGGGCTTACGAGGTTGGACCAGCGCAATGAATCTGTTCTTCCGAGCAAGAGCACCAATGGCTCAGGAAGAAGACGAGGGGCAAGAGTCTAAACGGGGACACATGCAGCAAAGGAAAAAGACTAGGTACTGACTGAATGACCACGCTCTTCAGTCTTTCTGATGAGCTGTTCTTTGTTCTCGAGTCAACACAGTAATGATGCTAAAGTTCAGCCTGGAGCTCTGCCTTGTCACAGCTGGCGTTTCGTAGTGACGGCCCCTGTGACGTGGGGTCCAGCTCTGGCCTGGCGGGATGGAATGGACGGCGGGCGCGGAACTCGTCTTTGGAACCATTGATGTTCTAGCGCGCATCAGCCACGTTGGGACGCGGGGTGATCGGGCGCCATTCGACCCGTCCAAAGAACCGGGGGCATGGATGGTAGGTACCCAAAGGCGCCGACGTCAATGGCAAGTCGGGTCCGTGGTGGAGGTATGCGTTGAAAGCCGAGTGCACATGTCTCTTTCTTCTCTTCCATTCAGTTATGGGCGGCCTCGTAGGTCTATATTGCGTTTGATTTATCGTACCTCGATTTGGTGTCCTCAGCTTCCTTGTGATAGAATATATACACACGGTAAGGTTAGTGCCATTCAATTCAAACCGGTTGGCCACTGGGCGTAGTAGAGTACCTTTTGCTCAATAACCAACCCACGACCTTGCTGCCACCAGAACAGCATTTATACTGGGCATAATGTAACATTCATAATGCATAATGGGTATCAGACCGACACTCACGATCCACTGGGACATCATTCATAGGAGTATATCCGGATTCATGTTATCAAAGCTTGACCTGCTTCGCCCAAGCTAAGCGTCATCACCCCCATATCTCTAAACACAGCTTACGAGCCTTGATGATTGTGCCAGCGTGTGGCTGCAAATCGTGTTTCGCTGGACACGATATGCTCTCGTCTTTCTGGTGAGGAAGACTGACAAAACCTGAGGCGAAAACTAGATGTGTGCTGTCAAATCCAAGGGCTGCAATGTTTCTAATGTTTGCAAAATGCATCACAAAAGTGCTGGTATTTCCAGGCAAAGAACAAACAAACAGACCTGCTACTACCACCTATTTGCCAAACATGTGATCTCAAAAAAGCAATCTAGCTGTAGGTTGATTGGTCGGTGGCCACTGACAATCTGCACGAGCGCCCACAGCTGACCAGAAAACCAGTCCATCACACACTGGCAGGGCCGGATAGCGATGGGGCTAAGCTTTGGCGAGGCCCCATTGTGTTCGGCGTGGGGTCTATTTTACAGTTCATCGAATCCTGTCGCAAAGCTTTGCTGTACGCCCCCCAGGGATCCCTCCAAGGCTGTGTGTGCGTGTGTGTGTCCATCGTCTGAGGTCTTATGTCACCACGCTTGCGCCTCTTGAAAATTCGTTCCAACCAAGATTCGGCAGTATCGAGTTTCCCGTCACCGCGCGCCAGGTTTTTCTTGCTTGCCCGCCGTCAGTTGGCAGCCTACCCAACTCGGACCATTGACGTCTCCGTCGCGCCGTTCATGTGCCATTCCACGAAGCTGCGGTCGAGGAGAAGATTCCCTCTTCCATCTGCTTCTCTCGACCCCTGTCGCCCAAAGCCATTTAGACTATTACTATGCGGCAGAGCTCGTCTCTGTTGCATCACCAAACTCCTTCACGCTGGATCCGGTAGCTCTCGTGACTTCGTTACTCGGCGAAAACACCCTCCTCACCACCACGACGACGCGTGAGTCTAGAAAAGACAAACATCTCCACTCTGCCTTTTGGCCTTTACGATTTCACGATTTGCGACATTTCTTTACCGGCGTCGTCTCTTGTCCGACCTTGCCGCCTTTTCCCTACACCATGTCTACCCGCACTAGGTCGGCTATCCCAGCGACACCGCGTGTCATATCACCAAGCCCAACGCCGTCAGACGCCCAGGACTCGTCCCAGGATGGCGGATACTTCGGCCCCGTCACACGCTCCGCCGCACGAAGGCGTCAGACTGGCAGCATGACTCCGCAGCTGCCCATCGAGGAGGAGAGCGAGTCGGACCCCGAGCTCCGACGTGCCCGTGCGCGCTCCCGGAGTCCTATAAAGTCTCGCAAGGCCACCACCGGTCAGACGGCGACCCCCAGCACGCGGTCGACGAGAGCTTCGAAAGCCAAGGAGTTGGAGGTGACAGAACACGCCAACGGCATGCTTACGACATCGAATGGCCACCTGGCGCCGCCAACGCCTGCGACGCCCTCGGGCTGGAGCTGGCGCGACTTCAGCCGGAGTCCTAGTCCTTTGGGATTAATCCCCATACACCGGCATTTCAAGACGTTGATACACAAGCATGAGGTGCCTAGAAAGATCCTTCACGTATCCATCGGCTTTCTGGTGTATTGGCTGTACGTTTCGGGCACGCAGACCTCGAGGGTGACGCCGTGGCTGATGGGCTTCCTGATACCTATTGCGACTACCGATATACTGCGGCATACATACGCGTCACTCAACCGCTTCTATGTCAGATGTCTGGGGGCATTCATGCGCGAGAGCGAGTACTCGGGATACAACGGCGTCATCTGGTACCTCCTCGGCGCCTGGACTGTCCTGTACTTCTTCCCCAAGGACGTTGCTGTGGTTTCAGTCATGTTGCTGAGTTGGTGCGACACTGCGGCCAGCACCTTCGGCCGCGCCTATGGTAGATATACCCCACGCATCCGGAAGGGAAAGTCTCTTGCCGGATCGCTGGCCGCATTCCTCGTTGGCGTGGTCACTGCCGCGTGGTTCTGGGGCTGGGCCGCTCCCCGGACCCCAGCTTTCCCTGGCGACGAGCTGCACCCCTTCATGTTTACTGGGGTGCTCAGACTGCCAGCAGCGGCCGCTGACGTGCTAGGGCTCACTGAGGAACAAGCAACAATCACTGGGACTGTTGCACTGGGCGTCATGAGCCTCTGGTCCGGCCTCGCTGCAGCGGGCAGCGAAGTCATAGACCTGTTCGGCTGGGATGACAATCTCACAATTCCTGTTCTTAGCGGCATCGGCATCTGGGGATTCCTCAAAATCTTCGGCTAACATTTAGATGGTTGGATTTAGACGATACATCAGACATCATCATGACGGCGGGACAGGTGCATAATTGGCGTTACTTGAAAGACAGGGATTGGAAAGACTCTTTTTCCTGGTCTCTTCCATAGACAGGCTCGGGGACCATTTGACCTGGGAAACCTGGCAAAATCTACCTATTCCATTACACTTTGCGGAAACGAAATACCGGCGATCCATGTGACTGTCAAAGCAGGGACAGGCCTGCCTAATGTAGCTTGCGAAGTGCGCGGCGCGACAGGTTATAGCTGCAGACTTAGTGCAAAGCAGCTGCCACGATATCTCAACCGTCCTGCATTATTGCATGTTCCTTGACTTGCAGCACTTTGTACGCCACCTCATTTCAATCGGAGGGAGGGATCTTGATCCTTTTGCAGCGGTTTGAAAGTCGGCATCTGAGCCGTAGCATAGGGATCCTGCGTCAGGCGGTGTCGATGTCAATATCGAAAGTTTCCGAATGTCCAACCAATGCGCGATCAGATAGGCAAGAGCCGTTTTCTGCTCGGAGGGAAAAAAAGGCAGTGCCTGCAGCGTGGTCGCCGTCTACCTGTATGCAAGCTAATGTGGGCAGGCCTGCGCCAGAGCAGAGTATTTCCAGATCTCATGATCAGAGGCTGGGCGGGCTTGCTTGCCCTCCCACCCCCGCGAGTTTCTCACCGCACGGAGGTGGGCGCGGCGTTTTACGATGGCGTTTCGTGTACGACGGGACGCGCAGCCGAATCAATGACGGCGGGACAAGAGAATCATGGCGAGAGCGTGGTTGTCTGTCTGTCAGTCTGCATGCAGGCGGCCGAACGAGGGCGCTGTCAGAGAGCAGAGGAGGAGAGAGGAGAAGTTCCGCCACTGGGCTGGATCGACCGCTCGGCTCGTTCTCTTCTTGTCCTATCATATGCGGTATCCATATGTGCATCTTCAGTCAGCGATTGACAATCTGGGAATCTGGAGAGCGACTAAATTTCCCGGGACTGATTATATGCCGATAAGCTTGTCGGCCTCGCGTCTGGACCGGCGTCCTCCGTCCGACTCTTGTTGGTAACTGTTCGGAGCAGTTCAAGTCGATCATCAGCTTGGATAAATAATTCAGTAAGACAAATGAATATGATATTTATGAACACCCTTGACCTCCTGAAGATTTCCCATGAAATTGTGACTATAATTCCCTTTCTGGGCCTTCCTCGCTTGCAGTGGCGGTGACGAGATGGAGGCTATCCAGGTCTTCCGATACAAACATGGTATAGTAGGTATATACTAACCTAGCGACTACCTACTCTCGGCAGACATGGATTGAAGAGATATCGGATCGACAATCAGAGGAATTAGCAAACCCAGACACTGCTTCGGGGGAAAGAAAAGAGCATCACGAATCTGTCCTAGTCCCGATGTGCTGCAGTTCCGCACGGGGGTTTTCTGGATGACTGTATTGCTTCTATCGGCAAGTCGTTGCATGGCCTGAGAGTCACCACCCCTATGCTACACCCTTTTGCCCCCGGGAGATTTCATGTAATTGGGAGTTGTCAAAACGTGCAGACCGCCTACAACCGACCGGAACCGTGGGCCAAGCGAACGCTGCACGATATCTCAGGTTTGTTCATGTCGGCGTTGCAAGAGAGAAGAAAGAAAGTTGCCTCTCGGTACCGGCCCCACAATCCCATTTCCCCAAGAGGAGGCCTATAATCTCGTCTACCACCTGGGTAGTACCTAGTACGTCAATGAGCAGTGGGCAGATCACCTACCGAATAGTGGCAAAAGGGTTGCTTTTACACGGCCGCGAGATGAGATGCGCGCCGCGTATCTCTAGTCTCGAGAAAAAGTAAAGGACATTGGACCGAAAATGTCTAAACGTCAACGAGGCAGGCAGGGGTTTGGGGCTTCATTCGGCCTGTGTAACCACAGCTTACAACATAGGGGCAGGAACACGTTGAGGTGCATGGTCAGTGTAGCATTCCCGAAGGGTAACCCTTGTCTTGACCGAGTGACTGGAGACCTCCATCAATCGGGTGCGGGTTGATGATCTTCTGTACCAATGTCACTGTGGTTTGGGTACGTGGTTTAAGAAAGAAAAAAGGTGTCCCAGTGTTTCAGGGCAGGAGTTTGCAAGTTGTGACCTTATTCTAAAACGGTGCTTTTTGTGATACTAGTATATATTAGCTTCGATGGTGACTGTGACTGACCGCTCCGGACGACGACCTTTTTTATTTTTTATGCTACCGCCGAGATGGAGGTTGCAGATGCCCAGGCGCAGCAGCGAGAAAACCCACCCCCCGGTTCCGAAAGTCGTGCCAGGACAGCCCGGAATGTGAATGTATACATCATTCTTCCCACGGGACGGAGCGAGCCCCCAAAGGCGAATTCCTTGACACACTCTACTGCTCACTCTCACCCTCCATCAGCACGGCACAGCCAACGCACGACATGCAGTCTTAGTTGTCAATGTATCTCGGACGCAGCTAAAATCACATGCAGCAATGCCGCCGTTGATAGGTACTGTAGTAGGTAGTTATACGTGGAAATAAACTACAGCTGTAGATTCGGCTTGGATCCAGGTGGCCACTTTGTTGTATACACATGGTTACTACAGCTTACAAGCCAGCCAGCCAGCCACCATCGCCTCTTTCGCCTGTTAGGAAATAGCCCTTTTCCCCCTTCTGCATCTAGACCCCAAGGCACTCCGTAGTCCGCGCGCCATTTACGAGGAAGAAACGGAATTATCCAAGCTGACACTTTTGTGCTCAGTCGTCAATCGGAGGCATGGACCCCTTGTAAGACTTCATCTTCGTCATCGTCCCCTACCTCCCACCGCACCGCGGGGCAAGCGACCGCAGCAGCAGCGGGCTGCAATCAATCAATTCAATGAGGGGCAATCTGGACTTTTTGTTCCAACCAAGATTTTAATAGAGGCTCGGCATGGGACCGCAACAGGCCTAGTCAGCATGTATATTTTCTTTTTCCCTCTGTCAGATATGATCATCCCAGGCTGTCACCCACCAGACCCATGCCAATGTCTCGCCTCTGGGTAGCCCAAACTTCCGAATTTTGAGCCAATGGAAATTTACAAAATTCACGGAATTCCCAATAATTCCCCCCTGCCACGTTCTGGAATTTCTCTATTCGACGCGCCTCCAAACCCAAAGCAGCAGAAAATAAAGGCCCAGGGTCGCATCGCAGTCCAGCCGATGAAGATGGCCGTGCATTTGGAATTTGGGGGGGAGCCGAGAGCCCTGCCCTGCCCAGTGCCTGCCTGCCCTGTGCTGCCTGGAGGGTCATTCTTTCTGCTGCCAACATACTGCTGCTGATTGATCAGTGGGTGGTGTAACTATAGCCGGAAGGCACATGGAACGTGCCTTTCTCTTTCAACGTCCATCTTTCCCCAACTTCGGAAATATGCCCAGCCATTAAATCGAGATAAAAAAAAAGTTAGTATTGCAGCTTACGACGGCAACTCTGAAAAAAGGACGATTGTCGAATCGCATTCGTCAAATCCATCCATCCCACCCCCTGGGACATTTTGACAACACATCATACACAAACGACGGCAAATATGCCTGACCCTGCTGCAGTCCTGCCTGACATGACTCCGTCTCTCACTCTCACTCACTCACTCTGCCTTGGTCATTCATTCACTCATATCCGGCACAACCGTTTTACGCCGCTCTTGACGTGCGTATCAGCGATGGTGGCGTTTTCTCTCTCGCCCGCACTGCATTCTGCACTCTGTCTGCGCACTTGGCACCCAGACACCTGCCCGGCTCCCCACGGTCAATGCTGCTCGATCAAAGACGTTTTCCGTCACTCATGCCCAGCCGCCCACGACAACGACAGTACATACTACATGCTCCGCTTGTATGCCTGCATTCCTTCCCAACTCCCCGGCTCGTGGCATGGCCTTGGAAAACCCATCGCTGCTTTTGCTGAACGGCTAGCGTCTCCGCGCTTGTTCTGGAGACGATCCAGGGCGCCTGGCCGGCTACTACCATCTTCTCTATAGTACCTACCGGCTTCATACTGTATATCCATCCCTCCATCCATCCATCCACCCACACATCCTCTTGCGAGGAAGGGGGGTGTGGGAAGGACAACGGCCGTTCCTCGTCAGGGCATGGATCTGAAGCTTGTCGACCTGATCTAAACTCACTTTGGCCCTCCGAGTATACCCACCCAGTCAAAAAAGCATACTAGGTACCTAAGCCGCACACACTGAGCCACGCTATTCGACAATGGGATACGTTTAGCACCCGTTTGACGTACCAGAGAAAAAAAGTTACGTTGGACCCAAACCTGGACGTAGTCGACGTGCTTTTCGCCTATCCAGCCCTGCATAGGATTATAATTCGTCTATCCATCGGATCGTCACGCTTCTCTACTAGCCTGGTCCTAGGTAGTCCGAGTTGCTGTCAGCCGGAAAGATATTCCACATGTTACACGCCCTTGCCGGTGGTCTTCCATGTGGAAACTAACTACACGCCTAACTCCCCAGCAGGCATGTACCCTTGGCAAAATGATGACTTTACTGTCTATGGAGCATCACGACACAAGAAATAAAATCGAGAAAAATTGCTCGTCCTCGCTTTCTGCACTCCCCCTCCAACACCGGCGTATCCACCGGCACCATCCAAAAAGAGGAGCGGATGCGCCTTTCAGCATACTATGTATGCACGAGGAGATGAGCGGGTTCTCATCCCCATCGATCGAGAACCAACACTGGGGTATCCAATGGATGTCGGGATGCCTGCAACTGGAGAAAGCACAAGGTCAAGGATCATAACCTCTTCGGCTCATAGCCTGTCGCCGCTGTGACCGTTTGAGATCCTTTCACCTCTCCTCACATGCCGCGGTAAGAAGGTTGAAAACGGGTAAGTGAGTGACAGCACTAGGGTCTGGACTAGAGCATCGTCACCCGTAGTCGGCTTCCGTCTGGATCCCTTCGACCATCCTCGTTGCCATCTGAGCGGGGTTGTCAATGTTTCCTTGACGAATAATGTCGTGGTCACTTATCCTCCTAGATGGGAAGAAAGTCCCTTCTCGAGGGCCCAGGGCCCTCTCCGGACGAGTATAAATAGAGGTGGAATTTGAAAGTTGGTCAGTTTGATTCTTCTTCTTTCCTCATCACTCCCAAGACTACACAGCACGAGCCTCATACTGCCTCTTCAAGATCATCTGAATTTTCTCTCCAAGTCCTCTCCATTGTCCAACACCAAGTGTTGCTATCATACACCAGTACCTTGAGCATCCACTACATCATCTAGTGTCAAGCATACTAGTATACAATCCAATCCAATCCCCTCCTAGCACAATGGCTTCCTATTCCACGCAATACTACGCTACGGCTTTGCCCATCCCCACCAAGGGCGAGCAATACCCTTCCTACTACCACAGCGGCGGGAGTACCTACTCTGTATCTCCTCCCGAGGACAATGACGCTTCCGTTACCTCGGGCGTCCCGTCTTACGGGAACAGCTACTCTGTTGGTGAATCCACCTACGATGGTAGCACCAGCGGTGACTGGGAGAGCTCCGTCTCTGCCAGCGGTGTAGACTTCAATGACTACATCCATGACCGCTTTGCTGAGTCGTTCGACCCCATCCCGCTGGACCGCAGCTTGGCCATGCAGGCACAGACGTAAGTGCCTCCTCAATGCAAGGGACAATGCAAGATTCTAACTCTCATGTAGATCCGGACAGCTGAACAACAAGCACCGCGAGCTCCTCGAGCTGCAGGCGAAAGCCCAAGCTCGCCTGGCCAAGTCTCGCGCTCGCTTTGCCGAGGGTGTACAGGACGCACAGGAAGTTCACGCAAACTTGGAGTGGACGTCCAAGAAAGTCTCGTGAGTAGCAGAGAAAGAAATCGATCCACAAATTATCTTACTAATAAAATCTATAGGTCAATGAAGACCAAGGCCTCGCGGAAGCACTCCAAGGAGTACAAGAAGGCCCGCGAGAGATACCCTTCCCCCGAGTTTTAAGGTTGCACGATATTTTGAGCCGCATGCAAGCAATCGCATGCGCAACTCACCTTACCCACTTCTCAATACCCTTGTCCTTACCATACCTTATTATTTTTAGCGGATCTTCATTTTTCGGCGTTTTCTGGGGTAGCGGAGGGGAGGGGACGAGATCTCAGATCTGTCGCTTCCTCCACGACATTTATCTACACGCCTCCCTTGTCATGACCGGGGTTTTTCTGCATGTACTCATAAACAGTGGACGTTGAAAACAGGCGCGCGGCAATCGGGAGCACCACCATTCTACTCGCTGCTTTACCTTTGGGCAGAAGTGGATGGGGTGGTGCGGGTGTGTGTGGACTGAGCGGGCGTTCCTGCGTCGGAAAGGCAAGCGAACGGTGGGTTCCCCACGCTGACGCGAAAGATGGGAAGAGGGCAGCAGGGGGGCCGCCTTGAGATGCCTATGACTTATGATTGGATGAGACGGGAGATTTCAAGGTACACCATTTCTCAAAAAAAGGTACTCCATCGTATCTAGCAGGGGACGGGGGATCCACGCGAGAAGCGGGCAACCGGTGTGGTGACTAGGCGGGCAGGGCTGCAGAATATGCAAGCAGCGGTCTTGGGCATCACAAGAACCATGACCTCGGTAGATATGCCGACCCTGACAAACGGAGGCACGCCCTAGAGACACACTTGGGGGCACTGGATACGGCAATGTTGATAGCGGAAAATGGTGTAAATAGTTACACGCCCTCAGGCGGCCTTAAGCCGTTTTAGGACCTCGGATATTGCTCCTTTGGCACCTGCGCCCAGCAGGGCCCCAGGATCGACGGTCCCTTGAGGGGGGTGTGGCAGTAGAACTGGGCGTGTTTCCTTCTGTTGTTCTGACCTGGCCCGGCACATGAAGCTGGGGGTATAATAGGCTTCCTAGCGTAATGGTACAAAGAATTCCGTTTTCGATGAACGGTGACCCAAAGTGTATGTGATGTCTAGTAGAAACGGTGCCGATGACCGTAGGACCCCCGTAGGACGTGCCAGTGACCCTATATAAGAAGGTGGCCCCGCCAGTAATGTCGTGGTCGCAGGGTCGATGCCCAGCACCAGAGTGGGTTGGCCGTGGTTGATGTGATGTTCTGGGGTGTCACGTGACGACAAGTGACCCTGGCCGCTGTATATGAACCCGGTACCTTTGTCAGGCTTGGACGACTCTGATTCCGGAAGAAGCATACATCAACCACCATGCTGTAAGAGTTCGGAATCCTTATAGCCGGAGAGGACGAGGGAGCCTGATCCCAATATTCGACTTGCGTATCTTGAACGAAGCTTCTGTTCATCGAGGATCAGTGCCAACATGAGTTGACACTATGCGGCGACCGCAGCGGTCTCCTGCGAGCTCGTGTCCGACTGCAGCTTTTCCCACCGGGCCTTGGACTCCTCCCAGCTCAGCCAGTCGTTGCCCAGCGGCTCGAGCCCGTTCTGCTTCTCCAGCTTCTCCCACGGGTTCATGTTGGCCGTGGGGTCGTAGTAGTCCTGGTACCAGGGCTGACCGCCGCGGTGGCGCGAATCGCCTCGGGGGCCGCCGCGGTGGTGGCCTCCATGCCCGCCCCCGACCTGAAGCTCGCCCGAGCCGGGAAGCCCCGCCGACCCGACGATGCTGTCGATCGTCGCCTGCACGGCGGCGTCTCCGGGCGCGGGCGCGGGAGCGGCCTCGGCCGGCGCGGCGGGTCGCGACGTGTCGATGTACTGGGGCTCGAAGTTGTCGTCGTCGTCGTCATCGTCGAGCGATATCTCGTTTGCGTTCTGCTGCTGCTGAGGGAGCGCTGGTTGCGAGGGTCTCTGCGCCGGCGGCGGCGGCCTCGTGCCCAGCGGCAGAGCGTTGGCTCCCTTGCCGTGGTCGCCGCCAGACGACGACGATGATCCCGCGACGTACGAGTCGCTGCTGCTGTTGAACTTGCGCCGCTTGGCGCTGGGCTGCGTGCCGAAGCTCGAGAAGCCCATGGCGGCGGCCATGGCGTCTGCGCCGTCGTCGTCTTCCATGATGGCGCGATGGGGGGAGGTGCTTGAAAGCAGGATGAGAGTTCCGGGGATTGAGCTCAACGGGCGGTCGAGTGTGTGTTGCGACGTCAGATGGCGGCCGAGCCTCGCGGTGGAATTGAATCCGGGGACAAAAGAATTTCGGAGCTGTAGGAAACTGCTGGTGGGGGCGGAATGCAGGGGAAGCAAGTCACTACGGTTATTGGTAGGCGGGGCAAGCTGGTGCGCTACGGAGTACAGTCGGTTAGGTAGGTAATTTGGGTCAACGAAGGCATGACATGTAAGTGTGTATTTGCAGTAGGCAAAGTAAAGTTTTGACTTAATGGCCTGCCAATCGGGATAAAAATACAAGAAAACAAGCCTACTATTAAAAGCTTTGGAGCTGTGGTTGCAACGAGCTGTAGGTAAGCGGTGAAGACGCAGGCAAGATATAAAATGTACAATTGCTTTCTTAGCGGTTGTGTTAGTGACGATATCCTTGGCACTTGCATCGTCTCAGTGGATAAACCCACAGGTGCATCTCTGGTAGGGCATGTTCCATTCTCAATTGACATTGACCTACAGTAGACTTATCTTTGGTTATGGTGAAATATGGGGGATGAATCTTGAATATTCAACGTTCTCCCTCACTCAACTTCTTTTGGACGCAAATGCATCTTGTTGTCCTGTCATTCAGTACTGACATAATCAGGCTAGCCAGCCTTAATATTGGCAGGTCCGAGCCACTTACTCCCTGTCCAATACCTATGGATAGCTCCTTCCTGCAAGTGCCGGAAGCTCCACCATCCGAGATGTACAGAGTAGCCTCCAATTTGACTACAAAACAACAACTCCGTGCAAGTTGCAACGACATTTCTTACGCCATTATCTTTATAAGTCCAGTTTCCCATCTTCTCTGTACGTGTCGTGCGCCATTCTCATCTCAAGCACATCGGAAACAGTACCCACTTTCACCATGGCCTCCAATGAAACCATCACACTTTACCGGCCGTCCAAGTACCTCCCCAAGGACGCGGAAAACCAGCTCACCACACCGGGCTCTGACTTCTTCTGCCGCACATGGGCAGTCGCATACTCGACGCTCTCCATGTGGAGGTCCGCACAAAACGTCCGGATCACATACAAGGCCCTCGAGAGTGGCGACGTGGACGATCTGGTAGAGTACGAGAAAGGTGGCAAACTAAAGAACGTCAAGGGTGTTGATAAGCCGCTGGGCCCGGGATCCTACAATTGGCGAGGCAAGGGCCTGCTCAAGCCGTTCACGTCGCACTGGGAGGTGCTGGGCTGGGGCGAGCAGACCGCGCCCGACCGCGAAGTGGAGCGCTGGCTCGTCATCTGGTTCGCCAAGACGCTGTTCACCGAGGAAGGCGTCGACATCTTGACCGACCGCAAGGAGGGCCTGTCGGAGCAGACCCTCTCGGCCATCACGACGCAGCTCAAGGAGATGAAGGACGCCAAGGATGTAGTCGCCATGATTGAGAAGAAGCTGAACCCGGTCGCCGTCAAGCTGCCCTGGATTTCCAGCGACTCTTAGGAAAATTCACGACAGGGCAGTTTGATTTATCGCGCGGGAATTGACTGCTGGGTCGTCAATCGTCGAGATGGAAACGGCAGAGACTACTGCCTCGACAAAGAAACCGGAGAATGGGTCACATATGAGACTTTCAGAAAAGGAACAGCCAAGATTCGCAAAGCCGAAGTGAAGCGACGGAGTACACAGTGCAAAGATGCAAAGAAACAGTGGAAGAAGATCGAGAAGGATGCGAATAGATCATTGTACGGGACATGCGATGATTGGACACGTCCTCAGAACCGCCGTCGAAGCTTGCGGAACCTGTTCTCTACCTTTCTCGCTGGCCTGCCTCGGACGCGCCGCCGAAGTTTGCGAGACGTGGTATTCAACGCTGGTCTGCGCAAGGATGTGTTGAAGATGGAATTGCTGCTTTGCGATCATGCTCGAGAATGGCTCGACTTGATCCAAAACGCGATACGTGGCGATAGGGAAGTTACTAGAACACAAACAGTCGGATTGATACCCCAGGTTTAGCCATAATATTCATAATGCTTATTTTATGTAAAAACAAACGCCCTTTTCCACCGAAAATAAGCACAGGATTGGTAGTGATGTTGCTTGCAAACTGTCATATTCATCGTGTATGATCACGGTCATGATGCCGTCTCTCGCCCCTCTCACTACGTGAAGTTCTATGGGGGCTTCGATGCCTGTGATGGTGGTGATGATGGTGGCGATGTCTATGCTCACGCCGACGATCATTGTCGTGCTCTTTGGATTGATCCAGACTGAAGCCCTCGAGACCATCGCTCTCCCCGTCGCCGTGGTCATCTCGCCGTCTCCTCCTCTTCTCGCTTCTTCTTTCTTCCCGCCGTAACCTCCTCAGCTCCTTTTCACTTTCCTCATTCGCAGTCTTTCGCTCTTGTTCCACCTGTCTCACCTTGGCCGCGCCGCGCTTCATCATGGCCAAGGGATCGTTGGCCTCGACCCTCGCCGCATCGCGATCCTTTCGGCCGGGATCCGGTCGACCAAAGGCATCCGTCCCTTGGTCCTCCTTGGTCTCACTGCCATCTGGATTCTGTGCAGGACCTCGAGTGGATGATGTCGGTGCATACCAAGGTCCGGATGCTGAAGCTTGATTCCCAGCTGCATTGGAGAAGCGCATCCGATACTGGTCCTCGAGCTCGCGCTTCTTGCGCGCCTTTTCGGCCTCCGCCTCTGGATTCTTGCGCTTGTCTGGGACCGACGAGGCGGCTTCACCAAAGAGGTCGATGTGTCCCGATGCGTCGGTCAGGGGAGCATCGCTGCTCTTGTGCGGCACGACCGCGCCCGCGTCTCCCGAACCCTGATCGTCGCCTCGCCGCCTCGCGGTCCCGGACGTCATTTCTCTGGCGACGCGCATTTCAAAGTCGGTGTCGTCCTCGCCGTGGCGCTTGCGCCTCTTGCGCTCCCGTCCATGGCCGCCTGGTGCATCTGTGTCCCGATCGCGGTGCCTCTCGTCCGAGCGGGACTCACGGTCCTCGCTCTTTGACGATGCCAGAGGAGGCGGCTCCTCTCCTCTCAGGATGGCGAGGCGCCGCGCCGCGTCTTCCTCCTGCTGGCGCTCCTCCTCGGCCAGCTCGCGGTCCCGTGCGGCGGCCTCGTCGCGCCGCACCCGCGCGATGTTGTCGCTGTTATATACATTCCATGACTTTTTGCCAAGAAGATGACTTTAGAATGGGTCAGTGAGATGTTACTAGGTAGTGGAGTAAAAACTTACAGCGGCATTGTGAAGAAGAAGGCAAAAGTGTTGCGTTCCTCTTTGTGGTCGCTGTTGAGATGGGGGCGCCTTGTTGCTTTGGAGGGGCGACGTTGACTTGGCGCTTGTAGGGCACCGTGCAAAGTGGCTTGATAGTGTGACTTTGGCACTGTTATGACCAAAAAGACTACACACGTCACTTTTTATGATTCCATTATTATTATCAAATTTCACTAGAGAATAATTGAAAGTTTTGAGTTAGGGAAATATCTTTTAGGAAGTATCGACAACTTGGGTATTTTATTTACAGGTTAAATGCTTGTGCCTAATTACTTACCAAGATCTATGCCCAGTACTTGCGTAGGTTACATGGTAAAGGTGAAGGCATGACTTGGTTTCTCTGGTACTGATTCCTTTCGAAGTCTTTGGGACCTTCTAACCAATTGATTCTCACCTGTTGTCTCGTCATTTGCACGCTTTCCATTCGAGTTGCGACCGTTTTTCAAAATGTCGTGCAACATGGCCATGTTGGCATTCAGTTGGGTCTTGTCTCCATGGGAAGGATCCATGTCCTGATGGACAAGAATTCCATGGGTGTCCATCTGTTCATCGAATACCTGCCGGACATTGTAAAAAATGTTAGTAGAATAGGAACCGTAATCATACCTTTCGGAGGGATAATTCCATACCACCCTAAGGGACCGGCCGACGTTGGAGAGGCGCTCGCTGGCCTTGGGGGGCACCGAAGACAGGACCTCCTCGAGGAGGCGCTCCATCCGCAGCGGCGGGCCCGGCACAGGCACTACCGTGCGCGAGAAGGCCTCTATGCCGTTCGAGGTCATGCCGGTGCAAAGGTAGCCGACTCCGAGATACGGTGGCTGGTGGAGCAGCATTCGCCGCCAGCTCGCATTTACGCGGCTCAGTGCCTCTTTGTTCTCTTCCATCCTCTTGAAGACCACGGCGGCATTCTGGTGACGAGACGAGCCCGGCATATCTTGATGCATGTCGTAGCACAGAGTCTTTGTCGTCAGTTCGCCGCGCCCGACCCGCTCAAAGGTTGGAAACGCAAAGGGGAAGTGCTTCCATAGGATGGGATTGCGCTCCGGCCAGGATTCCCAGTCCGGGAGGAGGAATAGCTTTTTCTGAATGTTGGGACTCTGGTCGATAACAGCCTTCCAGCGCCGAGACACGCGCGAGCAGGATACGAGAAGGGTTTGCATGTCCATATTGGGCGCGGAAAGTATGAGCGCGAGGAGCTCGGTGGTGCCGAGCACCCGATCCACGGTTGATGAACTCATCTTTTCGACTTACCTCTGAATATGTTGAATGAATACTCCGAAGGGATGTTCCAAGGAAATATTCTGGTGAAACTGGTTGGTTAAAAGTAGACAGGATGTGCTGAGTTGTCTGGTTGCATGGATGAAGTTTCTAAAAAACATATACAAGCGATTGCATGATTGGCGGGAGTTATTTATACCAGATCACTCTCCCCATTCTAACCAAGCTCCAGCATACGTTCCGTGGTTTCGAAGAAAACAATTTCTTTCACAACTCTCCGTTATATGCAGTACAACAGGCAAAGTTCATGGCAGGTCACTAGGAAAACACAATGAAATTGTTCGTCTACAGTATGACTAAACTTTAACGACTCCATTGTTGAAGTCTTGAGCTGTCAGGGGTTACCGCGCAGAGGTCTTGGGATCAAAGAACAGTGT
The DNA here is from genome assembly GCA_022432395.1 of Pestalotiopsis sp. NC0098. Lineage (NCBI taxonomy): Eukaryota > Fungi > Ascomycota > Sordariomycetes > Amphisphaeriales > Sporocadaceae > Pestalotiopsis > Pestalotiopsis sp. NC0098. The sequence goes on along the minus strand of JAJKLJ010000005.1, from coordinate 229,162 downwards.
CTGGTGTGTATGATTCAGTTCCAGATCACTCAGTAAGCTTGGTGGGCTGCGAAGATGGCTGTTCATCCCGCAAACTAAGCTCTGAGCTGTGACATGAACTTCTCATTTCGAAAGACTCATGCGTTTGGGGTTGTCGACAAGTCTCCCACGACATAGCGAACTCTCTTTCTTGAGAGTGGCTCGACGGGATATCATGTACCGATGCATTGCTCTTTGTTCTCAGCTCAAGTCCTTGATCGGGGCTTGGCAGAGAGGATACTTGGAAGCACAATGACGAGAATGCTCAGGTGCGGCAAAGAGCTCTTTATGCCTGCGCGCATCGACTCCTTTACTTACCTAGGAACTCTTCTGAATTTTGTACCGAAACACCGGAGTCGGGGAAATCGCAGGGAAATCAAGTTGCGACTTTGCATCGTCTGCCTCAACCAGATGTTGCTTGGGCGTGGTCCAGTTCAGGTTGCATAAATTTTGGTTGCCCAGTTAGCTTTGTGCAAACGCAAGCTTGTTGCGCAGCCGCAAAGTAAGGTACTTAAGGTCAAAAAAGATGAATACTTTCACCAACCCGCCAGGTAGCTCCTGGCGGGTTGGTCAAATCGGCAACCTGCGACTTTAGAACCATGAAACCGCGGTTCGGACCCCCGGAGGACCCAAAAAATGGATTATAAACCGAGGGCCCAAGGACTGGACCGGACCCCCCACCTGGACGAACGAGGACGATGCAGATGTAGGGCAGAGAGAGACCTCTGCCTGAACTGTTTTGCCAAATTTTCAAAATCTGCTGCTTTTTTTTCCTTCTTTGTTTGCCTTGCTGTCGTACAATGAATTCAGTACCTGATCCAGACGTTCAGACTTGGGAGACAAACACCTCGTACGACAGATTTTTACACGAGGTTGGTGATTTGCTATATGGACCCAGACGAGCAACTTGCTACGGCATTCAAGCGAGTTGTTCGTGATTTCGCAGTTGTACAGCTGTGAATTTACAGCGCCCTGTTATGAGGCGATCTACGGCCTGCGTTTTTGTTTACACCGGACTGACCTCGTTGTCGCTTTTTTGTTTGCAGAGGCGAGACTGGCGGGGCTTTCGTTGCCCAACGAGTCTGTAGACTGTATATAATTATTAAGGTTTCTGGCAGCTCCGCCCCGGCCGGTACGTGTCAATGGCTGTCGGCCCGAGATGGGTGTTGATGCCCCCGGTCTCATCGCGGAGGTGGTACCGGTTGCCGCATTTGACCATCTTCTTTTGGTGGGCCTTGCTAGATTTATTTATGATGTACTCATATCGCTCAAGGATGCCAAACAACTTGTTGATATAGAAAGTTTGTAGTTAGACGGTTGGTAAGGGTACAGATTATAATAGCAAGTCAACTTATGTGGTTCCTTTTGGATCGATCATATGGCACATCAGCCAAGCGCCGTCCACAATATAGGAACTTTGTGGAAATAAGGTTTTGCCAAGACAACTTGTATACAATCTGCCGAAATGACCATAATTGAGTGCCCCACTGCAAAGTCGGATATGCTATACCGAGATTGTCGATAGCATATCTCTCTTCCGACAATCTTTCATTACGCAAGCGAAATATCCTTATCGCCTCGAATCGGTACAATAGTCATTCGCTTCTTGTCCAGCGCGATAGCGACTTTCCTCTTCCTTTCTTGTGTGTTTTGTTGTTTCAGGAACGAACAAAGCGCCTTGTCTGCTAGACCACCTCCAGAAATACACAATGGCGCGGTTGTGGCTTACGCTAGCGCTGCTCTTGTCGCCTCTGGGCTATGCATGCGGTCAGAAGAATCTGATTATAGACACGGATCTCTTCAGCGACGTCGAGTACGTATTGCTCTTACACTTTCGCAGGACTCAACTCTGACATTTGCACACAGTGATGCCGGCGCGCTCTTGATCGCCGCGACAGCCCCAAACGTCAATCTCCTGGCTGTCAATGTCAACTATCCCTCGTCATATTCGGCCTTGTGCGCCTCGGCCATCCTGGGCTATTACGGCCAGAATGTCCCCATTGGCATTCGGAAGCCATTCACCAATGTCTCCTACTTTGACAACTTCTACTATCAGGCGGGAGAATATGCCAGCAAGATTGCATACCATCATTCTGGTGGAAACCTGACCTGGGGAAACGCCGACGACGCCTGGGATGCCGTGTCTCTGTATAGGAAAGTGCTTTCCGAAGCAGACGACAATAGCGTGACTATTGCATCGATCGGGTTCTTTGAGAATGTAAGTGATGTAGAGTCTCTTGCGAATGACTGCTTGCTCACCCTCCACAGCTCTCAGACCTGTTGAACTCGACCGCAGACGAATATTCCAGTCTAGACGGGCCAGACCTGATTACCGCCAAGGTGTCAGAACTCGTGATCATGGGGGGAAACTACCCCTCCGGCTACGAGTACAATTTCTGGGGCGACAACCCTATCAGTACCGCGCATGTAGTCAACAATTGGAAAACGACCATGGTGTTTTCAGGCGCTGACCTGGGCGGCAACGTCACGAGTGGTGTCCCTCTTATAACACAAGGCCCCGAGAACGATCCTGTCCGCCAGGCCTATCTGTACTACACGCACGGTACCTCTCGGTATTCATGGGATCCTCTCACCGTGCTATACGCGATCGAAGGGTTGGATTCCGGACTATTCGAGTATGGCAACGAGTACGGGTACAATTATGTGCACCCTAATGGCTCGAATGAGTGGGTCTTTGACGAGCAAGTGTCCAACCAGCACTGGCTCAACTTGAAAGTCGATAATGTTACCGCTGGCGCAGAGTTGGATGACATGTTCTTGAGCAAGGCCTGGTCTGCCGTGTAGAACTACATTAAATAGTTCTTTCATTCACCTATTAAGTACTGGATGTCAGTGGGAAACGTGGTCCAGAAATATGGAGACGGTGAAGATAGGTGATGGTTGACAAGGACCGCGTTGAGCAATTGGTGGATGACTGATTGAGAAATAAGAAAGCCTGCATTCGTCACTATGTATGATCCTTTTCCAACACCTCCTTCTATTCCCCATGCTGACTATGCTCCACCCTACTTGCTTCCTACAGATACACTTTCCTCCGTACAGACAGCACGTGCGCTCTCCATAACCTGGACAACAAAGGCAGGAGACCTTGACCACCAACCCTTCGAGTCCATCCATTCTCACCAGCTACCCATGGCTGGCCTCTAATTGACCAACACATCTTCCACCTGGGTCTGCATTTGACAGACATCCGTGAGGCTACCACCTATCGTACCAAGAAACAAGAGGAAGGGGCTGAGGTAGTTGTGACTGGGGTAAGCAAGTATGCTGGCAAGCGGACAGACCATGTTGATCATGACCCAAAGGTATATCGTCTTGTTCGTTCGGTTGTTGTTCCAGCCGGCTTTGGTGACTCTCAAGTAGAGCCCGACGTACTGCATGACAGCTGATTGTATGATGCAAAGATGGTCGGCATCGCCGCTTACTGCAGGTCGGTGCTCGTCGTGCTTGATCGATACGGCGTAGGTCTGGACGGTTGTCATGGCGATGCATATAGCAAGCGATAAGTTGGCTGCTACATCGATGTTCTGGATGTCATCCAAGGTCAGTCAACGAAGGCACAAGTAAGCATCACCTCAACACTCACGATTAAACCGTTCTTGAAATATGCTAAAACACCTGCAATGGTCGGTCCTTAATTCATGGCATAATGAGGTCTGGCCTTGGAATCCTTACCGAGCATGTTGACCATTGTTTCCTATGTATGATCCTTGTGCACTCCGTGCGCTGCGAGTGGAGATGGCTTGTTTTTCAAAAGGTATCGGAGAGCTGAAGTTCGATCAGAGCAGACAAGGTAAGTCCGACTTGATAGTTTGCTGCCTCATTTATGTCTCTGGAAGTAGAGGGAAGGGGAGTCGATGGAATTTATACGCAATGACCGATGCATCTTGATGTGTTGCGTGAAAATCCAATGGCCATATCTGGGCCAGCAAGTGCGAAATACGTACCTAAATGAGAACAAGGGGCAGCCACTTGAGATTTACCAAAATGAAGTACAGTACAGTTGAAAGATTTGTTCAGACTCGATCGTAACGCAAAAGAAGGAAAGCCCTGCTCCTTATTCGGTCGTTGTGGTGTCCCAACACCTTGGCTGCCCACCGTCAACAGATCTAGACTATTGGACGGGATATCCGCTTTGTTACGGCACATGCTAATCAATACGTACACTCGGGGTATCCAGCCGAGCTGTGTCACAGCTGCGATCGCGGGGAGCTCTTTTCTTTTTCCCACTATGATGGTACAGCGTGGGGATCTTTTTTTTCTCTCTATTTTGGCGGGGTCGAGGGTGCACACCGAATTCACACGCGACTGCATCGGACCGACAGGACAGTGTATCTACCTGATGCCCTGGGCACACAAGCGCTCTACTTGGCAGGTTCACAGCCACTAAAAGCCGTCTGGAAGATCCTATTGCTCAGTTGGCTGAAGAAAATGATGCGGGATAGCAAGGTCTATATTGTCTTCTAATATCATAGACCCACACATATGGGTGGCCACCTTGCTGATTGGCGCCTGAATAATGATGGACGAATGAGAATCAACAGAAAAGCATCGATGCATCGGCATGCTCTTCTGCAGCTTACTGCAGCGTCACAGCTTTTATGGACCCCAGATTGTGTATGTCCGAAACCATTTTTCTCTCTTTTGTTCTGAGATCGCCTAGCCAGGGTTACTTACGTGGATTTGTAAGGACAGGCGAGACGGAATCTCTTGTCCACTTAGGCCACGCAGAGGGAACTATTGCCGCCTACACAGCTCTTCGATCTCCCAATTATTTCCCCCGTCCGATTAATAGTCGCGAAGTAGATGGGTGCATACTAAAAGACCACAAATTGCTCCTGCCAGTGTCGCTTCCAACGCCAAACCTGTCACGAGAAAATAAACACAGCCCTCGGCAAGACCCTAGCTAGGGCTATCAGTTGGGAAGCTGCACAGACTAATATCTGACCCAATTTCACCCCTTCGAGGCTTGGCAAATTGAAAACGCTGTGCCATACCGCAACCTAAACTTCCTTAATATCTTGATCTGGCTTATTCAGGTTGGCCTAGAGAAGGAAATATGGTGACCTAGTAGGACACGACCTGGGACACTATTGCAAGTAAATTATCTAAAGTTTTAAGTAGGTATGTAGAAATGGAAAGAGAGCTCCATTTACGACTTGTTTACTATGGCATGATTCGGGGCTTTCACGATGACACCAAGCCATCCGAGGGTCAAGCGTTTGTCCAGAAAAGGGGGCGGTGTCAGAGTCTTAGGAACCAGTATGTTCGAATAAGGTTGTAGTCTAACAGCATCGCATCAAAACCCCATTGACCATTTCCAAATTCCCCATCCTGGCTCGCGGCTATCGCTACCGCCCAGCCAAGATCATGCCTGTTGCATACAATGATCCAGCCTGATATACCGGACAATGTTGAAAGCATCTCATTTCAAGTTGCCAAATGATCAATTCGAATAACAACTTTGGAGAAATGTTTCTTCTCCTTGAGACGTCTGTAAGCATCCTTGGCATCAGCCAACTCAAAGACCACATCATCCACGACAGGCTTGATCTTATTCTCGTCAATGAATCGAACCACATCGCGCAACTGTGCCCGATTGCCACCAAGGAGACCGCGTACCACACAGGTATGGAACAATGCGGCGAACAGAGGAACCATATCGACGTCTCCGCCGACTTGTCCCGCAACAATGACGGTCCCGTCCGCGCGCACAGCTGCCAGTGACTGAGCCAGCGTCTCATTGCCGCCAATGTCGACGACGGTATCAAAACCTCTGCCGCCAGGCGTGAGTGCCTTCGCCTTGGAGCCCCAGTCCTCTGGATTGGTGCGGTAGTTGACTGTGTGCGCAGCCCCCATAGATGTCAGACGTGCCGCCTTCTCCTCTGTCGAAGTAGTTGCGACGACATTGGCTCCTGCGGCGACGGCGAGCTGCAACGTAGCAATGCTCACACCCCCAGTGCCTTGGACTAGGACCCAGGTGTCTGGACCGACCTCGGATCCCTTGAGACCAAAGAGCGAGTTCCAAGCAGTGGTCCAGGTACAAGTCAGAGTCGACGCCGCGAGCCAGTCGAGGGACTCGGGTGCGAGGACAAGAGCCTTCTCGGAGAAGACTCCGTGGGAGCGAAGAGTGCCGTCTGTTCCCTGGCCCAACATGAAGGGCACGTCGGCCATGGTGGACGGCGCGTCGTCGCCTCGGGACTCGGCAACACTGGGAGCAAACTGGGTGATGACCCGGTCTCCTGGTTGGAAGTCACGGACGGAAGACCCGACAGCCTCGACGACGCCGGCTCCATCGCAACCTGGCACGAGCGGCGGCTTGATAGGTCCGTTGACGCCCTGGTGCAAGTCAGTCTAGTGCACTAACAAGTCTCGGTTGGGGAGACTTGCCACTGGGCCTGCAATGATGAGCTCGCGATAGTTTAGGCTGGCGGCGTATAGCTTGACCAGAACTTCATTTGGTCCAAGGTCGGAGGGCTTTGGGATTTCGACTTGTTGGTATTCGAGCGACTTCTCAAAGCCGTCCTGGCTGTTCAAGATCCACTGACGAGCCATTGTGCGATAGGTGATCAATTGTTTGTGTCGGGAAAAGGTCTCAAGTGTGATGAATGTTGGGTATGGTGGTTTTTGGTTTGATGGAAATTTGGTGCGAAAATCAGGACGTATTTATAGGCATCGCCTCTAGAACAATACCATAACGATATAATTGCAATTCCGATCAATTCTCAATAGTATATGCTAGACTTCGTTCTATGCCTTTCATGATTGGTTAGTAGCCATAGAGTTCCACCTAAAATTGATTTTCCTCTTCGGGTATAACCTCTCGAATCCAACTGTAACGCGACCGGCTAGCCGAGTCGTATTACACATCTGCCCTGGCCAGTGGCCCCCATGATCCTTCGACATGGCTCAAAACCAACCCAACTCTCCTGCTGGTCAATTCTGGGAGTCAACTTCTCTCGACCTCCAAAAACTGTTTTTCCTAAAAGAGACAAGCCATGGCTTCATCGTCGTTCACATTCGTCAATACCACCGACGGCCCTTCTCTGTCCCGGTCGGCGGCGAAGAAGATGAGGGCGCACATTACCAAGACCAACTTTGAGAAGCGGCGGCAGCGACTGCGCCAGGATACATCAGGAAAATTAGAATCTCATCGAGCGGCCCCCAAGCACCAGAATCGGGCTTCGGCATCGCGTGCTGCACTCGGAGACTCTTATCGCATGATGTTCATGAAGACCATGCTGGAGCCTCTGCCCAAGGACACGCCACCTGAATCCTGTACGGTGCCCCTCATCAACTATAGACAGGCGAAGTGCCGCTAATTCATTTCAGTTGGAAGATTCTGGTCTCTTGCCTTTCTAGATGGTGGAAACTTTCCACAAACCGACAACGAGAAGGCGTGGGCACAGTTGATCTGTTCGGAGCCTTCGCTTCTTCAGACGACCTTGGCGATTGGGGTGCGGCACTGGGCACCAGACGCAGAGTACCAACAGGTAGCCGATGAATGCTGGTCTGCCGCCACGAATATCATGATTCAACACATCTCATCCGGAAAACCCTGCACAGATGCCGTTCTCGGGACTGTCATTACCATGGCGTTTGGGGAGCGCCTGGTCCAGAATGACGCCGCTTGGGAAGTCCATATTGATGGGCTGGCCAAGATGATCAGCTATCGATTTGAGCATGGCGAGCGTACCCTACCCTCCTGGTTGTATGATTTGATAATCTCGTAAGTCCCCTTTTTTCGCCCGCACGAACCTACTTGGGCTGATTCAATCCTTTTTAGAGATGCGACAAATGCCGTTCTAGGATTCCCGCGGAGTTTTCATCCCAAGGTAATTGAAGCCGTTCTTCCATATGACCCCCACCCTCTTTCAGAAATAGCATCTGCATGCGATGATCTGGTCGAGGTCCTGCAGACGATCGACCGGGCGCAAAGGGCTTCGCCGGGCGAGATCTCTGGCTCGATGGAGGCCGAGACGGCCAGCCGCGTAGAGCATGTTATCCAACAGGCTCGAGCGCTGAGAGCCTACAAACAGGACTCTGTCCAAATCACTGCTGCGGCCATTGAGCTCATGCTACATCTGTCGTGGCCGCGCGAGCCAGCAGTCGATTGCACAGCCGTGGCGGAAGAGATGCGACAAGCACTGGATCGCGTGCAAATGCGACCGTGCTCTTATATGGAACTGACCGCGGGTTACCTCATGATAGGTTCCGTCGCATCAGAAGACGGGTCGGAAACAAAGCAATATTTCACTTCGAGGCTCAGGCGTGCGTTGAGCGCTGTGCAGAACCACGGCTCCATCAACATGCAAGAGGTTTTGAAATCGAGTTTTGTTTCTAGCGCTGGAACAATGTTATGTCCGGAAACATTGTGGAATGAGATTATTGTATGATATTCTACTTACAAGATAATTAGATATTATTTATCCAACATTAATGAGACTGGCATCTTCAATGCTGAATATCCTCGACACCGTTGTACTTGAAAGTAACCACTTATAGCGGGCTTACAGCTATTATTAGCGGGCACCTCTTAGGACCCACCTGCTGCATGGTACAGTAGATGTGCTCCACTGATGGAAACAATTATGCGGGGCGCTTATCAGCGATAAGCCTACTTTATCGCGAAATTTCAAGAATTATCTTTTGAAGCGGAAGACTCGAGCCTCCAGACCAGCAATTCCACGACAACCCCGAGTCTCTCAGCGCTGAGCTTCTGTCGCCATGGCCCCGGACGCAAAAGTCACCAAGAAGGAGCCGAAAAAGGACAGGCGCGCCTGGGATGCGCTCACCCCGCCCCTCGCCGAATGGATCCTCGACTACCTCTCGAGCTCCGGCTTCGAGCGCATGACGCCCGTCCAGGCGGCCGTCCTCCCTCTATTTAGCGCAAGCAAGGACGTCGTCGTCGAGGCCGTCACGGGCAGCGGCAAGACGCTCAGCTACCTGATCCCCGTCATCAATCGCCTGCTGCGGCTTGAAGAGCCCACCAAGCCGCGCCACGTCGCCGCCATCATCGTCTCGCCCACCCGAGAATTGGCGTCGCAGATCCACAAGGTCCTCGTCGACCTCGTCAAGTTCCACCCGGCGTCGGCCGAGCTGCTCCCCTATCTCGACGGCGACGAGAAGCGACCGATTACCCAGACCCCATTTATACTGCCGCAGCTCCTGGTGGGAGGCACGACAACGCCCGCCCAGGACATCAGCTTCTTCTTACGGCACTGCCCGAATATCCTCGTCGCATCGCCCGGTCGGTTAGTCGAACTTTTGCAGTCGCCGCACGTGAGCTGTAACCAGTCGAGTTTCGAGGTGCTCGTACTGGACGAGGCGGACCGACTGCTCGATCTCGGATTCAAGCAGGACTTGCAGAACATTCTCAGCAGACTACCAAAACAAAGGAGGACGGGTCTTTTCAGCGCCAGCGTCAGCGATGCCGTGTCGGAAATCATTCGCGTGGGACTGAGGAATCCCGTCAAGATCCAGGTCAAAGTCAAGAGTCTCAAGACGGGCGGCGTCATTGAAGAGCGACGGACGCCGGCGAGTTTGTCCATGAAATACCTGCTCACGCCGGCGTCGCAAAAACTGCCCGCGTTGGCTCAAATTCTCGAGAAGTTGGACCCGAGGCCACAGAAGAGCATCGTCTTCTTCTCCACGTGCGCCGCCGTGGACTACTTCCAACATATCCTCCCCGCCCTCCTCCCAGAAGGCTACGCAGTCGTGCCGCTGCACGGCAAGCACCACTCGACCGTGCGGTCCAAGAACTTCAACAAATTCCTCAGCTCGGCGCAGCCCACGATTCTCCTGACGACGGATCTGGCCGCGCGTGGTCTCGACGTGCCGCAAGTAGACCTGGTCGTACAGATCGACCCGCCGTCGGACCCGAAAGTCTACCTGCACCGCTGCGGCCGCGCCGGCCGCGCAGGCCGGAAAGGCCTCGCGGTGCTGTTCCTCCAGCCGGGCCGGGAAGAGGACTACGTGCCGTTCCTTGACATCCGCAAGACGCCCATCGAGCCCCTGACGTACCCGGAGATCGCACTCAGCCTAGGCGACGCCGCCGCGGCGACGGACAAGATCCGCGCCCTGGTCCGCGAGGACCGCGGCCTGCACGAGAAGGCGCAGCGCGCCTTCGTGTCCTGGGTCCGCAGCTACAGCGCGCACACGGCCTCGTCCATCTTCCAGGTCGGCCAGCTGGACTGGGCGGACCTGGCGGCCGGGTGGGGCCTGCTGCGGCTGCCCAAGATGCCCGAGGCCAAGACTTTCGCAGGGGACCGGGGGCTCGGCCTGACGATCGACTGGGACGAGTTCGCGTTCAAGGACAAGGCGCGCGAGAAGCAGCGCCGCGCCGACTTGGAGAAGGGCCCCGACCAGGCCGACGCCGACAAGGCCGAGGCCATGCGGGCCAAGCGGAAGCGCAACACCGAGGCCTGGAGCGACAAGCACGAGAAGGAGGGCGTGCGCTCCGTCCGGAGGGAGAAGAGGCACAAGAAGCGCGAGGCCGAGCGCGTGAGCACGCTGACCGAGGAGGAGAAGGCCAGGGAGCGCGAGCTCGAGGACATGCTGGCGCAGATCCGGAAACAGAACAAGGCAAAGGCCGCGGCCGAGGCCAAGGGCGATGATGACTTTGAGGGTTTCGATTAGCCAGACCATCACTTTATATACCATTGCATGTGAAATTCTCACGGACATAACTCTTCAATGACGGCATTAGGTGTATGATGTTCATCTTCATTCATTACTAATATAGTGGCCATTCGGGATATATGAACCCAGGCGGCCACCTCGAACCAAAAATTCCAAGCGAACGATATTGGGTATCCATAGGGGGTATCCGAAAACAAAAACAGAAAATGTACAAAGCATCGGTATCATCCAATCCTCCTGCTCGCCATGTCTCTCATACATCTTCTCTCCATGCATCTCCTAGGGTATGTCACTTCTGCCCTCCCCTACTCTACAGCCTCCCTAGCTCAATCCCTCATGAGCAGGGTTGGATTGTACAGCAAACCAGACTAGATGTTCTCAATAACTCGGGCGTTCATAGCTCGCTGGAACGATGGGTCGCTGGTGCCGAAGTCGTTGGAATCACCACCTGAGCCCTCGCCAAAGTTCTGAGTCTCCTGCTGCAGAGCAGCGTTGAAGGCCGGAGATCCGGGGCCCATGGTCTGGTTGGCGGCAGGAAGGAAGATGACCTTGCTGTTAGCCGACTTGGCCATGGCCTGCATGGCCTCGAGGTAGCGGATCTGCATGGCGGGCGCCGAGGAGAGGATGTCGGCGGCCTGGCGCATGAGCTTAGCGCTCTCGACCTCGGCCTTGGCGGCGATAATCTTGGACTCTCCGATACGCTTGCTCTGGGCGGCCATGGACAGCGACTCTTGCAGCTCCTGACTGAAGACGATGTCCTTGATCAGCATGGACTCGACCTGGACACCCCAGCCGGCGGCGACATCCTCTATGATCTCTCCGATGCTCTGGGCGATCTCCTCGCGGCGCTCAATGACGTCCTGCAGGATGCGAGCGCCGACGACGTGGCGGAGGGTGGTCTGGGTGCGCTCGATCAGGGCCTGACGGACGTTGGCGATGCCAAAGGCGGCCTTGTGGGGGCTGATGATGTGGTAGTAGATGACCGAGGTCAGGTGGACAGTAACATTGTCCTTGGTCATGCAGGTCTGCTTAGGGACCTCTACGATCTGAATCTTGACGTCGACCTGGTGCAGGCGCTCCGAGAGCGGGTTGATCTTGACCAGACCAGGGTCGACGGCCTTGTAGAACTTGCCGAACTTGGTGACCAGGCCTACATTACCCTGATGGACTTGCTTGTAGGGGTTGGGGCAGCAGATGCAGCACGGAATGGCTCCAAAGGTTCCAACGCAGGCACCGAGGGTGTTGACTAGATCGTTGGGTTAATATAAGACATTTTCAGTAGAGGAAAGCCCCTCCGGGAAGGGAAATACATACTCATTCCACCGTACCAGCCTTTGGGGCCGGCATCGTTTCCGACAATGGAGGCATAGCTCGGCTGCAAATCTCGCTCCTTGGGAGGCTCAACAGCCATGGCCTGCTGAGGGCGGAAGCCGATGTTGACATCGCCGTTTCCGCTGGCTCCGTTGGTGTCGGGGCCCTTGTCCTTGCGCAGAGGCGCGGAGCTGTTGTCGGTGGCAGACATGATGGATGATTCTGTCGTGATGTCCAGCGTATGTGTGTTGTGTGATGGACGAAAGCCAACGTATAAATCACGAGTGACTGTAGAAGGTAGAGATGTTGTGTGGAAGTTGACGATTGATTTACTTGACAGAGCACGCCAAGAAAGTGATGAAGGGCCGAAAATGTGAAGCTCTCAAAAGGGAAGGAAACACACGCTTATATGTAGGAGATTTGTTTTGCGAACAGCTGAAGAGAGGCAAGACAAACGGACGTGGTGCGATCCGAATCTCTGACGTTTACGTATGTAGCGGGTTCCCTTTGAGTTTAGCGCATCGCCAGGGGTGTTAGGCTGCGGTGGGCCGGGGCACTGCGGGGGAAAGAGTTACACTACTGGGGCTGTGCCTGCCTGGGCTGCAGTGGGAACAGATGTTAGTGGATGACCTTGGGATCTTTCGGCACCCAAATGCTTCAAGGCGAGGTGGGAATTTCCTTGAAGGTCAGAACATACGGGAATACGAGGGTAACAAGAGTCGAATTAGAGTTGCCCCGTCTGACAGCGCAGTGTAGAGAAGAAAAATGCCTCGAAGGCAATGGTAAGAAGGTCCCTCGTCTATTCCCAAGTACATTGCATACTGATCAGATCTTATTAGTGGCTGAATAACGAACTACTGTCACTGAACAAGCGCGAATCCGTTACCCATCAGAATCAGACGATGCTCTGCGCTTTTCCGGTAGTGGGTTGCTTGTTTTTATCCTTATTTCCATACACGTCGCGAACACGATTACCTGATCATGTAATCACCTGCGATTGCAGCAGCTACAACACAAAGAGGGCATCTATGCTTGGGAACTGAGCTGGCGAAAGACAGCCCAATAGACCAAAAAAATGCTGCTGTCATGGATTGCGTCGTGGTGTCCAAGACAAGCAGTCAAGTCGCCAAGTCTCCAATTGACGGTGCCGCTTCCCGTTGATGGGGGGTCGCGCTCGCGCATCAGCGGACAGCAGGGCATAGCAGGGCTGGGAGAGCTCTTCATTGCTCAGATTGCTCAGAGCTCCCCCAAGCTCCCTGTCATGCAACAATATTGGCAGGAAGGATGCCCGTAAACAGCTAGCGGGTAAAAAGCTTGGCCACTGCAGATCCCTTTGAAACCCTTCGAACGCCCCCTGCGTTGCAACCGAAACATTCCCATCAATCTTCGAGGCACGACCAGAAAGAAAGAAGAGAGCAAGAATCATTCGTCGCGTACCTGATCTTCTCGCTTGTCTGCAACTGTACGGCACACGACGAGGCATATCACGAGATGCCATCGGAGAGGCATTTTCGACAGTTGCTGCTTCTGGCAGCTCCATGCGCAACCCAGGGACTAAGTCCATCGAGAATACTGCACCCAAAATGGATCGTATTGACCCGTGCCGCATGCACTTTTGCGCAGGAACTAACATCGTAAAATTGCTCACAAGCATCCATGATCCGTCCACTCGAGCCCGCGGCTTTTGTTCACGATTTCCGCCCATCGCAAACCTGCACTGCCGTCCATCTGACAACAGATCCGGGGGCGCATGGACTTGCACTTTAGTGACGCCCGGCCGCTATTCAGATGATATGCATGCAGCATGTGTCATCTCTTGCGCCTTCGCTTATACTATCTTGGCATATTTGCCGGCTTATGTTGCCCGTGCCGCAAGATGCGGTCTGTGCCTACTATACGGAGGGTACATCGCAACGCCGGAATCAATACTACTTGTGCGACCCGACCTGGTCACAACATCCAGCGCCATTCGAGAGGCTGATTCAGTTCAGATGTTACTGGACTTCTTCTTCGATGGGCCAAGCAACCAGAACAGTTGAGCACACATGTTCCCAGTGTCTCCCGGCTTTAGCGGCATCTCTCTCCCAGGGAGATATCGCATTTGTTCCAAGCCCAAAAGGATCACATGATGAGTCCCGAAAAGGAAACGGGACGTGGCGAAGGAGACTTTTCCGGGTTGCCCTAGCAGCCTAGTTGCACAATCCTGTGTCCCGTGGCTGGATGATCGTGGATAGTGGATTGTGGCCATGCCGCCGTGCCATGCAAGGCTTGGAACCCTTCTAGAAGCTTTCCCTTTTGGGCCCCGAACTTGCCTTTCAACCAATGAGATGATTCATTCGGCCCGGTCCCTTTTCGCCTATCGAGACCAGTATGACGAGGAGACATAACGCTGCAAGAAAAGGCCGCTATCGGTACGAACAATCCTGCAAATCGGATTTCCATGTTTCCTCCGAGGTCACCATTGCAAGTACGACATACTACATGGTGAGCGGCCGACCTGAACGGTACATGTTATTGCTTACTTGCGTCAAATAACAGTGCCTTTACCAGCCAAATCTAGCACACGATCGTCTCTCCCAAGGAATGGCTTCGCCCCGTTTAGTAAGACTAGTGTCCTCCACAAGGTGCCTTCTAAAGACATAAGCCAAGAACAAGTCAGCCCAGGACCAGAATCCTTCATGACAAATGGTGCACATAACTGGTTCAGCCAAAAGGCAATTGACAAACCGCAGGCCAGCCTCGGACCCGATGCGGTCAACCTTGTGGAGCGCCTCGCCCTTGTGCAAGCTTCGGCCGCCATTGGAACTTCTTCTTCGCTGTTCTCTGCATAAGCATCCACATCTTATATCCATCGGGAGCAGGGTATACGGCAATCGTTGTCTCGGCGTTATACGACCCATCGGATCACATTCCTTCGGCGGGCTTATCTGATCCGCTTTCACCACAATGACGCATTCTTATAATCGCTTATTTCGACGGATGACCTGGCAACTTATTCACCATTGATAATCTCGCTAAATGGTACCCAAATTTTCCCTGCCTCTCAGGACAGGAACGGTCTAGGTGAGGCCTTTGACTGGCCATCGAACCGCTCGGATCTAATCAGCGGAAATTCTCGAACCTTATAGTGGGTTATTGTCAAGAACCCTGAGCTGCATGTCAGACTCGCAGATGCCCCTTTTCAAAGCCTCTCCGGAACTTCACGCGATTCACAAATATCTGCCATATTGAACGACCATGGCGCACAAACGCCGCTCGAGTCTTGGTATCTCGAACTTTTGACAATTCCCAGGGATATTGGGTTAGATATTGGCATGCAGTCGACATTGCCAGTCGTCAACATTGACTATAGCGGCCCACCATGAATTCGGGTCCACATGATGTTCCTTATTATTTTCGTCTTTCACGATCGCTATTCTGAATCCGAATTCGCATAGCTCGGCAAACGTTATCAGTTTTCGACGGGCCTCGATGGACTCGTATTCCCCGGGGACAACATCTAACACGAATCGGAGTTTTGGATGTTTTGCACAATTGGAAAATCCACGAATGATATGACAACACTGCAAAAACAAGACTGGTGTCAAAAGGTTATCTCGAAATTCATACTATCATGTTTCGTAACTAGGTCTATCCCTCGATCAAACCGAAAAAGCTGCCTCTCCCTTGAGGTCCCGACTACTGGCTCCCACAGAGACGGTGTAGTCGCCACTCTCGACCTTCCAGTTCTGCGCAACAGTGTCCCACACGCTGAGATCCCTCCTCCTAAGCTCGAATGTTACGGTGGCCTGCTCGCCAGGCTGGATCGTGACCTTTTCGAATCCACGCAGCTGTCGGACAGGTTCGTCAGCTACGTCGGGGAAGGTGACGTAGAGCTGTGCAACCTCGGCACCCTCGAGCGAGCCCGTGTTTGAGATGCTGGCCTCTACGGTAGCGACGACATCCCAGAGATCTTCGCGTCCGCCAACCGCAAGGTCACCGGTGGCATATCCACTAGTCAGATTGCTGGTAGTCTGGACCGTGATGGAGGATTCGTACTCAAACGTGGTGTACGACAGGCCAAAACCGAACTCGTAGCGCGGGGTGACGTTCTGCTGGTCAAAGTACTTGTAGTCGATAAAGTTGCCCTCGGTGTAGTTGAGCTCGAGGCTCTCAGAAACGAGCGTCCCCTGGTCGTAGTCGGACTCGTTCTTGGCGATGGTGTGGACGAGCTTGCCCGAGGGGTTGACGGCGCCAAAGAGCACGTCGTCAATGGCGTTGCCCGACTCCTGTCCCAGCGGTCCGCCGTAGATTACGCCGGTGACGTTCTCGTGCTCGATCCACGCGTCCACCAGGCGAGGGCCGATGGTGTTGATCACAACGATGGTGTTGTTACATACATCAGCAACAGTGTTTACCAGGCTGGTTCAAGTCATTGTCAGCTATGTGAAATCTGGATGTCGTCCAGTTCAACGGGAAACTTACGTGTCCTGGGTAGCGTTACGGAGTTCGGTGCGATCGGCACCCTCGCCAGCCCATGCGTTCAAGAAGACGATACAAGCGTCAGAGAGATCAGCCACACCAGTGGTCGACTCGGTGAGTTCGGTGCCGGAGCCACTCATGCCGCTGGAGCTGTTGGTGCTCTCGTCGGTTAACCACCATCGAAGCATAAATCCGTCGCTCGCAGCTCTCTGGTTGAAAAGCTGGAAAGGCGTAGAGAGGTATGCGAGAGAGCCCATGGCACTTCCGCCCACGACAGACATGTCTATCAATCATGTTAGCGACTGTACGAAATATTCACAACACATGCTAGATACTCACGGCCCTGCATTGTTGGCGGTTCGCCATCGTACACAGAGAGTGCAGTGTTGGCACCGACGTATCTGGGCGCGGCATGGTAGCCGAAAATGCTGATCGACTTCTTGTCCTTCAGTGGCAGAGCATTGTTCGTGTTCTTGAGAAGTACCAACGATTCGGCGGCGTAGGAGCGCGCGAGAGCGCTGTGGTTGCCTCTGTTGTCGACGTGATCGGTGGGCGAGACATAGCTGGGGTATCCTTCGTCCTGGCCAAGGTAGAAGTAGCCCATGACATTGCGGATCACCATGTCGTCCAGACGATCCTCCGCGAGGCTGCCGTTGTTGAGCGCGGCAGTGATAGTCGATTCGCTCCAGGTGCTCGAAGAGCCAAGGTCCATTCCCGCGTTGGCGGAACCAAGCGCAGTCTTTTGACCACCGACGTCGGCATGGACAAGGCCGGGGAATCCGGTTTCAACCTTGAGGTATGTGCCGAGGGCAGACTGGCTCTCACACTGTTACACCGAGTCAGTATATATAAAACGAGTTGCAATCATCAAATTCCGTCAGGACTTACCGAGTAGGTACCGTTGATGCGGTTCATTGCGCACATCACACCACCGACACCGTTCTTGACGACATCGTAGAAGGGTGCAAGGTACGTCTCATGGAATGACTTGTCATCAACCTGGACACTGTAGGCGTCCGAAGAATCCGAAGAGTCATCGGCGCGCTTCGAAGCGGGAGCAGTGCTGTTCGAGTCTCCATCCGGGGCGCCGCCGCCGCCTCCTCCTGTGCTTGTCGAGCCCATTCGGTTCGTCTCGAATTCGTTCAGGATAAAGTGCTTGGCGCTGGTCACGACGCCAGACTCGGCCATTCCCTGCAGGAAGCAAATCATATCAGCCACGTTTGTCCGAGACGGCATTGGCTATCATAGTCAAGCATACCTTGACGAACTGGCCGGCCATTGCTCCAGCCAGATAAGAATCGGGACCGTACGTCTCTCCCGTTCTGCCACCCCAAGCCGAACGTCCGAGAGGCTGAAGAGTCGGCGCATACGCGAGATTGATTCCCTTGCCGCGATACTCGACACCAAGTGCGGAACCCTGGCCTCGGATAGCCTCCTTATCCCAGGTCATGCTCATTGCTAATCCTGCCGGCCAAGTGGTGACGAAGAAGTAGGTCAGCGGGTTTGACGACGAGTCCAGCATGTGGAGAGCGCTCATGTTGCCGGCATCGCCAGCGCCGATGAAGGACACCTTTTCCGACGTGTTGAGCGACTGCACCCACGCGGCCGCCTTGTCGTAGGCGTCTTGCCATTCGCCGAGCTTGACTACATCATACCATATTTGAGTATTCTATACGAAACTTCGTAGAGTTGTTCAAGCTTACCCGTTCCAGAGCTGAGCAGGTAATCGGTGTAGTTGGCGGATGCATCGGCCGATACTAGCCAACCTTGATGCAGAGCCCATAGGGCAGACAGAGAAAGCGTAGTCGGCAACTTCATGGTTGCGAAGATGCGCACCGAGGCTGAAATTCGGTATCGAGAAGGAAGATAAGCGTCTCTCGATAAGATCTGCTGCTTGGCAGAGCAGGGAAAGGGTCATTTATCAAGTCCATCATTAACTCACGACAGCGCGAGCCGACCAGCGGCGGCGGCCTTCGCCGCAGCCAGGCCCCTCCCTCGCCTTATCCAATATTGAGGATCATGGAATGGGTCTCTGAGAAGGGTTCACCGTCATCGCAGCTCGCAATGGAGCGCCGCGAAGCTATCGATTGCCTGCTCAGTTTCTCGAGTCAAACTCATGACGCGTCGCCCCGGCCCCGTTTTTGGGATCCCTTTTTACCCAGAGCCTTGGGCTTAGCAACATCTCACGATAGCCAAGGTTAGGGTTTCTCTGAGAAACGGGACCAGGGACCCGTTTTCAAAATGAGGCCATTGAGAAATGAGAGCTAGCGTTTCCAGCCTTTCGGTAGTTATAAGCGTCGATCAGGCCTTTAAACTCTATTCAGCAAGGGTTCTAGCGGGTGGGCTGAATCAGCAACCACGGAGGGATAAAACGGAGCGGGGACCGTTGGACGGGGGCGGACGCGTCACGGGTCGATCGTGATACGATGCACTCTCGAAAGCAGAGGGATGACCGAGTCGCAGCCGGCAGTCGTGCTATTCTGCCCCCCACGTGCTTTTCTGCATGGAGTGCAGGTAATGGACTTGCTTCACTTGAGTACAACAAGTCAGCTCTTTGGGCTGAATCAACAATGTTAGAATGGTCACTAATCCGGAGCCAACCGGTATTGGTAAAGATAAAAAACAGCAAGACCAGGCATGGCAGGTGAATGAGCCCTGACGATCGCAAAGGTCAAACACGTACGAGGAACCATGGGCTCTTGTACATACACGAAGATGAATTACCAGATCTCTCAGTACCAATCGACGACTTTTGGTGGTCTCTCCGGAAATAACAATCTTGGTCAGCAGTTGACAAAGGCGGGAAATAAAACGTTTTAGTCCCAATATAGTCAAGGTCTTTGCACTAGACCGACCGTATTCGTGGCGGTCGTCGATCTATAACAACGGCCCGAAAGAAGCCTCTTTTTGGCAGAGAATGTTGCTCCACCAAATTGACAGCCCATTACGCGTACCGCTGCGCCGGCGACCAAGGACCGTTTTTACAAACATGGTTAAAAAGCTTGCTTGCTTTTGTATTGAAATTAGCTTGAGCCTTGGATCTTTGGAAACAAGTCTTGCTATCACCAATGAGACTCTCCATTCATTCAGTGTACGCAAGTGTCACGGTCGCGATCAGAATTGTCGCAACTATACGAGATGAGAAATTGTGCCGGTTTCGGAAGCAAAGCAAGACCTGGTAATGGAAACCACCGGGCAATAAATATGTTTCCCTTCGCGACAAGTTGACTAGGTAATTATTTACCTGCTCAACCAAAGACCTGGAATTGTGGCCGCTCTCTTCTGCATGGGAAAGTTCAGTTCAAATCTTGTTTTCATTTGCTCTGACGAATGACTATTTGTTCCACGACACTGACGCCGCTGTCCGGAGCGACAACCGAAGGATGTATGGTGTTTAGTACGAATGCCATGTTATCTGACCATATCGCTCCACCAAAGTAACGGCAGATGGCCCCGTCCAATGTGGAGATGTATTGACCTCCACTCTGGAAGGCCATCGGCAAATGGAGTTTTTGTTTCATGTGAACAATTTCCATCCTCCCGGAACGCCCTTCTGGAAGATACCCTCGGGGTCGAACTTCCTGCTGACCGTCTGCAAGTGCCTCTTGTTCTCGGCGCCGTACGATCCGATGGGGTCCTGGAAGCCGAGCGAGTAGTTCATGTAGACGAAATCGACGAGCGTGCCCCGGGCCCCGGCGTCGGCCCTCATCTTATCGAGAGCCCCCCGGAACGCGCCCAGGATCTGGTCGTCGTCGCCCGCCTGGTTCCAGTACATGAGGAACGCCACCGAGACGACGGAGCCGAGAGACGGGTCCAGGCCGAGCGAGTTGCCGCCTTTCGTGGCCGACGCCTCGAGCTGCGTGCGCGCGTACGGCTGCAGCGTGTACGAGCACAGCAGGCCCTCGCAGCCCTTGACCGGGTCGAGCGCCGCTAGGAAGGTCTCGCTGCCGGCGATCAGGGTGGCTGCGTCGGCCTTGACGTGCAGGTTCATGTACGCCGACCTAATCGAATCAGCTCCACGGTTCTTTCGTGCATGAGACACGGTTACGAGATCTAATGTATACGTACCGCTGGTTCGGCGGGATGTCGCCCGCCTGTTCCCGGGACGCCTCGGCCAGGTCCATCATGCGCATGGTGTTGAGGCCCGGGATCTGCGGCTCGACGCCGGTGAAGACGTCCAGGACGGGCGGCCTCTCGACCTCGCGGGTGTAGTACATCTGGTTCATACCGACCGGTCCGGCCCGAACGCGGCCGTGTAGCCGATGCTCATCATCAGGTGCGTGTCGGGGCTGGCGTCGGGCCGCTGGAGCTCGGCGGCCAGCGCCTCGACCTGACCGGCCCAGCTGGGCTGGAAGTAGTATACGGAGCCGCCCCAGAAGCGCGACTGCTGGAACGTCCGCAAGTCGTAGCGCGTGACGACGCCAAAGTTGTTGCCGCCGCCGCGGAGGGCGCGCCACAGGTCGGCGTTGTCGTCGGCGTTCGCATTGACGATTTCGCCAGAGGCGAGGACGAGCTCGTAGTTGATGACCTGGAAGAATCAGTATATACTTCTTTCCCACCTGATCGTGATCAGACTGTTGTTTCGTTCTGCCAGACTCACATCGTCACTGATAAACCCCTCCCGGGACGAAAACAACGACAGCCCGCCAGCCAGCGCCAATCCTCCAATCCCGCCCTTGCTCGACCGCGAGCCCTGGCACCCGAGGCCCTGCTCGACCAGCTTGTCAAAGACCGGGCCCCAGGTCTCGCCGGCCGCGATGCCCACGACGCCGTCGCCGATCTCAATGCCCCGGAGGAGGCCCAGGTTGAGCGTGATGCCGTCCTGAATGTTGGAGCATCCCGGCGCGGGCTGGCGACCGCCGCCGACAATGGCAAAGGCCGCCTCGCCGGCGAGGACAAAGGGCCTGATGGTCTTGACAAACGTCGAGACCTCTTCCTTGGTCCTTGGGCGGACGATACACGCGGGGATGATATCCGACTGCAGTGCCGACTGGTAGGTCGCTCGGTGGAGCGTTTCGTGCTCTTTGGTGCCTCGTACGGCGAATTCGGCGCCGGGAAGGGCCTGTTTGAGGGCCTCGATGGCTTTTGACATGTCCATCTTTGAGGGCGAGGTACTCCAATAAATCACGGAAACTTGGAATGAGTGAGGTGAGTTGGCGGCACACACAGCAATGGCAACTATCGAATTTGTCAACGGCTGTCTTTTTGCCGCTCTGCCCGATGACTGAAATGATCTCAAGTTGTGAGAATGAGCATCACATAGCTATGGTGAGCCGCAAGCCTGTGTCTCTTTACTTTTAGTAGCGGGTGTCAGACCACAACATCATGTCATTGGCTGCGGGGTGAACGTTATGTTTCTCGGCACCGCAGGGCCACACTCCTTTCTTTCGCGGAGGTTCGTTTCCAAGCTCTCACTCGCTTACGGCCTTTCCAAGTCCTGTACCCTGCTAGTCACCAGCATACCGAGTACTAATCATCTTGGGTACGCCCCTCAATGGATGAAATCTAGGTAGGGTTGATGTTATATGCGTCCCCGGCTGAGCTGCAGGCAACACAACGGCTGCATGAGTGGGCGCTGATGACTAAATATGGCTGGGGTTATTTTCTGTGGCGATGTAAGACCAGCGGCTCTGAATACGTAGACATAATACAAATAAACTGCAGAGAACTCCGATCTGCTTTTATTACGTTCACACCAGAAGCCAGATGTTCCTGTCTTGCAATTGCCCAAAGGAAACCATATGCTTTTCATCGTGGCATTGGTGAGCTACTATATGTATCAAGGAACCCATTTCGATTAATACCTGTATACTTACCAGAAATATTGTTGAAAGTTATGGCTAAGCGCATATCTGACCTAAGGTCTGGCTCTATTCTCGAACGCATAGAAATGCAAGCAGAAAAAAAATGAAAACAAAACACGCGAAACCAGGCTCGGCGGGATTCGAACCCCAAAAATAATGTGTCTGGGAGGGGGCGTCCTCAGCCGGAGAGAGAGAGTTTTCTTAGGAACGGAGCGGTTAAACCACTACACCACTGTGTCCTGTGGTTTCGCGGAGTTTGTTGAGAGTGTCTGATTTATTTTGGGTAATAAATGGTCCCCTGAGAAATGGGCAGGCTATATGCTTTTGCCACTGATACGTATTTCTTTCGGGGAGTGGCTTGGCCGGTTCGTAATTATGGTTTGTAGGTAGGTTTGGGATGTCGGTAGCCACGATCGGGCGGTCTCAAGACAGGAAACCTTCTGCCACATGTATCTAGTTGTTCCGGGGCCGTGTTGAGTAGTGCTTCGCGCAGTTCGGGGAGATCAACCTGGCCACTGTCGTCATCGTCATTGTCGTCGTCGTCAAAGGCGGAGAAGGCCGGGAGCAGCGAGCTGCTAGGTAACATGGCCGTTCAAGTGTTTGGTATACTATTGAGAACTAGCGAGTCTCGAATCCCTCAAAGCGTTCAGACATTCATGCTACGAGTTCAACAGGACTCTTTTCCCGGCTGGCCTCTACCTCGACAATATCTCTCCGCTGCATCTCGGCATATTTCTCCGGGCGCCTGCGGGAGACTGCGTGGCGGTCGCGGGTCACGATCAGCGGCGGATCCTCGCGATAATACGCGTCCAGGTCCTCGAGCGTGCGGTCGGCTTCGAAAAAGTTCGGTCAGTAAATGGTTCGTCACAGGCCTCTGGTGATCCCCTTGGGCAAAATATATTATAAACTCACCAGTCTCGAGATAGAAGAAATACAGGATGGGCAGAAACGCCGCGTTCGTGACAGTCCAGACAATATAGAACCGCCAGCCCAGATTCTGGATACCAATAGGGGTGACCTCAACGACAATAAAATTGGTAATCCAGTCGGACATGGTGGCTGCCGCCGCGCCCTTGGTGCGCATGGGCAGCGAGTTGATCTCGGTCGGGTACAGCCACGGGATGCCGAGCATGCCCAGCCCGAAGCCGATGTAGTACAGGAAGAAGAAGACGACGGAGGCCTGCGCCACTTTTTCCTGGTCAGGGTACCCTTCCTTCTGGGCGTAGTAGAGCAGCACGGTCATGAGCAGGAAGCAGAAGAACTGCATGGCCGTCGATACCATCATCATGGTGCGCCGGCCGTACCGCTCCACCAAGGGCGCCGCAGCCAGCGCGGCGAAAAAGTACACGACGGAGCTGACGGCGGCGATGAGCCGCGCCATGGTGTCGCTGAGGTGGACCGATTCCATGAGCAGGGTCGGCAGATAGTACGACATGATGTTGATGCCGCCGAATTGCTGCATGGCCTGTCACGTGTGGAGATTATTAAATTCTGCTCTCAGAGACGGATAGTATCACAGATTTGGACATACCTGCGAGCCGATACCAAGCAAGAGACGACGGACGGTTTTCGTGCCGCCGTCAGCATGCCCTCGGACAAGATCCCTCCAGCGAATCGCATTCTCCCGCTCGTACCGAACACTATACACAATCTCGTTCCTGGCCGCAATGATCACGGAATCATCAGCGGTCTTGTTCTCGAGGTCCGCCAGGATGACGACGGCCTCGTCCGCGCGGCCGTGCGCGATCAGCCACCGGGGCGACTCGGGCAGCCAGGGCACGGTGGCGAACAGGACGAGCAGGAACAGGAACTGCAGCGCCAGGGGGAGCCGCCAGGCGACGGCGCCGCCGGCAAAAGACAGGCCAAAGTTGATCCAGTTGACCAAGGAGAAGCCGACGATGTTCATGGTCATCTCGAGCACGACCAGTCTGCCGCGCCACTTCGTCTGCGACGTCTCCGTCTGCCATACGGGCGCCGTGGCCGTGTTGATGCCGTTGCCGACGCTTTTGTTCGGGACAAATTATGAGTTAACAGATTCATCGCTTGGTCGGATAGAGAGGACCAAAGACGTACCCGGATATGATGCGGCCGACCATCATGTGCGGCACGCTAAAGGACGACGTCTGCAGCGCAGCGCCCACGGCCATGATGCACGAGCCGACCATGATGGTCCTTTTCCTACCTAGCCTCTCGCCGATCGTGAAGGCGACCACCGCTGTAAATGAGACGATAAGTCACTGGTCAGTACTTCTGAACCTGTACTCGTCTGTGATAATCCTGGCGTGTGGTTTCTACGCACCTCCGAGAAAACAGCCAACGGCGTATATCGAGGTCACGATGGAAAGCAGATTTGTCTTTCCACTGCCGTGGAGATCGTGCACGTCCAAGTAGTCCTTGGAGATCACCACGCCCGAAAAGACACCTTGATCGTAGCCAAAGAGTGCCACTGTCGACGAGATGTCAGCCAGTCTACATATGTGCGAGTGGACGGATAATGGTCACTTACTATCCGTAGCGCATGCGACCTGTACAAAGTACTTGTTAGTCGACTTGATCTCAAGACGAGAAAGATAGTAACAGCCCGACAGGAAAACTCATACCGTAATCCAGAACGTCAGCCACCCTCCTCTGAATCCGAGCCATCTCGACTTGTCGTTCCCATCCATGGCGGCGGCCATGTTGCTTCAACTTTCCCGAGTTGCGAGCGCATAGACATAAGCAGCAAGATATATGTGACAAAGTGAGACTGCTTGAGCTTTAGCCTGCTGAGTTCCAATTGCCTTGTATTCCAGGACTGCTCACTGAAGATCCACGAGAATTTTGCAAGAACATCGCCATGTCTATATGTACATGGGGAACTGATGCCCGGGATGTTCCCTGTGTCCTGGCCCGCTCCTCCCCACACGTTCTTCCAGCACCAAACGGCTGTTATTTCCCCGTTATTTGCGCGCGCCCAGCGCGAGGAGCGGTGTCCCACGTACCTTTGTCGATCACTAACAGGTAACCATCGTCTGCCGTCAGCCGCTCTGCCGTTTAGTACATGGGACAGAGAACTCTGGGGCTGGGGAAAGCATGTCAATGATAGATGATCGGCACGTGAGAGTGTAAGTCGACCCCCACATTAACAGACAAGACGCGGAGTCGTAAAGTTGCTATCTCAGTATAATAATATGGGGCAGGCAGGACTATTAGACTTTGGCAATTGAATTTATTCCCCAGCATTGACCAATAGCGTGGCGGCAAATCGGGGCTTTCAAGATTAATGATTATATAATTTGACGATTTTGTATAGTCTTGTGTTTTATCTACCTCTCGTACACCATGAAATTGAGTCCAAATTGGGGGAAAATCGGGATCTTCAGCAAAGCAAGCCGCTCACTAGATACCGAGAGAACCCCACGGGGCAGTTCAGGTGGATAATCTGGGGAGTAAGTCTGGGGAAGTCTCTTATCACCGAGTCAATGCGTCATTCCTACGGTTATTGTTAAGCGAAGGGCAGAAACGGGGCAGTTCGGGCGAAACCGAGAGCGAGCTTTTGAAGATTTGTGGATCGATACGGACAAGTGACGACCGAAGACAGCATGGAAATCCCATAGTAATAAGACATGTATTGATCGAGCTAAGAATTATATTAAATATATACATGATGCAATTTATCGAATTCGACACCCTCTTGAATAGTCTGTCAAAGTCTTCGACAGTCTGTCCCAAAATATAATAAAATGAACAGAGTTGCGGACTGCTCTTCAAGGCATTGACGCCAGCTTTGTCAAGTATCAATAATAAAAATGTATAACGATCCCGGGGAAAACTGACCGTCGATGCACAAATAAAATGTGAATATACAAAGTGGTCTCACTATGTTTCATTTAAGGCTGGGAGGTAGTTTCGGTGTTATTGCCTCTAATAAAGCAGCCATACGATCGCGGGATTCTTGTTCTGTGAGAGGGACTTGAAAGCCAAGCGGGTCGCGCAGTGTGTCGTTATTCGTGTGGTGGATCTGGCTCGCGAACTGCTGAAGGCTGTATTGCAGGTCTGCTGGAACATCGATCTGGGGTCGGGAGACTCCGATGGGGTCTTCACTTGTTTGACTGGAGGTAGAGAAGAGAAAATCATGAATTAGTGGCTTTGCAGCGAGTGGCGCTCCCCTGGAAGCTTTCTAGAAGGAACGCATGAATGATTGCTTTCCAAGGCCCGGCTCGATTTTGTAGGATGAGAGTGTGTTAATACTTTAAGTAGCAGACAGCGCCAGTCGACTGTTGGTCGGGGATCTCTGCAGGACCCTGAACGGCCGACATTATGTTCGTTTCTTTCTTGCTGGGTTGTATAGGGCTTAGCGCGTCCCGCAGCAGTGGATATAGTTGCTGCTGTGGCCGAGTATGTGGTCGTAGCGCGTCCAGTGTCGAGATAATTATGATAAAGAAATGTTTCGATTCGACAGTAGTTGTCCGATTGGAAATGAGAAGCATGCAGCGCAGATCAGACGCCTGTACAAGATCAAGCCTGGTTATAAACAAACGTCAATACCTTTCATGCAGAGACAGACCTGCGCTGTTCTTTCAACCGTACTTCGTAATCAGGACCTAGCCTGCCGAGAGAACAATACCCAACCACAGGCTGGTTCGCCATGCTCTGTACAGACCGACACTCGCAGTGGATCTGCTCAATGGATCTTCGAAATGTCAGCAAGGTATATCTGCAAGTCAAGAGCCGTGGCACAATGATGTCAATAGATGTTCTAGATGCCGACTCTGCTTTACTGACCTGATGCTGTCGCTTTCTCACCTGAGACTAGGCGAAAAGGCCAAGCCCCGTCAGGTGTCTCCATACTATAATTCGGAGCCACTCAACGCAGCCGTCTACGGAGCTGCATGCAGACCCTGAGAGCCACCTGAGAACCGTTGCCGTTGGCATATCAGGCATCCCTCTGGCAAAAGTTCCAGAGAGATGCCATTCGCAAAAGTCCATGTCGGGGAAATCGTCATTCAGTCTGGGGTTTCGAGGTCACGAGAAGCATGATTCCATCCCGTTATGGCAATCCCCCCACGTAGAATCAGGCATCAAAAGATATTTCCCCGGGACTGGAGCCGACTCACCCCGGGGGCGCCTCAGGTTGTGGAACACGGTCGGCCGCCCTGCAGAATAAGCACAGCTGGATACGTGCACCGAGGAGAGATCCGAGTCATCGCGACAACTCTCGACCGGGACGCGCCATTTAATCTGCTCAAATTACCATTTTGAGGTGTAGATCTGCTTGAGGGAAAGAGCAGATCGCATCCCATGACTGGAAATTCTCCATACTTGGGTTGTTGGCTCCGTGGGTGGCGAGAGAGCCACAAGCGAAGTGACTCTCAGCACATACGGGCAGCCGTGTCTGTGTTGAAATTACGGGATACCCATCTTGAAGGTAGCTGTCGCGACCAAGTGTCGCTCACCGAGTTCGAAATGACGTTGATTTGTGGGATCTACCACGTCGCATGTGGTATGCCATTGGCAATGACGCAAGTAAAGACACATGTGAGGAGTCTCGACTCTGGCGAAGGTCAAAGGGTCTGGACCGTCCCCGTATATGTCGCTGGGGGTGAAGTAGTCGAACCTACCGGCTCCGTAATATGATGGACATGAACAGGGCTGTGTGCAGCCGCAGCCGTCCTTTTGAGCTTTGCCATAATAAGCGAGCCCGTCCCCGTACCATGAACTGTCCATGGTCTAGACCTGAGGGGTCAAACGGAGATTAGTTTGGCACGGGACAGCGGAATACTGGCTGAAGAGAAGAATTTACAATTCGCTGATGGTCGAGGAAGAGAGAAAGGGCATAGAAGAATATGGTGGCTTGCAGGCAGCTCGGCCATCGGCTGCTGGTACAGCGACAGGCGAGGAAGAGACCAGTGACTGGCCTTGAGGGAGCCCAAGACAGAATCAGAATCCTTCTGTCGGCCAAACAGAACGAGTGCAAGATGAAATGAATGAGTGATGCCGGAAACTCGACTTGTCTCGGTGCTTATCATGTTATTTTGTTTGCTGGGAATGGTGAGTGATCAATCAGTTAGCTCTAGGTACTCTGTAGGTTGCATGTGCTCCCCTAACCCCACACTGAATGAACAGTGCTCCATCCTCCCCAAAACTCAGGCCAGAACACCATGAAAGAGCCCTAGGCAAGCCCGCTAGCACTACAGGTAACAACAACCCTAAGGTCGATTGAAAACAAACTACGTGAAGTTTTCACCTCAAGCATATATGTCAATAAAATGGTATCTCTCATTCATGAAATCATAAAGCTCGTATATGTGTCTAGCCAAGAAACCCGCCCGACTCAACAATCCTGAAATACAGTAAAACATCATGTTTCGTTTGTCCCGTTTTATAATACCACCAACGCCTTTTATACAATATGGGTATCCGCGTTTTAAGAAAAGAAGAAAAGACGCCAAAGAACCCAGAGGAGGTCTTGATATATATACAAGAAGAAGAAAAGAAAAAAATGAAGCAAAAGAAGAGAAATAAAAGCAGAGTCTCAAATAGGCAACGTAGCTCATCCAGATCTCTTTGGTGACTATGGTGGCGGCCTGAGACTCCATTGATCCAGCAGAGTCGGTTCTTGCACGGCTTTGTAATTGCTGAACCGGCCGCTCAGCACACCTCGAGTAGCCTCAAGCCGCGCCAGTGCCTCGTCATCGTCTCCCGACATTCTGGTGTGGTCGTCAATGGTTTGGAGCACACTTCTGCCGTCGCAGTTTCGGACGTGGAAGTTGGCTCCGTGCTTCAAGAGCACCCTGACAGCAAATTTCTGGCCAAGTCTTGCAGCGACCTGTAGGACTGTCTCGCCGTTGCGGTTGCGTGCCTCAATATTTGCGCCGGCGGTGAGTAGCCGATCAATCAGCTGCTCGAGATCCTTGTCGTCTTGGCCGTCGATGATGTGAGATATGAACGACATGAGCACCGTGTCTCCGCTGGCATTGTAGTGATTAACATCTACATTGGCCTGCAGCACGGTCTCGAGGTATTGAAGCCGGTGACTGAGGGGACAAGTCTGAAGAACAGGCTCATTTTGATCGTCCATTTTTCTCTTACGGGGTTTCGTGTTGGCGGTTTTTGTGTCTATCGACGCAATGTCCAAGATGACCTCGGAGAGACAGTGCAAGGCATTGCGGCCCTGTGAGTCCTCTCTCGAAAAGCCATCCTCTGTTGCGTTGACATCCGTGATGATCTTCAGAAGTTTGGTGTGTTCAGTGATCTTCTGTTGGGTCCTGTCTGTTGTGCCTGGGATGGTCAAGTGCATTGGTCGCGCCTCTGCCCTGTTCATGGGCAGCGTCGATGCCCGCAAGATCATGGGCTTGACCCCAAATGCATCACGTCGGTTAAGCAAGTTCATATTGTTTCCGAAAAGGCCAGTGATTTCTCTCATGAGCCCCGAATTGGGTTTGAGCTTTTCCCGAAGAACATGAAAGAATGTGCGTCCATACACGTCTGTGGCTGAAAAGTCGAACTGTGTTTCCTTTAGATCTTCGACTAGGCTGGAGAGTGGCGAGTCCTCCTCAAACCAGTTATCATGCAAGACATGGAGAAAGGTCTGTCCTCCAGAATTGGTCGCGTTGAGGAGCGCATACTGTCGATTGGGCTCTTGGCGTATCAATTGAAAGAGACTGACTATGTCTACACTTGCCGCAACCAAGTGGTAGAGGGTGTTGCCGAATTGGTCCATGTAAGTTGTTGGGTCCACGGCAGATTCGGCCGTCGCGATGAGATCACCGGGCAGCAGATACTTGGCCACGCTGGGCGAAGTCACACCTTCAGTCTGGCCGCGGAAGTTGTTTGTGGATGGGTGATTGAAAGTGCCCGTCGCAGAACGCGGAGAGGAATTTTGCTGATCACCACCATCTTCGTTGGATATGGTATAGCGCTTCAACAGCCGAAAGACGTCTTTCAGATCGGAATTTTGGTAGCCGTCGAGCTTGTTCTTTATGCTGTGCCAGGCTTCCTTGGTGCTCCCAACACTAAAGTTGGTCGAGGTTGTCATGGAGGTGCCCTGTCGGCCAATTCCAGGAAAGGCACGAAATAAAGAAGTGTGCGACGGATTGTTCATTGTCTGCAGATTTCGCGTTCCCATGTTCTGGCGTGCGGGAGGAGGGATGTTGAACGTGGTGGTGCCCCGGTGCGGCAGTCCGCCAAAAGCAAACATGTCATTCTTCTCCAGTGACGAGCTGGATGACCGGCCGAAAGATTTGCTGTCCATGGTGTCCGTCCGCTGGTATGACTGCTTCATGGGGTCCTGCATGGCGAAGAC
The DNA here is from genome assembly GCA_022432395.1 of Pestalotiopsis sp. NC0098. NCBI lineage: Eukaryota > Fungi > Ascomycota > Sordariomycetes > Amphisphaeriales > Sporocadaceae > Pestalotiopsis > Pestalotiopsis sp. NC0098. Next base: position 198,622 of record JAJKLJ010000005.1, on the reverse strand, counting down.
GGGAGACATAGGGTTCTGCGAGCTCGACTGCGAGGAAGATCTCGCGCGGTCGCTGCTCTTGAGCCCGGCCATGCGCTGCCTCGCTTCGCCGATGTCTCTCGGTCGCATCCATCGCGGGTCCTTGCCAAGGAGGTGGTTGAGGTGCTTATTAGCAGCTTCTTTCCTGCAAATTGGCTGGAAGTCAGCAATTGCGGCGCGACTCTCTCATTGACCAGTATAATAAATGTGTCTAGATGGTCACATACCCCGGAGACCAAATATCGTCCTCGAGAACCTTGAGGATCTCGTCGACCTTGAGCGAAGTGTAGCAGTATAGGCGGGTGAGTCGGCGAGCTCGGGGCGCGGTCCATTCCCTAGGACGCCCACCCCGATTCGTGCCGCTACGGTTTGTCGCATTGCTAGTCGCCGGCGACGGCTGGTCGTGGTGCATCATATTGGGGACTGGCGATGTGCAACTGGATGAGCGACGCCAGGCGGGAAGAGCGCACATAAAAAAGAGACAATCAGGTCCTCGGGCAATTTATTGTCAGCAAACAATGTCTGATTGTTTTCCGAGCAAGAGAGAAGAGGAGCCACCGACTTTCCCAGGTGAGAGAGAGCTGAAATCCCATCGAGCGACGAGCGCACGAGGCTGGGCTAGTCTTAAAGCATTGCGGGTGAGTTGCTCCTGCTGCGGGTATTTGGTGGAGGGGCACTGCAAGATGCAAGATGCAGGGTGGGCAGGCAACTGGAGGGAGCTTGGTATGGATCAGAATCCATCGGGTCGCTTCTGTGACGGCCCAGTCAGCCACACCTGGCCTGCACAAACACTGGGAATCTGCTCGATTAGCGCGGCCGGTTTGCTGACCTACATGCGCCTAGGAAGAGGTCAAAGAGGCAGTTGGCAGTATTCTTGACGGCAGAGCTGTGGCTCATTGATACACGGGACAGTCATGATTTCTGGCCGTCACGATCATCAACTCGAGTCCATTATCACCTACTGAGCCACGAGCCTCTCTACAAGATAGCCCGGGTATAGATAGAGACCCCCCCCCATAAATCACACGGCCGCTCGGCCGCTAGCGCTCCTACGACTATATTCACTGTTCTATAGCACGAATATTGGGTCTACTTCCCGGCTCATACGATTCTTTGGATCTTGGTCCATCGCAACAACAAAGAGAAGAGAAGAAATTTCAGTGATATCATGTAGTGATTTCCGAATCGGCGGTACCATTGTCATCATCGTGGTGCAGACGGTGTGAGCTGCGCCGCAATCATCTATTACGTTGAACCACCGACTGCAGCCGCTTGTGAGTTTTGTGCCGCAAAGATGGGGGGCTGTGCTCGGCGCGGGGGCTATCGCCAGTGAGCCCAGCGGGGATCTGTAAAAACACCTTACGGCCATCACCGCTCTATTGACGCGACCGAGCATCACCTCAGGAGAACTAGCGATACCTTGACCCAATTGATCAAGATCCCGAAGACAAGTTTTCAATTCATTTGTTTGTCAGGATGAGGGTTGCCTCGAAATCGTGTTGGCCGTTCCGCCAAGTGTCAAGTCAGTGTGCGGAGTAGTCGTGATCTGTATCGTAGAGTTCTGGATTAGTGCTTGGCTATTGTTCAGCTCCACCGATTAAGCCTTCTTGGCATCGGAGACATCCCCAAAGTCGTGTGTTCAAGGAAGGGGTCGCGACCCATTTTCGGCGGTTACACAGCAATTGTCCTGGGTAACCCCGTAATAGCCAGGAGATATTTTGCACAGCAAAATCATTTCCTCTGCGCATTCTCAATCCATCCCTCGATGTAAAAGAATCAACAAAAGGGGGTATAACGAACTGCAATTATTTCTATAGTACCGGTGTACTTGAAGAGGTACATCTGGGTTTGATCAGCACAGTAGCGACGTCCTCATGTCCATTTCGGCAATATCGACACCAAAATACGATCCCTCCTACGGAATTCGCGCGCAAAAGTCATGAGCGACTCCACTGTGTGGTCGCCCAAGGCTGGGTTGCCCATAACTTTTGGGAGCAGCATTAGACATGGGTCAAACTCTAATAGCGACCAGAATTTGGTGGTTTTTGGTGGGAAAAAGGTTCTTCTTATCCTTTCCCAAACATTTCACTGCAATTTAAGCCCCACCAGAAGACTTCGGCTGATGATTTGATATTTGGGCAAAGGGGAAGGGGGAGGTTTCACTGCATTCTTAGCACTTTGGCAGGCAGAAGGACCCGAGAGACAAACTGGCACTGCTGTTCAAATAAAAGCCGAGCCAAATCATCTATTGACCCCGTATCCAAGTACAAAGGCTCAGCCGGCCAGCCAACCCAATCCTTCTATTGCCAACTACTTTACCCATCTTCAAATCTACTCGACCACGGCATACCATTTCAACTCCCGATTTGGTAACAGCTTTACCGGCGGAGATCCATCCTCTTCCTCTGAGACGTGGCCGCGCGGTTCGGCATACAACTTGTGACCAGGCTCGCTCTCGTCGTTGATCAGATAAGCGAACGGCGCGTTGGACTGGCCGCCGAGAGACCCTGCATTCAGGGTGAAACCTAAATGGTCGCCCTCATGGACGGTAGCATTCGTGTGCACTTGGTAGTTGAGCAGAGATGTCTGAGGTAGGGTGTTCCCCAAGCCAACTGTGACTGTGGCCAAAGTCTCCCAGATGTAGTCTTTAAACGCGATGATTTTGTCAGCCTCAGCAGAAAAAGATTGGGGGCGCTGTGTCTACATACAGGGCGACAGAAGCGTTGTCTCATCTGGATATCGGAAGACTTGAATGGTCATGTTGAAAGTGGGATTGGGTGGGCTGGCCAGATTGATACCAATCGTTTTGAGTACGCCCGACTTGGTGGACACCCAAGTCTGGTAGTAATTGGCATAGGGCTGAAATCGGTCAGCAAAGGTATAGCTACACCGCCGAGGTATCGGGCTATGTACAAAGTCATTGGCAGCTATGTAGTCGCCTTTGTTAGGAGCTTTATCTGTGGCCTGCGCATAGGCTCCTAGACTGCCATTGATGGTGCCTGAAGGACCTTCCACGGTATACTGGAATGTCGGGTCGCACGACAATGGCTGAATAGAGCCATCCGAATTGAATGAGAGCGTAAAGATATTGTACCCATGAGTATCGGCAGAAGAAGCATGTGGCGAGCTCGAGTATGAATCCGCACTGAGGAGGTATGTTGAGTCGCCTCCCGAGACACTTGGAATGGTGGCCACGCCATCCATCTGTCCTCCGCACGTGAATTCTGACTTGACAATTTGACGTTCCCATGGCCCGGATGGTTCTTGAGAGCGATAGGCGATGATGATAGACTGGTTGCAATTGTTGCAGGTACCTGAGAGATTGTAAGCGAGTGGTTGGCTATGCAGTGAAGACACTCAACGTACTTGATCCCAGTGCGTAGTAATAATCTCCTCTCTTGAAAAAGTCCGGGGCTTCGACTTGTCCATCAATGAGATTGGTCGAGTTCTGGGTCACGGGATAAGATCCTTGGACAATAGGATAATTGACACCGGTTCCGTTTAGAAAATCTGGCGTTAGTTGTTGTACGTTTAGTGTCTGTATGAAAGGCGGCCAGATTGACGAGTATCCAGCCAGACCGCCGAGGCCGTATGTATCGACCAGATTGAACATGGTCCAGATCACGTAGCCAACACCATCGATGACACTGAGTCCCAAATCTTCGATGACGTAGTTCTCCGGAACACCTTGAACTTGACTGTACCCGACAAAGGAGTATCCAGTGGCCAGGTAATCAGATACGAAGACAGGGATCGTTCCTGGATTTGCGAGCCGGGAAGAAAAAGAGTACATGACATATTTCTTTGTCGCCTCGTTGTAGACGATCTTTGGACGGCCGCAGCCACCAAAGTCACCCTCACAAGCTGCAATGTTCTCTGGGAGATTGGGATCGAATACTTTTACAAAATGGGGATCTCGGTCAGCAGTGCATCTATCTCCTAGGGCGCATTGAATGCAGGATAGTCTCTTACAAGCTCCATTCGGATACCAGGTCTCCAGGTCATTGGAGCTCCATGACCATATACCACATTTACCACCAGTAGGGCTAGGACAGGCTTGATGGATAGAAGAATTCGATTAGTCGATGCATTTTTGGTATGTACATATTAGTCAAGTTTACTCACAAGCCTTGCCTCCGTACCAAAGATACTGCCCGTTCACGAAATCGAGCTTGCCATTGCTCACGTCAATTGCATCTCCGTTCACGTCAAAAAAGTATCTTTCTGCGGGTGTAAAAACTCGAGAAATGGAATCAGGTTCTGCAGTATTGCGAAACTGCAAATCTGGTGAGGCAAGCGACAGCCTGATGAAGACGGCGCTGAAGAGAAGCTTTGCAAGCAACATGGCCAAGATTTGATGGCGCGGCGAGTACATTATCGGATGAGAATGCGATGATCCAGACTCCTCTCGTATTTTGCTCCAAAGTGCTACTAGGCTTGCGATTTTATCGTTGAAAATGACTACGGAATGTGGAGGCAGACGATGAGGCGCCTGCACGTAATTTCGGCGCCACGCTCTGACCTTCCCAAATCAAAGAATGTAGCATCAAAACCGTCGATCACTAGAACTCCACGTAAGCTCACATGTGAAATAACAACTGCATGAAGTATCGAGTCCGAAGGCCGTCCGTTTTTTGGAGTTCTTCAACAGAACTAATTCGAGCCATGCCTGCATATGGCCCTTACGTCAGCTCATATGATATGAATTATGGACTGCCCGCTTCGAAGAGAAAAATTGAAAGAATAGGAAGAATTCCACGCCGGGCCCAATGATTTGAGTCGTGGAGAGAACAAGATAGTGTCACACTGTCATTTAGTACTTTAAAGCCAGTGATCTTCGAGAACTGTACACAACAAAATTTCAGCATTGCTAAAAGTCAATTCACGATTGTTCGACAGCAATGTTATTATGAATTGAATAGAACTGGATCTCGCGCTTCGAAGCGTCGCCTTTCGTGAGGGTCAGGGGCGATGTGGGATCACCGATTCTATCTCAATGAACAATGAAGCGATGCCGCTGAATCGAGATATGATTCATTACAATTACAGGCCAAAGCCGGGCAAGACAGAATGGACCACGAGTTCAAGTCGCCCATTTTTGAAAAAAAGACGGCCAATTTTTATCACGACCAGGACTCTTCTTCGCCGCTTGACCCGTCGAGAAACGTACTTAGTACAAAACCTTGATTCATCGGCTCTCAGTCTTTTGTCGACGTATCAAATCAACCACGAGGCTGGAGCACCTCTGGACACCCTGGAAAAGGTCAAGATGGTGATAAAATAGTAATTGTTTTACCACCATGCTGGTCTTCTTGTCGTAACGACTATAGAGAAGATCAGCCCTTGAACCGGACTTCACAACTCAGATGTGGCGGATATTTACACCATCAATCAATCCTAGCGCGAGTCGACGGAACGATCCGAGGCAGACCAGATTGCGCTGGCGGATGGATCCGAACACATTTCTCTACATTCTCGAAACCCCTCTGAACACACTATGTGCGTCTTGAAGTCGTCTTATCGAACGATATATAACCGACGGCACCGAAAAAAAAAATGTATTTTTCTAACAAGAGCATCAAACGAGTACTCTTGGAAAGGGGCATCGGTGTTACGATGGACCTACCAAATCAATAAGCAAGAATGCATTATTGAAATCTGCACCGCAATCTTGCTCTTCTCCAGAATCTGTGCCACTCCCAGTTCATAGATAGGAGTGACTATGCGTTTGGTAACTTGAATGGCATCTAGAACCCTTGGCCAACTTGGCACATATAAACAGGCTTGCAGGGCCTTCGGCTCCACGGCGACCAGGCAATTGCTCGGCTCCACGATGTGAAATTGGACCTCTATCTGATCGGCCCCATGCATCGTGGGGCAGTGTAGAGCCCCGTGTATCGTGGGACTGCCGGCGGTCCCGTATATCGCCGAGCGCGGGGCCCGAGCCGAGTGTCGGCTCTCCGCATAGACTCGAGGCCAGGCTATGTTCCATTTGCAAATTTCTGACTTATATGACGGGCTCCTTAATATCTTTTGAGATATTGCAAGTAGCAATCAGTAATCACGGCAAAAATATGCTAATTGAATATGGCTAATGGATCTGTGCGCCAGAAAATGGTACATAGCTGCGCCCTGTTATTACGCAACCCTTATTGGATTCTCCCCAAGGCGACAGTAGAACTACACATATAAGGCAACGAGCGACGAGATTGGAAGAATGAATGATCAGAAAACAATCATCTTTACTCCGTTGTATACATTAGTCTGAACAGCATTCTTTGTCAACATACGACCAGCCGCAGTGACATCATGAAGATTTCTCCCATCTGTTTCGCCCTTCTCCCGGCCGCCTTCGCGTGCCAGCAGCCGCCGACTGAGCTGCGCACCTATACTCTGACCAGCACAAATGCAACCGTCCAATACACGCAGATCTGGAAGAAGCACATCGTCTCTCTGGAGAAGTTCAACGTCACTACTCGCGCCGTCTGGAACCCCGAGGATAACGACAAGCAAGTCATTGCTCTGGTCCAATACGCCATGGGCGACGACCCGGCCAATGTCACTGCCGCGTACATGGCCAGCGAATACTTCGCCGAGGACATGAGTGGTTTCAGCTTCAGCAATTTCGAGAGTACCGTGTCAACAGTGATGGATGCCGCTTCATTCTCTCCGGTCCTTTGAGGACTCAAGGGTGTGGTCCATGGGAGGGATACAGGCGACGATGTTTTGTGATGGGGCACCTGATCAGGCCCGTGGTAGTCAAAAGGGGGGTGGCGGTCTCACGTTTTGTTCCGCTGTTTGAGATAGCTCATATGTGCACATCACGGTACAAGACCATCATAATACACGATCTTTGCATTTACACACGCTCTTTAACTTCGTACGATAAGATGGAAACCAGTGACCGTTCCTGATCATACAAAACTCTGGTACTGTGCGGGTGTTGTGCGTTCCAGGTTGCCCAGCTAAGTATCATGCAGGTCCCTAGGTAGGAGAACAATATGAGAGGCGAATTGTATTGTTATTAGTATTGCAGCGGTAGACCTGCGGCTTATGTGTCACACCAGAACTATGCAAGCGAGGCAGAATTTAGAGAGGCAGACCTATGAATAATCTTTCTACAAACAACTTATATTACATAATGTCCATTACATATCGAACACAAGCTCTATGTTTGTCAAAGCCTGCAACTCAATGTTTGATGCGTATCAGAGTCGCGCCAACTGACAACTATTTGCTTTCCGAGCCGAGGTCAAGTGCGTGGCGGCGGCACTTGGGCTTGGCAAGTGTCGTGGTAGCATTTGACGGCCTGACTGGAACAAGCAGGAAGCTGTCAAACTTGCCACCATGGTGAATAACGTGAGTGCCCTGGTTTCGGCTCTCCGGGGTTTGTGCACGCTGTTGGTCAACATAGGCTGGGTTTGACGACGCGTTTCCACCGAGCTCGATGAGAGACACATTCGTACCTGCAGCAAACGTACCACCTTCTGCCGGTACTGGCACGATAGCGGTGCCGAAGCCCAGGTCCGCGGTTGTCGGCGTGATCGAGGAAGGCGCAACAGTAACCGCCAGAAGTTCCCCAGGATTGACGCGCAAGGCCAGAGGCCATACGCCGATTTCGACAGGAACGATCTCCCCCTCGCTCAACAACTCCTCACGATCGTGCAAAAAATAAGGCTCAAGATCGGTCGAGCGTTGCTCATCGAGAGCCCTCTGGGATACACGCAACATTCCAGTGGCGCCGATTACGCCGCTGCTTTCGCCACCGGCAGCGTTCGTGAAAGAACTGCCGTCAGCGCTAAGCTTTTGCACGGTGACCGTAAGTTCCATATCATCCGAACCGATGGCCTCTACCCACAGGCGGAGTTTCATATAACCGTTGATTTCCATGCCGTCCTCGATCGGGTAGGTGAATGTGACACCGCCCGCATCGCTTGCATTGTAAGTCGTTTCTGATTCGTCGTTCGGAAGTGTCTGGGACAGACTGGCATCGAGTCCCAGGTAATAGGCACGAGCAGTCGTGCCCGGGACGGGCCATTCCTCCTCGACAACGTCAACGGCGTCACCGCCACTAGGGTCGAGAATGGAAATGCGGACTTTTGGCGTGGAATTGAACGCGTCCTGGTCGCCCTTGAGAAACCGATCGAAGAATGACTTCAGCTCGGCCACATGCCCGGCATCGTAGTAGTCAGGCCACTCGGACGAATTGTGAACTCGCAGCCACTTTTCTGGCGATTGGATGCGACGGTACCCTTCAAATGTGCCATGTGTGTGGAGAGTGTTGGTGTAGCTGGCGACGACGTATGCGGGAACACTGATTTTGTCGAGCTGCGCGATCTTGTCTTCCCAGTACTCTGTAATCATGTACTCGTTGATACACATGCGTGAAACGTCCTCGACAAGGTTGTTGCCGGCAAACGTCGTGAGGATGCCTTCTTGAAATCCGGGAGCGGGAGATCCTCCACGGTTCGAAACCTCGCGGAAAAGGTCCGAGAAGCCTTCCCACGGTGCGATGGCGGCCAGGTGCGGCGGCTGTTCGGCGGCGATGAACCATTGTGACGCAGCAAGCCACGAGTTGCCCGACATTCCGACCTTTCCGTTTGACCATGGCCGTTGTGCAGCCCACTCGATGAAGTCGTAGCCATCTTCTGCAAGCTGTCGGCCCCAATACGTGATGTTGCCCTCTGACGAATAGGCACCTCGTGCATCGGGATTCAGAACGACATAGCCCTGGTTGACCCAGAATGCCGGATCCGGTCCTTCGAATTTCTGGAGTTCCGACACGGAGGAGAGTGGGACGCCGGATCGGCCAGATACATCATCGAGCCACTGACCGCCGACCTCCTTGCCGTAGGGGCTCCATGCCACGATGACAGGATACGTGCCGTTGAGAGCAGGGCGGAATACATCCGTATAGATGACAGTGCCATCGCGTAGGGTGACGGGGTAGTCTCTTTCCAAGACGATATCACAAGGCAACTCCATAGCCCCTTCGCGACGGACAGTGCCCTTCTTCAGCACGAGTCTTTCTTGCTTGAAGCCCGGGTAACGTGCGCGAGGAGCGTCGAGGGTAAGAGGCCGACGCCAGAAGACCGGATAGGAATCGTTGCCAGCAATAGGCAGTGGGCCCTGCACGATTTCGGAACCCAGACCGTCGGTGCTTTGAGCAAGCACATGGTGGAAAACGACGGTGAATGTCGCATATGTGATACACAGATGAGGTAAGAAAGAGCGTAATGAATGAGACAACTTCATCTTGGGCGATTTATTGATGCTATCGATGCGTTATCGCTGGGGACGAACTCGATAGCTCACAGCGACGGCACACCTGGTTATTATATTGGTTCACCAGCTAATGAAGATGCCTTGGTTTCAACAAGTCCCTTCTCGGAAGCTTCATTCATCGTAATACAGCGCCAAGAATTGACATAGCCACTGCTTCAAATTACATCAACGAGCGTGAGCGGACGCGTGTCCCTGTGGAAAAGATCCCAATTGCCGGATGATCCCGAATCGTGTGCGCAGATCTCCCATACCTCCTTAGACTACCTACTCTATAATTGTCCATGTCCATCCCCGAATACGACGCAGATCGGCCGGGTCGGTGGGGTAGCGGGGCGAGAAACGCTTCAAACAGCCTTGACTGAATTGCAAAGCAGTAACGACAGTACTATGTGATCAACTCTTGCGGCCGAACTTCGCACGAAACCTGTATCAATATGAATCGACATGCACGAGGGTGACATCGGGGCTCAACTCGATCCCCAAGGGTCTATCCGTACCTTGCCTTAGGCAAACGTGGGGAACTAACCAGTGCCGAGATGAGTGATTCGGCGCCACAGTGAAGTCCCGCTTGAGTGTCGATCAGATTGACTAGGCAGCAGTATATGCTTGCTGGTAATTGGTGAACAGTTGCGAGCAGGGGATCTGTTCCGAGAAGTGCCACCGTGGAACCGTCGTTGTGGGGATCACATATGATAATACCGCGGGGCCGACCCCGTGTTCGCGGGACCGGACGCCGGTGGGGCGCGGGGCGCGGGGCCAGCGATGGGACTATACACCGTAGTCCAGGGGCTTACACAGTATGGCCTGTCGAGTGGTATGTCATATCTTTTTTGATACTGTGGTAAATTTGCGACACCGTTGCACCAGAAACAATTCTATCACATGGGGAAATGTTATGTAGTAGCTGTCTCGTAGCCAAGGTATCCCACTGCTCGCGGTTGAAACCAAATTCGTTGCAGTCTAAGAAGCCACATCCCCCCTCCTTGCCACCATGGCCGCGCACTGGTGACTCTCCGTCGAAAAGCACCACGTCATCATGTTGCTCTTTCTTTCCTTCACCACCGTCTTCGTATATGCATTTTACAAAGTGCTTCTCGTGACGTGGAGGCTGTACTTGCATCCGCTAGCCAAGTTTCCTGGAGTACGTGCTGCAGCTATATCTGACCGATGGCTGTACGCTCTTTCCAAGGGAGGTCAATCCGAGGTGGAATTTGAGAATCTACATGAGCGATTTGGTACGTTTGCTCTGATATTTCACCTCATGCTAACGATAAGAGCTGGACGAGATTTCGAACGACTAATTTCCAATATGCGCAGGAACGAAAGCGCTAAGAATCGCGCCAAATGAGATTCACATCACCGACGTTTCGCTATACAAGACGCTGTACAACCAGAGGAGGCCGTATGCCAAAGACCCGGCCTTTTACGATGGCTTCAACACGCCTCATACGGTCTTTGCCGAGTGCCAGCCTCACTTGCACAAGGAGAGGCGCCGCATACTGAACCCCTTCTTCTCTCGAGCTGGTGTTATGAGGGTGGAAACCATGCTGTTTGACAAGGTGAATCGGCTGCGCGCCAAACTCGAGCTTCTCAGCGCGCCCGGCCGGCAACACCCCATTCGAGCTGGAAACGCTTTCCGCTGTCTTACCGTCGATCTGATCACCGATTATGCCTTTGCCAAGAGCAAAGCGCTCATTGAAAATAGCGATGATAACTTCGAGTCACGTTCTCTTCTTGCTCTGGATGCGGCAGGTTTGGGATTATGGGATGCTATTTACCAACCAGTGATACGCAAGTTGGCAAATCGTATTCCCCAATCCTGGATCTCCATGCTCAGTGAAGACCTACATGCCCTCTTCGGCCTGTTGGATGAAGCAAAGGCCAGTTACGAGTCATACAAGTCATCAGAAAAGCGACAGTACCCCGTCGTATTCGATGGCATGAAGTTTGTCGCAGATGATGCCCTGGTCGTCTCGGAAGCAGTCGACATCCTTATTGCTGGATCAGACACGACCGCATTTACTCTGAACAGCGGAATCTGGTACATTTCAAGGAACCCTCAGATCAAGAGAAAGTTGTCGGAAGCTTTGAAGGCAGCCTTGCCCGATCCCGATACCCAACCCACCTTGCTGCAATTGGAGGCAATTCCTTACCTCGCCGCGTGTGTGCGCGAATCGCTCAGAATGGCCATGCCTGTGCCAGGAAGGCTTCCGCGCATTGTACCACCTCCAGACCAAGGACCACTCGTTGTGGATGGCCAGACCATACCACCGGGTACCATCGTCGGCATGTCTGCTTACACTATGCACAGAAGTGAGGAGCTGTGGGGGCACGACGCATTGTCTTTCAATCCCGATCGTTGGCTCGGGGAAGCAGGCAGAGACCTCGAATCTCACCTCGTCACCTTCTCCAAGGGTCTACGAAGCTGTATCGGCCAAAATCTTGCCTTTGCGGAGCTGTTTGCGACTTTTGCCATGTTGTATAGGCATTTCGAAGTAGAGGTAGATCCGCTCAGCAAATCTTTCCGTGGCGAGGATTTTTTCGTTCAGCAAGTCCCTCGGCCTGGACTTGTACTAAACCTCAAGAAGATCGCTTCCTCTGAGGGTAACTACCAAGACTGAGGGAAACAATGGACGACCTGTATTTGGAAGACCTGTCGGCTTACAAGAACGGGTTGAGGAATGATTAAAGGAATACAAGTGTAATGGTGCTATGTTCCTGTGTAATGTTATAAATTTGACATACTTGGGCGAATAAGTATATCAGAATAGGTATAAATATTATTATGCGAAGAATAGCATCCATGAGACTGTGTTGATGAATGAGGATTATGCTGGTTATACCCAGCCCCAAAATGACCTTCTCCACTCAACAAGCACCGCGGTAAAGGAACCCCACACACAGAAGAAGTCTTGGGTTACATCCGAGCTCTATGTCCAGTTGCCCGAGTTGGCTCCTGTAGTACCTACTGTATGCGCTAGGTTAGTGGACTACTAATGTAAGCACTGCCCGTCCGTCCCTAGGACAGATACTACAATGCCCGCTGAATACAAATTCCCGTCATCCTCAACCATCTCGCCGGGGTCGGTTTTGCGTACGACGACGCACTGCTTACCTACGAGACTCCCTCAACAAATATGCCATGGAGATGCCAGAGTCGAACATGAGCCACAGCCAAAACCATGTGCACAACCCGCGCTTATTTCACTGTCGCATGTGTCCGCGATCATTCATGAAAAACGAGCATCTCGTTCGCCACGTTCGATCCCATACCAAAGAAAAGCCGTTCAAGTGCCCCGACTGCGGTAGCAGGTATTCTAGGCGGTAAGCAGACATGATCATTTTTTTCTGGGGGGCGAAAGCGTGCCGGACTAAGAGAATTGATCTGTAGCGATACCCTCATTCGACATAGGCGGGATGTCAAATGCACACCTAGAGAGGGTAGTCAACCAGAGCACGATGAAGCAGACACAGCCACTAGGGATACTCGTTCAACCTCATCTTCAATAAGTAATTCTTATCCATTGAGGCGCTCAAGTAGAGCCGGTGATGTCCTTCTGCATCCCCCAGCTCAAGCGCCATCCTCGACAGCTGGTTCTCGATCTCGCGACCTCACCGTGGACACTCATCCATCAAATATGGCGGCCGGTGGTCAAGCTGCGACGTCATCTCTTGGTGATACAGAGGCACTAGATACCGGGCAAGACTTCTTTCCTCAAGAAAGCCTCTTCACAGCACTGCATGACGATTTCTTCCACATGGACGCATCTACGCTCGATTCCATATGGTATACTGAAGATGGCCCCGAGTCTGCGAGCCCCGAGGACACAACACTCAGCTCTGTACAGCAAGTGCACCGTTTGTGGCATTGCCGAATCCCTGATACACCAGCAAACGAGATGTACTACGCAGGGTATGCGATTGAGCCCGTGTACGGCCCCGTGGCGCAGCCTCGTGCGTCTCTCCCGGACGTGAGCGACATTGACGACCATTACCGTCAAGGCCTCGAGAACTCTCTTCGGATCTCCTCCCGGGAGCCCGCAATCCCTTCTGTGGACTTCATCAATGTCTGCGTCCGGCTTTACTTCGCAAAAGTACACCCACTTTTTCCAATCATCCATCGCCCTACGTTCCGGCCTTCTAAATCGAACGCTGCACTTTTATTATCAATTTGTGCTATAGGCTGCTTGTTCACCGGCTCCGCTCAAGGTTTCCAGCACGGAGTAGAATTGTTCGAACGCAACCATAAAACTATTCTTCTAAAGTGGGAGAGACTGACAGCTAAAAGTCGAGATGTCATGCCGTCGATCATCCAGTCTTGTCTGCTATCACATCTGTTTGGCATGCTCTCCGGGAGTCCGATGCTTTTACTTAACGCGGATGCTTTCCATGGACTGCCGATCAGCTGGGCAAGGCACCTGTCTCTGCATCGAAGGGAGAGTCCAAGGCCGGTAGACCTGAGCTTAGAGGGCCCCGAACTGGAGGATGCATGGCGGGATTGGGCTCGTGACGAGGAGCTCCTGCGCATCAACCACGGGTTGTACTTGGTCGATGCCGAACTCTCAAACATGACTCACAGAGAGCCTTTTCAGCCCTTTGAGTCCTATAGATTTCCATCAAGCGCTTCTGAACCAGCCTTCATGGCGCGCACCGCCCACGAATGGAAGGCCAAGATGCGGTCAACCGTACACCTCCGGGACGATGGATCTGCAGTCTCGACCGGGTCCAAAGGCCCACTAACCACATGCTCTGAGCTGGAAAAATTCCCCATTGACAGCTCTCTTACTGCCAATGTCGTGCTCCAAGCCATGGGTATAATGGTATTATCTGAGCGGGTCAAGACTACACTGAACGAATCAGCACTACCCATGGTTTCGAAATCACTAACAAGCTTCTACCACAAGTTTCTAGCTGGGAATCACGGTCTCCACTACGGACAGTTCCAGTTACCTGTCCTATGGCATGCAACCCAAATGACGGTACTGGCTGACCTCGATCTCTTGGAGAAGGCTATCGGCCGTGACGGTCGCTGTCTGACGCAGGCCGAAGAAGCCGCACTGGACAACTGGACCTCCTCAGAAGAGTCTCGAGTGTGCGTCAAGCACGCTCTGATGATTCACCGGCGAATGGAACATACCAGAGCTGGGTGCGAGCCAGCCTTGCACGTACCGCGCGCCCTATTCTGGGCCGGCCTCGTCGTCTCTTGCCACATCCGCGCCGGCACGTACGACGATGCAGACCGTGGCACAGCATCCGGGTCCTCGCACCAGGATGCAGACGACGCCTCGGAGCTGGGCCTCTCGGAGCTCCACGCGACCGTTATCGACGGCTCGTTGTTGAAGATGACCATGTTCGCGCTGGCCGACATGCTTCGGACGCTGGGGCACTGGGGTCTTTCTCGTAGATTTGCCGACATCTTGACGATTCTCGCTACAAAATAATAGTATATCAATGTCAGGTGCCGAGCATTCGCGCATCCTACAATCTGTCCGAGTGTTGACCATTCGATATGACACCCAGGGTAGCAATACTCATACTCGGTGGTGTTGGGACATGTATGCATATACACAAAATGCCACTAAGGGTTGGGGGCGATCGGAGTTGGGAGCAACAGTGTAAAGTTTGGCTGGAAAATGAGTAATCACGGACCAGAACAAGTTACACCATCAAAATATAGCTGCTGAGCGGTACAACGATCGAGTCATACAACGGCGTATTCTCGATGTCCTCGTACGTCAGATACCATGACAACAGGCAGTGAATTACAAACCGCGCCAGGCAAATATCGCAGCAGACTACGAGTTTGTGTATACCGGGGGTACCATTGGAAGACGGCATGGACAGAAAGCTACATAATGTCCGGCTGTAGGGAATGCTGGGAATAAGGCAGCATGATGCAAGGAAGAGGGGAAACAGGGGTGAGCTTCGCAATTCCATGCCCGATTGAGATTTCACTGCAATTAAAGCGCTAAATAAGGGTACCCTGTGAGTGCGTTTGTCGTAAGTTGAAGAGGCGCATGAATTTCACTGCAATTTTAACGCCAGCAGAGGATGCAAGAGAATTTCCAGCAAAACTGGTGGTTTCCAATTTTGAAAATCACTATGTCCGATCCCTCCCTCCTCCCCTCCCCCAAGCATCTCAAACTCTCCACGCCGCCTGAACGACCAGTTCCTCTCTACCCAAGCGTCGCAGCAGGGTGAATCGTGGTCGGGGTCCTCGACAGATCGACGCCAATGGTCAGCCAGGCCAAAAACCCATCCTCGAGGGCGTCGCCGAGCTGGACGTAGTTGAAGACGGGGTCGTTGTCGTTGCCGACCTCGACGGCGAAGACGCGGTCGTCGGCGTTGGACGTGACGGGGTTGGTGTTGCCGCTGTACGGCGACAGCAGCTCCACGGCGTCGCGCACCGACTGGTCCCAGAAGACCTGGCCCACGTGCTGCGCCGTCAGGTCGTAGAAGGTCCCGTTGTCGCGCGGCTCCACGCCCAGGTGCAGGATCGTGTGGACGTGCGTGGCGCGGCCGGCGTAGTGGCCCTGAGATGCAAAAGGCGACAAGGTCAGTAACAGCGGTGCCAAAGGGCGAGATAGAATTTCCGAGGGCGTTGACTTACAGGGAAGATGGTGTCGAACTGGGCGACGCCGTCGGCGTCCGTGGGCTGGACGCCGCGCAGCCAGGTCAGGCCGATCTGGGACTGGCCGTTGCCGCCGTTGCTGGTGCCCGAGTAAACGCCCGTGCTGTTGGCGTTGAAGATCTCGTAGTAGGCGCCCTCGATCGGCTCGCAGGTGGTGTAGTCGAGGAACTGGAAGTCGTAGTGCACGGGGATGCCCGCCTCGTCCTCTGTCAGGTCCGAGCGGACGTATTCGCCGGCAACATCTGGGGGCAATATCATTAGCGACAGATATACTCGTTTCGATCGACTGTTTAGAACATACAGTAAGGTCCGCTCTCTCCCTCGGGAGTCAAGACGCAAGACGAGTTCGAGGCAAAGAGAGTGGTCGTGGGCGTCGTGAGATCGTATCCCGAGTCCGTGGCGTTGTGGTCGGTAGCCAAGACGGTGCCGAGGTCGCGGCGGGAGATGATGCCGCGCTTCTGCTGCAGGGCTTGTACCGTTCCGGCACGGCGAGCGATGGCGCGGTCTTCGATGCCGCGAGCCTTGACCTTGGAAGCGCAGTGAGCAATGTTACCACGCGTCTCGAGGAGGAACTCCTGTCTCTTGGCGAGCTCTTCCTCAAGTTCTTGGCCGGTGTGGGCCAGAGCCACGCCCGAGGCAACAGCGAGGAGCAAGACTTGGAAGCGCATGATGAATAGTTCAATGACTGTTGAATGAATGTTGAGAATACTGGAGAGCTATCTGCTGATGGTGTGATGGGTATTACGACCGCCATCTTGTCCGTATATATAGACAAACAGTTGGTGTCGCCCGTTTAGGAATCTCGGAAGGCTACCAGGCACAAGCTCAACTCGACGTAAACTCCGCTCTCAATCTGCGTGACTCGTCATCGACAAAAGGTCTGTATTCACTATTTTGTTCTGTAGCTTACGTGTCGGCACGAACTTGTATACAGACGAGCCCTTGAAGTCTATTTAGACGACTGGCAAACGGTTGCAATATGCGTAATACATTGGTTATCATTGGTGGTATGGCCTGTCTGTGGATATGTTCATGCAGTCACATCGGCAGCGATCTCCCAAACATGGTTACATATGAGCTTAACGAGACACCCGGGATGGTGCATCATGCGTCTCTTGCCTTGACGGGACTTGGCCTGGCCCCCCGATATTATGTCAACTCCGACATAGAGGTATGTTCATGTTTTCCTGAATAATTTCATGTTCGTCTTGGATTCTTTTGTCAGGAAAAATTGGGATACTGTTCTACATTCGAAATCTTAAGCTTCCAGTGCATAGGTATGTGCGTAGTCTACACCACCTCGATGGGGCATGATGGTCAATAAGCCGCTTCAAAAGCCTTGTGAGTCAACTATCCCGCCAAGCAATTGACATTCTAGAAAGATACACTGAGAATTTGTTGACACCGAGTGTCACTCGAGATGATTAGCGCACCAATAGAGATTAGATCGACTGGGTTGAACAAGAGGCGACGCAATCCAGGTGCTCGCCTCCGCGCGATATGGATCTGCTCGCTTGGACAAGAGCTCTTAAAGAGCCGCCGTGATCTACTTGATGTGACGAGTAGGAAACCGAGAAGGGACTCGTACGACTTGATCACGGCTCAGTAGCGACCAGTTTCCGGAATACCGGGGTCCAGCAGTACCCTGAATCGGCAGGCGAATATCGGGCTTGAAGTCTACAGAGTAGAGTATGAATGCAAAGACTGGAAGTGCTGGGAGGCGGAGCTGCGAGGTCTGTGCCAGATTCCTGATTTATTTGCATGCATACGATTTCGGTCCCGGTCTGCTTCTAGAGATGATCTTGGAGATGGTTTACGCGTCCTTTTGTCACCGACCTGGCCCACATCTTTGCAGATTCTTGGCGTTCTCGACGCGATCACCTCTCTGTATAACAACCATAAGACTCATTGGGTACACCGTCACATCATTTTAACTCTCAAGAAATAATCTAGTATCTTAGGCAAAAAATCCAAGTAACATTTCGCTGTTCGTCTCATTAAACTTGCATCGAGTTAGAGTTCTGCTTCTATCATGGTAGGGAGTGACAGAATTCAGGAGTCCATGTTCTACTCACGTATCCTGGTAGTACTGGGAGCCGTATGTTCAGATTGCTGAAATGCCCCAGTACCGTCCAAGCATCACTGTATCAATTGGGCACATATGATTGACCTTCTGGCGCGTACCGCACTGGAGTGCCACCAGGTCATATGATTGAACGGAACAAAACAAATGAGAAAACAGGCTCCACACTCTTCGTTGACATGGCCGTCTCAGTTGCATGTGAATAAGAAACTTACGATATTAGCTCAAAGAGATCTCACATGGTGCTGAGCCGAGGCATTCTTGTCAAGTACTTGTTTCTTTCCTGTTGTTCGGCGTCCCAGAACCCAGTGAAGCCTCTGGTGATGTACTGGCACTGGCGGCTATGACTTCATTCCATCTCAAGATCTCAACTCCACATAAAAATCATGAAGTGAAGTCGTGAATACAAGCGACGTGACAGGCTCTGATCATCCATGGGTTCGTCCGAAAATGTCAGGTCGAATTATCAGATTTTATCCCTGTTGCGCTTGCAGACACATTGCAAATTGGGTGATTCTTATTGGTGAAGCAATATAATGAGCCCTGTGCTCGGCGTCTTTTAAGCATTCCCTTGCCGTGAGCTTGTTTCAAACATAGTGAATTGCGGCAGTTGATTACGAATTCTGGCCCGGGATGCGTTGCTGCATAGGGAGTTCCGATCCCGGGTGGCCCGCTAAGATGAGAGTACCTAGAGTCGCATTTGATCCGGGGATCTGGGGCAGACGCAGGCATTCTCCGCACGCCCAGCGGCCTGTTCGAGCGGCTCTCCCGTCCTCAGATGAAATCGGCGCGCAGATAACTCGGTCCGGAGATACTCGGCTCGGCTCGTAGTTAACTCGTCTCGTACTTATAATTCAACGACATTCTTTGCTATGTCACCAAAATGTAAAGCTGTCGTTTGAAGTCTTTGGCATTTCTATACCGACAAGCGCAGGCTTGAGCTTGCGCATTCGAGATTTTGCTCATAAGGGACCGACTCATCGACGCAATCCGCCAATACCTCATAATGTGAGTTTTCGTGAGTGATTCGAAATCCGAGGCTACCCTGCCAAGACAATTATCACGGGACCAAGGGCCAATGGGGCGTCGACTGGGAACTTGAGGGAGAGCTGGTCCCATCGAAAGTGTCGACGAGCCCGACCAGATCAAGCAAGCGAGGGACGCGTCATCCTCTCTCCGTCACAATCCGTGCTTCGCAAGGCGTACGGCTTCATTATACATTCTCCAAGAGTCCAGGAGTTCCGCGGATCATCCGACAGCGCTATGTTCGGGGGAGGGGGTATCGAGAAGGGTGGCCAGAGGGATGCAGCACAGGTAAGAAATGGAAGGCAGAATCGCTGGAGGAAATGGTCAGGCTGGGACGCCCATCACAAACTCGGAGCCATCTCAGAAGCGACCGGATCTTTGAGCCTCAGTGCCCATTGCACTCTTCCGTGCAGCTCATTCGTTGTTAGCCAACGGCCTTTCAAACTCCAACATTGCGCACGATCTCGAAGAAACGAGTTTATATTTACACCGGCAACACGTACTGTTGTCTTCAGGAATTGTTGCAAACAATAAGTAAGTATTACAGAAGGCTCTGCAGCAAGACAGGAACAGACCTTTTCGCCAGAGTATAGCCCCGTGACAATTGTGGGTTTCCGCCTGTCTGCCTAAAAAATACTGGATTAGCGCACCAGCTGCCTGGGCTGCCTGGTACCTGAGCCTAGTGCTGACAGGGAACACTAATATGATCGTACTATCTTAAAGACAAAAACGTCTCCTTTTTGATGAAATTCTTGGTAGGAAACATCTCAGCTATTCAGTTAAATCATACTGCAAACCTAAAATTATTCAATCACATTAAACTGCAATCATGTCCGGCAAGATCATCGTCACCGCCAGGGGCGTCGACACCAAGGTCCTGAACCGACTTCTGCTCCACGTCAGAGACTGGGAATTCGGCGAGGAAGACGAATGGGACAGACAAAGGATCCTCCGGACCCGGGATGAAGCCACGGCAAAAGACCTGGAGGAGGACATTCCCCCGCTTCCCGCCGGCGCCTTGGAGAACCAGTGGGAGGGGCTGTCCATGGAGGAGGTCGAGAAGATCATGCGCCTCAAGGACAACAAGAGCGGCCGCACGAGTCTCTTCATGATGCTCGACGACAAGGGCGTGCGGGACGAGACGCTGATCGTGGTCCAGCGGGCCATTGACTGGGAGTCCGAAGACACCCTGTACCTGGACGACTACAACAAGGTCCGCGTCCCCTGGCAGGAAGTCCATAGCATGTGGTGCAATCTCGACATTGCCAACATGAGCTTCGAGGAGTTCTGCCTCGGAGAGGATCCGCCGGAGGATCGCTGGTGGGCGTACAAATCTGTCATGGGTGAGGAACACTACGACGAGTACACGGAAGAGAGGGATGCCACCATCAAGGAGCTGGAAAAGTTGGGTCAGGCATGAGCAAATTCTGGGAGGGCTCAGAGTGTCCTTCGCAAACCAAACTACGCACTACTTTCACACCTCTCTATTTCTGGGCATCCTTGTGAATCAACTCGGCCGCAATTTCTCCAATACCGTACGCCGGCATCTGTGTGTTGCCACTGTGTGCCACGGGCATGATACTACAGTCCACAACTCTCAGACCCTTGACACCATAGACCCTCAACCCCTGGTCTACAACCGCCATCGGATCGTCACTTTTACCAATTGTGCAGGTGCCGACCGGATGGTACGAGGTCGATGTGTATTTTTCCACAAACGGCTGCCAGTCCTCGTTGGTCTTGTACGTGTGGTGGTCACGGCCCGGCGGCCAGGAGCCCTTGATCTTGTCTTTGGTGCCGGCGCCCGTGGTGACGAGCTCGTTGGCGAACCGGACGCCCTCGGACATCATGAGCAGGTCGCGCCGGTCGGAGAAGTATCTGTGGTCCACGGTGGGGTTCTCGCGCGGGTCCGCGCTCTTGAGCGTCACCTCTCCGCGGGACTGCATGCCCATGAGCAGGCAGACCATGGTGAATGCGTATTGGCCCTCTTTGGGGAAGTCGGTGTGCCTACTCATTCATATCAGTATCTAGAGAAATGTGAATTGAATAGTGACTCGGATTATAGAACCCACTCTGGAGGTCCAGCATAGGCAATGGTGTGTGACATCTCGACATTCGGCTGAGTTTCAGTGAGCTCCATGGGATCTCGGCCGGGCTTGCGTGCAAAGCTTCGCCATTCCGCATTCTCCCGGGTCAAACGTTCGTCGAGGCGGGCGTATGCGAACGGGCCAAAGGGGAACGTGGACAGCCACCCGGTTTTCTTTTCCTTCCACTCTTTGACACCCTTCTCAAAGGCATCAGGGTCGTGGTAGATTTTCGCATCCTCAGTCAAATCGTCTTGGTTGACTTCGTAGTGGAAGAAGATGAGCTGATGGTCCGAAAGGTTCTTGCCCACGCCAGGAAGATCAAGCTCGCATGGGACGCCAACAGCGTCCAGTTCTGCCTTGGGACCAATGCCGGAGCGGAGCAAGACGGCCGGACTGCCGTAGGACCCACAGGACACGATGACTTCTTTGCGAGCAAAGGCCTTGTGTTTGTTTCCTTGTTCGTCCACATACTCTATGCCTTTGGCCTGGAGAGTACCGTCGGGGCTTCTGTCCAAGATGACTCTATCGGCAGTCATGTGGCACCTGATCTCGACGTTGGGTCTCTTCTTGTCCTTGGTGATGTAATCAGCAGCCGTGCTACGAGAGCCCTGCCAAGTGGTCCTCATGGCATGACCACAGCCGTTGGCAGCTTCGCCTGTGCTGAACAGATCTGGGATGTAGGGCAGGCCTTTGGACTGGAAGTTCTCCAGGAACAGTTCGCCGAGGGGTCCACATGGGGCTGGCTCAATGTGCACGAGGCCGTCGTAACCGTGAGCGTCCTTGTTCTCAGGGAACCACTCTTGTGGATGAAATTTCTCCGCCTAAATATCTTGCGATCAGAGGGAACCAAAATGAAATTAAATCATTGCGATCATACCTTCTTCATGGCGCGAAACATCTCCTCTCCACTCCACTCTGGGAAGCCCCAGTCATCGTAGTCTTGCTTGACTCCTCGGATAGAAAGGGATGCGTTGACACAGCTGCAGCCGCCGAGGAGTTTGGCTCGGGGCAGAACACATTGGCGACCGTTGAGGCCGGGCTGTGACGGCGTGACGAAGTTCCAGTCCGTCTCGCCCGTATGGTTCAGGGCCCATCTACGCCATGTAAGCTATCGACCATGCAGATGATTTCAAGTGGTACTCACGCTCCGACCATGTGTACGTTGTCGACCTCTGTGCTATCAGCGCCCGCCTCAAGCAACAGGATCTTGAGATTCGGGTCTTCCGACAGACGTGCGGAAACAGCAGAACCGCTTGTTCCGCCGCTATAGTCTGTCAGCACGATATTTCAAGTCCATTTACGATCGTCTTACCCAACGACGATGTAGTCAAACTCATCGGCCATGTCGATAAATCTACGTCTGATAATAAAGGTTCAGAGCTGTTGTGGATGAATCCAACGCTGAAGGATCGCTATTGCAGATCTCGACATAGCAAAGTGTGGACATCGAGATTTTAGGACACGGGGAGCCATTATATACTGCCTGAGCGTCTCACCACGGCACGCGTCCATCTACTTCCAAATGGTATCGGTTCAAGGTATACAGGCCGACGAGATCCGATCCTATCTCCATTTCCAGTACCTCCGCTTCCGATTATCACAACTCGGAATGTCTCTTAGTCGTATTGCGTATTCGCTTGGTGTTGCCAAGTCCATTGCTGACTGCAGCGCGCTCTATATAGATACATGGCTTCCGTTGGCGAGTCGCGACTCGCATAAATGGGAAACGCGGGGTAGCTTGATCAGCTTCCGAGCGGTTGATTTGTGGATGATTCGATTGTATTGTCAGTTCTGTAAAAGTTAATACGAAGGTATCTCCATGCAGCCATATAGCGAGGACAGACTCTTCACATTAGAGTCAAACAAATGAGGATACCAGCTGTCGATTTAATTGCAGCCACCGCTATCAGCTAATCAATATTCAATGAAGACGATTCAAAATCTTGTACCCTCATCTAGTTCTTAGGCCTCGTATCACCTGGCCGAGTTGGAGATACTTGCCACAAACTCGAAAGATCGGCGCTTACCCACAAGCCGTCAAGCAAGTTTCCGTATCTGCCAAAGGAACACTGCAGGGCAATACAGTGGTCCTCTCTATGTGTCCAAACGGAAAAGGTGTGGGTACCATTTTGTGAGTTGGGCGGAATGCCTTCAAGGGACTGTGCCGCTGATCGGGAGTCGTTGGTGCCAATATAGTCAATTCCGAGTAAGCTGGAACTTGTTGTGGGCGCCGAGCATCTTGTACTACGTCTCTGTCTATTCTATTTCTGAGCAGAATACTGTAATACTTGATACGGAAAAATTCGGTAACTGAACTACGCGTGGTAAAACTCCAAAACATCTACCTAGACCTAGATTTATGAGTCTATGAAAGCTGAAAATTGCAACTATAATCAATACGAGCCCGTTGTCTGTTGTTTCAGTCGCAGCCTACTTCTCTCAACTCTCTCAACTAACAGGTACCAGAATGTAGACTACGACTGGCGGCGATTGCTTCACCTCAGAAGCACAGCAAATTTGAAGTCGACGTAATACCGCAATAACGGCAAACAATCTATATACCCTATCATGACCTATCATCCACTCGTACCAACGGGATGCTGCCATGCTTGATATGAAATCCACGTCTGGTAATAGCTGATGATGAGCGAGAACATGCCCAGTAATACTGCAAACGCCACTCCTGCCAGGGTTGCCATCATCATGTATCTGTCAGCCTTAAGTCTCTCAAAGCGTCTCTCGAGTCTGCCTCTCGGTAAGGGATTTTCCAATTCATCGTGAAGTTCGGATAATCGTTCAGCAAAATAGTAGTAAGCAACTATACCTCCTCCGTCTATACCTGTCGCTCCTAGCGGGTAGTCTCTCAACTCAGGATCCCACTGCTCCTTCTCAACTAGCCTATTCAGCAATTTTCTAGCTTTTTTGTTCTCGAATGGGAAAAGAATGCTTTGCAAGGAGTCGATCGTCTCGAGCATTAGTTGTCTGGGTAGCGTCCCGCAACTGTCATCTTATCAGGAGATTAATTCATAACTTGGTTGAGCAACTCACACTGCAATCGACTGAGAGAAGCTTCCATCGCATGGCGTTGTATTTGTCATGATCAATTGCTCCTTGAGGAAGCCGGCATGATGGTAGACGTGTAGGACTAAGCCACGACGTGTGTGACTTAACCGCAGGTGATCCCGCAAGTCAGCGGTGCCTCGAAACTTGATGCCTAGTATTTTCTTCAGTCGGTCGGCTCTCAATTCTTCTCGAAATTTGATCTGGCGGGGACGGCTGATTGAGCTGAATCCGTGCTGCATATTCTTTGGGAAAGTCCCATCCAAAAACCTTGACAATGCCATTCCATCTCCCCAAGGAAGCTTCGATTGGCCCTCTTCGAGATGCCCGGAAGGCTGGGACGACGTGCAATTAACCATCAACATGATGCTGATTGCGCGGTCTATGGTCTCCGAAATAATTGTGGGTGGCACCGAGGTGTTGGTGCCCCAGACTGTCATTGCCAGCTCTCGCCGGGTAAGATCGGGATTGGCTTTCACATTGCGGATCACCTGCAAATGGGGATCGGTGTCGTCTATGAATCTTTTGTTGAACGATTTATCCCCCCGGTCGGGATGGAGCATGGCCTCGCAAAATTGATAGTATCTCCGAATACTTTGGTAACGTCGACCAGGGCAACCGGTGTCTTTGCATTCGCCAGAAGTACAGCAATAGACGCATGGTTTCCAGCCCCAGAGCTTTTCGCCCAGTTTCAAAATATTTGTCTTTTCTGTTGCCATTTCAAGATGTCTGGTGGCGAAGGACCTGGCGCCTAGGCCTCAAGCATCCACGAGGCTTAATCGTTCTCAACAACATGAGAATCAGAAGTGGAGAGCTGGAAAGAAAGTGCATTTCAGTCACGTGTGGAAGGTAAGCACCTACTATTGGACATTATGCGGCCACCAGAAAATTCCAAGCGATTGGCCATCCAAGGCTGTCGAAAGGCGCGGGGTATTTTCCTAGGTTACGGACTTCTGATGCCCAGCTGCCAACGCAACTTTGTCCGTTCATTCGAGAACGATATACATTTTTCACAGGTGTTGATGGCTTCAGACGGCGGCAATTATGTTGGAAATAATGTCGAGATGTCTTCTCAAGTATTTACTTTGCCGACAAACTCGATGACGGTGCCACGCGACACAGTCACACGAGGCGTGCCGAACCCAGAGCCCTCTGTGGCCAATCGCATAGTATCGCAATGGAAACGTCGCTACGGGCCTCTTTCACTTCATACTGACGAGAGTGCTGATCTTGCAATAAGTCTTAGTACGCGCCTAGGTGTAGCCACGCCTGGAGCAAACATGCAGCGATATCAAAATCCTGCGTCGGACATCTCTGCGGGGATTTGGGAGCTGCTAAACCCATTCAAAGACTCCGACGACCATCGCAAAAAGCAACTTCCGAAGATATTCAAAGAGTCGCCTGTGCCACCAAAAGTTCTTGACCGGTTCAATTCTTTCAAGCGACAAATTGAGCCTGCGCTGGCAAAATACTTGAAAGCTGAGTCCTCCAAGATTAATATGTTCTGGGGAATGTACATGGTTGGGCTATCGCAGCAGGATGCCAAGCCAACGAGTGTTTTCTACAGCGACAGAAAGGTGGCGAAGAGAATACACGCCTTTTTTAAACAAAGCCATCTTCAGGAGACCATGAAGAAATCCGCTACAGACTTCCCCATACATTATACACTACAACCACCACGGCAGCTAAGCGACGATGCCAACAAAGTCTCTATTTGGGTCAGTCCAATTGACCATTATTCCGCCAAGACCTGCTGCGGTATGCCAATCATGTCGACCTTCGACCAATCTTCAGCTAGAGCGACCATTGGTGGCATCGTACTCATTGATGGCACGTTGTTCGGAATGACTGTGGACCATGTGATATCACGACTTGTGTCTGCACGTGATGAAACATCGCAAAGTGGTGACAGTTCAGTGACGGATTCATCGTTTGAGGATTTCGCGATTCCAGACCCAGCCATCTCTCAATTAGGACTCGATAACTTCGGAAACTCAACCACAACGGTCTTCGACCTTTCAGAAGCTCGAACTATTGCATCGGTGGACATGTCTGATCTGTGGTGCAGAAAGGGCTACAGCTACTTGGATTGGGCTCTTCTACAACTACCACCGGACTTTTATTTGCCGAATGTGATAGAAGAGTCGAAGATGACCTGGTCAAAAGAGAATTCATCTGAACATTACTTGGATATCATTGGAATCGAGACCAGAAGCCGAAAAAGTGTGAGGGAAGTCATCATCATGTCAGGGAATCATTATAAACCGGCTGTGCTGAGACCCCACAGTGCATCACTATTGATGAGCCCAGGCACGGACTTCACAGATATCTTGACTCTTTCTCCCAGAAAGGGATATGGTAAGCATAATCAATCCTTTCTTCATTCCTAGCTGATAATTACGGCCACAGAACTCCAAGAAGGGGACTCAGGGTCATGGGTCGTAGACTCGAGCCAGGGACAGGTTTATGGGCATCTTGTTGCTGCTATGGCAGATGGAGATGGCCTAGTCGTTCCCATTGGAGCTACTTTCGAGGACATGAAAGAAGTCACAAAAGCAAGCTCGATTAGGCTCCCGACTGCCGCAGACATACAGAATTCCTTCCTTACCATTCCTCTTGATCTCTCAAGCATTACGAATGCGCAGCCGCCTTTCAGCGCAGCAGGTAACAATGCCAGCTTTAGAAAAGTCACTTGGCTTGCCTCCGGAAACTCGAAGTCAGAGGAAGGCACAATTTTACAATCTGAACCAGATGTTTCAGAAGTGGCAAAAAGCGACACACTTTCGGACTACCCCGGAGTAAGCGGTCATAGGTTTTTGCAAATGCCTATAGCTACGACCGTTGATCTTGAGCAATGGCTATCTGCAGCAAAAGGCGATGATTTTGATGAATCAAAAAGTCGTACGAAAAGCTCTTCGCAGCAACTCACACGCACGTAAGCTGTTATAGGCGCCAATGTCCTGTTTGGTTTCCCTTTTGCTGACTCATGTTTCCCTAAACTTTTAGCCCAACGTTCTCACCAGGGGTTTTGAAAAGTATTCTCCGGCAGCAAAGATTGGAAAGTTATTTAAAAGAAGATGGCCAGTTATCAGAAAGGGTGGTGCTTAATCCAGGTGGTGATACTGCTCTTAGGGTGGTCGAAAAGGGCATACAAGACAGATTCGAACAGCGGATGAAGGACATACAAGACAGATTCGAACAGGATATGAAGAGGCTGCGATAGAGATAAATGCAAAAAAGAAGTAGGCAGTGTGAGAAAAAGACAGCAGAGAAAGGCGGTAATATCGGTTGTTATGATGATCTTGGAGTGGTGCCAGGCTTTGATTTGCATACCATCAGGCCAAAAGAAATATAGAATTATTACAGGCCACTTCGTTCCAAAGGGAGAACGAGTTGAGACGATAGCTGTGTACATAGGCTGAAGGCCCAAAAAGAAAAAGGGAAAAAAAAGAGGGAAAAAACAGGCTATGAAAACGCAGATATACGCGGTATTCTCTACAAGATACACATCGATTAATGGCTCAACTCATGGAGTAGACTGGCCTTTGGCGGTTTTTGATCAGTGCCTTCGAATTTTGTTAATATATCGAGAACGTACTTTACAAAATCGAGTACCTTGTAAGTGTGAATATGGAAGTACTTTGATGAAATCACGTTCTGCCTCGATACATAGTCCAGCTTCGCTGATGCAGCCGAATGTCACTTTGCAAGCCTTGGACTCATAGCTATAGGTATACTGTCGAACTCGATCCTTTGCCGACGGATTCTGATATGCAAAATGAGCCTTTTGGTCATGCATCTTCCTACGGATGCAAGTTTTTGATGATGTCTTGGTAGATAGGAATAGCCATCCAGAAAATATGCTCTTGGAATGGGAGCGTATCCTTGGTCTTAGGTCGTTTCTTTGATGATCCTTCATCTCAATTGCTACGCATTCCAGCGAAGCTCAACATCGCCAGATCAGCTTCAAATGACGGATACGACATTGCGCGTGGTTGCTGGCGAGTAAGGATCCACATTGTCCCATCCTGGTTCCCTCAATAAAAACAGTGTGCCTCCCGGACCATGTATGGATTGGATATCCAACGGGATAATCGAGTTTGAAGACGGTATTTCAGGCTGAAATAGCGTCCTGCGGGACATCCAAATTTCTCCAACTCAACACCCTTGGAAGATACCCCGTCATGCCGAGGAAGCGAATGGCCACATGGACTGTGGGAGCCTTTCAATCGTTGCAAATCTCTCGCACTGCCGGTGGCTGAGATGACTGGTGGTTGAAATCTGAATATACCAAAATATCCCGAATTGTTTGTGACGCGCACACTTCGGATAGCTCTTCTCTGGGTGTTTCTCAGGTAGGGTGGATCCAAATCCAAGAGCTGTATTGTGCGACGAGTTTTTCGTTGATTGGCACAGTCTCGTAATCAAGCAGGTAGCGACCAAGGGGCATTGGGTTTTTCGGCATTTGGGCCTCGCTTGAGCGTCCTGGTCCTTGTCCAAAGGCCGGGTGTGGCTGTTCAGGTCGATTGGCGGCAGCCATTACCCCCAAGCTGCAGCCAGAAATCCAGGCGCCCATGTGTGCATATGCAAGTTCATCAGCGCGGTTCGAAAGTCCCATGGCCGACCAGGTAGTTACGTAAGGACTATTGGAGCGGATGCTGCCTTGAGACAAGGTACTGAATGATCTCATTGTATGGGACTGCTTAGAACTGGAATTTTGATGGTACATTTGATTGATTTGGGTGAGAAAAAAAAAACGAGGCAATTAGAGACAGTTCAGTCAAGTCGTGAAATTTTGACAAGTCGGTACGATCAAGTTCGATCAAGCAGTGTAAGATACAGTGGAAGAAAAGGAGCAGCCGTACAATTATATAATTCCATGTCTTTCAGGATTGCAACTTTGTAAATCTGCCTCCGCCATTGTTTCAAGCATTTAATGAATGCCGATATCCCAATTCGACTGTCAGCACAGCAAAAGGGATGCGACTGGAATATACATGACTAAATCCCAATTTTCAGCTGCTGAAGCGGATGTCTCCATTCGGAAATCGGGAGCTGCCAGAGTATAGCTCCGGTCGCCTTGCAAAGTGATTGGTCCGTAGGCACCTAAGCTTTCAAGTTAAACATGTGAACGAGCGTCATAGTTGTTTACCCTCCTGCGGCGCTGTGATCGTCGTCTGGTCAACTGCACTGCTTTTCCATCCGATCTGTATGCCTGATGGAGTGTCTGCTGAATGAGCGTTGTCGGAGTGCGGCTCCAAATGTGCACTGCCACTGCACATGACTGCATTTGCTGCGGGCGGACTGGGACTATAGTATCATGCATACCCCGCGACCGGCGGCCACTTGAAGTTGCGGCTTCTTTTCCAAGCAGAAGACCTCAAGTCTCTGTTCCTCGCCTGGAACTTGGACGACCACAGCCCCAACGGTTCGGAAGCCAATGTTAGTGTACAGCTGTCTTCCCATGGGACTCGCCAGAACAGTGACCGGGTGGTTTCTGCTCTGTGCGAGTTGCATCCCCCAACAGCATAGCGCCCTGGCGGCACCCCGGCGTCGATAGTCGGGATGGGTCGTCAGTAGCCACAGATGTACTTGATCCCCAGCATATTTGGCAAAATGAGTGTCAAATGCAGTACTAAGTTTATTGGCAAACTCAGTCATACGCTTTGGGTCGGCGTCACGGCGCTGGTCAATACCGACATCTACCCGACGTATACAGGTCAGTGGTAGAATACCAACAGCGGACCGCAAGGGTCAGGAAAGGAAGACAGACCGCCGCCCGACGACGCCGTGTTGACTTGTACGTCCCACACAGCGAGCGCTACGGGAACCGGCCGGTTCCGATCCAGCTTATGCTGTTGCTGATTATCCTCCTCCACACTGGACGGAAGGATGGCGAGAAGAACGGCGTACTTGTCGGGCTGCTTCAGATACTCTTTGTATTCCTGCTTCGTCCACTCCCAGTTGTCATCGGGGAACTGCTTTCGATAAGGAAAACGATAGTCAAACTCGGGGTCATCCGGAAAGCCAGCTTGGGCAATTCTCGTCAAGTCATCCAAATCGTCTATTGTGGCGAGGTTCACGATAACGTTGCTGGCGGCACCGTTGTTGCCAGACATGGTCTGCATTGTTGACTAATAACTAAGCAAAGTGCCTCGAAAAGGAAGTGTAAAATCTTGTTGGGCAGCGACGCTTGGATGGGTATTTTGTTGCGCAGCCCCCTTTTTTTTTGTATCCGGGAGCATCGCCATGAACAAGCCACGGCATGTTGATATTAACCGTAACGAATCTCCTGCGTGGCCGCAACCTTAATAGCATCACGAGATGCTCGCCGATTGCTGTTTCCGTTCCCGATATCTTGTTGAGGAATGGTGTTTGTGGGGAAACAACGCAGTCAGATACTGCGGTCAGCAAGCTGCAGGTCGTCGTGTTCGCTGGCTGTGCTTTCCGTTGCAACCCCTTCCTGCTAAACGGGGCGCTGTTGAAACGCCCGGCTACTATGTGAGGTATCGCGGGTGCATCCAAACGCGCATGCCAATCGATTGTGTGGTGTCTTTTTTGACGCGGGGAAGGTCCAATCCACTTACCGCAAGTCTTGCAGGTGCCCATACAATGCCAATCGCCGACCGACGGAGCTCTGTACCACATAGGAGCTGCAGCTCATGTGCGCGTCTCGTACAAAGTGTCGAAGATATTCCCCCTCTCATGTCTTGATTAAGTTCACTTTGACTGCAACATCACAGCAGTTTGGGGTCTGAGTTTTGGGCTGCGTGTGCAGTCGTGTATACAGCACAATGGACGAACAGAACTTGTACGATGGCACAGATTTGGGTGATTTTGGCTATTTTGTCTTCTCTGGATCACAAGGCTTCGGCATTCATGACGAAGCCTGGCCAGGATGGTCAGACGAGATTTTTAATCAGCTGTCCACACCAGAGTCGTCATTCCCGAATAGTAACCACCGACATCTTATCGCCAACCAGGAGGCACAGCAGCAGCCTCATGGGGTAGCCTTCTATTTGGAGGTTCCTACATCCAGTCCCTCTCTGGACCTCAGATCATCGGCTTCTGAGCATTCCTACTCATCGCCCTCGAGCATTTCCACTCTGGCCGACCCCCCGTTTTCGATTCCAAATACGACAATCGGGACCCCATATCGTCAACAAGCCACACGCACTCCTCCGCATGACAATAGTCGGTCTGCTTCTGAGATACCCTTGCAGATAAATCAGTACGATCCGTATAGATCCATACCGCGAACTTCCCGGGCACGCATCATGTCATCCAGTCAACGAGGGCAGCGGCGTAGTGCCCTCTTACGCGATCAGGTAGCACCAATGGCCCAGCCGTTCCTCCTATTCTTTCAACTGACATATGGTAGCAACCACGAGAGCATGTCGAAAGAGATGCTAGTGGAAATCTTCAGGGTCGCTTCCTTGACTTTGGTGCAAACCAAAGAGTGAGACGACGCTTGGACGCCAGAGAAAGTGCACTCACAAGGACAACGCGTCAAGTAAAAGCTTGTCTCAGGTGCAATAAATTCAAACAACGCGTAAGGCTGCTCATATAATCAACGACTATTTGACTGACAGTAAAAAGTGTGATCGCGGTTCGAGTGGTCTTATGCCATGCGGTCGCTGTCTGCGAAGGTATGCCTCCGGTAAATTCGACTTCGGAAATGAACCTTGCATTCGAGTCAACTTGCGAGGCTTGTACCTTCATCGCAAAGGTTCTTACATTTGTTTTCCACTCATGGACTCCTCATTGATACTAACCAAACATAGGATCGACTGAGACTACTTTTCTCAATGATTGGATGTCCCGCAAGCAAGCTTCCACATGGACTTCAATCTCAATCCCGAACGATCTTGGACAAACTTTCTCTACAAGCGGCCGAACAGTCTGTCTTACCCAAGGAATAGACGGTCTTGTACTGGAGGTCCCTGTCTCCCAGTATGCTATCGGAGGTGATGACAAGACTTGGTACGAGTGGAAAGACTCGAAGAAGGGGAAACACAAGATGAACATGCCCCCATACTACATATGCGACATCGCATCAGCAGTGGACAAACTGGGCCTGCAGTTCGAGAGTGATTCAGCCGGCAATTACATGTTATCTTTGCTGAAAGATGAGAACGACTTATTACGAGAGGCGTTCCGTGAAGCACACCGTCTCAGCAAAACAGTGGGTACCTAGCATTGAGCTTGATATTGAGCAAGATCTAACATCCCACAGAGCACACTACTTACACATGCTCTGAGGCTATGGTGCGGTACTCGCTTCACAGAGCTGACATGGACTATCTGCGGTGATGATAGGCTTGATATTACACCATCTACAGAAGCCGAGAACCCCTGGAAGGATACTGTGCCCGTAACGCCCATTATGGATACTCAGCTGGATGAAATCGCCATCAAGGCTTTTCTGACACCTCACGCCGACAATTTCCTGATGTCACTTGAGCGTAAATTGAAGGCACAAAATACTACTGACTGGTACGAGATTCTTCTAGCACTGATCGTCATCTTACATAATTTTGAACGAATCTTCGCCGATGTAGATCACTACACCAATCGCCATGGCATCCAGGTATATCCACAAGATAATTAACATGGATTGACCACATGCTCACATATTTACAGAAAGTCAAGTCACGTAGTGGATCCGCCTTGTCAGAACGGAATGACCTCGCCTGTAGATCTTTGATCTCATCCTTTCGTTTTGATTATATTGGATTCCTGAAGTTCCGCTCAATCATGGCAAGCAACAAAGATGATGAATCATTGTCCGAGGATGAACGAAAGTTTGTGCGACTCTTGCGTCGCTTCTTCAACGATACAGGTCAGTAAACCATACATCATAGGCTTTGTGGTCAGTGATAGGCACCTGACTCTAGATAACAGACCAACGAAAAGACTGGCGACGAAGAAATGTGTACCAAGACTCCATGTTCTGGGTTACTCAAATCGTGGCATCTGAATGGAATGGCGACTTCAAGCATGTCGTACCACTGGACAACTTGACCGAGAAGGACTTTCTCACGTCATGAACATCCTATAAATCGAGAACGAGACTTCATTGACATCATAACTGAGAGAAACTTTGAGCGAACGAGCAATTCCTTCATCAAAATCCCACAAGTCCACGTTGGTGGTTTGGGACCTCCAATTCGTCTTACCCATTGGTAGGGGCTTCACCTTCCTGGCCTTGTTCGAAATCAGTCCACCACGTTTCGACTCTGCTGCCGTCGACCTGGTTGGGCCCATAGATTCTCTGGCGCTGCTCTAGAGCCACTCCAGTGACAGGCCAGCTGCGCTCCGGGTCTCGCAAAAACATCTTGAGCAGATGACGCTGGGCGAAACCATTATCACTAAACGAGCCCCTTGCATGCATGATGGCCTGGTCATTGACGAAGAGGATGTCGCCTTTCATCATTGGTAGCTCGATTGAGTTCGCAGCTGCCATGAATTGCACGGCGTCCATGGCTTTGACCTGGGCTTCAGTGAGACCGGGCAAGGAGGGGTTTCTCTTCAAGCCTTGGAATCCAGTCAAAGGATACCGAGAGAACCGGAATACGATCCTATCAGTCCCGGCTCTGTGCAGAAACGGCACGCGAAGAGGTGGATACTTTGCGTAGTCTTTGAAACTGCATCAAGCGTTAGTCACTTTCTGCTTTCGAAAGGTTGAATTGACCACTAACGTGTCCAGGATCCAGGGTGAGGCCAGAGTCTCTAGCACCCCAGGATGATTCAAGGCCAACTCATTGTAAAGATCGAAGGAACTCGACAGCGATAACTTGCCGCCGCTTTCAGCGCTTTCGAGGACATACAGCCCCATGATCTCGGAATTGTCAGAGTGGAATGCCTTGATTGATATCAGCTTTGGACACAAGATTGCACCACAATGAATACCTACGACTTTCTCCAAGGTGTATGCTGGGGTGACGGCTGAGGAGACATTGAGCAGATGGCCTGAGGAACATCAGTCTAAACTTCACCCACGGCGGTGTGGAATATACCAACTTATGACGCTCTCTCTTTTACGGTCGACGAAACCACGTTCGGGTGCGACATGGCTTGCAATCCCGGCATATATGATCACGTTATCAGCGGCGGAGTACTTTGCTGGGTCTAAGCCACGAATGATGTTGAAGCCCACGCCGCTGTAACACTCGGCCGATACAGCCTTCAAGCGACCAGCAAGCTCCTCGGGTAGTCGAAATGTTCTCGCCGAGATGGAAGAATTATCCAACGACATCTCTGCGAGTCAATCAGTGTCAGGGAATCACAATAGCGGCATTGTTGGTACCCTTGAAAGAGAAAAGAGCCGACTCAACATGAGCGACGTCTTCCGGGCTCAACTTGATGACATAGTCGCTCAGATGCGCTTTGATGTCATCAGCTTTCCATGCCAGAGGAGACTTGAGCTTCTCTGGGAATCCCAATGGAACGCGAGTAATGTCTGGGAAGCTCCTTGGAATGGTCTCCCAGAAGGAGTTGGCCTGTCCCTCTGACGGGAAGTATGAAATGATGGGAAGTGTTACAGCTGCCATTTTGAAAGAGGTAGAGAAGGTAGAGCGACGGATGTGTGGAATGAGCTTGTTGAGGAGACTCAATCCACTGACTCCTCGACTTCTCGGTCGAATTTATGCTCATCACTTCCTACCTCCTCTTTGATGGATAACGCTGTGGCCAGTCCAGCAGAGCCGCAATGTCACATCCTTTCATCGAGACACGCAATGCCGGTGGTCACATTCATTTGTTCATGTGCAAGTCCGCATGACGGATCTGCTCGTCGACGAGAGCGGCAGAGTCATCAGAGCTGCATGTGGGGTACTCAGTTCAGTCCGAGCGGTGTGGTCGTTCTAATGCTCCTAGCTGTGAGCGCGAATCCCGACGACTCGCTCATTTCTCCAGAACATCACTTGCCGCAAAGACAACATTCATCTCCCTCGGAAAGATCGAATACGCCACGATGGAAACAAATCTAGGTACTCGCCAATATGTCAGTCCCGTCAGATGTCAAAATTCCATCTGCTCTGAGAGCGCACGCAAAATTCCTCGGAAATCTCAATGCCCCTGGATCTACGAAGTACGTCAAACATGTTGCCAACTGGAAAACAATGCCAAATTTCTGGCCACTCTAAAGATCCCGCACACCAAAAAGATACCGCCTTACATGTTTCAGCCTCACGAACAAAGTGGTCATTTGAACCTCTGATCTGATTGATCCGCTTGCATTTCAAGAGGCGACTTGATCATACTTCCGCTGATCCTATTCGTGCTCGATGGTTGGAGTTACTGCTTCTCCATGCAGCATCAGGACGCACGCCGCGATTTCTAGATGGATAATGTGATGTCGGCAGCGATCTGATTCGTGGCATTTAAGCTTCTTGCTGCGTCACTTCACGGCTATCGCGCGATATGATTGAGCGATTTCAAAGAGTGCTTTGACCAGGGAGTGGTGGAGTTGTCAGATCAAAGACAGAGCGTTGTCTCCATCGACGATAAGACACATCCTATCGGACAGTCTCGTTTAGGAACCTCGGGCGCCTGCATTCTCAGGAGTTGCTGTTTGGGGTATCCCACGGCCACCTTCCAATCGTATTGGAGAGGGGCTGATTTTGAGCCTCATTTTTGGGGGTGACGGCCATATTTGCCGAGCGCCAAGACAAATATAGTAGCCAGTTGTTCATCAAATAGTCCATTATTCATGGATTGGAAGATCGTATCAGAGGATTCATGGAACGATATTACGCAAACATGCATTATGCTATTAGGCTCGCTTCACTTGATGAGGACTAGTGAAGCGACATCCCTTTTCCATGATTTTCCTTGGCTATTCCGCTGTGAAACCCTTGTTGACATTGGTTCGTGATTCGTCAATTAAGGAACTCGCGCGCGAAGCTGGGACAGTGAGGGCTTTGCATGTTCGGTCTTGTCCATTTCCATGTCTGCCATATTATCGTATTCGCAACATTCGTATCAGAGCCGCTTGGCCTTTTGACAGCATCGGCTGGGTTGCAGCCATATTGCATCATAGCTGCAAGACAGTTAATCAGTTCGTTCGCCACTCTTTACACATCGGCAGAGCCTCAAAATATTCACTGAGCTCTACTCAGCCGGCCTATGTATCCTTGACACGGCAGTTGATTCGGGAACAAAGTTCTGGCATAGTCTTTTGATTATCAATCACTACCGGATATGCGGCATCATTCCAGTCTTTCGGATGCGGCCCTGTTATCTGTAGTGAAACATTGGATCGCCGATCTGCGTGCCAGCAGGCAGGCTGGTGGATATTTTGATATTGGTTCCCTCCTGTCACTGCCATGTTCTTTGGCAAGCCGCCATCTTGACTCTCTCTTTTTGTGATGCCCCTTTGAATGGTCCTTGTCAACCAAGTACCAGCAATAACAAGAGAAGATGGTACGAGGTCCAAATACAATAGAGTGAATACTTGAACACATCGCCGATGTACAGAACTCCAACTACACTTGGTTTTGTTTGTGATCCACTTCGTCTCTTTGTCACTCTCGACAACAGGCTCACACGAGACATCAAATTCAATCCCGGGCAAAGGCAAAACGAAATCTTTTTTTTTTTCCTTTTCTTTTCCACCACCAACCCTTCCAGGCAAAAATACAAAAATACAAAAAAATAAAAAATATTGGTCGAAGGAGGATTTGAACCTCCAGTTCTGAGAATCCTACAATTACTCGTACAGCGTTGGCTCCGTGGAAGCCTCCAAGGAACCGCCCCCTTCCAAGAAACAGTATGTAATCTCAGCGTGTTACCATTACACCACTCAACCGTTACTGGTTCTGTTTGTTGAAAGCAGCTCCGTTATTTACGGCTATGAGGCCTCCGTATGAAACGGAGCTAAGAAACGGAGGTGCACCGCGTGATTGGGTGCACTGCTGCGGGCTTGGGATGACGATGCTCGGGGGTGGTGTTTTGCTAGTGGGTTTCGGGGCGGGCTGTGGTGTCGTGACTTGTCACACAACCTGTCTGCCATGGTTCAAAGGGTCTCTGGCTTTGATATAGACTGTTTACACCACTTGAGTAAAGTTTAGAGACTCAAAGAGCTATCACAAATGGATGTGAGTAACTGTTGTTGTGCATAGCTACTTTGTTGCTTTGATTTGTGTCCAGTGGAACATGTGAATGCTTATGGATAAGAAGAAAGTTGAAGTACTCTGTACAAATATATGCGTATGGACAGCAAAGAGTAAAGAGGCCTATGGATTCTAACTTTGCTATTCCTGGTGCTATCTTTACAGTTGTCTACCACAAGAATCTTTGCGAGCTACCAGTATCTTGACATAGTAGTAGTCGCCTGATCTCAGTGTATAAATCACGTATAGCAGTCGTCTGATTTCAGCATACAAATTCCGTTTTACATCAGATTACACTCTTCAGTATAACTCTTGGCCCGAAAATCAGTTCTAGCAAAAGCTCTATTTATGACATTCTTCACAGCCAGCTCCATAAAATTGAATAAAAAGTCCATTTGTAGTGGTATCATTGCACATCTCGTGCATGCTCTCAGTAGTACATAAGTACATGCCACTCCATTCTGGCAAAGCAGAGAGTGTGGCTGGTATTTTACAAGTGTGTCCGAAACTCCATGCAAATGCGTTTCCCCTTCGACTCTGCCCTCGTATATAACAACACAGAATGATACGGTCGCTCTTACAGCGACTCCACGGCATCGTCACCTAGTCCCTCGAGGTTGATGCCCGTCTCCTCCTGCAGAAGCTCGCTCAGAGATGAGCCGTCTCGAAGGTATACCCATCCGCCCGTGGCCGTGTCCTGCTTTGATTCCTGTCCCTCGCTAGTGACGACATAATCGTAGCGCTTCGGGCCAGAGAGCGGGGATGAGAGCCAGATCTGCTTGTTCGGGGGCTGCTTGTTGATCACATATGTTCCGTGCGGGTACTTGATGTTCATAACACCGGCCTGTGGGAAGCTCAAGGTTAGCCAACTGGTCCGCTACCAGGCAGTGCCGGGACAAGGACCAAGGCAAGCACGTCTTGGTCCGAGATTGGCGCCTTACGCTGTACTCTACATCGATTTCGTCCTTGGCGTCTTGCTCCTCCTCAAATGTCACCAAGAGGTCGTCGAGGTACTGATCTGCCAGCTTGTGGTATTGCTCGTCGGTGATGCTGGCCGGCTGCGCCGTCTTCAGGGCCTCGGCCGACAAGGGCCTGAAGACTACCGAACTACTCGAGAATGCGGCCGAGGCAATGCGCACGTTACCGGTCTTGCGCTGCACGAGCTGCTGGGCATACGTCGGGCGGACCGTAGTCGCGGCGCGCACTTGAAGTCCTCGACCGACGGAGCGGCCGAGCTTGGCGATGTTGGATCTGGTCATTGTCGTCGAAAGGAAGCGGTAGAATCTCGGCGCTGGTTTGTTTGCTTGAAGCAATTGAGATTGTGTGCGTACTGTTAGTCGAGGCGAGATTGGAGAGCTTGGAGCTCGCTGTGGTACTGAATTACTGCATGCCCGTGGAAGATCGCAAAGATGTTTATGTGTTGGTTGTTTAAAAGTTGAGCTGCAAGTTGCGCGTGTCACAGCTGTTGAAGCTTGTAGCCGAACTTTCCATGTTGGTGAACAACAACTGGAAGCTCGTCATTTTGCCCCACTAACCCCATTCGCTTAGGTAACTTCAATCGCTACACTCTAGAATTCCCGGCGGGTTCACTGCTGTTATTAAACCCGGCGTGCCACTTGCCTATAGCACCTCTCGTATTTTTAGACTGATAACATCCTGTTGCTGGTCGGTTCAAAAGCGTCTTTATTTATGTCCTTATATGTTGCTTATAACTTCTTCTACCGAGCCAAGTGAATTTCCCGATTGCAATTCTAGGCGTATTTTATGCGCCATCACCATGGCCTCGAGCTCTCTGCAATCTTGAGGCGTAAGGACGATACTTGTCTGGTCTTTGCGGCTGCTGACAGCACCAACCGCTGTATATGCCACGCCGAGACGATTCCGCGTTGGACTTTGCGCGACTGACTTTTTCGATGCCAGCATTGCTGCAGAGGCCGTCTTGTAGAACTCCTGAGTGCCCGTATACTGGGAGAGCACATCCTCGATCCCGTCGCGTAGAGCCGAGATGGTGTCCGGGATTTGGACGGCGGGGATCGAGTACTTGTCGTCACTGTACGCCTCATCGCTGAGGACCAGTGAGGCTTGGATGAATTCTTTCCGATCCACGAGGACCATTGCCTTGTATAACTGGATCCAAGAAGCCATTTCCTTCTGCTTCAGTGGCTCAATGCTGCTGCTGCTCTTCTCGGTCGCGCGCTCGTCGTTTTGCGGACAGGCCACGAAATGTTTCCTCCGCTGGGTCGAGTCCGTCCGGGTCAACCTCTGCAAGTTCAACATTGCGTAGACAAGCCAAGACTTGGCCGAGGCGCTGTCGCCCTTGTCTACCAGAATATCAAACTGCGCTTCCACCACCCTGGCGATGTTGTGGCGTTTGTAGGCACTTCCCAGTTGACCTTTGGCCATGCTCGTCAGCAGAATCGTTAGAGGATGCGACCTGCCTTCGTGGATATTACAGAGGCCCGCCGCGAATTTGGCAAAGGCGACGGCAATGTCCATGCCGACCTGGGAGAGCTCAAGGATCGAGCAGTATGTGAACCACAGCAGCAGCGGGTCCTGTGTCTGCATGACGCTCTTATATCCGGCGCAGCACTTTTCGATCAGCTGGAAGCCCTTGGCAACGTCTGACTTCTCGCGCAGCCGCAGAATGGCGCGGAGCATGTCGTAGTACCAGGTACAGCTCGGGGACGTCACTGGGTCCAGCCAGGCCGTCTCGCTGGTCGCGGTGCACTGCTGCCGCGTGTGTGTGATGGCGGCGTGTAGTTGCATCTCGGACGCGCGCAGAGATTCGGAGATGTGGTCGACGCTCAGCCGCAGCGCAGCAGTAGCAGAAGTAGAAGAAGTAGTTTCACTGCGCGCCCGACGCTGCCTGTCCAAAGCGGCGAGGCCTCTCAGGCGCTTCGGGCCTATCTCTCGACCGTTAACTGTGGGCAGCCGGACTTCCCTCCCTACCGCTGCGCAGTGCTGGAGCCGATCCAACTCTGCGGTCGTCAAGTTCTTCCTGATACCCCATTGCTTGAGCCGGTATTTGTACTGTTTAGTCCTGTTTATTTCACAGTATTAGTCTCATGCTTCTGAGAGAGCTTGACGAGCACAACACTAGTATAGTCGTCTTTCAATCTGACCTACGTTCCAGAAAAATTGTGCTTTCGGCGCATGATATCAGCGACCTCTCGAAGTGGCTTTCCAAGACCATGATAAAGGTGACATATGTTGTGTTTGTGGTATTCCCAATCTTCGATGCCTTGTGGACGCAGAGTCACGACCGGAGGTGAGTCGTCCATGTCGAACCAACCGGACATGTATCTTTACGGCTCGATACCCAGTAAAAGTACTCCACCAGACTTTGGCACCAAGTTCTCGGACCTCTTTTGGGGTTCAAAACTTTCTTGTTCGTAGTTGCAGACGATCGAGGTGTTCTTCCAATCAAATGCTCTCATAGATGTTCGGAATACTAAGGTCGAAGTCCGAGACTGGATCGACCACACACGCGAAGATGATATGATGAGCCCCAGGTAAGCTTAGTCGAGTTGTGGATATTCCGATCGGGGTGCTGCACTGCCGACGTGCCAAGCCTAACGGCCAAATATGATCTGATAAATCGATCAGGGGCCCGAATAAGGATAGCTCGTCCTTTCGCTTTGCCCCATCTCGTTCTCTTTTCGCATCTGATCGTCAGGTTTGTGTCAAAATTCGGCGCGAGATTTCGGGAAGCAATGAGTGATATGAAAGAGTAAGCTGCCCAGTGCCGAGGCCTCATCATTGCTACCGTAGCATTCCATTTGTAAGCTGGCCAATTAGCGACAGATTACCACACGACACAAGTATAGGACTCACATATTTCCTCACATTTCGGTCTTCTCGAATAACGTTGCTGGAATTTCTTGATTTAATAGCATTTTTTCAGCGCCAGGTTGCGGTGTGCCTACGATGAGCTAGAGCATGCGTTGGTTCGCCGAGCTTTTATCAAGTACCATTTTCTATCACTCGCTGCAATAGGGAAACTGCCTTTCTGATCGCTGATTTTGGTGGCTGTGTCTGGTATAGATTCA
The DNA here is from genome assembly GCA_022432395.1 of Pestalotiopsis sp. NC0098. Classification (NCBI taxonomy): domain Eukaryota; kingdom Fungi; phylum Ascomycota; class Sordariomycetes; order Amphisphaeriales; family Sporocadaceae; genus Pestalotiopsis; species Pestalotiopsis sp. NC0098. Next base: position 157,268 of record JAJKLJ010000005.1, on the reverse strand, counting down.
TTGTCGTCGTTGTATGGATATCAGCGCCTGTGTCTAGCAACCGCGTGTCCCCAGCCAGATATTCGATCCATAGGACAGGCGACTCTTGGGCACAGGGGCTGATATCCACACGACGACGACAATGGCTTTACACTGAGCATAGCCCACTATGTTGATCTTTTAGAAGAGAGACTCCCTCATATAAGAAGGCGATGACAATGTGTGCCCGGTATTGGCAATTTACAGGTAAGTCTGCTTTTCTTCAGACTTCTCGGTTCCTTCAAGCAAGGTCTCGATATCTGTGGAAGCAAAGTGTCGAGCTGGAACACGATTCTTAAAAAGAATGTCCAGCTCTGGAAACGTTCTACCTTTTGTCTCTGCTATTGCCACTGGTATCAGTCATAGGATCTACCTCAATGTGCGAGAAATACTTACGCAAACGAAAGTGGATATAGATCGTAAAGATCGCGTTTGTACCGGCCCAGAAGAACGCTGCCTTTGGTCCCCAGTTCCACCCGTTGGGATTTAATTGTCGATATGAGATTACGTTGACAAATGCTATGTTGATAGCATTGTAAGCATTGCGGGCTAGAATGATCGACTTGGCGCGAAGTCGAGTTGATGGGATCTCGGAGACAATGGTATAGACGACTGGACCAATAGAAAAGTTGGCAACGGCGGACAGCAGGACAATAAGACTGCCTGCTGCCCAAGATTTGGCCATCGATAGCCGGGCAGGAATGCCCAGACAGCCTGTGATGCTGCGAAAGTGAATTTAGTGGACTAACCTTGAAAGGCATTATGGATAGAAGACTTACATTAGCAGTACAAACATGGCACACATGCCACTAAACATCAACGTTCTCCTTCCAATCTTGTTCAAGATGAACCAGGTGCATATTGTGCCAACAAAACTCAAGGCATTCTGGCCCCATCCCAACTTGAACGAGTTCTCACTGCTGATGCCAGCCTGCTGGTAGAAGAACGCGCCGAGCCCTCCGACGACAGTCCCCGACATGGCCTGCGCGAGCCACGTCATGCACACGATCTCCGTCCGCCGCAGGTCGGCGCCCCGGAAGCAGTCCCGGTAGCTCGTGCCCTCACAGTCCTGCTTCTCCATCTCGTCGGTGTAGATCATCAGGGCCATGCTCGCGTCGGCGTCGCGCTGCGTGAAGCCGGACGAGCGGGCCAGGCGCTTCAGCGAGCGCTCGGCTTCGCGGCGGCGGCCGTGTCTGACGCACCACCACGGAGATTCTGGGGCGAGTAGACATCCGATGCCGATTGGTATTGGCCAAATCCACTGTAGAGCGAATGGTATCCTATATCTGTAAAATGTCATCAGTCCTGCGCATGGGAGCATCACCACGGGAGACGATAGAGATCGCCACTGCATAACTTACCCCCAAACGTCCGTTCTGTTGACGAACGCGACAAGAACGCCAGAGGATATAAACTGTCCAATAATCCAGCACAAACTGACAAACGTGGTGAGATAGTGTCGAAGCGGCACCGGACACACCTCCACAGCGTACGCAATCGTCATAGTCTGGAAAACGCCCCAAGCAATCCCCTGGAAGAACTCGCCGACGAGGAAGACGGCCAGCGACTCGGCGAAGAAGGGAAAGAATATCGAGGCGGTGATACCGGCCAGGGCGGCCAGGAGCGTCCAGCGGTAGCCCCAGCGCTCCGAGGTCAGACCAGCGATCTGTATAGAACAGTCATCTAGTGTTCATACAAGGAGACTCGGATCCTTTACACGATGGCACGAAAGGGGAGACTTACTTGGAGCCCAACAATTTCACCCACGTTCGTTGCTCCTGAAATTCCATTCTGCCAGGCCGAAGGGATGGTATATTCGCCCGATGGACCAAGCGTCCCGAACCTATTTCTGAACACGGGATATGCAAGATCTGGTATGTTTTATCGTCATGAGAACTTGCTTTCCAAAACCCGCGATGGATTTTGGCCCAAATGACACAGCCTTTGCTTACATGACCCGACAATGGCGGTTCCGTAGCCCTCCATGACAATGCAGCTGGACAAGACGACGCTCCAGCCGATCGCTTTGGGATATGTCTTGAACGCGGTGGAGAGTTTCATGTCTCTTTCTCGCTCATTGGCCATGCTGGCCTCGTTGACGAGTACCTTTTCATGTAGCTCGTGTCAGTCTCCCACAGTATGTATGTTTACTGTACCAACGTAACAGAAACTGGGGTCCAAACTCACCAAGAAATCGTCAAGATCGGCACCAATCTGCTATGCCATGTTCCCGTCAGCATGTTGTATAGGACACCTCGGTCTATGGTGATCTATGGATCCAACGGCGTCCGCGGTTGGTGAGTCCGTCTCCGCCCCGAGCCGTGGCACCGTTTCTGGCTCTTTCAAAGCCATTCTCACTCATAGAAAGGACTCCTGTGATCGAATGAACGTCTCTCTCTCTCTCCCTGACTCCCTCGCTCTCGTCGACCTGGCCCTGAAGCTTATGCTTGGAATAAAGTTATGAGACTGCCGGTTTACCCGTCACTGGTCTTGACAAAAGTGCATACGCAAAGACACATGCATGTAGATGGATCTGTGTGAGTCATGACTACGTTTTGTGGTTGGGCCCAGAGTATATACTGCGGCAGTTGCCGATTTAGTCACGAGCATGATCGAACTCAAATTGGAAGGCTCGAGTGTCAAATGTGTATTCACAGGCTGTGAAGTTGAAGGTATCATGAATTTGTCTTACAATGTTGGAATTAGCATACAATAGTTTCTAATCGAAGCGTTACCCAGGACGCCCAATAAGACGATTAGAACTTGTACTTCTTTCTCTCATCCCGCTTCTCCTCGTCCCTCTTGAGTCTTTTGCGGCTTTCGTTTGCAATCATCTCGTCCAAGCCCTCCTCTCTTCTCCATTGAGCGCCGGGCCCTTCGTCACGTCTCCCTTCCTCATATCGACGTCTCAGTTCGTCCTTGCTGAGACCGTCGCCAGACATGAGAGCTTCAGGGTCCACGGCGACGTCAATGTCACCAGGCTTCTTGCGCTTGTGGCCGCGATCGTCATCTTGGCCTAACACACGCATGTCGCCCTGGCCGGACTTGCTGAGATCGTATGTTCTGTCACTGCCAAAGAAACCCTCCGCGCGTGCTTGGCGCTCTGGAACAACCGTGTATGCCGAGCGTGGATGCATGCTCTCCTCGGTCTCGTGACCACGTCTGTTCTTACGCAGATCAAATTCGCCCGACATGGCTTCAGTCTGCGTGCCGTACTCCGTGGGCACATTGCTAGCCATTCCGCCAGGAGTCTCCATGCCTGAAGGTGTCTGCAGACCAGCGCCAACGTCTTCTTCATCTTCATCCTCGTCCTCGTCTTCATCGTCTTCCTCCTCCTCTTCTGACTCTTCCTCTGGAGGCTGTAGCTCACCCCAGAGGTTGCGTTCGACCGGTTCTCCAGCCGCGGGTGCTGCCTGTGTAGGCTGCATGATACCGAAGATATCACCGCCAAACAAGGGACGGTTGTATTCGTCCACGGGTGGCTTACCCCAGCAGCCGGGGTTGAATCCCCACTGGGCACCCGGAGGGATAGGGGCATTAAGACCAGGAATCCTAAGGGACGGGTACGACGGAGGAGGACCAAATCGTTGTTGGTGGATCAGCCACGGAGGTGGGGCGCCAGGTGGGATACTGAGTGATTCTTTCAGGGTCTCACTCATCTCGCCAGGCCGCAGATGCCTCAGATCAGTCTCATACTCTTTGCCTTCGTAGTAGACCTCGCCGAACCGTGTGAGTGTCGGTTTCTCCTGAAACCTGAAGAACGCGTCGTAGAGCTTTTGGTAATCAATGTCCAGCTTTCCCAGTTTACCAGTCACTCTTTCTCTTTGCTTCTGCTTGAGACTTTGCTCGGCCTGTTTTTCAAGAACCGCGTCTCTCATCTCTGCAATGCCGGTGTCTGCGATGAACTTGGGGAGCTTGAAGGCGGATTTCTCGATACCACGCTTCGACGAGAGGTATTCCCTCTTCAACGACCAATGCGACGGCACGGGCACCACGTTTCGCTGGGCCTTGATCTGAACCAGTAATCGTGGGTCTGCCGATGACGTATCATGCCACTCGACAACCTCGGGCTTCGTTACCAGGGCCTTCAGCTCAGCGACGGAAAGCTTGTTCAGCATTTTCCTCTTCTTCTTGGAAAGCTTCGCCGGCCCTGTCTCCTCTGCTTCGTCGGGGATCTCATTGTCGTCGTCGAAAAAGACTTCGCCCTGATTGCCGGCGTTGGCTTCCTTCGCGATATCATTCTCTTCAGTAGAGGCTCCGAATCTGGTAAATATGTGCTTATACATGGCGAATGCGGGATCATCGTTGTCAAAGTCGATCTCGGCAGGACCGTCGGGCTCTGTTTTCGCAGGGGCTGTGCCATCTTTCTTGACCTCGAGGTCATTAGAACTGTCGGCCGGTACATCTTCCTTGACAGCGCCATCGCCGTTCTGTTGTTCTTCCTGCGTCTCCTCCGCCGGCGTAGAGGTCTGTCTCGTGTGAGCGGTGGTCTGGTGTTCAGGAGAGTGTTTTCCTACTTCGGTCTGTGCCTTCTTCTCTGCCTTGTCGGCCTTCTTCTTTGCGCGCCGCCGCTGGTTCTTGCTGACCTGCGCTGCCGCCATCTTGACAAAAGTAATGAATCGACGTTATTTCGGCGTCGCTACTTTCGATACAGATGTGCTTGGCCGCAGGGCGAGCCGATGATCGCGTCGATTGATCGCGGTTGTTGCTTGATTGAAATCAGTTGCAACCTGCCTGGAACTTTTCTGTGGCTGGAGCTTGGTTCAGCTAGGTACCGTTAGAGGCTTACGCCTGGGCCCCCCGAGCAGCCAAGGTGCTCTGGTAGGTATTTGGACACCTGGATCCAGCCTTTGCGCTTTTGCAGTGCTACAAGCCCCGGCGAGTAGTGGCGCAAAGCACTGGCCGGAAAGAAGCTGCGCAAGGTTCAGCGCGACGTCGACAGGGAGTTGAACACGCGGCAGTGGGCGGCCATTGGACTAGGTTAGCATCTCCAGATTTCTCGGCTGTAACTCGTATCTTTTTGCTGCACGATACAGTTTTATGAATGCTGATCTAATGCGCTACTTTGGGCACTGCTTTCGATCTTTCTTTTGACTTCATAATTGACAGCCACCAAACCAAACCAAACCCATCCCCAGCTTTCGATAAGATCCACTTCCCTCTTTCTTGGCTTGACAGCTTTACCAGCAGCCGAGACATCGACAGCAATGATCCAGTGAACGCGAAGCCGTCCGTCCAGTTTCGACTCGTCCTCCCTTGTGCTTTTTTAAGGTTACGCTTTTTGCTTCTTTAGAAGTCCGTCGCTCGTTACAATCAAACCCTCGATCAGACATCCATCAGCGATGCCACATTCCACAGCCTCCGGCTCGTACTCTCGCGAGCCATCCGTGTCGCGCGCCACCCCCAAGTCCGGCATCGACAGCAGAGATGCCGACGGCGGGCTCGAAAAGTTCCCTGACCATATTGATGCGCCCATGTTCGCAGACAGCGGCTGGAGAGATCCGAGCCCTGGTCCCGGCTACACCAACAACAGATACGGAGCCAATGCGCCAGCGCCAGCGCCAGCGCCGGAGAGGTGGCAGCCGCGGCGGGAGAGTCTCCAGGCGAGGAATGTACGATGGGGCCAGATGGGAACGAATGGCCCTTCGCGGCATGGCAACGGACATTCGAAGCAGCAGAAGAGCATTAGCGAAGCTTTTCGGACGATAAGGGGGAGAAATGGCAGCGTCAGCCAGAATGCGCACGAGATTGCCGATGCACTCAGAGCGCCGCTATCATGGCAGCTTATTGTACGCCATCCCATCACCGAAAGACCTTTAGTGGACGTTGCTGACAACATGTGGTTTTGTAGGGTCTTTGCGTAATGTGGTACATGTCCTCGGCCTTGACCAACACATCGTCCAAGTCCATCTTGAACGCTTTTGATAAGCCCGCGACTTTGACCATGATCCAATTCTTCCTTGTTGCATTCTACTGCATCACATCATCTTGGCTGGCCTCGGTCTTCCCAAACCTGCGAACTTCGATACCCGCCCTCAAGAATCCCATTCGACAACCTTCGAAAGATGTCATTAGCACAACCTTGCCCTTGGCTGCCTTCCAGATTGGCGGCCATTTGCTGAGCGCATCGGCCACCTCCAAGATACCCGTCTCGTTGGTACACACGGTCAAGGGCCTCTCGCCCTTATTCACCGTCCTTGCCTATCGGCTAGTCTTCAACATCAAGTATCCGAGAGCAACATATTATTCGCTCGTCCCTTTGACTATGGGAGTTATGCTCGCTTGCTCGGGCAACCATACGTTTGGAGGCGAAATGCTCGGTCTGATATACGCATTTCTCGCAACGATATTGTTCGTCACACAGAACATCGTCTCGAAAAGGCTGTTTAACGAGGCTGCGAAGGCCGAGACGGAGGGCCATACCGCCAAATCTCAAAAACTCGACAAACTCAACCTGCTGTGCTATTCCTCTGGTATGGCGTTTGTCCTTACCTCGCCTATCTGGTTCTGGAGTGAAGGGATTTATCTTATCAAGGACTTTTTGACCGACGGTTCGCTCGACCTGAGCGGCAAAGTCAATAGCATGGATCACGGGCGATTATTCCTGGAGTTTCTCTTCAATGGCACTTTCCACTTTGGGCAGAATATCCTGGCATTCGTTCTTCTGTCCCTGGTCTCGCCAGTCACCTACTCAGTAGCTTCTTTGCTAAAGCGAGTTTTCGTCATTGTGGCTGCAATTATCTGGTTCCAGAACAAGACTACCAGTATCCAAGCCGTGGGCATCGGTTTGACCTTTATCGGCCTCTATCTGTACGACCGCTCTAGTGAAAGCAACAAGGCAGACAAGCGCGCCCGCATGCTCAGCCAAAGCAACGTCGACCGGCCATTGCTGCCGCTCAACACGCAAGGCCCATTAGCCAGCCAGAACACGGCTGTTTTTGAGAGTCCCTCGGTGGTCTCTGCGAGCCCGGCCCCATACGTCTACACCAACGGAAGCACAGCGCTTGCCAGTGGCGGAAGCGACGATTCTAAGAAGAACGACGATGTCCGTGGCGGCACGCGTCAACGAGGAAATAGCAACGTCACTTGGCTCCCTCCTGGCACGAGGCAAGAAGATACATGGAGGTATCAGGATCGGCTACAGCAGCCCCAGCATGTTCAGTAGAGAACAGCTGTGCGAGCTTTGAGTGTCGTAACGCGTGCATGATATATACAGATGGGATGATGATTACGGGATGGAAGGCTGTAGCTGCGTCGGAGTGGTTCATTACATACAGTATAGACTTATGGAGTTTTCATGAAGGGACCGTCACTGGTCAACAAGGCATAAAGCGGGCTGGAGTTTATTGGTGTTGGCTCATTTCCGTCAGCCAGATATCATGCCACGGACAAGTTTCTATGGCAAAAGCTAGGTACCATTTTTGCATTCAATACTATGTCATTTGGAAAAGGACAAAAGTGGCATATTGAATGAGTTGTTTAAAAACTGGGGAAATAAATGCCGCCTTCAGTGGCTCTAAAAGCCGGCATTCCATGACAAGGTACTATCGATTCAAGAAGACACCTACAGTACCGACCATGTAGGTACACAGTGGCTGCGGTAAATCTTTTCCAGCGGCAGTGACAACTTGCTCTGTGAATATAGCGACAGCCTTACTCCGTTAATACTGGCAATCCTCGTTGAATTTACGAAGTACGTAGTTGCTATTTAAACACGTCGCTCAGTTGCTCAGGTCTCAATTGCCAGGTGCAGCACCTACCATGCCAACTAAGGTACTACGTAATGTAGCTCAACGACGAAATGTTCCGCAAATCGCCCAAGCAGCCCAGGCCATGGGATCCATTACAGCTCCTGAAAAGCCAGTGAAGAACTCAATTCGAGCTAGAGCTAGCGGACAGTCTCCACCGTCCATGTTTACCCGATACCAATTTCGCTTCATCACGTGACGCGCGCTTGGGCCAGCACGGAGCTTCTCGGCAAGAAAGGCTCGACAGACCCAGCTTGAGGTTTTTGTCGTGGACCTCATCTCGTCAATTTTCCTCTCCCCATACTCCATCACCACCTACCACCCCATCGTCAATTGCTGCTTGCCATCTCTCAAGATGTTCAAGAGGTACGTAAAAACCGCGCTATCGACTTTTCCGATGACTTTGGCGCCAATTGGGGTTCATTAAGCTGACGAGAACTCTTCCTCCGAATAGCGGCATTTCCTCCTTCTCGAGAGCTGCGGCCCGCTCCCCCTTCGTCGCGGGCTCGCGCCGTGTCGCCAGGCCCTCTGCCTTCAGATTCCCCATCAGCAGCCGGTTCGCCAGCACATCCAGCGTCGGCGATGGCAAGGTTCACCAGGTAAGTCCGCTCGCCCGGGCAAGAGCTCGGACTGCCGCGTACAAGTGAACATGGACTGACGTGATCGACATGACAGGTCATTGGTGCCGTCGTTGATGGTCAGTACAACTACATCCACAGCTCAGTCGAGCTTCATAATACAAGCGGAAACAACTTATTGACACCCTCACAGTCAAGTTCGACGGCGAGAAGCTGCCTCCTATCCTGAACGCCCTGGAGACTACCAACAACGGCCAGAAGCTTGTGCTCGAGGTTTCGGTGAGTTCATCACAATACCATCACGAGTATCAACACGCCTGTGCTAACTTCTCACCAGCAACATCTCGGTGAAAATGTCGTCCGTTGCATTGCCATGGACGGTACTTGCTCCTCACCCGCAAAATTTTGACCGCGACGCTAAACATTGAACTAGGTACCGAGGGTCTTACCCGAGGACAGAAGGCCGCCGACACTGGCGCTCCCATCACAATTCCCGTCGGCCCTGCCACCCTGGGACGTATCCTGAACGTCACTGGTGACCCGATCGACGAGCGTGGACCCGTCAAGACCGACAAGTTCCTGCCCATCCACGCCGACCCCCCGGAGTTCGTCGAGCAGTCGACCACTGCTGAGATTCTCGTTACCGGTATCAAGGTCGTCGACCTTCTCGCCCCCTACGCTCGTGGTGGAAAGATTGGTCTGTTCGGTGGTGCCGGTGTCGGAAAGACTGTGTTCATTCAGGAGCTTATCAACAACATCGCCAAGGCCCACGGTGGTTACTCCGTCTTCACTGGTGTCGGTGAGCGTACCCGTGAGGGTAACGATCTGTACCACGAAATGCAGGAGACTTCCGTCATTCAGCTTGACGGCGAGTCCAAGGTCGCCCTGGTCTTCGGTCAGATGAACGAGCCCCCGGGAGCCCGTGCCCGTGTCGCCCTTACTGGTCTGACCATCGCTGAGTACTTCCGTGATGCCGAGGGACAGGATGGTAAGCAAAATCCAACCTCAAAACCCTGATTGAGCGGGTCAGACTAACAAACGCCACAGTGCTTCTCTTCATTGACAACATTTTCCGTTTCACCCAGGCCGGTTCCGAGGTGTCTGCCCTTCTGGGACGTATCCCCTCTGCCGTCGGTTACCAGCCCACCCTCGCCATTGATATGGGTGGTATGCAGGAGCGTATCACCACCACCACCAAGGGTTCCATTACCTCCGTCCAGGCCGTCTACGTCCCTGCTGACGATTTGACTGACCCTGCTCCCGCTACCACCTTCGCTCACTTGGACGCCACCACTGTCTTGTCCCGTGGTATCTCCGAGTTGGGTATCTACCCCGCTGTCGACCCTCTCGACTCCAAGTCCCGTATGCTCGACCCCCGTATCGTCGGTCAGGAGCACTACGACACCGCCACCCGTGTCCAGCAGATCCTCCAGGAGTACAAGTCTCTCCAGGATATCATTGCCATTCTGGGTATGGACGAGCTGTCGGAAGCTGACAAGCTTACCGTCGAGCGTGCCCGTAAGATCCAGCGTTTCCTGTCCCAGCCTTTCACCGTCGCCCAGGTTTTCACTGGTATCGAGGGTAAGCTGGTCGACCTGAAGGAGACCATCAACTCCTTCAAGGCCATCCTGGCTGGTGAGGGTGACAACCTTCCCGAGGGTGCTTTCTACATGGTTGGTGACTTGGCATCCGCCAAGGAGAAGGGTGAGAAGATTCTGGCCGAGCTCGAGAAGCAATAAAGGATTTCATAATGGGTCCAAAAGCTTCTGTTATAGAGAGTGGCTATTGGGGATGAAAAAGGTTGGTGGCCTTTTGTGTATATCTAGAAAAGGAGAGCCAGTCTGGTTGAGGAGCGGCTTTAACTCAATCGATTCCTTTTGTACGCTGTATACCATGAGTCCACCGATCCTGCCTTGATTTGGGTCACCGCAAAGTGCTTAGATGAATAACAATGTTTGAAATGATTGAAATCTCGAGTCCTACGATGGCCCAAGGAATCCGTGACAGATGCTTCTAACAACGCGCGACATTCGTCACCTTTTGAGCTATATACTCAAGTCATCGAGAAAGAATTAATGTAGAGGTTCTCTACTAGTACCTTTCGTCTAAAATCAGCGCGACCCGGTATCATCAGCCTGGCTTGAATGTAAACGCTAATATGACTTTGATATTTGGCTGTATGGCGATTGCGTTTTAAACGCGCGTACATGTTCTCAGTGGAGTCTAGGGATTGTTTTGCTAGCCGTGCTGGCTCTCCTCTTAATTTCGAACATTCGACGAGGAGCCTCAGGACGATCTTCCTCTTCTCACTAACTCATCTACATTGACAGCCAGATACGCGCTGTTGGGTATGTCTGACCTGAACCGTTTAGGTAGGTGGTTATTGCGCGAGACTCTGCAGAGGCTTGACATGTGCAGCGACAGCCGGGGTGTGCTTTTTAAGTACAGCCTGAGGCGCCCTGGTGCATGCTGAGTGCTGCTGCTGACTTGGCGATTATTATTTTTACTCCCTCCCCGCACCCTCGAGACGGGGACCCCTGAATTACTGACTGCTATTTTCTGCGACAGATTCTTCCATTATCCCTCAATATCTACCAAGATAACCTCACGTTGTCGTCGTCCACCTCGGGCGACACTCTGTCGGCATCATTCATTACCTCTGTCTCAATGAGCTTTTTCGGCAGGCTCCCCGTTGAGATATGTTTGAGCATACTGCAGCATTGTGATCTCTCATCGCTATGGCACCTCACATTGGCTTCTCGCGATGTCAGCGCCGTGTTCGATGAATACGCGCTCGAGACTATTGAGAGAGTGATCACGAATTCGATACCTGGCCAGATCCGTGCTCTCATACGTGCGGTGATACGGACGCGCGCGGCTTGTGGTCCCGGCCTGGAGGCGAGCCAGTCCATTACTGCCATCGACTCGGACCCACTGAGGAGGGACGAGATCGGGGATCGCAGTATACCTCGCCGCTTCCTCTCCCTGGCGCACCAAATTCACACACTCAGTCACGCCTGTGCTGACTATTACATCGAGCAATCGTTGACCGTACGTCCGTGGTCTGCACTGCAACTGGATCTCAAGGCAGATGGCATTCGGAGGAGATTCGACAAGGCCAAAAAGTGCGAGTATCACCCCCTCCAGACGGGCCCGCCGTCCTGGGTAGAGGAACAGCGAATCGTCAAAGCGCTATGGCGGATCCAGTTGTTTTTCGAACTCAACAATGCTTGTGTGCACCAGCGCCTGGACTGGCCGCGGGAGGACCAATATCCCCTTGTGGACATTGCAGAGTTCTTCAGCGTCAGGGATTTCGAGCTGCAACAACTCTTTACCGTGTATGATTTCTTGCACCGAACCATAGAACAACAGATCGCCATGGGAAGCTTTAAGCTTCCAGCCGCTGCCTTCACGGAGCGGCAGACCAGCATTCTATGTGCGAAGCCGGTTACATATGCAGCGAAGTGCGACCACTATCAGCAATGCCTCAGCCATCTCGACAGGCCGCCCTTGTCCTACATCTTCCAGAGGCTCATGTCTCGCGATGGACAGGGAGGGCCGATCCCGGGCCTGCCATTTGAGCCTTATCGCAAGTACGGGTTTGCCCTATGGGACGATCGGCGCATGGCGGACTTGGGACTCGCAGAAGCTCACGGCGGCGCGATCCTGAACAGGTCGCATTATTTCTTTCGGTGGTATAGTATTTTGACTGAGGAGGAAAAGGAATTGTATTAGCGAGCTCCCATAGCGTAGCGGCCATTTGTTTGTCTTGTTTTGGGTCTATTTGCGAGTGTCCTGGGTCATGTTGGATTTTCATTATAGGCACTTTCTTGTTGGATTTTTTCTATATACCCCTGATTGTAATTATAGCAATGGATGTGACAGATAATCTTGATATTCTGGCATTATCAATCTTGCAAGCAGGGCAGCTTTCGAAAGACAGTTTGTCTTCGAATCGCATCCAGTTGTATACATGGTGCTTCCCTGTAGACTTCCTTCTGCCCGTAGAGCAAGGAACCTTCAGATATATGAGAGCTTCCCGTGGCGATTCCCTGTGCCAGCAACAAGTTGGAGACCTGCTGGGCTTTTTACTATGTCGAATATCTGTAAAATACTCCCGAGGCGTAAGATGAATGTCTTGAATTGCGAGCCAAGATTCAACATAGGAGAAACGTTCAAGCCTTCGTGCAGCCCCGTCCGGAGTCATGAATCTCGGCAACCACCACCGGGTCGCGCACGGACCAGAATAGCTCTGAGCTCCGAAAATTGGCAATCACCTATCAGAAACATTCTTGTCAGCTGTTCTTTGGGAAACCAATATGCGTTCGCAAGCTCCTACTGAGCATCAATTCCTTTCGAATGTATGCACAATGGGCGCGCGCCTCTCGCTCAGCGGCTCTCCGTGCCCCCACAGTCCGCTTGTCGACGCGGCCGGCTGGCCCTTGTTTTCACTCCTCGGCGCCGGTCCGAGAGGCGGCGACTGATGCCAGCAACCCGAGCCCGAACCCGACCCCAAGTCCAAGCGATGAGTCGCCCAACGGCAGCAGCGGCGACAAACCCAGGGACGACGAGAGCGGCACCGCGAGCCAGGACAATGCCAAAGAAGAGGATCTCTTTGGCGACAAGGGCTTGGGCAATGGTGACGCGCGCGGTCGAGCCAGACGTCCCAACGGGGCACTGAAAACCCGCGCCACGAAGCAGAAGACTTCGGATTCGCTACCACCGGTATATCTGCCTGAAGATTTCTCCAAATACCGAGTATTCCGCGGCGAAGATGCCGGGCGCAAGGCACCCGCCGAAGATTCGATACCACCTTCTGCTCTTATGGAGACCGCCGAGAGTTTTGTAGACCACATCGAGGAATGGGTTGCAGATGTTGCCGAATGTCTCGAGGAGATCACCAGACGACAGGATCATGCCGAGGGGGTGGATGGTTCCCGACGCCCATTTCCCGATTTGGATGCCAATTCCCAAGCAGCCACGGCGCTCGTATGGGCTCAAGACAACATGAAGAGCCTGGCACTCGATGCGGACAAGCATAAATTCGATGAAGCCTGGGGTGATATCATCTCGCTCGTTCATTGGATCTCGAGCGACATGGCAAGTTCGAATCAATTCACGAAATCAAAAGTAGAAACCACTGCCGCCAAAAGACCGGACTGGCTGGATGAACAGCTTGAATTTACTTCTGTGCGAGGGACTGCCTTGCTTGTCGCGGCTTGTAATACTGTACTTTCGTCAGTGGTCGAGATGCTGTCAGATCATACGGTCTCCAAATGGCGCCTTGCAAGAACGGCGCGCAAGTTGCAAGACCTGATTAAGAGCCAAGATCCAGCAGAGACGGCAAAGGCATATCAGGTAGCACAGTATTCTGCACAGAGGCTCAAACCCTACAACCTGTCGTCAATCGAGACAATGCCGCATATTCTCAGATTGCTGGTTTCCAAATTGCCACATCGCCCAGAGCTGGGCATCGGCCATTATGAAGCAGTATTTGAAGCAACCGCTTCGATTCGAGCGGACTTGAAGATGGTCCCGCCAAAGTACATCCGTGCTGCCGATATCAAGCGGCCCGTCACGGTCCTCAATATCGGATATTATTCGGGCACCCGATGGCCCCGGGACATTATGCGAGACATTGCGACCGAACTCAGCGCTGACATGGTGCATATTCATGCCTCAGACCTGGCTTTTGTTGCAGGAAGATATCTTGGTCAAGATCCAATCTTGGCGCCCGGGCCTCTTTCATTGCTGGGGTACAAAGCCGCAGAGAATGCTGGCAGGTTGCAACGCCGGAAGGCTGAACTGTCCGAGGATGATTCTCGCAGTGATATCCCCTTCTCCATTGTTATGCATGCGGAGAAACCAAAGAAAGAGGGCAAGAAGAATATCATGGACTACTTTCTTGGTGAGCCCAGCCGAGGAAATAAGAATGATGAGCTGTGGAATGATCTCAAGGTCAACGCCGTCTTGGAACAGTTTGTCTTAGCAGCCGACTCTGAAACCTCTCAGAACCGTCCCCTCATCGTCCATATCCACGATTTCAATGCGCTGAACATGGACGACGAGTGTGGTGCTGTCATCATGGGCAAGCTGCGGAAAATCGTGGATGACATGTGGGTTGGAGGCAGAAAGGTAGTCCTTGTTGGCACTTGCTCCAGCTTGGATGTCCCTCCGGCCTACAAAACGGCACTCAGAGAATTGCGCACCACGGAGAGGGTGATCGACATCAACAAGTCACCTTCTCCCGATGGTGCCGCTCTTTCCTTCATAAGTGGTCGCCGGCCGGCTCGAGATCTCTCTCGCACACTCAAGGCGATGAGAATGAAGGAATACCGTTCTGAAAACACCAAGAATATCCACCTCATGATACAGAACTTGATGCAAAACAATGACGAAGACGACAACGCAGGGCGCTTGTACCCGATCGATTTCGATCTCAAAGCTATGAGTTCGAAACATTACCCCGAGTCTCTTTTGGAAAAGCTTCTGCCAGTCTCTGAGGTCTATCGAATCGCCAAAACCATGCTCGGTTTTAGTGATAACATTTTGCCCTTCCAACAAGTCAATTTCGAGAATGCGATCCGACACGTCAAGAACATGGACGAGACCCAGGCTTACCATGAACTCCCAGAGAAGGTCGCAGAGGAGACCAAACGCAACATTATGGGTGATTCCAGTCGACCTTCGACTGATTACGAAAAGAGATTCTTGTCAGCATTGGTGGATCCGAAAGATTTAAGAACAACTTTCAACGATATTCATGCACCACGCGAGACGATTGATTCGATCAAGATGCTCACGCAATTGTCTCTCCTCCGGCCTGAAGCGTTTGCGTACGGTGTTCTGGCCACGGACAGGATCCCTGGCTGTCTGCTTTATGGCCCGCCCGGCACGGGCAAGACTCTTCTTGCAAAGGCGGTGGCCAAGGAGAGCGGCGCCAACATGATTGAAGTATCTGGTGCTAGCATCAACCAAATGTATGTGGGCGAGAGCGAGAAGAACATCCGGGCACTCTTCAGCATGGCCAAAAAGAAGGAGCCTCTGGTCATCTTCATCGACGAAGCAGACGCCTTGTTGGGCGCGCGAGGAGGCCGCAACGACGCCGCTGGTCGCAGAGACGTCATCAACCAGTTCCTCAGAGAGTGGGATGGCATGGAGGCTTCCAAGGCGTTCATCATGGTCGCCACCAACCGGCCGTTTGACCTCGACGAAGCCGTGCTGCGACGTCTCCCAAGAAAATTGCTCGTCGATCTGCCCCTCGAGGCGGACCGCGCTGCAATCCTCAAGATCCACCTCAAGAACGAGGCCATCGACGATACCGTGTCCATCGAGAAGATCGCCAAGCGGACCACGCTCTACTCGGGCTCCGACCTCAAGAACGTCTGCGTGGCCGCCGCCATGGCCGCGGTCAAGGAGGAGCTCGAGGCGTCGGAGAAGCACACGGGCCCCGAGCCCTACAGCTGGCCGGCCAAGCGCATCCTCAACAACAGACACTTTGAAAAGGCCCTTTTTGAGATCCCCGCGAGCGTCAGCGAGGACATGGCCACGCTCACGGCCATCAAGAAGTTCGACGAGCGGTACGGCGAGAAGAAGACGAGGCGCAAGCGGCGGGGCATGGGATTCGAGGTCGTCCCCGAGGCGACGGATTCCCACGAGGCGAGAGTTAGAAATCCTGATAAATGAGGGTGGGGGGAAGCCTCACTTGTATAGCAATGTAAATTTCAAATTGTATGATAGACAAAACATTCGAGATCGTGTCCAAGGTCATCCGTGACATCATTTTCACAAACATGGTCAAAAAGAGGTCATCGCTTTGGTCTTGTGAGTATCATTATATACAAGTACATTTACACATTTACACGACTTTAGTGCCAGGTTACACGGAAAACATTGCTTTTGGCTTCCCAAGATGACGCCTGCCCGTATAATACAAAACATTCTGCCAAAAATGATATGTATGGACTTTTCGTTGCCCGCCTCGCAGCATCGCATAGCCGGCAAGAGGTCTCTCAGCAGCACTCGTTACAGTACCAGTCGAGGTCGAATATATCTTGCTTGGCTATATCCTCCATGCACTGGTCATGGTAAAACGGAGCCTCGCAATCCTATGTGCTCGAGTCAGCCAAAGCAGTACGTTTCCGAATTTCCATGGACGCGGCGACTTACCAGGTTTGCGCAGATGAGTTGACTTGATGTCGCTGGGACCAATTGGCCACAGACACCACATCCGGCCTTGTTGGCCGGCTTTGATGGTTGTTTCTCTTCCAAGGGCAGCGGCTTGTGTTGTGCTCCTAGTTTTGCGGTTTTCATCATGCCCATGACTTTCGGGAAGACGCTCTTGTCCAGGAGACCGCGGGCATTTAGATAAGACACATGTCTCAACGCTTCGTGCTTGCGATTTTGTGATGCCTGCAGCCACGAGGCCTTCTTCTCGATGAATTCCAGATAGATGTCTGATAAATATGGTCCGGCGGTGGCTTTGCGTGCCATGGAAAATGCGTCCCATTCTATCATGTACTCCTTTTCGTTTGAATCCACATCCGTGTAGTCCATGATTATGTCCCGATGTTTCTGCCAAAGCCAATCATTTGCAATCGGAGGCTGGTCGACCAAGGAGCCCGGTTTTAATGGGGCCTTGCTCAAATGATCATACATTGTCTGTCCGTTGTCCGGAACTAATTGTTTGGTCGACGACGTGGCCTTGTAGTTCTCCAAATTACATGTCAATATTCCGAGGTCAGAAGGAGCATTGGCCTACTCACCGATGGTGCCGACTGGCGATTCCTTAGTGTTCTCGATGGAGACAGATCTAGCGACTCGAGGTCATGGACGACTGAGCTCGAGGCCTTTGGCACCGTCTTTCGAGCAGCCCAACGAGCGGCCTCGCCTTGAGAGACGGCAATTTGCCACCCGTTGTTGGAAGAAAACTCGGTCGCGAAGTGAAATGTCAAGTGTTGAGTGATATGGGTTTTGAGCTGCTCAATATTGTCGAAGGGGATGTAGCAGTAAACGCACTGCCAATGGTCTAGCACTACACATCGCCCCGAGGGCAGTGTCCATGTGACGTTACTGGAGTCTTCTGCTTTGGCGTATTTCCGTTTCTTTCGTTCTTTTGCTTCTTTTGATTCTCTGCCGCGAGCCTTGTCACTTAGTAGTTTGAGGTTGTAATTATGTTGCTTGCCTCTCATTCTTAGAGATCTGCTGGGAGTTACAGCTTCATTGCCGTCTTCCTCGCCATCTCCCGCAGCGTCTTTGTCGTCGTTTGTGTAGTGGTTATTTTCGTTGCCTGTATTTTCAGTCCGACCATTTACATGCTCCTTTTTAAGAGGTGTCGATAGTGTCTCTGGATCCGAGACTGGTGGCCGATTGTGCATGGTAGACCATCGTAAGTCAGTCTCCATTACGAGGTGCGTCTTAGTCTCGTCCTTTCTTTGAGCCTGTCGGAGCATGACAGGCGTACTCAAGCGTGGCTTGGAATAAGCGTACGAGTACGTAGACGATAACGTCGACTGTTGCGAGAATGGTGATGATGAAAAAGGCAAGTCATTGAACGGGGGCCAATTCGGGTCGCCGACAGACAGCAGCTCGGTGTGTATCAAGTAGGAATCAGCGAGCATGAAGATCTGAGAATCATCACGCATGACGTAGAGCTTTTCGGCACCAACAATAAACGGCTGTTGTAGATAGACCCTCCCGAGGCTGGAGCCATCATTCCCACGGAACACTTTGATTTCGCAAGGTTGACTATCGCAATAGATTGGATATGAGTCAGCTCGTGAGGTGCCGCTGGAGATGGTGAGCCTACACCTTGCTTGCATAATCCTGTCCGGAGCATCTTTTTTGACAGGCGAGCCATTGCCGTGGAAGAGACCATTCGCATCCGTATCAGAGGCCCAGGCGGGTCGTACTTGCAAGACCTGAAAGCGCAGGGTCCTGTTATAGCCTTGAGAGGGATCACTGAATAAAGGTCCGACCGAGGCAAATATGCTCGGGTCTGGAGACTCCTCGGCGATGCGGCGGCGCTTGGCAGCACGAGGGCCTTCGTCCTCGGGGGTGGACTTTTGCGTCGCGGCAAGCATATCGACGGCACTTCTCCATACTCTTTGGAGAAAGGGCGAATTCTGTTTGCAGGGCAATGGAGACGACATGGTGAGGATATATATAATCCATTGAAATTGTAAAGCGTGAGGGTGTTTGCAGTTTGGCCCAGGATAGGACCCGGTAAGACGATCCAGCGGAACTCGAGAATTGACAGCCGATGATGAACGAGCAAAGGATATTATTTCTAACGATTGATCTCAGCTGGCGGGGAAGTAAGGAAAAAATGCCGTGGTGAGCGGTGTGATTGCATTGGTGGAAGGAGCAGCCCACGACCCAATGGCTAACACGCCAGTTTTCGGGAGCTTGATGAGAAAAAAACACCACTGCCGACGCAGAGTGTCGCTGCGCAAAACGATGCACGCGGGAGGACGCCGGAGCAATATCACATCGGATAGTGGCACGAGGTTCTCGACGAGCTGGACATGGCGTTGTTCCGGTTGTCGTGGGCACCCGCGTCTCCTTCTCTCTTGGTCCAGGATCGTGTTGCTGCTCGTCTACCGTCTGACAAACAGACGCGTGCTGCTTCCCCGTGTAAACTAAAGTGTGTACGAGGTAGCTCGTGCTAAAAGTAAGTATCCCCGTACTAGCGCTGCTAGTGCCCGGACCCTGGTCGCGAAACATGCCACCACCCATGACATGCATGTTGAAGATTGAAAAGATCCACCTTCATCGACTGCCCAGGTGTTCATCGTGTTTGGAACCGGAATCTTTTCGCGACATAAGTTAGATATTCCATTGTCAATGTCTGTTTTGTGTTCATACATTATGGGAATGCCGCTGGAATCTCTCATGAACACGCTCTGCATTTCGTATCGGGCACCGACATGGATTATTGTAGCTTTGTACGATATGGTTATCAGGTACGAGTTACAAGTCGTAGATAGCATCGCGTGTGCTGTTCCTTGCATCGTCATCAATTCTTGTCTCAGCCGCAAAAGTTACACCAAAGGATGCAATTTCCAGTCAGAGAAAACCGAAGGTATATATAAGTATGTCTGCTACCTATCTCAACCAGCTTCAGCGCCTCAACATTTTACATTTGGAAACAATACTGTTAGACCTACCTATGATCTATTTACTTTTGATCCAACAACAACATGGAGAACACGACTGCATGCATCAAGAACGAAGATCGTGAAATTGCAATTACACAGTACTCTGTATACAATCCAGGATACTGTCCAGTGAGAGTTGCATCGTCACAAGCCAGGATGGGAGAAGAGCATGACCTCCCTGCTGCAGCTGCTGCTGTGTCGTTCCTCTATTCCCGAATACTCGATACCGGTCACCAAGAGAAGCGATCACAAAAACCAGTGCATTGCTGAATGCCATCTCTGTTCGCAATGACAGTAATAAAATGCAGTGTTCTGCTACTTACCTATGAGTGGGACGCGGAAACTCGAAGCGACAGTGGACACACAGACAATCGACCCGCTTCTTATCGGGGGGTCCACGCTAAGCCGATACCGTTTTTAGCTTCATGCAAGGGCGCCGAGCTCGAGTTGACATCGTCATCGCTCCTTCCATGTGAATTTGTTGATGTTTCCCTCTGGCGCCAATCACGAATATTTTTTCGAGTGCGTCTTCATTGGATGAGCGTTCGCTTGTCGCATCACTACAAGACTGGCTTTCGCCGTAATTCTCCCCGAAGTAACGATTCTCCTCCAGCCCTCGCCTGGTATCGACAAACCGGTATTTCATCCCGGCGCGTCGCCGTTCACGCCCTCGTCTCGCGTGAGTGCGAGCGTAATATGAACACACCAATGCAGCGGGCTATTTCCACTGCGACTATCACCGAACATGGATTCCGATGATTTCAGCAGCGACGAGAGTCCTTCTCAGCCGTCCCGTCACATGCCGCGACGAGCGGCCAAGCTCAAGGAACCAGCCCGAATTACTCGATCCTCTGCCGCCCGCATCTCGCAGGGTTCAGCCTCGGACACGCAGCCTTCGTCCAGCGAAATGATCGCTGTCAATGACAACCCCGACGGCGATACCGAGGATAGTTCCGGCGACGACGATGATGACGATTCAGGAGACGATTTCGCTGTGACGCAAAGCGGACGAAAGCGCAAGGCGTCGCAACCCGTTACTGCGGCTGCCAAGCGCCCGCGGAGAACAAAAGTCTCCAGTCAGCCAGAGCAATCCTCGCATGCTCCTCGTCGCGGCCGCCGGAAAAAGACTCAAGCCTCGCCGCGTCAGAAGAAATCGCAGAAGAATGTTTCCAGTGACATTGGGCACAACGATCTCGTTCTTGAGGGTGACTGGAAAAACCTGCCCTATCTGATCTGGTAGGTTCTTAAGTCATTGCGACGAACATGGCAGAGAAGGCACGTACTAATGATGGATATTGTAGGGAGAACATATTTGATTTCGTCGCCGAGCCGATCGGTGATCTGACAGCCCGTCAAGAAGATGTCAGCATAGCTGTATTGACGCTATGCAATGCAACCAAGGCGTCCAAAGTTCTGGTCGAGCCTGCCCTCACTGCCCGATACAGGCGTGTCCATCTGAAGACTTTCGGCACCGCACAGCACATCAGTGCGACACTAGGTATAGATCCCGACCAAACGGCCTTTCAAATCAGATACCGATCCAAAATCGAGACACTACGAATCGAAGTAGGCGAGACACTTGGGAAGAAAGTCCAGGGGCAATATGTCAAACTGTGGGATCTTGTACGCAACTTACCTCGACTTGTGAACTTTGAGCTGTACCATCACCTGGATCTCTCCTACACAAGGGAACACCTGGAAGCCAATGTACGCTGGAAGTATCCCTTCGAACTCTTCGAAGCCCTTGGATTTGTCCCCGAAGAGACTGGCACTGATGGCTACGCAAAAAAGGCAGCCACAAAGTTGAGGAGCTGGACTTGGAGCTCACGATTAGCCGGCGCGTTTTGCTCGCTGCCATATCTGGTTGAAATCCATCAGACACCTAGTTACCAAAGTCTGCGCAAACTGACATTCCTGAATTACCAAGTACCTTCTCTAGGTACGAACAGCGGAGACGAAGCAGCGCTAGCTATGGATCTTCCCGAGATACAGAGGTTGGCTAAGGCTATCTGCGTGTTGCCAAGTCTTGAGCACTTGGCGTTCAAGTCTTCGACAATGGTCAATGGCCACCTTTTGGGGCTCTTGCCCAACACCCTGAGACACATCGAGCTTCATGACTGCTATGACATAACAGCTGAAGCACTCCGGGATTTCCTCTTGACCCATGGCAACAAGATGCAGCGGCTTACACTCGACCACTGCCGCGCACTCAATCTGGATTTCCTCTCAGTGTTACGAGAAGCTTGCCCCAATCTGACAGACTTGAGCATGGATCTTCGGTATTTCCGTTACATTGAAAGCTACGATAATGACAACGATCCCGACTACGACGTACTGCTGTCCTCAGATTTGGCCCCGACATGGCCGCGCACGCTTCAGTATTTGAACATACAGTCTATGCGTTTTGAGGGTGCCTCACCAATTGCATCGGCGACGACTCTCCTGAAAAGTCTGACGGACAGCGCTTCGGCATTGCCTTGCCTTCGCCATGTGGCGTTGAGGGCCTCCATCAATGTTTCGAGACGTGAGCGATACAAGTTCCGAGAGACATGGGTTCCCAAACTGGAAAGCATCTTCAAGAGGGTATCGCCAGACCCTAAGCCAACGCCTCGCCGCACATTCATCATTCCGATTCAAAGCGTCAACCTGAACGGGGACAACCCAGCTCCAGCAACCCCGGCTCGGCGGAGCACCCGCATTGCAGAACTCCCAAGTCCGGCACCACCTACACCAGGTGACATCATTGCTGCTCCCAGTCAACGAGAGGAAAAGATAGTGCGGCGTTTGAAGAAGGAAACCAAGAGACTACGTGTTTCCAACAGGGGCTATCATGCCGACAATGAGGAGAGTGAAGACGAGTTGTCGGCGAGTGGCGTATCGACACCGACGACACCCATGTATCGGCAACGACTTTGTGATGTTGTCGACATTCAGATTGACAACCAGAAGATCACAGAGCATCGATTCACAGAAGAGGATTTTCTTGATTCTCCGAAGGACGACGAGGATGACGAATATCAGGACTGAGTGAGCCATATTCTGGGCAGTTTCAACTGTTCAAAGGGCATGACACAATGAATGACACGAGTTCTGATTTTGCAAGGCGTTGATGGTTTTTTTCTTCTTCTTTTTTTCTTCACCTCTCTGGCATAAATAAGCATCTTTCACCGGTAAAAGGCATATACCCCGTTGTCATCTGAGGGCAGGCGTCTTGGCAGGCTGTTATGGTAATGACTTTCAAATTCCACTTGCAGTCGCCGATGCATGGATGGGTCAAGAAAAAGTGGTTTGATTTCGGTACATTGCAGTCGAGTTGAGAGGATGCGAGGGTTCAGTCACGCCAGGCAGTGAACCGGGGCATTCTAGTCATTTGAGAATTTGTCTTCTCAGTTAGGCCAATTGTGTCCCCGAACATATTCAGTTTGATCCCATGCTTGCACTCAAGTATCGCCCTAATGTCGAGAACGTTCTTGGTCGCCATAGGCACGGCCCACCGCCTGTTATGAATGTGTAATGCTACTTGCCATCAGAATTTGGCTTTTGAGTGGGGTAGAAGAGCCGGCAAATTGTGGCTATTTTCTATGCCTAACTCGGCTGATATCGAATTCTCTTCTACTTGTTTGCTTGGTCGTTGGTGAGTTTCTTGCGTATTAGTTTGATTTTCATCAAGATATGAATTTTGGCCTCCTCCTCATAAGTCCCAGTCATTGTCAGGCTTCAAGGGCCCAAAGAAGTTGCCGAGATTCGCTACCGTGCGCTCCTTGCGTACTAGTTCGAATTTTCAACAGCAATTGGATCTCGGCCTCTTCCTCATGAGTTCTGGTCAATGACAGGCTCCACGGATTCAAGGAGGATACTAATATGCAGGAAACTTTTTGAGCCTCGCCGAAGTCGTCAGACGGCAATAGATGGCGAAACTATCCCGGGCAACGTTTCAATATCTACTAAAAGCGAAAAAGGACAAACATGCTGGAGTCGCCGACCTTCCTCGGGGGCCGGAACTCCTGTGATGGCCCGCGAGATGGCGAACCATGGATACAGCGGTTATCGAAGAAGCAAGGGCGAAGAGATTTCGATATCTACAATATCACAAGTGTCTAGGGGGGCTCGGGGTCGTTCGGCCGTATAGTTCAGTATCAATTGGCCGAAATGAGAATGGTGGGAATGGTCTGAACTCCGACCATTCCGACCATTGTTTTAATATGTGCCATGTAAGAGATAACGAGACATTATCAATTACAAGAAAAATATTGGTTTCGTAGGTTAAGCTTGATTAACAGTCTGTATAAAAAGTGTCTCTTGAGACTTGAGCCTCGGCCCGGGAAACAAAAGGCAGAAGAAAGAGATCGGATTATCGCGAGCGTGGATGGCTGGCAGGAGTACCGATACCATTGCTCACCACTTCTCTATCAACTATATTACCGAATGTCGAGCTCGTTCTCGGGCCACGAAACTACGGACCGTGTGGGGTGCCATTCCGGTAAAAACCGGTCCATTTCTTCCCAGACGTGTTGAATGAGGTTACCATATCTGTATATAATTTGGATCTGGTTTCAACTAGTCATGAATAACAACATGGAAGCCACAAGATAAACTATGATCCCAGCATCTAAATTGTAAAGAACCCTGAATATCAGTACGCGGACCCCGAAGAAGAGAGGTAAGCAGTATCTCCCTTGCCTCGCACTAACACAGAGTTGATACCGATGTACCTGAAAAAAATGATGAGACAGTCACGCCCAATGACAGGCAGGACCCTTGTTCTTTGATCGAGAATTGATATTCGGAGATCTGATGGCGCGGAGTAGAGGGTCAAGGCAAAATGTCAAGGTAATGAAAATGTCAAAAAAAATGTTTGCATCGTCAGTCCCTTGCAGTATAGCCGAACGGTAGGTGACACGGCGTACGGTGACATCCTATTAGCTCACCAATCCTGGTTGTCCTATTCTGTAGCCAATATGACCCCACAGACATGGGATAATAAGGTCAACTCGTGTGGGGATTCCATGTGGTTTCTTCTCGATCGGTACCAAGGCGTTATGGTGGCCGTTCTAAAGAATGCTGGGGAGTCCCTAGGCGATCTCGGCCGACTTTGGGGTCAGAGCATGTAATCCAGTCCAGTCCAATCCAGATCACCGGGTTCCCCTACTGAGCCATTGTTTGCCTCGCATTACCTAGATATTAGCACCTCTGTGATCTTCCCTCTAGCTTCTTCATTCTTTTATTCCTTCAGGAAAATGCCAAGCCAAAAGACGCGACGCCTACCACCATGATTTACAATAGTAACGTGATTCTCGTTTGCTACGAAAACGCCACCCAGCGCTCCGGCGATGTTACCCGGCAAGGGGTTGACCAGCAAACATGAAAAATTGAAGTTCGGGGCCGAGATGAAGCCATCATTTTCTGGGCAAAATTCCTCATTCTGCTCGAGATGAGATGGAAAATAACGATTGAGCACAGATTCATCGGCTTTCGGTCATGACGACCGCCGAATTTCAGCACAGCAGCACACCCTTGCTCCTGGGCACATGAGGCTGAACGCACCTGGCATTCAGCACAAGCTGCCCGGAGGGTCTCCGCGAGGCTTTGCAGCGAATTATTCGCCAGTATTGTTCGCTAATCAATGCTATAAGCAATCACGCTCTTCGAGAGAAGCAGTCAGGGGTCCAAGAAAAAAGTGGCGGCGGAAAATTCATGGAGACGCTGTGTCGGTACTCGACGGCGTCCACTCGTATTACCTCCAAGTGTCGAGTATTCGAAAGGATATCCCGGCCAGCAGGGATACAGTATACATGGCATGTGTAGAGAGGCCCAATCAATCGTTTCTGGATGACTGGGTGGATGCCCACAACAACTCGAGGGAGCTGGCTGGCTTGGGTAGTTTGAGCCCGATTCTTTGCTTTTTCCCCTGCTGCGAGCTGCAGTGTATATATGCAATTGATTATTACCGGTCACCTGGAACCAGAGCATATAAGTGACAGCCGGGGACTATCAAGTCTCATGCCTTTCATCTCGTACTTGAGTGAGCTATTCCATCTTCTTTCTCGAAGTATTCTCCATATATCAAGTTGCAAGTTTTATATACAAAAGTCATTTTTCTAGTCATCAACCATTGGCCATGGCAACTGCTGCAGATGGTGCCAAAGGGGCTCACCAGGCCGAGCCCGTGGATATTTCCATCATCAAGGAACCTGCAGACCTGGGCGCCGTTCTTCCTACTTTGAAGTATCTCAATGCCGGACTCCCGTCGTTGGCCACCGACAGCGACGATGCCCGCTCCGACATGTTGCAGGCAGCTTGGAAACTCGTCTTGTCGCTAGAAACACCTCGCGAGACTATGATCCGGCACTGCTGGGCTCAAGTAAGGAATAACAAACAGTTTATTCATACAAAGCCGTTCTCTCAGTATTTACTAACGTAATTTCTTTATAGTCCGGTGTTGTTGCCGCACTGAACACCGGGACAGTCTCGGGCTTGTGGCTCGCAATGGCACAGAACGGAGACAGACCTCAGACGGTAAAAGAATTGGCCACTGCTACTGGAATGGACTCTGTCCTCCTTGGTAAGTTTTACTTTTACTGATATTTAATGAATTCCATTTACTAATTCTCTTATTGTAGCACGTCTCATGCGCCATCTCGCCTCCATGCAATATTTGGTACAGACAGGCACAAACGAGTACAAGACGACCAACTTTACCAAGGCCATGGCGCACGAGCTCATGGGCGACAGCCACATCGCCATGTTAGTATTACAACCACTCACATGAGACATATAGAAACCGTAACTAACTTCTTCTCTTTCGGAAACAACAGGTGCTCCGGCACGAGTGCGGGCGCCTACCAGTTCCACGAGTTCGCCACCGAGACCAAGTTCAAGAACCCGGCCGACTCGCACAACACGTCGATGCAGCGCGCGTACAAGACAGACCTGGACATGTTCCAGTGGCTGCAGACCATCGGCTACGGCGAGAGCTTCAACAACCACATGCGGGCGTACGCGCAGGGCCGGCTGCGGTGGATGGACCCGGCCGTGTACCCGGTGGCGGAGCGGCTGATCGCGGGGGCCGATACTCAAAATGAAGACGCGCCCTTCATGGTCGACATTGGCGGCGGCGTCGGCCACGACCTGGCCGCCTTCCGGGCGCGCCACCCGTCGCACCCGGGCCGGCTGATCCTGCAGGACCTGCCGCAGGTCATCGGGCAGATCCGCGAGCTGGACGGGGAGATCGTCCGGATGGAGTTCGACTTCCACACGCCGCAGCCGGTGCGCGGGGCGCGGGCCTACTTCATGCACTCGACGCTGCACGACTGGCCCGACGACGTGTGCGGGTCCATCCTGCGCAACATCACGGCGGCCATGGCGCCCGGGTACAGCCGCCTCCTGATCAACGAGAACGTCATCCCCGCCAGCGGCGCCCACTGGGAGATGACGGCCCTCGACATGGTCATGCTCACGCTCTTCTCGGCCAAGGAGCGCACCGAGGACGACTGGCGGGCCCTGCTCGGGGCCAACGGGCTGCGCGTCGTCAAGATCTGGCAGGGCGCCCGGGCCTGCGAGAGCCTGATCGAGTGCGAGCTGGCGGTCGATGCGGAGCCGATGGTCGAGGACGGCGAGGCAAGACCGATTCAACACTTGGTCGAATGCGAGTCCGCAGATGTCCAGCCTGTTGTCGAAGAGGCAATGATCGAGTGCGAGCTGGCGGTTGATCCAGAGTCGATGATGGAGGACAACGAAGAGGGACAAGCCGAGAACATGGTAGAGTCTGAGCCTGCAGATGTCGAGGCCGTCGTCGGGGAAGAACTGGCTGAAATGGAACCGACAATCGAGCCAGTCGGGCATGGGATGGTCGAAGGTGAGCCAGTGGTCGACTGTGCAATCATCGAGGCTCAGCCCTTGATCCGGTCCGAACTCGTAGATGCTCAACATCTCATCGAGTTCTACCATTTACCTCATGGTGTATCGACTCGGGATCAAAAGGGACCCGGCGTACAGTACGAGCCTCAGCTACAGTGAAGCTCGACATAACGGCAGGGAACGGAAGCGACAAAAACAAAACCGAAGAAAATATAAAAAAAGGAAGGCGCGGGATTTGGAGTTATTTGTTTCTTTGCACTTTCCTTTCTCACTATATAAGTAGGTCGGCGTAGAGACAGGTGTACACTTAGACATAATATATTACAATTGATAGCAGAGAGTCCCTGTAGTATCGAGTTCGCCGGCGCCGTCGCAAAGGCAATCCCAAGCCCTATCTGTCGCTCGGTTGGCTCACTGGGCGCCCTCGGCAGCCTCCTTGGCCTCCCGCAGCTTCTTTAGGCGCTGCTGGTTCCGCTTGCCGAGGATGCGCAGCGTGTTGTCCCTCTCGATCTCGCTCATCTCGGCCCAATTGGAGATGCGGCTCATGGTGCCGTCCGTGTTGACGACGAGCGGGCCCATGTGGTCGAGCCGCACGCCCTCGCCCCCGACGTCGAGGCTGATGGTCTTGCCGTCGCCGCCCTCCTGCCCGGGCTCCGGTAGCGGGAGTGGCTGTTTGTCTGGTGACGCGGGCGAGGTCTCGGAAGACTGCGCTGTCCCCTGTGCTGCTGTGTGCTGAGCAGGCGTCCCCTGTTGTTGGCCGCCCGAAGGAGCTGATGCCATGGCTCTGTGCTGGGTGCTGCGGAGCGTGTATGGGATGATGCGAGGTATAGTGCCAACTCTCAAAAGATTGCGGGTTGCCAGGAAGGATTTCATTGATGGTTATGAAGTATGTCGCGATGTGGTTGAAGCCACAGAAGAGACACTGTGCTTGTCCTCCCTGGTGAATTCGGGCGATGTTTTGAGATGGCTTGACGAGAAGAGGAACTGACACCACAGTGTTTCGTCGAAAGCTTGCTGTTTATTTCTGCTTATCACTTATAGTGACAATCCGGGATGACTTGGCTTTGGAATAGGAATTAATGTCGATGTTGTATGGGTCTGCGTCGTCTAGTCGCGAATTTTCTAGAAGACTTCGCCAGATACAGTGCTACTCCAGTTTGACGCACATGGTACTCGATAATTAGTGGCTGGCTGGGGAATCTTTAGTGCATTTGCCTACTGATCCACGTGCTAAGTAGGTAAGTCCTGTCATGACAGTTATATCTGACAACAGACAGCACTACACGATCACCACTCGTTTTGGGTTGGGAATTTGAAGGAGAGTCAGTATATGACGGGGAAATTGAATATCGGTCCTGTTCAAAGTCAACCCCTAGTGATTGGGCGGGCATCTTGTCAAGACTCCAGCCACTCTCTATGATCCCCCACCTCCCAATCTATTTCACGACACGCCGTGAGACGAGCAATAGCCAGAACCAAATCACAACTTCACTATGGGGGCCGTTCATTCGAAGCTCAAGACGTTGAGCCTTGCCATCAAGGCACTTCTCATGGTCAACAAGCAGTTTCAAGAAGTCCTAGAGCGCGTCAAGCAGCCGCCGGGCCTGCCCGTCCCGAACCCATCCCCGTCGTACTGGCTCGAGGACCCACCGCACCCGGAACTAGTAGAGACGCAATCGCCCGAGCTGCCGGACCGCGCCGATATCGTCATCATCGGCTCCGGCATTACAGGCGCGGCCGTGGCGCGGTCGGTGCTGCAGTCGGGCGCGGCACAAGGAGGCGGCAAACCGCGCCGCCGTGTCGTCGTGCTCGAGGCCAGGACGCTGTGCTCCGGCGCCACCGGCCGGAACGGCGGCCACATCAAGTCGTCCCCGCAGGAGCTGTTCGCCCGGCTCAAGGGCAGCCTCGGCCCGGAGCGCGCGGCGGCCGTCACGGGGTTCCAGCTCGCGCACGTCAAGGTCCTGACGGAGCTGTGCCGGGCCGAGGGCTGGGACGCGGCCGAGTGCCGCGAGGTCGAGACGGTGGATCTGTTCCTCAATGCCGAGGATAGGGACCACGTCTTTGAGCAGGTGCGAGATCTGAGGGAATGGGTGCCGGAGCTGGAGATTGAGACACATGATGCGGCTGCTGCCCAAAAAGTAAGTCCATCCACTGCTGCCATTCATATCTTGACAAGCTATGGCTGACTATGAGCAGAAATTCGATGTTAACAACTTTATTGTTGGAGCCATCTCATATACCGCCGGTGCTCTCTGGCCATATAGATTTGTTTCCAGTGTCTGGCGAGATCTACTGAACAGATTTGGCGAGAGTTTATCAATCGAAACCAGAACGGCAGTCACGGACATACAGGTTGGGGCTGCCGGACGCCCGGCCTACAAGATTGAAACGTCCCGAGGGACTATCGAATGCGACCATGTTGTCCATGCGACGAATGGTTTCGCCACCCAATTTGTCCCAGGCCTGCGCGGCAAGGCGACAAGCTTGTTAGCGCACATGTCGGCGCAGAGGCCAGGAAAGCAGTTCCCCGACTACGACGGGTCTCGCTCGTGGTCCGTCATCTACGGGAAGTCGTCATTTGACTACATCACGCAGCGCCCGACCGTCGGCGGCGTGCCCGGGGACATTATGCTCGGCGGAGGTTTCGATCGCAGCCGCGATCAAGGCTTGAGCGTGGTGGGACGGTACGACGACAGCAGTGATGCCATTGACGCGCTGACCGTGAACCACATTGGCAACATCTTTCCAACCATCTTCTCGCCGCACTGGGGCGACGACCAAGAGGGCGGCAGGATCAAAAAGTACTGGGCTGGCATCGTGGCCCTTACTGGAGATCTCCTCCCTTTTGTGGGCAGGCTGGACCCGAAACTGACCCAAAGACGGCCGCGCACAGTGAAGAGATCCGACGGCGTTGAGGCTGGAGAATGGATCGCTGCTGGTTTCTGTGGCGATGGGATGGTTTGGGCTTGGCTGTCGGGCACGGCATTAGGGGCCATGATCACAGACAGCGATGACGAGAAGGTACCGGCCAAGCCCGGCCGTCCAGGTGGGATGGTCAAGGACTGGTTTCCTCATGAGCTCCAGCCTACCTTGAAAAGGGTACAGAAGGCTGACGTGACTAATATGATGGACTTGATGTTTTGATACTAATATCGAGAGCAAGTTTAATGCCGTAATCATGCCAACTTTGCAAATGTCATTACACTATGACACACGCCACTGCCTTTGTGCCAAAGACAAGTTGCTCTTGGCTATTTTCTGCCTGCAAGTCTCAAACTTCCAAGATGACAACAAGAATATGGTAATGTATTTGCGCATATACCACTATTAGATGGTATAAGTTTCCAGCCCATGAAATATCGCGTAAATGATGATAATAATAATAAAACTTGGCACCTCGGCTACTTCGCAAGACTTGCTATCATCGGAAACCACAAAAGGGGTTTGTCCAGTATGGCTTCATAATCGTGACTCATCTTTTTATCGCAAAGTCATGATAGTGGTTCTAGTAGCTATACTATCTCAATATTTCGCTTATTAGCCCCAAATTCGCAATGGCCGAAGACGGGTTCTGCCCCTCCCTTCCCTTGCTCTCAAATATCCACACCTGCTATGATACATAAGGTTTCGGGGTTTGTTGAACCCCTCATATGTCGATGAATAAAAACCAAACGGTCATTTGACCCAATTACTCTTGTTTCTTTTCCTTCTCGTTGTAAAGATAAGAAAACCACAGCTTGACACCCCAAAAAGATCATGCCGGCACAAAAGATCAGACTGGCGACGGCGTCCCCCGGGACCCAGGCGACGCGCAAGGAGACCCTCGCACAGCTCGAGCGGGTCGCCCGGGGCGCGGCGGCCGGGGGCGCCGACCTCCTGCTGCTGCCCGAGGCCTACCTCGGCGGCTACCCGCGGGGCGCCGACTTTGGCTGCAAGATCGGTTTCCGCACCGACGAGGGCCGGGACGAGTACCTGCGCTACTTCCGGGACGCCGTCGACCTGGGCGATACCGTGGGCGGCGGGGCCGGCGCCGGCGACGCTTGGGTCCAGAGGCGGCTGCCTCCCACCGACAGCGCCGACAAGGAGTCCGCCGGAGGAGCAGGCCATCGGCGCGGCGACGGCACCCGGGAGGAGCTTGAGCGTATTGCAAGGGAAACGGGCGTCTTCGTCGTGACCGGGCTGATCGAGAAGGCCGGAGGAAGCTGTAAGTAAACTGACTTCTGTATGAGGATTGATCTCTGACCACATGGTAGTGTATTGCTCTGCTGTGTACGTCTGCCCAAAGCAGGGAATTATTGGAAAGAGGAGAAAGACCCAACCGGTAAGTGGCCTGGATTCACAATGTATCCAAGAACAACAAGAGAAGAGCTTCGAAAAGTGAGCATGTGCTCGGAATATCCGAGTTCTGAACATTTCCGAGAAATCATCGAAGTTTGGAGCTGATGTCTTCATGTTGACTGAGAGAAACAAAATCCGAAGCACACTTTCATGATATTCGTTTCTGTTCCCAACAGACTGCTAAATGCTTACAGACTGCCACCGAGCGCCTCGTATGGGCACAGGGCTCACCAGCGACCCTGAAAGCCGTGAGCACCACGATCAAGGGCGTCAGACTCAACATTGGCGCCGCTATATGCTGGGAGAACTATATGCCTCTGCTGAGGCAAGCGCGTGAGTCTATCCCTGACTGCAGCCGAGTGACTTCAAGTCATGAATCAAATCGGTCTGACTTGATTTCTTTTGGATAGTCTACCAGCAAAACATCAACCTGTACCTGGTCCCCACCGCCGACGGCCGCGACGCCTGGCTGTCCACCATGCGCACCATCGGCCTCGAGGGCCGGTGCTTCGTCGTCAGCTCCAACATGTGCGTGCGCAACAAGCCGTCCGAGCAGGCTACCACCACCACTACTACTGCCGCCCCCTCCACCACTACCAACGGAGACGGCATCGCCCAGGACCCCGTGGTAGCCTCCGGCGAGCCCGTCAACGGGATCCCCGAGACGCACCCGCGCGGCGGCGGCCGGCGCAACTCGTGCTACACCGAGGAAGGGTTCGAGATCGCGCTGCCCGACGGCGGCTCCGAGGGCGTCGGCGTCGGCGGTCCGTCCCGCACGGCCGAGAGGCGCCGGTCCGTCTTTGACGAGGACGGGCACGAGATCGTGCTCTGCAGCCGGGACGGCGCGGGGCAGACGGTCATCGAGGAGGAGGCCCAGTCCCAGTCCCAGCAACAACAAAACGGCATCCCCCCGGCCAAGAAAGCCCAGCAGCAGCAGAACGGGACCGCTGGCTTCGTCTCCCGCGGCGGCTCGTGCATCGTCTCGCCGTTCGGCGACGTCCTGGCCGGCCCGCAGTGGGAGGACGACGAGGGCGTCATCTACGCCGACGTCGACTTTGACGACTGCGTCCGCGGCCGCCTCGACCTCGACGTCGGCGGCAGCTACTCGCGGAACGACTCGTTCAAGTTCTCCGTCGACGGGCTCGAGTTCGATCCGCTGCCGTACTACTGAAGTTTCTGAGTTTGAGAATTTGTCTTATTGCTTCTCCCATCGTGGTATGCAGATTCTGATAACTGATACTTCTATTTGGCAAGCCGATGTTTACGTGTGAATGAGTCGATGGGGGCGAAAAATTGTATTTATTATGTATTTTTGTAAATACTCTTCAATGGACAAACGACATGTTCAAAGCAGTTCATCGGCTCAAGCGTCAAATTGAAAAGGAAGTCAAAGTCGGTCATGCAAAAGGAAATGAATCTGTTGCAGTATTTCGATCAGATCAGCCCAAGGTTTGACCATGTAACCATGCATGACAGACACAAGAAATCAAACAAAACGGGTATCAATTTATCATTAACTAGTTGTGGTTTCAATCGCTCAAATCTCCGTCCAAACATTCCAATAGCCTGTCGAGGCTCATTCCTTGCTCATCATTCCTGAATATTCATAACTCACAGACCGCTGACAGCGGAAGCTGCTATCTTTGCCATACGCCTCGAAGAAGATTCATCACCGTGTGTTGTTCCATGCCGCGGAAGTCTCCGTGGCAGTGTGGCGCTGTCATAGCCCTTACTCCTTCTCTTCAGTCTTCTCCAGGCCAACTGGTCCAGCACTAGGGTCTTTTTCAGCAGCGGTATTCTTCTCGGACACTTCGAGAGGGCTTGCAAGAGGACTCGTGATTCCGACTACACTTCCGTTGATACTGTCGGCTCTTCCGTGTCCAAATAGTCCACTGCGCACGCTAGCTCCGTCGCCGGCAATGCTCTGTTTGGTGTAGAGGCTATTTCTTTCACTTGGCAGAGCAGCAGCAATACCCGTTGTTGAGTACATGCTGTTCCGCTCGTTGTTGGTCGCCATTCTCGACGTTGTCTGGTGTAGGGCGGGAGTGGCTGGCACGCCATCCATATTGGAGCTGAGAACACTCAAGGGCAAGCTTTCGCGAGAACCTCCCCAAATCGAGGATGGGGCCATGGCTCGGACCGAGGCATCCGTATCAAAGGACCTTCGTCGTCTTCTCTTGCTCGAGGAAGCCAACGTGAGTATCGAAGCATTGTCCGAGAGTAGATTGTTTGCAGTAGCCATGTGATAAGTGGTTGGGTTTGCAGTGCCAGAAGTTCCATGAGGAGCCAGGTGTGCCGGGATAGCAGAGGCTGGGGACGCCGTCGGAAATGGCTGACTGAACTGAATGTTTTGCGAGTTACTGTTGTGGTGTGACGATGCCTGGGGCTGGTTCTGGTTCGGATTGACAGCAACAGACTGGATAGTGGTCAGAGTGGTGGTGAGAGACCGCACTGAAGGTGCCGGCGACGAGAAGGTGCTGTCCCCTCCAATTCTGCCATTGGCAGTCCTGCTGGTGCCTGCTATGGAAGAAGTCATGTGTGACGGTGCCATGATGGACTGGCAGGCTTCGCCATCGGTACCGGCGACGGAGAGGCCGCCGGCGGTTGGTGGAGCAGCGCCATCGACCGAAGACTGGAGTGACGTCTGGCTCCGGCCCTCCGATAGATTTGTCGTCACGCCCGTATGTGTAGTAGAGAGGGAGGGCTGGCTGTGGTGATGGGGCGGGGCGATGCGCCCTGACTGCGGGTAAGGGTTGTTCTGCTTGGACGGCTTCCTCTTGGACTCCTTGGAAACGTGATCGCGTTTCGGGTGGTGGTGCTTGTTGGCATCGGAAGAGGAGGAACCGTTCTTGAAGTTTGCGAGCTTCTTGACCCAAGTAGAGAACGGGCGCCTACGACCCGAGCGCTCGTGGTGGTCTAAAAGTCTCGTTAGTACCATGGCTCCAGACACGACTGGGCAGCGTTCTGTTTTCGACAAGAGGGAGTGGTGGGATTGGGGGATCATGTGCTTTTTTAGATTACCTACCGCTCGCAAGAACTGTCTCGGCCATTGCCATGTGTGTGTGTTCCGTCTGGGAGGTATCGTATACAGCAGCTGGTGAGACGCGGGCAGGGTCAATGCAGCGGCGACAAGTGCTGGCTGGATATTAGGTTATGCTTGACGGTCGGCGACAAGGACCGGGGCGAAGAGGAGGGCGACAGACGTTAAGGCTGTGTGGGTTTTCCGGATTATGGAGCCTCTGCAGATGCGCAATGACAAAGAGGTGCGTAAAAGTGCGTGCTTGACTAGGATGCGACTTGAGTGAAGATATGCTGGTGAGGGCGATCGTCAGGCTGGCTCTTTGGTGCGATTGTGTGTGGTATTTATAGTTGCTCCGTTCCCTTCTGGCGTCTGTGAACGAAGCCGCGATAATTGTGAGGTGGCGGCCGAGTGGGCAGTCGAGGCGCACAGAACAGAATCACGGAATGCTGCTTGCTGGCAGGTCTGAGGGAGTGAATGGAAGCGCAGGCGAGAGGCAATCCGATCGATCAGTGTGTTTGATTGCGCAGCAGAATGTGTGTGTGTGATGTGGGAGGTGAAGTCTAGCCGGGATCTCGCATCCACGGACGGCATGAATGAATGAATGGACGATTGCCTGGCGACTTGTCAGATGCGACCCTAAGGTATCTTCAGTTAGGTTATTATGTTAGGCAGGTCGGTAATCAAATGGTAGGGTAAGTAGGTACGCTATTGCAGCGCAGTGCAGTAAAGTGCAGCACCTACCGACAGCGCCAACAAAGAAACAGTCGCAGTTGCTCCGAGGCTTCAGGTCAAAGGTCCGGCTGCTGGTTGCTGGTCTGTTGGTGTGTCAGCCCAAAAACGGGACCTCCCCCAAGCCCAGCCCAACGAGACCCCCAGAAAGAGGATCGCCCCATTTTTCAGCTCACCTTAGCTCTTAACCTTGCCCACCTCGCCCACTAAAACAGCTGATGTGCTTCGACCCCCCACAGGTGCCGAAGCCACCGAAGGCCCCTGTAGCGACGAAACATCTGCCATTCTATGGAGACCAAAGACGTCACATGCACTTTCCTTTGATAACTGATATTTTGCCCTATCTCCGCGCATTTACTGACCTTTATCTGTCGCACGTGATGGGAAACTGCGATATGGATCATCGAGTTGCCTGTTGCATGGCCTTGGCTTCCGCGTTTCGATCGTGAATCGGCACATTGTTGACCAAATCCGTTGCTGTTGCTCGACGCATACAACGACGATTTGCTAATTATTCCCTCTCCACCACTATCTAATCGCATAAACTCCATAGCGCCAACTGAGGAGCGCACCTTTTCTAAACGAACTGTCGTTTCTCGCCTGAAACAACGACAACCTTTCACCTGCCGATCCACTATCACCATTTTGATATTGGTCTGCATACTCGCACTTCCAATAGTGTATACGCCCACGACAAGCTGACAAGTACCATGATTTTCTTCCTTCGGGCCTCTCATGTCGATTCAACCACTGCCTGAAGATGTCATTGCCCAGATCAAATCCTCTACCACCATCACCTCCCTAAATGGTGTGGTATGCGGACTCTTCAAGAACTCTCTAGATGCCGGTGCAACCAAGATCACCGTCAAAATCGACTATGCGAGAGGAAACTGCTCTGTAGAGGACAATGGAGCAGGACTTCTGCCTACCGAATTCGCATCCGGTGGGGGTCTAGGTAAACTGCATTGTACGTTGGATATTAGCAAAACGTTGCACTATGTGGCCAGGAAGCTCACCTTGCTGCAGATACTTCACGCTTCCCAGCACACCCGTCTTATCATGGAAGCAGTGGAACATTTTTGGCATCGGTCGCTGCCCTCTCGCTAATGTCCATTGCCTCTCACCACCAAGGCCACCGCTCTCACAACTCTGTCAAAATCCACAACTCAAAGGTTATTGCACGCCACACCCCGTCACCCCCTGATCAACGGCTGCTTAGCTTCAGCCATGGCACTCGAGTCACGGTGCGTGACCTCTTTGGTTCCATGCCGGTCAGAGTTAAACAGAGAGCTCTGACACTGGACCGAGCTACTATGCTGAGGGACTGGGAGAATTTGAAACTCTCCATAGTAGCAATATTGCTTGCTTGGCCTGGTCAGGCTAGCATCTCTATTCGCGATGCCACTGGCCAGCAGACTGCCGTCTTGAGGAATAGCGAGGCTATCAACGCAGAAGTGGCAGAGAGGGCTCGACGTTCTCTGCTCCTGTCCCGCGTGTCTGGCTTGCTTTGTCAAGCTCATCTTTTCGACGATGCGGATCCGGCCACTTGGGTTGCCCTGAAAGCATCGGCCGCGCAGCTGTCTATACAGGCAGCCGTGTGTCTGATACCAGTCGCCACAAAACGCTTACAATTCATCAGTATAGGCATCCAGCCACTTCCCAATACTGGCGGTCAAAACGTGCTGTATGAGGACATCAATCGAATGTTCGCCAATTCAAGCTTCGGCGCCGAGGAAGAACTCGATGGTGTCGCCGAGGACGAAAAGGTCCGCAGAGCCACGGACCGTGGTAACAAGCCTGATTATACCAACCGTGAGCTGAAGAGCAAAAGAGGTATCGACAGACACCCAATGTTCTATATTCACGTTGGACTGGACGATGCAGCGGCTTACAAGGCCGGCCACGGTGCAGATGAAATGCTCGACGGACACCGAACTCGCTTGCACGCCATCATTGATGTCCTCAAAGCCATGATCCATGCATTCCTGAAGAAACACCACTTTCACCCGTCAAGTTACAAGCCAACAAGACGCAGGTCTCCGAAGCGTCACGGGTCTTTGGCACTTGAGAGCGAATCCTCCTCGAGGGACAACTCACCTGGACTCCAATTGAGGACTGTTCCGCAGAAGATCAGTCTGCCAAATACCCAGACCCCTTCGGAAGCGGAGTCTCGTGATAGCAAGGAGATTTCATGCAATGAGTCTTTATTTGGTGAGGGGTCAAGAATGATCAGTGGATTGAGACCGCCCGCCCTTAGCGAAGCGTTGAGCCATGAAAGGTTGACGGGCCGAAGGCTTCATTCCCAGTCCACCATTGAAGATGAAGCAACTTTGCCTACATCGCCAGCACTGTTTGGTGCTGGAGGTGGTCTTTTGCGGGCACCATTTCCGGAGCCCGAGAAGACGCTCGATAGTGATTGTTTTCGATCTGGCGATGCTGTCTCGGCAACGAGGAAAGCGAATTCAGGCGAAGCTAGTGTTCACGAAGAAGCTATTCCTTGGATTAATCCCACGACAAAGCAGAAATGTTTCGTCGATACGAGGACAGGCTTTGTCAGCACCCGAGCAGAGACGGATGAGGTGCGCGAGTCTGAAAGGCAGCCCAATCGATTGACCAAAAGGCTCAGAGGGCTGCGATCAGGGCTGCGATCGCCATCATCTGGTGCCCGAGACGAGCCCAGTCCTTGGGTGGAGGACTTGCTGTCGAGTTGGAAAAACCCAGTCTTCGAAGCCCCCGAGCCCCCGATTCCTGTGGCGTTTGACGCATCAATACTTGGTGACTCTGCCAGCGGCTATTTCGAGAATGGAAATTCTTGCCATCATGGTCTTGCCAAGATCCTCCCCAAGATTGAAAGTCGAATATCGAGAGAAGCGATACGGACTGCCGAAGTGATATCTCAAGTCGATCGAAAGTTCATACTTGTCAAAGTCTCGTTGAAAGCGGGATTGCAAGCAGCCCATACCGAGGATGGTGCATCACTCCTGGTCATAATCGATCAACACGCAGCAGATGAACGTTGCAGAGTCGAAGATTTGATGACGGGATACTTTGACGCCGCCGGCGGACGGGCAAAGTCTGAAGTCTTGAATACGTCTCTCCAATATGAGATCTCATCCCACGAACGCTCCTTGTTCGAGCAGCATCTCTCATATTTCGACTACTGGGGTATCGGGTATAGTCTCAACAGTCTCCCTTCAGGTCCACAATTTGGCGGCCGCAAACTGCCATCATTCCTGAAAATTTCGAGCCTGCCGCCGTGCATAGCTGAAAGATGCAGCACAGAGCCCCGCCTTCTCGTAGATCTACTGAGAAAAGAGGCGTGGAAACTCGACGAGACCGGTCGGAATCACGGCCATCTGCCACGGCCAGATGCAGCCGCTCCGTTCGGTGAGCAAGGCAGTGAAAGACAACATTGGCTATCGAGACTTCACGGCTGTCCTAGGGGGATTCTAGACATGATCAACTCAAGGGCATGCCGAAGCGCTATCATGTTCAACGATCCTCTTTCTTTGGATGACTGCAAGGCTCTTCTCGCGCGATTAGCAGAGTGTGCATTCCCTTTTCAATGTGCCCATGGGCGGCCGTCAATGGTACCTCTGGTTGATATGGGCAACCAAGGGGTCGTCGATGAGGCGGACACGGGGAGTTTCGGCAAGCAGTTTAGGACTTGGCAGGCGAAAACCAAAGAGCGACGTTCTTGACGGTACCGAGTACAGTGTTTTCCTAATTCTCAGGGGCGTTGTTGGAATATGATAGATATATACCCTATAGATGTGTTTTACTTGCAGAGCTTGTTTGTTTGTCATGTTGAGTCTTGACAACTGAGCTACGTTAGCCAATGTGACCTATTCTGGTCAATACGGTACCTGAAGCTAGCGAAAGGCTAACGTCTGCGATCTCAGATTCACAGCGACTTGCCGAGTGGATACTAGCCGTTTTTGTTCATCTCATGACGATCCATCGTGGTAGCGCGGCAAGTGTCAGGCTCGAAATTTGATGCATCGCTTTTCATTCATTCATTCAGTCAAGAGCTGATTGAGCAGATCGGTCCAGCAAGAGAGTCGCCCTGAAAGTACAGACGAACATGACATGCCGCGGCTGGCATCTCTAGATGGGGGAGAGACAACACAAAATCAGCACCAACCCCGGCCTGCGGAAGGCGCATAACATTACAGGCATAGGCGCGGAACACAGCCTCTTTTGATTCACTCTGGATGGGATTCCTGATCTCACCCATCCGAATTCGAAAAGTCGAGAGCCAACCACCGAACGGAGAAACCCTTGCCAAGGCTCTGGAGAGCGCCCCGACATGGGTTAGCTGTCGATCTGAAATATATTGTCCACACCTCACCCGCGTTTCACCAGGCGCTGCGTCATTGCTGGCTAGGGGCCCCTAAAATGGAACATTTCAACCTTTTTTAATTTGGGGCAGGTCCCCTCATACATGTAACCCCCCTTCGAGGTGTAACTGCTTGTTAGTGTAAAACCAGATTCCCCATTCGTATCGAACATCTACCTACTACAAGGCAGATGACTCCAGCCTGACTTTACTGTTCTTTGTCTTTCTGCTCAATCATCGTCATCTTTTGCTTCGTTCGCCTTTATTGTCCCCTCGCTGTTTTGGCGTCGCTTTCCAGTCGCGATTTCTTCACAGTATAGAATCATGGCGGACAATTGCACGTCGCCTCCGGCTGAGGCCGCCACCGATGCAGGCGTCGCCGGCATGGGGGTAAGTCAGATCTACGATTTTTTCATTTTTGTTTTTTGGTGCGCCGCAGCCGGGTTCGATGATGCATCGCACAAGGTTATACAATCTTGCCTTTCGAGTATACAAAGACGTCTAGCGACTGTGGACTTGCGGGTCTGTCCAGTATAAAACAACTGGGGGAGGTCAAGAAGCAGAGGCGCCATCGCGAAGACATGGGTAGCGACTATATACAGCCTCATGTTGATGGCCTTGCTCGCTTCAATGCAGCAACGATACAAATGGTCAATACCTAACAATCAGAAGAATGCTAACGCTTCGCCTCAACCCAACAGGTCCTATTGAGTTTCATCTTCACGGCGGCCATCGCTCTCGTCATTTCCACCTCGCTGGTCTTCCAGGAGCGATTCGGCAAGCGGATCAAGCCCTCAGTCGTCCGGCGGAAGCTGCTCAACTCGTACTCTGATCAGCAGATCCTGACGGGAATCGGCATTCAGTGCGTCGGCCTCGTCAAGATGCATGTCATGATCCCTTACCACTTCTTCCTCATATGGATGTTATCGCTCCTGTCCATGGCCGTGCACAACGCCACCCTGTTGGCTCTGGTCCACGACTTTCGCCGCGACTGGTAGGATATCCTCCGTTCTCTTGCTGCCTCCTATATTGCTACTAATCCTGTGATCATAGGGTTCTGCGCTGGCTGCGGCAGTTCCTCATGTTTGTCAACCTGGCGCTCAGCTGCGTCTACGGCGGCTTCGTGCTCAAGACCGTCCAGACCAACCTGACCGACTCGACGCTGCCCATCTCGTGCGTCTGGGACCCCGACGCCGACACCTCGGGCAGCAGCGGGGCGACCAACGTCGGGCTGTCGTACTTTGGCACCATCGCCGTCATCGCCGTCAACGCCATCATCTTCCTCCTGGCCACCTGGTACCTGCACTCGCGGGACCAAAAGTTCTACCGCATCACGCAGATCGTCGGGCTCGTGCTCATGACGGCCAGCGCCGTCGGCGCCACGGTGCGCGTCGCCGTGCTGTCGCAGGCGTTCGGCCACCCCTCGGTGCCCCTCGCCGACGAGGGCGAGAAGTCCTGGAGCTTCGGCACCCTGCTCTCGCTCATCCTGCTGATCCTGCCCCTCATCTCCGTCGTCGAGATCCTCCGCGGCGAGGTCAGCTGCGCGCCGCCCCTGCCCGACGACAGCGACAAGAGCAGGCTGCTCGGCGGCAACGAGAACGAGCTCCATCCCTTTCAGCCGAATCCGTTCTGGGGCGGACAGACACAGATGGGCAAGAGGTAGGTAGATTATCGTCGGGTCGGGACCGTTTGATGTCTGGGAAATAATTTGTGCTTGTGAGCGTCTACAAAAAGTGAAAAGGGCCCAATTTTAAGGGATACATGGCAAGGAGATATTTGAGGTTGGGAATTTGGCGTTTTACGAGATACGATGATACCCCCCGAAATATTTTTCGAAAGCAAATACAAGTCTTCTATACCAATATGCACGCATATCCTTTGTCTTATGTTTGCGGTTTTCAGGCACCACGTACCTACCTAGGTAGAGGGGAGTCCTCATAGGTTGCAACGCTCAGCCTCCTGATATCCGGCAGAGTGATAAAACGGCGACGCCGAATACACACAGAATTGTATTCTCCATTCGGCCGGTGTCCTTCGGCCCCTGGGTTTGAGGCGTTCCCACTACAACAACACGGGTTCTTAAATGTGATCAACAATGAGCTGGTTTACCAACACCAAACGGGAGCTGAGCAGTTTTTTTTTTCCCATAGCTGCAACGATGCGGGA
This sequence comes from Pestalotiopsis sp. NC0098, assembly GCA_022432395.1. NCBI lineage: Eukaryota > Fungi > Ascomycota > Sordariomycetes > Amphisphaeriales > Sporocadaceae > Pestalotiopsis > Pestalotiopsis sp. NC0098. The sequence goes on along the minus strand of JAJKLJ010000005.1, from coordinate 115,314 downwards.
TAAGTAACGCAAAGATAAATTAACCCGACTTCAGAAAGATTCTTTCCATTCGCGATTCTTCCTTGACAATAGGGATTTTGGCATCAGGAACACGGATCCATTTACTGTGACTGCCGGATATCAGAGTCAAGTCAAGGTCCTTGGCGGACGTCCGACTTTAAAAAAAAAAAAAAAACGCTGGATCCAGCGGCCTCGACAATGAGTACTCGGTGGTCTAATTGATGGATCTAGCTAGCCATCTGTCCATCGACGCGAGACAATACTTGACAAAGACTCATTCTAGGGTCCCTCAGACAATAGATCCATACTGGTCCATTGTGAAAATTCCTTTGTTTACGGGTTATATAATGCCTCCTGACTTCGAAATGACACATGTCTTCCTCAGGAAAATAAAAAGTGAAATCCGATTCATAATCCGATTCATCGACTCGATTCTACTACCACGTCTGTCAAAAGCTCGGCATGATCTCTGGGCTATTAATGTAAGTTTATATAAAGATTCCCAACTACCCATCCCCTAAGCGTACCAAACAAATAACATATTCACATCATATCTAAGAACAAGAAACAAACATACACACACACATACATCAACAGGTAACCCCAACATCCAACAAGATGAGACCGCTGACAATGCCACAAGACAAATCCTCCAACCCCTGGATGAAAACCCACCTCCGCATCGAGTTCCACTGCAACGGGGCCGTCCGGGAATACACGCACTGGTTCACCACGTCGGCCGTCCTGGCCGCCGACCTCGTGTACCCGGCCGACCTGTTCGTGCTGCTGCAGCCCTTTGCCGACGACCTCGGGCTGGACTGGGACTGCGACCTGTACGACCTGTACGTGGACGAGCGGAGCGGGCAACAAAAGTCAACGCCGCCGCTGCTGGGAAGCGAAGAGAGGCAGAAAGTCCTCGGCGGCAATTTGACTCCCGACGGCCAGGTGAGGATTGACGGGCTGGACAAGACGCAGTTTAAATGGATGCTGCGCCGGATGGCGGCGCGGGATTGGAGGGATGTCATCTTGGTCAAGGAGGCGAGAGGAATGCACAAAAAGTCGGCTGAGCGGGATCAGGATTTTTGGGAGGCCATGGACGGCATGTCGAATCTCTCCGTGTCGGGCTCGGACGACAGCGAAGACTCGCCAGCGGTAGACGAAGAGGAGCTGAGTGGGACTACGAAGGGCGTCTCAAAGCTCAAGTTGTCGGATCGACGATATCGGAAAAGGCAGAAACAGAAATAAAAATGAAAATGAGCTCAGGTAGCCATTATATTGAAATTCCGGACTAAGAAGAAAGAAAAAGATAATAACACAGACATTTGGTACTTTAATATAAACAAAACAATCGTACAAGTAGCCCGGCACATGGGGATCGATGGCCGTCGACGAGGACTCTAGTAAGTCAGCCTTGTTCTGCCTTGGGATAATCAATTTCGAAAACACGAGTGAGAACAACATGATGCATGATACTTTTTGTAAGATTAAGTAGATAAAGTAAGAATAAGTGAATAACCCATTCAAATGATCATTCTCATGAATCCTTGTTGTTTTGGTAGAGTAGCATACTTGAAACTGGGCGTTCCTCCGTGCAACCACTGCCAACAAATATCTAGACAATAATTCTCATATATGTCCTTTAGTGATGTCTCTCTGTTCCCGTCTTCTCGCTCTTCCTGTGGTGCCTTTTGTGAGAATGCTCATCCCGTTGGGAGCTTCCTTCACGGTCGTCCTTGCTCGACTCGCTCGAGACCGCGAGGTTCGAGTGCTTGTGGCGGTGTCGATGGGAAGATCGTCTCTCGGGCTCGCGTTCTGGCCTCGAGGACGCCGTGGATCGCTGGGATCATGATCTATTAGCGATAGAAAAGGGCCACAATGGGTAGAGAGATGAAGAAGTAGAACTCACTGTGAAGACCTTATTCTCGACGACGCTTCTATCACTGTCGCTCCGGTGAACACGGCTGCTGTTCCGGTATTCCAAGTCCCGACGGGCCAAACCTACATCCATGTTCGAGCTATGCCGACGCTCGGGATTGGGGCGCTCACGCAGGCGGCGCATATCGGCAGCCGTCAAACAAGAAAGCTGGCGCCATGTTATGTCTTCCGGTCCGTCAGCTCTGTCATCGGAGACTGAGGGTCCGTACTCCACCATTGGTGACCTGGAGGCCGAGATGGGCGAGTGCCTAGGCGGTGTGTAGATGGCGCTTGAAGAAGGCGAAGAGCTCGAGGCACTCCTGGAGATGTTGGGACTGGACGTATGGCCATCCGTGCTAAGCCGTAAGCTGGGATTCCGGCTGAAGGAGACCCGTTTCACAGGACGCTCGTTCGGCGACGAGGGCGGCGGGTCTTTGATTGTAGGGGAGCTTGCCGTCGACAAGGGCTGCAATCGGCTGACTGGGCCGTTTGGACATGGTATGTAGGGAAGAGACATACGAGGTCCGTTTCTGCTTGGCGAATCGGAGCCGCCAGACCGTGATGGACGCCTGGAATCTGGAGCACGTTCAGTTCTACGATCCCGAATGCGGACCCATTCGTTTGAGCCAGAGCTATCTTCAGAAACGAAATCGGCCTCGATCGCGTGTGGCAATCTTGGCGCGGGTCGTCTGTTCGTGTCTTGATGGCCATTTCCTCTCGTTCGTTCTTCTTGCACAGAGTATCCGGGGCTTGGCAAGCCGAAATAGTCATCAAACTCTCTGCTCCATCTGCTGCTACTGGGTGATATGTACTGGTATTCTCTGGACGTATGTGATGGCATCTTCAAGTCCATCATCAACGTTTTGAAAGCGTCATCCAAGCGCTTCCTTAGTTCCGGATCGTGTTTCATTGGTCGATATGCTTCTGGGATCGTCTTGAGGATGCCCTGGGCGCTGCCGTTAAGCTCGACCACGTCCATGGCCAGAGGCAGATCCATGAAGATCCGGTCCAGTCGACGAATCTCCTCGTTCGGGTATGCCAGGACACATATCGCCAGGTAGCGAGCGAAGCCGTTCAGGCTCAGCGCCGGGACCCGCGGCCGGCTGTAGATGTCTTTCTGCACGAGCAGGTGCTCGCACTGGAGGCGATCGTAAAAGTCTTCCAGACAGTCGTTGACATCACTCGCTTTCGAGGTAAAGATGTCTTGTGTAGCAACAAATGTTAGTTGTTGCAGTCTATCAACGCGGGCATATGGGATCTTTCCGCACCTACGAATGGTATCATGTCGGACTGCTGTTGATACATCGTGTAGAAAGCTGCGATCTTTGCTGGAGTGACCACCAAGCTCTTCTTGGGCGTATATTCGTCGATCTGTGGGGGAAAGAAGTAAGCATAGGCGCAGTATTCGATCAAAGCTCCATACTGACTACAAATTTTGCAAGATTCCGGAGAGCCTGACCCAGTCTCTCAGTTGCGATGCCATCTTGGTCAAATAGTCGTCTGCATCCGGCGGGCCATACAGCATCCCTTGCTGTAGTTGCTTTCCCAGCAGGACTTGTGCACGTGAATGGCAAATCATATGCCGGAGAATCGACATGTCTCTTCTCTGCCGAGGACGGTGGCGTCTTTTCGAATATTATTGGTGCTTGCTGGGTGATGGGGAAGTAATCTGAATGAGATGATACCGAGGAGCCAAGAGGGGTCCAGGAGGGCGGCAGATTCTGTAGTCCCAAGACAAGATCCAGTCTCCGAAATGGTTCATCTGGGCCTCCTCTTTCACCAATAGATGGAAGAGTCGAAGTCTTTGTCTGTTGGTGGTCTCGAGAGCCCGTGGTCGCCCGGGCTGCCGAGTTCGATCGCAAGCTTTCCGGGCGGTTCAGTTCGTGGCCTTCTGTCATCTTGACCTCCTCGTTCGCTAGGTGATCATCAATATCGTGCCTCTCGAATGCTGTTTGTTATCATGGCTGCCATTGGGATGAGTCGTAGCTAAATACAATGACGTCGGAACTCCCGAGGCTAATCGTCAAGCCCCATTCTCTCGCCAGGTGTAATTCTCGCATCTCACAAACTCCGCCCTGCACCATCAGGTGAGGTGGTCGCACATCTGCCAACGTCTGTCCACGAAACGGCCATTTTGGATGCAGTATATAGTAGTCGGGCAACTCGGCAGCCTGTCGATAACCACCGGAAGAGGAATCCTGGCTCAGGTGCTGTCCATCATCGGGGCAAGATGAACACCGCATGCGCCTTTGTGTCACTACTTCGGTGACGGCCTAAGCACTCCAGGCTATGCAACACCACTGCATTCGTGCTTTCAATGTAATCGCTCGATGAGTTGCGGAAGCACCTTCCGATTCTAGGCAGGTCGTACCCAAGTGAAAGGCGGGCGAGATGCTTGATGCATGTAGGACGGAAAGCTGCTTTATGGACAAACTAGGGGCGGTGAGTTGCTGCTCGACGCCCAAACAGATAGCCGCAGGATGAAGTAGGCGCCCAAGTCTACCATGATTGGCTCGGTTCGGTCCCGACTGCTTTCCATTATCCCCAGCTTCGATTTCATCGTCATGCTTCGTACGGTTCTCAGGTAATGATGGAGCATTGATAGAAAGAATCATACTGATCAATGCATTTCATGACGAACAAGAAGGCTTCAGTCACTTTCTGTATTATCTATGAGGTCTCAAGAACTGCATCTGTCCTTTTCCTTTTCTATGCTTTTCCCCTTTTCCTTTCCTCCCTTCTCCTTTTCTGTACTCTTGTCTTCCTTCTCTTTTTAATTTCCTCCCTCTCCACGCAGTGAGCATTGTGAGGATCCGATTCCTTTTTGGGGTCGTAATTGTAGAGCTCTGTAGCTCTGCCCAGATCAGTTAAATCCATGCGCAGTCATGTTGAGTCGTTACTTGACTCCAGTCTACTCAAATTGCGTAAAACCAAAGACGAAATAGAAATGCAGCGCAACTTGCCAAGTGCATCCCGGTGAGAACAAGTGGCAAGGTCGCTACGATGGCGGTAGTGAGCCTGTACTCTGCAGTGCGCTTTTTGTTTTGTTTTGTTTTTACTCTTTTTTTTTTCCTTTCTTTTTTTGGTGGATTTCCTGTTTCGTGTCTTCTTCATGTGTCTCTGTTGGTTCTGCTCCAGTTGAGCGTTGAGATTTTCCATGAGTCTAAAACTCATCCTCGCTTCCGGAGTCGTAGACTGCGATGTGGTTGGCGCCGGTCTGAGCCTTGGGCAATCGAATGACATCAAAGTTCTTTCGTTGTTCCTAGGCATAATGTGAGCAAACAAGTTCAATATCTTGACGAAGACAAGACAACTTACGACTCGGGCAAAGTTTCCATTGCCCTTGGGAGCCTTTAATGTCTGAGAACGCTGGTTTGAGACCCTGGAGGAACCAGCGGTGGTCGAATTTCCCGGACGAGCGACTCGGCGGTGAACATTGCCTTGGGCATCGTATGCATCATACGACTGTGCGCCAGGAGAGCGGCGGTTGTCATTCGAGCCAGCCTGACTTCCGTTCGAAACTGTTGCAAGACCAGCTCGAGAATCACTCGACACGACGGATGCGGCGGACGAAAGGAAACTGGCAGAGGTTCCATGACGGACAGAAGATGCCGTATATCGGGGCAGGCCGATCTCGGTCTGGCCCGAGGCGCTCATGATGCTTCCCGATGGCGTATTGCTGCCGGAACCCAAGACATGGCGCTGTAGCAGACCGCCGGTTCTCAGAGCGGCCAGGTTGTCGTTCCTGCCGAGATGCTCGGGCACCCAGTCTTCAGCAAAGTTGTGTCCAGCGTGGGAGTCCGGGCCGAAGGAGCTCGAGAAGGCCGGGCCTGAAACCTGTGCATCGGAGAGGGCAAGAGGAGCGGCATGAGATGAAAGGCGGTCTGCGGCGGCCTGCTGTGTATCGGTGGTGCCAACAGCGGATCCCTGGGAAGGGTTGCGAGCAGGACCAACATTCGAAACAGTGATCTGAGGTACAATCATTAGCATATTGTTGTTGAGCACAAGTACAAATAGGCTTACGTTGTCGTCATCCGAAGACTCCTCGTCCTCATCGGGTTCGAAGTAGTGGCCGTGTCCATAGACAGATGCTGTTGGGTTGTAATCTTCCTCAGCGATGCCCTGGTGGTAATTATCGTCGTCATCGTCGGAACCGTTGTAATCACCATCATCGTAAGTGCGGGTGGTGAGGGAAGAGGATGTGATAATCCCATCATCAGAATAGTCTTCGTCATCATCATCAAAGCCGATGCCGCCGGCGAGATCCGTGACACCCTCATGCTCGTGCGTGTCTTCATTGACCTCATTGGGGGCTGCCTGGGGAATGGAATCGTAGGTCTGCTCAGCTTGCCACTGAGTGCAGGCGATGCACCACTTGAGTAGATAAAAAGTTAGCAATGGGTAGAACAAATTGAGCAACGTAGGATATTTTCTTACACGCAGGTTATTGCGTCTCTGGTTGGTGCTGAACTGCTCACGCGCCTTCCAAAGTCCGCAGGGGCCGTTGCAATGGAGGCCCAGGTTGGGCTCACCACTGTGCTCACGGCAAGTGAGACCGATGTTGGCAGCATTGGTAGTAGAGTTGCGCGATCGTCGGGCCTGGTGCCACTTGGCGAGCTGGTTCTTGGAGAAGCAGTCACTGGGCTTCCACTCTCCGCCTACGCGGCACTTGAAGCTATTTATTCTGGTAAGCACAGCACGGACGGGAGTCTTTCGAATAAGGCAGCTTACGCGGACGGCAAGGCTTGATCATTGCGTCTACAGAGCGATCGTTAGCTGTCCGTTGAGGTGCATGCTTTCCTCTGCTTGCACTCACGAATCGCCTGCCAAGGCAGGGACGTTGGGGGTTGAGGAGGACATCCCGACGTGTTTCTCTGCACCACGTAGAGGCTCAACGTAGGCACAACTTCTAGAAGGAAAGTGGCGAGGTTAGTACAAATTCTGATTGGCAAGCACCGATGTGGTCTTGGTCGACAGTTGTGGTGTGATGACTTGAATTTTGTGGCGTTGGTTCTGACGGGGAGTATTGCTTGATTTGCGACCGTGACAAGTCGCTCGGAAGCTTGGCGATGGGAGGAGTGGAGAACTCAAGGCAAGTGGAAGGAGGAGAATTTGCTCTCTCGGAAGAGATGGGCGCAGTGTTCAAAGTAGAGAGGGTTGAAATGATTGTTTTGCAAGAATGGGTATTACTTACTGGATTGTTGAGGTTGTGACCACGAGTGGAAAACGAGAGATCGATGAAACAGGCAGGCCTCAGCTGCGTGTCAGGGATTTGAATGGATGCAGGAGTCAAGTCCCAAGATCAGAGAAGAATAAGGGATGATGGTGCAAGTAGAAAATGACAATTGAAGAATGGGAATGGGAATGGGTTTGGTTGGTGGGCGTGGAAATTTAGAAGTGGAAGATTGCCTTTGGGCAGTGGCTTCGAAAAGTTGGAAGGTGTGACCTGCAGGCTTGGATTAAATAGACACCCAGGTTCCTGCCAAGCTGACGATGGCATCAATGTTTGGGCAAGAGGAAAATATGAGTGGTCGGCGGGCAGATCAGAAAAATGATTTGTGGAAGTCTAGATGTTCTCAGTATCATTGGTGAAAATGACGGCGGGTAGGCAGCAAGACGACATATTTGACGCCCTAGAGATGCAGCAGTATAAGACTATAACAAGCTTGGACAGAGTACGAAAAGTGATCGACGAGCAGACGAGGAAAACAATCTGTGGAAAGACAGATATTTCTTTTTTCAGTATTGTTGGTGACAACAAAAGTCTTTGGGCGACGGGACGACGTTGTTGAGACACTGGAGATATGGTGAAATCACGGCTGTCAGGTGTCCGGGCAAAACATGTGCTCTCCCGACGGAAAACGGACACTTGCAAGATTCCTTTGTCACTCTATTGATCTGTACATGGTGTATCGAAGACTCGAGTGTGTTGAGAGAAGCTGAAACAGTCACTCTTTTGATCACATCAGCGTTTGGCAGATGGAGGCACAACTACGTGAGACAAGGCTATAGCGCATATGCATATTTGTGTCAAGTTATCTATAACAAAGAAGAGATGTTCACGTTCTGAGTCAGTGTTCTGCATGTTGATAATAATCGATGTAGTCGGCGTTGTTTTAATATGGTCTATACCATTTTTATTACCTATCTACCACAGCATGCGAGGCCATACCCACGTGTTGGATACAACGTCTCAGAGACAAACAGACTATCCCTGCTTCTCTCCTGCCATTGAGATAGAAACAAGCTTCAATACTTCTCGCCGAGTTGCTGTTTGATAGAGTGTGGTCGTAGACTGCTTCTCTGGCTATATACATGTGGCATCTGCCCTTGACATTGTTCATGAATCACAATCAGGAAGTCTATAGTCCTCAGATGCTAACAGCAGGAAAAAACTAGCATTATAACATAGATGGCAAGGATGTTCTCTGTGATACGGCCGTGTCTTTGACTGCGTGCCTGGCCCTGCATGTTGATAGCATAATATAATGTGTCAAGAAACATCACAATGCTTGACCCGTGCCTTCAAATCTTCTTGCCAGAAATTGCAGAAAAAAAATCTATTGATACAGGACCCGGAGAGGCTCACAAATGAGTACCCAGTTACGAAGCAGACTTGTTGGGTCATGTTCAGGAATATTGATACTCATCTCTTGGATATTCGATTTGTCACTGGTCCCATGGAGATCCGGGGAGGAGTACTCGAACCGAATCTCAGCAAACTGATGCTGATAAGGCCGATTATATCTCAGAAAAATCCATGGTACGACTCTGGCAGTCGTCTGAATGCGATTCGCCACGGGCGGGTTGGCCGTGGGGTTAATATGGTAGTCTGATATGTACGTACGATGAAGCTCCTGACAATGAGAAGCCCACCGAAGTGGCCTCTTGCCAAGGACCAATTTGCAACTAGGAAGACCTCGAGGGACGTCTGGCAATTCTTGGTGCACGGAGCAGCATGGCGATCAGTTCGCAGAGCTGTTTACGCGCGGGTCAAGAAACTATTGGCTAGGCTGGCCAGGATAGCTTGACAACGGTAAGGCAGGGTAAATTGCCTCGAAATGTGAAGAGTCGACCGGAGTAAATGGCTGTTGCTATTGATTGATTGACATATGATCATATTGTCCGGGGCTGGCTGGTGGGATGGGATGGGCTGGGATGGGCGAGGGGTCGCATTTCTTTCGGGACTGCACTCCCAAACTCTAATGTTCATGCCACATGGCTGCCCATATAAGAGCCATGGGTTGGTTACCTACGCAGCGCACCGGAGCTGCATGCATATTAAGGCATGTGCGATTCAAGCTTCCTGCGATACGGGCGTGATGTGGAAAGCTGGGTGTAGAGGCTTCACGTTTGCCTGCCTGCCTGCCTACCTCGAGGAAAAGCCTATTTCATCGGCGAGGCTCTAAACACCCATCGTGCAAAGCGTATCTAGAGGCTAAAACAGGTGGTAAATAAGGTGGCACGTCCGCACGGCGTTCCCATTCGTATCAGATCGTTTGGCGGTGTTTGGCAACTGGGCCGGAGCCGATATATTGATGTTCATGCAAGCAGATCAGCCGCGCGATATTGGTCCCTGGGCCGCTAAGCTTGGGCATTATTTGCAATGCGAACGAAGCTGGCGAGCTGGCGAGCTGGCTGCCGCAAAGCCCGTGGACTGAACGGATTGCCATGGTCATTGAGAGCTCAATTGGACCCTGTGCCAAACAACGAGAGGATTTTCCTAGACCCTGACTTCATCCAAGAGTTTTGCCACAAACAACAATACGCCTGTGTACGCCTGAATGACGGCCGTAAACAATTATTCCCAGGTAGTTCCTGGGTAGGCCAATACAAGGTAGGTAGAGTCACTATTGGAGAGATCTGCAGCTTCGCGCAAACTTCCTTTGGGGTCGTGTTTTTTTTTTTCTTTTCTATCAAGGTAACAGGCTGCCCCCTAACCAAAAGCCGCCACGGACCATGCGACCATGTTTCAAGCCGACGAAACCATTATGCGCCGACTGCTAGATTTCTCCTCCTCCGGGCTTTAGCGCAACTGTCGTCTCAAGGCGCAACCACGCCGTCAAGATCGAGCCAGCACCGAGGCCGCCCTTAGTAGAGGACAGCAACAAACCAAGCAGAGTTGCTGTCGCGATGACAGCATGAACGAGTCAGACGCACTTGCAGCATGCACGCGTTTCCTCGCGAGAACCGCTCCGCCGGCCTGCCTGCCCACTCGTTCTCTCTACTGATAGCCGGATTGTGCAGCGAGATCGCCCAGGTACCTCCGTACAGAGTTGAAATCCAGAAATAAATGTCGAAAGCATCTCCCATTTCATGCAAGGTCCAGGGCCAGATAACACAGGCACCAAGCACGGGAAGAAAGGTGGTGTGAAGGGGTGGGAGGAACCCCATCATCTGTCAGGGCCAAATTCGTCCAAAGCACGGGACCGCGGGCGCCAGAGAGAATGGCACAATCTACTTGTGGACCGGCTTCAATGGCTCAGGGGAGCAGGATGGATCGGCAAGGCTAAGACTACAGCATCCTTCACCACAGATACCTCAATGTCCGCGGCGGGAACGCTGTCAGATGAGGTATCGGCTCGGGGCAGCGCGGTACCCCCACAGCGCCGGACAGGGCAGCTGGCAGTTGGGCCGTCTTCACAAGTTCACAGGAACCTCTGGAACCTCTTTCCGGAATGCACCCAGAGGGCCGGCGGGTTTTGTGCCTGTTGTCCAGTCTGAGTTCGGGAAGTCAGTCTTTAGCATTCCCAGTCAGTCGACCATCGGGCCACGCTTGGCTCGATCGGTGGGCGCCAGGACCAAAGATGGCAATAGCGTTCTGCACGTGGAGGACCCGGTCCCACTGCTACAAAAGCTTTTCCAGAATCCTGAGCGCTCAAAATGGTGATTTTTTATCTTGAGAGGTTGGGAGATACGTGAACAGATGGGGAACTTACGACGCCCGGTCCGGTCCCAGCAAAAGAGGACGAGAGGAAAACATAATTCTTGGCACGAACCTGACAGATCCTCGAGTTAGCGATTCGTCACCCAGATATTCATTGGGATCCTGGTGGTTTCGATTGGGTTTGGTTCGGCCACATGCCCACGGGCCTCCCCCCTTTTCCTCAATACGGAATGGCTGTTTTCTACACGATCTCCCTTGCTGAGTGGTTGGCTATCGATTTTCACGTCGCGTCTGTGCCTGCCTGGCAAATGTGATGGCCATTTCTGCAGTGACAGAGTGGATATGAGGAATTCCCATCAACTTGACGAGATGCCCTGCCCGTCCAAAACAAGGGATCTGAGCAAACATATGGCCAGAAAAATCAATGGTGCAAAGCAACTGGAAACGGTGCCCCGGGGACGGTGAGCGCTACCCAAACCCACCAATCCTGAGCTTTGTTTTCCGCCCAAGTTGGGCATCTGGTTCAATGTTTGTTCGAAAATCAGCACGCCCAGGATCGGCACTGCGCCGACCGTGCTGCTGGGTTGGTAACAAATAGGTAACGAGTTTTTGCCGCAGTCGGCATGTCCCATGCTGTCGATGTTCAAGTCTAGAGACGTCTGGTGTGCTGGCATTGAGCGAAAACAAGTTCCTATCCATGCTCCCAGAGGCCCCCCGGGTTCCCACTGCGCAAGCGACTATTGGCTTTTGCAGTGTTGACCGTCTTTTCGAACGGGTTGTCTGGGGAATCAGACTGTTGTTATGATGGACCTCGTCGCCACGTCTGGGAACTTTTCTCTGGGTCCTTCGAATGTTCGGTCAAGCATCTTTCATGCACGGATGGGTTGGGCATTTGGGGCTATACGGGACGAACGGGAATCTGGTTGCGATCGTATCGCATCGCGCAGAGCAAGCACGCACCTTTGGCACCGCACGCAAGCAGGCAACGAACGCACTACTACGATGCGATACCCAGCCGTTCTTATCGTCTCGGCTGCCCGTTGGCACTGGCATGCATATGACATAACTCTGTTTCTGGAGGTGCATCGTCTGTCGAACCGCTTCAAATCCAGAAGCCCAATCGAAAGGCACTTTTAAAATTGAGTGTAAATTGCCAGATCAGGTACCGGGTACCAGTGGCCGCCGGGGAGGTCCAATGCTGTGCGACGGTACGGAGTACAGTACGAGCTGCGCGATCACCCACACTAGATCCGTGGAGCGTATGAGATGGATCGACACCAAATGCTAAACAGCTCAAGTGGGCGCTGGCACCTGCTTGTCATGCTGGCCTCTGCGCATTTCGAGTTACACTGGGATCAGATGCATTGCACTGTACGGCTAAAGCCGCAGCCTGGGATTTGCCCACCAACACCCTGGCCTTCTGCGGTGGAAGCAAAGAGCCGGCACAGTGCCCGTGTCTCGCAGCAGCTCGTGTGCGCGCCATGTGCAGCGGCGCTGCTTTTCCTTCAGAGGCGACTTGCAGCTTGCAAGGCAAAGTTGCTGGGTTGGCTGGCTAGCTGATGGAGAAGCATGAGTAATAAAGCCGTACTACGGCAGCAAAGTACATGTAGTACCTACACAGTAATCCATCCTCCCTCGAACTTCGCCTCGGGTCACCACGATCTGACAATAGCAAGCAGACAGGACGGCCCATACGAGCGAGTACAGAGCAGAGATGGAATGGATGGGAGTCTTTTCCTTTCTGACCCGTGGCTCCCGCCATCATCTCGGAGGAAGACACTGCGCACATTAAACAAGCCTGCCCAGAGGAAGCAAGAAGGACAAAAAGAAAATTATGAGAGAGGTGATAATCAAACTAAAATCATGACGAACCCGCTGCAACTGTAACGCATCGAACTTTGGCACTCTCCTTTCAGACGCGCCCCCTGCCGTCTGGGTCCTCGAGCAAATTGGTCCATTTTGGGAGACCCCCCCTGGGCCAGTGACCTGCCTCCCCAAATCGCCCAGTTAGCGAGATTGGGGTCTGCCCGTCCCCCGGTACCTGTGTTCATGCTAAAAGGGTGGCATCCACGCCAAGGGGGGGTCTGATCTGACGGAGAGGGGGCGCTTTTTCGAGGGGCAAGCAAGCAAGCAAGCAAGCGTTGTGACTTTGGCTGCTGCTGCTGCTGCTGCTGCTGCTCTGGCTCTGCTTTGACAGACACCCGCTGCCGCGCCGTCTCTGCGAAACCCAACTGGGACTCGTCTCCATTCACCGTCTGCACCCCCAAGCAAGAGAGAGGGCCACCAAACCGCCTACACTGGGTCCCTCTCGTTGGCGGACAGCTCATCTCACTTCCTCCCTCTCATTACAATCCACCATTCACTCTCGCTCGAATCCCGAAACGGCAGAGACGAGTTCATGGCAATTCGTCGAGCGCCTGCTAATCATTAGCACAGCATCGGTCTGATGCTATCGTGGCGCTTCTTGCTCTGTTCTCCCTCTGTCTGACCCTATCCTGCTCATTCTCTTTCACCCCAATCCTGCAACCCCCCAAAAGCGCGCGCGCGTGTGTTTTCGAGCACACATCACCTCGCGACCGGTAGAGCGACTTGGCCCGCGGCAGCTGCTACACCATTGACAACAGAGGCAGCGCTTCTTCTTGTCTCTCTCCCTTTTCCCGGGCTATCAAATCAATTTGGCGTCGCAGCAGCAGTAATTCAACAACAATCAAACTGTTCAGAGATTGAAAAGACCTCAAACCCACCAATATTCATTCGCTCCTTATTTCCCACTGTGTATCAAACCTCTCTTCCGCGTTCCCCGGTCACCTCGGGTTCAGTCATTCTCTCTTTTCCCTAGACAAGCATCATTCGCGCTAGCAAGGTCTGCATATTTCGAGAAGCTCACAACCCAGCTCGTCGAACATCAATCAGCCTTGACCAGACCCGCACCCCGATATTCTGGTTCCATTATTCCCTGGTCCCCTAATCCAACGCATTATCCCAAGGACGCCTCCTGTCCAACTCCCTCATTATCACTGCTATATCGCCTTTTCCTTCCCTTTCATATTGTCTCACGTTCTGTCGACGCTATTCAACCCAACGTTACTACTCCAGAAGAGGAAGTCGACACCACCGACTCGGCTCCTTTCTATACTCTGACGCGTCCTACTCAACTTGGCCCATCTTGCTTTCGGATACTCTCACTCGACCTGAATGTGCCGGGAATTACTATAGCTCTGCCGCAGAGCTCTGTCCTTAGCCCGTCCGGGTCACCATACTGACAAGACGTCGGTAGCCTCTCTCGCTATACCGAGTACAGGCTCTTGACGCCCAATTCATGGGACGCACACTGTTGTTTTACACAGCTTCATAATACACCACAATCATTCGCCATGACGGTAGCACACGATCTGGTCCACAGGGCCCCCTCGACTCACAACTCGAATATGGCCCTCGAGGATCGCTTCGAAGTCTTGAAGGAAATCGGCGACGGAAGCTTTGGCAGCGTGGTCTTGGCTCGCGTCCGCAGCGCGGGAGCCAGCGTAGCCAGGAGAGGCACTGTCGTACGTTGTTCGGCGTTCCACTTGTATGTCGTTGACCTGACTAACCCCGGATACAGATTGCCATCAAGACGATGAAGAAGACGTTCGAGTCTTTCGGCCCCTGTCTTGAACTCAGAGAGGTTGTCTTCCTGCGGACGCTGCCTCCTCACGTTCACCTAGTTCCGGCCCTGGATATCTTCCTGGACCCATTCAGCAAGAAGCTGCACATTGCCATGGAGTACATGGAGGGCAACCTGTACCAGCTGATGAAGGCTCGGGACCACAAACCCCTCGACAACGCCAGCGTAAAGAGTGTTCTGTTTCAAATTATGCAGGGACTTGAGCACATCCACGCACACCATTTCTTCCACCGCGATATCAAGCCCGAAAACATCCTGGTTTCGACTTCGGCGCACCAAGACTCAGTCAACTCTTTCAGGCGGTACTCGGCCCTTGTTACGCCACCATCGACGCCGCCGACTTACACGGTCAAGATCGCGGATTTTGGCCTCGCCCGCGAAACTCACTCGAAACTGCCTTACACGACCTATGTATCTACGAGATGGTACCGTGCACCGGAAGTTCTGCTGCGCGCGGGAGAATACTCTGCACCTGTGGATATTTGGGCTGTCGGCGCCATGGCCGTGGAGGTCGCCACCTTGAAGCCGCTGTTCCCTGGTGGCAACGAAGTCGACCAGGTATGGAGAGTGTGCGAGATCATGGGAAGTCCCGGCAACTGGTACAACAAGGCCGGTTCCCGCGTTGGCGGTGGAGATTGGAGGGAAGGCACCAGACTGGCCGGCAAGCTTGGGTTTTCTTTCCCCAAGATGGCCCCTCACTCCATGGACACTATCCTGCAGACGCCGCAGTGGCCGGCGTCGCTCGCTCATTTTGTTACCTGGTGTCTCATGTGGGATCCCAAGAACCGCCCGACATCGACTCAGGCATTGGCCCATGAATATTTCACCGACGCCGTCGACCCTCTCAGGCCGAGGTCATCTGCTTCCAGGATCCTGGGTAGGAAACCATCCGAGATTGGACGATCCAAGGACTCATCGCCCGGACCGACTTCATCAAAGCCCTCGTGGTTCAGGAAATCGCTCATTGGGCGTACCGAGAGCGTGGAAACTGTCACTGTGCAAGCTGTGACTTCTAAGGAACCTGTAGCCGCGCATCCCTCGCCTCCGGTGGTGAGTGAGATTCCCGCCGCCAAAGTACGTCCGCCAAATGGCAAGCGAACGACGTGGACAAACGGACCGTCCAATGTTGCCCCGATCCACATTCTTCCCACCATCAAGCCCATTTCTCCAATGTCGGACGCGGTCCATGCCCAGGCCTCGAACAGGACACCTTCGTATAACGACTCGTATGCTAACAGCAATGTCCGGAAGGTGTCGATGGAAGAAAAGGCAGCCAAGAAGATTGGACGTCAACTCTCAGTGAATTCCAGCACCAACAATTACGCCGAAATCCACCGTCAACAAGCTGAACGAGCACTGAATGGCAACTCCGGTCTTGTTTCTCCCCCGAGCGCACACAAGGAGAGCTTCTTCTCGCATCTACGAAAACGGGCCAGGCGCTTCTCAGGAAGACACCAGACACCAGTGTCCCCAGCATATGATGACATTGAGGCACAGGCCGGCTGCGGCCCTTGGGCGAGCAACAGATCGTCGATGGTGATTGACCAGCAGGGCCCTGTACCTGCGAAGATCGAGTATGACTCGAGTCTGGAAACGTCACAGCCTCCGATCCCTGCCACCCACCTGACCACTCCGGCGGGCAACTTGAAGCGACACCATTCACTGCCTCACCACCAACCTCGGTCCGTTGACAACCTCATCGGTGCTGCGCGGAGTGTTGGCCCGATCTCGAGCCGGACGAGGAGAGCACAGGTACCTCACGGAGTGCAACAATACGACGCGCCGGCCGAGGAAGACGAGCTACTGGACGAAGTGTTGAACTCGACCCAAAATGCCATGAAGCGCATGGAGGGCGACGGGAAGCCGGGACTGCGGCAGTCAGCCAGCAATATTGGCCTGCACAACCCATATCCCACGCCTTCGCCTTCGGCCAGCGGCAATCAAGTTCTCTTTGGTGATTCGCACGAAGTGGTGACGCCAAAGCCTCTGGATATGAAGAAGACGGTTCAAGATCCTCATAAGTGGCCAACACCACCCTACGAGGAAAGTGAGTGGGCATCCTCGGCAGCTGCTAGCATTTGGGCAGCAGGGAACAGGTTCTAAAATCAACAAACAGGCTACCGCGTGGACTTCGACTGAATTTTTCGCGACATCTCGAGTCGCATCACTTCTCATGGCAACGGTGTTTTGGGCGCTATTGGTTTCTTTCAACTACCGGGAAAATCCACATGGGCCGGAATCATTGTGTTTCGCAACGTTCATTCTCACGTCTTTTCAACAGCGACTTGGGCTTTTTTGACTACGATCAGGTCGTCGACAAGTTGGCTCGGCCGGCTGCTCGACAGCCTGAAAGCTACGCCGGCACACTCGTGCCACAAGTTGATTTTTACCAACATATACTTTTTACTCTTTTCTTTTTTTCTCTTTGACAAATACCCAGATATAGAACTCAAAGGCTGTACAAGGTTTACTGGACCCCCAAATTTGTGCATATTTCGTTTGTTAGAACTTTGGAGAGGAAGGGGGCCGCAACCCGTTGTATCAGTTTGCCAGATTTGCGGACAACTTATACTGTACAAGAAGAA
The DNA here is from genome assembly GCA_022432395.1 of Pestalotiopsis sp. NC0098. NCBI lineage: Eukaryota > Fungi > Ascomycota > Sordariomycetes > Amphisphaeriales > Sporocadaceae > Pestalotiopsis > Pestalotiopsis sp. NC0098. The sequence goes on along the minus strand of JAJKLJ010000005.1, from coordinate 98,264 downwards.
GATTGTCGAGTATGGTTGTCAGATATACTTTGGAGTATTACCCGCCTGAAGCGGGCTGGATCGAGGTGGTTTACAAACATTACACAAGGTGAAGGAGTATATGGACGATCAGTTTGTCATTTACGGGGAAGATCTTGGTGATGGTATATATATCATATATTCGAAGAAGGGAATCAGCCCTCCAAAAAGCAAAAATCGGGCACAGAGATCCCATTCACCACCTCGAACCATTGTTTACTTGGACTTGTTGCTTGTGATGGATATGTACTTGCACCGAATGCAGGCTACTGGTCAAACTGTGTCATGTCTTCTCGCTGGCTGACGGAGTGCAGCATTGGAAGGCCAATGAATTGAGATATCACAATACGCAGAAATGCTCCTAGGCTGGAACCTTGCACGAGAAGCATCAATGTAATCAATGTAGGGATGGATGCCAACTCAGTGCAAACGTAGCATGGGAGAAGCGTCGAGGCCAATCATCTCCGTTTGACTGCGTGTACTTGGTACCGACCTACATGCAAGCCTTCCCCATGCATGCAGGAACGGTGCAAAGGGTGGTGTGTGGGTGGTGGCCCGAGGCTGCGCCTCAAAAGGCGGCAGAGCAAAAGGGAAGACACACACAGTGAGAGAGAGGCTGTGTTTTTGTATCGGGACGGCGAGTCTCTACCATTCTAGACCCGTCTAGTGTTGTGGTGGTGTTGCCGCAACTCCGTCTGTTTGTTTGTCTTTACTAGATGCCACAAACCGCGACTCTCTGGACAGCTATTCTTTTTGCATGTCAGCCAGAGGGGAGAGAGGAAGAAAGAGCCAGAGGTATAATATGCCAAACGCTGATGGTGAGAATTCCGCGCGTGTTGAGGCTACATTATCGGCCAAGTTGCCGGGTGTAAGGTAGCTAAAAGTGTATTAGCTTACGGTAGCTTAGCTCCAGGTAAGCTCCACGGCCCACGGACCGCGACCGCTGGGCGGTCTTGTTTTCGTGCTCGTCGCTTGTCCATCATCAGGCAGCAGAATAAAATGTTCGAAGAAGCAGCGCCCGGTATACTAGGTATATGTGTAGTATGGATGGATGGAGCTGAGCACATCACGCAATACTATATACCCCCTGGGCTACTCGATACATGTGTAGGTTTGCCAAAATCGCTGGGAAATCAACTGGGGTTTATTAGTCCGTCTGCAGGCCCCGTTGCGGTACCACGCGAGGGAATACTGCAGCCTATTTTCCTCCAGGACTCACTCACTATCTGACGTCAAAGTCGTCTTTTTTTCGAGTTTCCAATTGTTTCTTGTTGACGTTGGTTTCTTTTGAGCGGTCATCCTTTCAATCTATATTACCTGCCAATTGCCTGCTCTTCTTGGCTCTCCTCGATTGGAAAAACTGTCTTGTCAGACGGGCATACCATTTTATTCTTAGCACTGCCCCGCAGAAAAAGAGCAGCCGCCTCCATCCATCCCATCGGGGAAGCGTATCGATGCGCTCCTGATAGTTCTCACGCTGTGCCACAATCCCTTTGGCACTCTACGCGCAATACTCGTCCAGCTGATACTCTTGACCCTTCTCACACCTTCATTCTCTCATTGGGCTCTCTTCGTCGGTCTCGAGGGGACGAACAACATTGATCATTCCTCAATCCTCGGCGGCTCCCCTTGAGAAGAGGGTTACGAGGCAGGCCCAATAAGGCGCAATAGGACCAACAGGCCGAACGTAGACCGACGGTTTTGGGGAAGAGGGCCTGACTTTTGCTGCCCCTCCTTTTTTGTCGTCACAAACAACGCCTGTCTTATTAATAGTATCCCCTCCGTATCGTCCTGTCACCTTCATATCACCTCAGCCCCCGGAATCTCTTTGGGGAGAAGGAAGGGCCTGAGGGAGGGCTGCTCTGGGCTTGCTTTGCCTGCCAGTGCGTGCCAAGATGAGCTTCAACCTTCCGATACGGTCCACGTCCGGTCGCAGCCAGAGGAACCAGGACAGCCGGGACCGGTACTTCGGCACCTTCACCCCGGCGTCGTCGGCCGAGGCCATCAATGGCCCGGTCCGCGAATTCGCCCCCGTCAGCGACCGGCTCATAGTCGGTGTCGACTTTGGTACTACCTTTTCCGGGTGAGTATTGTTCGTCTTAAATGGACGCTCGATTTCGAGTAGGACTTCATCATCACATATCATCTCACGCGCGATTCAACACTCTGTCGCCAATCATGAAGAGATATATTACCTCTCTGTCACGTATATGAGATACCCCTGGCTGACTAGATTCAAGTGTGGCAGCGGTATATACATCCACGCCTGATGATGTAGAGATCATCAAGACATGGCCCGGAGGCAACGGCATCACCTCGGACAAGGTGCCGACGGAGATCTCGTATGACACACCACCGGTCAATGCCAACGCTCCCACAACAGCCACAGCCGCCCCGGCCAGCTCCGCGGCGAGCACACCGGTTGTCAAATGGGGCTTCCAGTTCAAGCCCGAGGAGTCGCGGCTGCGGTGCATCAAGCTGTTCCTGGACCGGTCGCAGAAGTTGCCCTTCTACGTCAGCCCGCAGGAGACGGCGACGCAGCTGCGCAAGTACAACAAGAACGTCGTCGATGCCGTCAGCGACTATCTGACGCAGATCTACCGGCATACCATGGATACGCTGACGCGCCGCTACGGCGAGTCCTTCATGGCCTCGACCAAGGTCGACTTTGTCCTCACCTGCCCGGCCGTCTGGTCCGATGCGGCCAAGAACACGACCCTGCAGGCCGCCGAGAGGGCCGGCATGGGCTCCAAGTCCGACATCCAGATGATCAGCGAGCCCGAGGCCGCCGCTGTCTACACGCTCAGGGCTATCCAGCCGAACCACCTGAATGTTGGTGACAACTTTATCGTTTGTGATGCTGGTGGCGGAACAGTAGAGTAAGTTGACCGGCGCAATCCTCTTGGACAATTTCACCCGTGACCACATATGCTTATATGCCTCTGAACAGCTTGATCGCTTATAAGATAATATCTCTCAAGCCATTGCGGGTTGAAGAGTCCGCCGTGGGCACCGGCGGTCTCTGCGGTAGCGCCTTTTTGAATTACCGATTCGAGGAGCATGTCCGGAATCGTCTAGGTCAAAGTCGCTTCGATGAGATGAAGATGAAAAAGGCCAAGACGTGGCAGATGGGTCTGCGATACTTCGAAGAGTTTGTCAAGCGCAACTTCAATGAGGATGAGTACCAGGAGGTTAACGTACCGTATGTCTTCCCTTCAAATCGTTCTCGTTGAATACAACTAAACAATATCAGATTCCCTGGGCTCCCCGACGATGAGGAAGCCGGTCTCGATTCAGGTTTCCTGGTCCTCACGGCCGCTCAGATCAAGGAGATCTTTGAGCCGGTAGTCAAGGAGGTATGCGACCTCGTGCAAGGCCAAGTCAATACAGTGCGCAGTAAAGGCGGGCTCGTCTCGGGCATCGTACTCGTTGGCGGCTTCGGACAGAGCGACTACCTCTACCGGCGCATGAAGGCGCACTTCACCAGCGCCGCGCCGCCCCCGTATACCGAGCGTCCGACACATGCCAGTGGCGCTGCCGCTGTGGCTGAGAATAGCAGTATCGAGGTTATGCAGCCGATGTACGCGTGGACGGCCGTGGTGCGCGGCGCCGTGCTTCGGGGTCTGGAGGGCAACATGGTCATCTCGCGCAAGGCCCGAATGCACTATGGCACGAGCTATGCGACCGTGTATGACGAGTCCAAGCACAGTGTAACGGAGCGGTATTGGTCACCGCTATGGGAGCGCTGGATGGTCTCAGATCGTATGCAGTGGCACATTGCAAAGGTAAGCAATATACGCTTTTGTGCGATCTTACCCTACTCCGATCCTGCGTCGTCGTATTCTTCCGGGTGTTTCGCTCTTCGAACTGGTCGTGTCTGACATTTATTGACTTGTTTGTTATAGGGAGAAGCAATATCACCTTTGTCGCCGATAGCATTTCACTACACTCGAAATTTCAGGCCTGGTCAGTCGCTCGTCGTCACGGATGATCTCATAGCATGTGAGGCCGACGAGCCACCAGTGGCCTACGGGCGAGAGCTTGTCCACGTGTGCACGCTGACGACGGATTTGAGCGCTGTGCCGAGGAGCTTGTTTACGCGCTTGACTACGACCAGGGGTGTCGAGTTTGACAATTTGGACTTTACACTCGAGATGATTGTCGATAGCGCTGGTCTCGGATTTGAACTGAAGGTGGACGGGGTCAGGTACGGTCGGGTTGAGGCCGAGTTCCATTGATCTGATAATGCTGTAGAATATCCCTTGCTATTTGGTCAATATCTTGGGTTTGTCGGCCGCGGGGATAATATTGCCGGGGGTTCGAAGGATCTGCATGGATAGTATTGGTTACAACTCAGCCTTTGGCAAAAGGGCCACAGAACTACTGCTGGATAAACATGGCCTCGGAGTTGTAGATAACAGACCACCTAATTATATCGAAAAAAATGAAAGAATACTTGACAAAGAAGGCTGGGGTTCTGTAGTAGTTGATGAACCATGAGTTCTACAGCATAGCCACGAGATGTTTGTTCATGTAGCACGAATAGGACGTCGGGACCGAGCAAGAGGAAAGTGGAAGCTTTGACGCCGTCGGGCGAGCAGGAGCTCGGGACGACAGCATCTCGAGTACTTCTCTTGCTCTTGACAGCGTCCGAAAACCAAGAGAGAAAGAGAGAGTTTTGTTTAGAAATCTTCGTAGCTACTCGCTGCGTTGGTATCAGACCGATGAAGAACTGTGTTCTCCGCATTCGATGATGCCAAGCATATGATCTGCTTTATTGTTTCTTTTTCACGGTCTGAGAATCGGGTTCGTGGCATTCCTTTTCGGAGAATCCAGACAAAAGCCACCTGAATAGTCGACAATCGCTGAATTGCCGTAACCCATGGGTTCGAATCTCCGCCGGAAGAATGTTGTCAAGCAAACTTGGCGTGTGGGCACTCCGCGAGAAACACCACGGATCAAGAAGGGCAAGCGATTCCCATTCAACGTCGTATATCTTGGTACGCAAAAGACCCTCACGGGAATGGTCTCAGAGGTGGGTGGATGCTGCTGCAGTATCAAGATCCACTACTAGGTGGTTGTTTCTTTCTTTGTTCACAGTCTTGTTGAAGGACGTCTAACCGTATCTTGCGTGTAGATTCGACATGAGGTACGCAGCGGCCATGTTGGAGATTGGAAAGAAAGTTTCGGCAGTTGGAAGGAAAGACTGAGGAGGGGTTTGAAATCCAGGGACCGAGCGTCTCTGGCGTCGATCGGGAAGCAATTACTAACATGTCCACCAACGTGACATCTATACCACATTTTCGGATGATGCGGACGAAGGCGACAACATGAAGAGGGTCGAATGTTCGAGTTGGCAAAAAACCATCTGTTTCAATCTTTGCGTCATCGTTCGGAAGGAAGCGTGCCATCGACAGCGGTTACGGCAGGCACGATGTTGGAAGACGACACCACCAGTCAAATGGAAGGAGCGATGAAGTTTGTGTACGAAGGTCGCCGACCAGCATGATGGACTGGATGTACGTAGTCATCCCTTGCTTTTGTTTGATGGCACCCGAGAGCCAGGACCCTGCCTGTTCTTTTATCATTCCCCTTCTCCCGACCCATGTACGTAAGGTATCAGAAAAAGGCGGAGACGAGCTCTAGGCAGCAATTCGTACCTACCGAAACATTGGGACGACGTGAAAGCTGCAACTTCTATTCCGGCCTATTATTGCATCATGACGGCCTTCATATGGGTAAGCAGCCACCAAGACACATCGTGTGCCACTAACCTATGCCGACGAATACCTCGGGATATTTCATCCAACTGATTCTTTCTGTTTCCACAAATACTTCGGATGGAACAAAAACCTGCATCTTTTCACCTTGTTCTTGTGTTATACCTCAGCCATGGTACTTGTGCAGCATGGGCCAGGAACCATACTCCAGATCCTCGAGCAATCCGCGATACACGATTCACAACACACCAATTCCCATGCCCAAGAACCAGCCAACTCGCATCTCGCCAGGACATCTGCCTCGGAACTCGGAAGACTTTTCTCCAGAGAAAAAGCATAACATGGCAGCAATGCATATCAAACGGAATATGAGGGGTATATCCGCCCAATACGTTTTCCCTCACCCAAGCCGGGCGTAGGTATGCTGCATGTCACATATAAGCGGTCTATAAATATAGAACGAGCGAGGCTGAAAGGAAGTGGTTCCCAACGTTCAACCTCACTCCTCACAATCCGTAAGTTATTTTCTCAGCTCTCTGCTCCGACACCATCTTGCTCTTTTCAAATTATCGTTGATGCCAATGGGAGTGACAGTGTTGTTCACACGCGTTGCAAGGAGCTGCACTCGGACTCACACTAGGCCACGGCTGAAGGAGATTGGCTGGTGCGACTCGCCACGGCGAGGCGCAGCAGCATCGAATGCCAGACACGAATAGAATTTTCAACGCGCGTCTTTCTTCGAGATACTTTCGCCTCCCATGGAACCTGCGGCCTAGAATAAATGCGACGTCAATTTTCGCCCGATGCTCGATCTCACTTCATATAATGACACGAGTCCGGGGCGCCTGGCTGGGTTTTGCTGAGCGGATAGCCACAGACACGTGGCTTCGGTCGGGTAGCAGCCCAACTACGCCTTCACCGCTCTGGAGGGGAAGAAAAGGCCCAAATGGCAATTGCTAAGAGGCGATTTAGGTGAGAGGAAATTTTCTTGCAATTATTCATCTCATATGGAGTTGTGTATGGTTTGATTCCTTGGCCCTTTGTCTCGATACAATCTTGGGGGCCCACATCTCATTCGCCTGCACCGTCCTCGTCATAAATCATAAAAGTATCTTCAACAGAACTCCTACCAAGCTAACAAGACAAGAACAGACAAGTCAGTCTGGGAACATTTCCTCATATGCGCCTTCTTTCCATTCTTCCGTCGTTTCCCATCCACGTTGGGCCAGACCTCTGTCTGCAAGTGGTCATGGCCGTTCCTGTTCTGCCAGAGATCATATGCTGGACCGGGGAAGACAGTCGAAGAGCACGTACGTCAAGTACGAGATGAGTCCATTTGGTGCTGCAAAACATGTTGAAACAGGCACCCTAATCTTCCAAGGAAATCAAAAGAAAATATACATGATGCCCTTGGTCATCATCAAAAGGATGAAACGCCCTCTTCGGGTCACAGACCTCCAAGTTTGTGGAAGTTCTCACTTCCATTCATGTTTCAGCTGGCCATCTGCAGCAATCCGAGCCAACATTTGTCACGGTTCCCGACCATGGCTGACAAAACACATCGCTTGAGAACTTCAGACCTGCCGACTCTCTGGGTATCATCTGATCATGCGCCACCGCCTCGAAAAAGAACAGAAAGGAAAATCATGCTTCAACTCAGGAAAACAAAAATAAGGAGATGGAAAAAGGAGACCAATCCTGCTGAAAACCCCACCACACACACGACATCACCTCCGAGCACCGGGCTCGAATAACGGCTGCACCATCATATGCGCGTATACCCGCCGCTTCCGATCAGGGGCGCCGGTCACCCGCAGTATCTGTCTTTTTCGATAGATCACAAGCATGGACCGAACGTATCGCCCACGACATCCATCATTTAGCGCTCGACTTGCGACTCTTATGATGGTGGCCAGTGTCTTCGCGACTCTTATGATGGTGCCTGTGGGACCTATGGGACCTCTCTCTTTCTCTGGGCTCGCTCACCACAACCCTTTGGCTCAGCTCTTCTCGCTGGATCTGCTCCAGAGGGATAAAGTCGTGGGGAACGATGCCCTCCACGTGAGAAGGACCTTCTCTCCATCCTCGAGCCACCTCGTAAACGTTCCGAGAGATCAACCTGCGCTTCCAGAGGTGTTCTAGAAGGTGGAAATCGGCTCTTATATCATCAACGCCACGGCCATCATCTCGAATATGGGTGCGGATGTGTTCAAGGCGGTTGCGGAAGCTGGTCGCTTTGTCCGTGTGGTTTCTCCGAGCATCGAAACTAATGCTATCACAAAACCAGCAGTTGCTTTTGCTTGGCAAGTCGTTCTGGAGATGATCAACCATAATATGGTCCATCCACCGGTCGACCTCCACCGGATAGAATTGCTCATTGCAGGAACCATACCCTATGAACTCGCACGGAAGGATGTAATCACCATTGCCTGGCATCACGGTGCCTATTGATGGCGCCGTGGTAGGATTCGAATCGGGGTACGATCGACCACTAAAGTTCGAACTAGAGCATGAGCCGACATCGAATGTCATGCTTGGAGAGGTGGATGCCGACGTGGCCGTGTATGTCCGGTAACGCGGTGTCGGAGTGGGAGGTGGGTGAGCTGGCTGAGCTCCCAACGGAAAGCGAGGACTGGAGTAATCCGTAGCCGGCGGTGAGTATCCGTACGATGCCCCGTACATCAACGGCTCACGATTGGGAGCAGATATCGAAATGCCTTCGAGGAAGTCGGATATATCGTCGACGCTCGGGTTCGGATCTGGTTGAAATTGGTGCGATTGATCCATCTCGGGGGCAGACCCGTTGAGGGGTACTGCCAATGATGAAAAGATGGGTTTGAACTGATCTCAGGGCAGCTTGATGCTCAGCCCAGAAAGCAGGACGACACACAGCGAGGCCGTGGCTCGGGTGTCGCGAAGCAGAAAGACCAAATCTCGACACCAGGGAAATGAAAGAAGGCAACGCAGAGAATGGTGCTTTGCTGTCTGAAAGGGAAATGACTTCAGCAGCTGGTCAACTGGGGGCACCTTGTTGGTGGGGTAAAGTCTGGGCAGGGTTTCTCGGGGACTGACTGCAGTGTCGACTTGCAGGTACCGATCGAGTCACCGACCCGAAATTATGAGAGACGAAAGCAAACTGTTGCGGAAGACGCATGCGACAAGAAGTCAACAGAAATCGAGTTGCTGTGTTGACAAGAGGAAGATGGGTGGGTAAGTTGGTGCACTACATGGAGTGTGCCGTCTCAAAGGGGACGAGTGAGAGCATTATATTATAGGCACATTATACTGATAACTGGGGCCGCAGGAAAAGAACCTTTAAAGACGGGTAGCAGAGGGGCCCTCTCGACCAGCGTGAATCATTATATGTAATGTTCAGTGCTGCAGCGCACCCGCGACCGGTGTCGACTAGATGGAGCGCATACCACCTACCTTGTCTTTTGGGTCAATATGGTCCATTCACCTGCGTCCGAAGCTGCGTAAGCGGCATGGTGGTCCAGGTAGTAGGAGCTCCAACAACGGGAGCTAGGAGGAGCTTTGCTGTACCTACGTCCGTCCTTTAGCTTCCGCCGGTAGTGCGAGCTTACTGCGTACTCGGTTTTTTTTTTTTTTTTTCGTGTCCCCGGGGACGTTGTCGTTGTTGTTGTTGCCGTCGTCAACGAGACTTGTCATACGCATGAAGAACATGGGCTATACGGAGAAAAGTTGCTGATCGACAGCAAGCACAGGGGTCGTTGATGGGCGCCAAAAAGTGATCGACAACGAGCGTGCGAGCTTGGTAAGTAAGTGATTCGGTACAACGCGAATCATCTTGGCCTCGACCCGTGCAACTAGCCAAACACGACATGTCAAGGTTGCGAAGGTTTAGCACTAAAACACAACAAACTTCTGCAGGCAGCGCATAGCAAACGTTTTTTTTCGCTTATTGCAACTCAATGTCAAAGGTATAGCTGCAGATATGGATTGCCGAAACGTTGGCTTGCTTCTAGTCGACCAATAATGCGGCTACGATATATATGGTCCAAGAACCGATCAGACCAGCGGAATTGCGGCACGCGTCCCGTATACAACACATCGTGGTATAACTGATGGATTGCAAAGGGCCAGCAGCTCTATACACCAAACCCGAGCTCCATCATGCTGTCATCAAGCAATATTCGCCCATACTCGTGTATTGCACAAAACCGCCGGCACTAGGTAGGGTATCCAATCAGGATATTGAGCAGCCCTCGAACTGTATCGTTCTACGAACATGTACTACCTAGCGCCCAGAATCTCGTCGTTGAGTCACTCTGGCTGGAGCAATATTGCTCTGGAGCGTCTTCGGCACTCGCTATGCGATTCGCTACGCAATACGTACATATGGTTTGGTTTAGCATTTACCTGCTCCTTCGGGGCGGCGGTGCGCCTCGATCGAGAATAGTGCACTGTCTTGGGTCGGAACATGCCTATGAGTACGGAGACTGTGCTGCTAGACGACTTATCCAAGTAGGTTTTCCGAAACTACACGACATCAGTCCGTCTGCTTCCCCATCAAGTGGTCGAAAAGCAGCAACTCGCGGAAATTGAATAGAGGTGAGGACGATGTGTGTTGGAGACAAAGACACCACACACACCCTGGACTGTCAAACGTATTGGCCTTTTGCCAATGTGTACAGCTGTACGGTGTAAAATCAAGGGGTCTATATGCATGTCTCTGGATTGTCGGAGTTGCCTAAAATCTGACCAACCGAGGGCCTATAAGACAGAGGCACTACGGCCCAATACGGGTCAGGCTGCAACACTATCGGTCTGTAGGGAGAGTCCGAAGTGTGCTTGGCTGTCATTGGACGCGTGTGTATAGAAGAGGGGTAGAATCGGATCAGGTCTATCCGCAGAGCCTCAATCTTTGCTCTCGCAAGCGCCGACTATCCTCGAGTATGCTGTTTCTCCTACCCTCGGAGGAACGTGATGGTCGCTGTGGTTGGTCACTGTTCGGGGCATCTCTCGCCACGAGGTGAGCATGTCAACTATATGCCCGGGAACAGCAGGGGAGACGGTTCGGTACCGGCTGACGAATCGACTGGCTGCCGAGATTTACAGTGAAGCAACGAGGTGCGAGGTGCGAGACACAACATGTCGAGAGCTTATGTCGTCTCGGCTCGCCGGCTTGAAGATTGTTTGTTCGGCGGCATAATTGTTAAGGCCACCGCTCTTCCATTAAAATCGGAAGCTGATTGGACGTCTGCTTCATTCGGGACGACAAAGTACTCGGGCTTTGGACACTATATTTCGGAAGTGGGCGTGGGAGCCATGCTCGTCCCCCGACTTGGTGACGCTGGGGAACGTGACGCAGCATATCTCCCGCTCGATGAGGCTCTCTTCATCTTCGCCGCCAATATCCTCCATTTCAGAAGGATCAAACATTGTCTTTTGATGTGGTAGAATCTGCGGCATGGTCACCTTGAATGCTGCCTTCTGAACCGCCAGCCTTCGCGACAGTTCAACAGAGGTTTGCACAAGGCTACGCAGTGCTTGATCGCGCGCCTCTGTTGCGTCGACTTCTGTAATTGGCACCAAGATCCTGTTCACTCTTGATATGACGTCCTCGACGACAACAGTTGTCTCTGCTAGTAGCTTCTGCGCAGCTTCCTTGCGAATCATGGTCAGAGTAACGGAACGCCATTGGTTTGCAGACTCGTCACCACCTGTACACAAATCATAAGCTACGCGGCCGGGGCTACTTTTGATCTGATTGACTCACTCAAGGATGCAAGACAGTCCTCTGTTTGCTTCAGCTTCCTCGCCTCATCTTTGGATAAGCCGACAAAATATGCGCCAAAAATCATCTCGACTAATATAGTGGATATGATGGACTGTAGTAGCGGAATTTTGGAGGTCTTGGATAAATCTGCGTATATCGGAACGAGTTGAGCAAGCTCGTCTTGGACAGATTCGCTGGCTTTTGATGTATCTATACGAAAAGTCAGCATTCCAGGCGTCGTCTCTTTTGCAACTCTTCGCCCTTTATCGAGTTGAACGCTCTGGCCAAACTCAAGATAAGAAGACTTACCAATCTTTGCCCGTCTGAAATGTTGAATAGCCCATTCCTGCAAACCGTTTCCTAGCCTCGCCATATCTCCGGCGAAAAGGTCGTCGCTCTCCTGCTCCTCGGTGCGCGTGCTAGTGCTGAGCCACTTCTTGAGGCCCATCAGATCGGTCCTGAGCCTCCGTATCTCGTCGTCGCGGGCGTTGATCTCGCGCTTGAGCAGCTCCCAGCCCTCCTTGAGCTCCTCGCGCTCAGCCTCGCGGACGTCGAGCTCGGCGCGGAGCAGGCGGAGCTCCGTGTCGGTGCGCAGGAACTGCTGGTTGAGCGCCGAGTGCTTGGCCTGCCAGAAGGCGGCCGTCTCGCTCTCGTTCTGCGACAGGCGCTCGACCTGGCGGGCGAACTCGGCCTCGATCTCGACCAGGCCGCGCTTGAGCTCGGCGATCTTGTCGTCCTTTTCCCGGAGCAGCGCCGCCGTCGAGTCTTTTTCCTTGCTGCTGCTGCCGCCCTCCTTCTCTTTTATGCTGCCCTCGCGCTGCTCCCTGATGCTGCCCGCGTCGTCCGTGTCCGCGGCCGACGAGATGGATGCCGACGAGCTGTTGAGCTGGGCCCGGGGCGGCGGGGCAATGACGCTGCTGCTGCTCCGCGACGAGGCGGCGGAGCGGATGGTGTGAGAAGAGGCAGAGGCGGCGCCGGCGGCACCCCGCCGCTGCTTGTCGGAGCTGGTCATCTTGGCGGGAGGAGAGGGCATGAGGAGTATATATCTATTGGGCGCCGCAGTCGGGAGGGGATCGAGTCGCTTTTGTTCAATTGAGGTCTTCTACATGATCCAACCGGTCCTGAGAGCAGACGGCGACAATAAAGGACGTGGCCGGCCCTTTTCCCAATTGCATCTGCCTAGAGGGCACAGGCTGATATATATTTTTATACGGGCGGGAACAAAAGAAAGTGAGATTTTGAAGGTCGTATGTCAACTCCACTAGCTGAAGCTGACCAGCGAGTCGAGTCGATATGCGGTACCGGGTAGATAGCTGCTAGGCTGCCACCACCCCTCAGTAGGTACGCACATGCGCACTTTCCAAGACATCGTCGGTAAGTTCCATTCTCCAGGTACCCTGCCTGTCCCGTCTTAGGGGGGATACGACCCCAACGCGGCCCCTGTCAGTTTGCCCTTTAGTGGCAACCGCTTTCGCTAGGGCTGAGATTCCGGGGGCGTGCTAAATTGAGCCTCCCGAGTCTCGATCTGACGTGGTGTGACCTACAAACCTGTGGAAGGCTTGATATAATCATCTCAACGATTATCAACATAATATTAACGAATATAGTAGTCCAAACACAACTTGCTCCTCCTTTCTCTGCCCAACCTTTTCTCTCCTGACTTTCCCTGCGAAATTGCATTAATCAAAAGAGACTTGTTCTGCTAAAGTCCTATGCTTTTAGGTAAAGCTCCATGCTATACAATATAAGTCTTGAGATCTTCTCAACATATCCAAATGATACGATAAGTTGGTTTGATATACTCCCCAATGCAAATGATCTTTTCGTGTCGACCATCTAAACGTCAATTTCGGCCTCGACCTCATAAGCCTGATCCCGGCCGTCCTCGGTCTCCTTGGCTCCCATGCGGCAGATGGCAATCTTCTCGACGGGCACCTCGTCCATCCACACGTGGTCCTCGTACCGGTCCAGGATGCCCCGGGCGTCGATGGTCAACTTCTCTCGCTTCTTGCTCTTGCCGCCGTCTCTCGGCCGATCGCGCCCCTTGATGTAGATGGTGTTCAGGATGGTCGCGTGCAGCAGCAGCGGCCTCTTGTCGACGGCCATGAGCCCGGCCTCCTCAAACGCCCCTTTGACTTTCTCGCAGAACCGCTGTAGAGTGCCGTCCGCATCCACCGGCGCCGCGTACAGCGTCGACGCCTTGGACGCCGACTGCATCGAGTGCAGGCCCCTCAGCGTCACCGAGAGCGGCTTTGGCTCCGCCTCTGCCTCGTTCGGCGTCGACCTGGCCTCGGCGAGCATCTTCCCCGGGGCGAGCGCCCTCAGGAGCTCGACCGCCTTGTCCACGCCGCCCTCCGTCTCGCCCCCCTTGGGAAAGCTCATGACGCCGAGGGTGAGGTGGAGGGTGCCGACGGGCCTGATCGCCCCGGCTGGCACGGCGAAGCTGTCCGGGCTGGTGACGTCGGCGCTGAACGACGCCAGGCTGGCCGCCAGCTGGGGACGCGAGGTCGCCGTAATAAGCGGGATGCACAAGAAATGTGTAGGAAATGGTTTTGGCGGCATGGTCTGCTGTGAGCACGATACTGCTGTTTTCTTCTATCCGAATTCCCAATAATATAGGGCACAGCAGGGATTATCTTCCACCCAAGATAGGAAATAAGTTTTGCTATAGATTGTTTGAGCAACACGGTTTCTATCAGCGTGTCAGTCAAGAACTATCAACGCTACAGTATAGATAGAAAAAAATGGAAATAACATTCAACAAACAGGTTGAAGGCTTGTCGACTTGTCCTTCTCTACTTACCTGTTTGAACCTTTTTATATATATAACCGGACTTATTACGACCGACGTATGCAGTACTTCAAGCCCATCCGCCTGGAAGAAACCCAGCATGAGTGAATGTTGTTCCTCTTCAGTATTTGCTCACACGAAGCCGTCACCAGCACAACCCGGGATGGCTGGATTACGTATGATTCTCCGTAGTACTCAGCCACAAAAACCCAAACTCCATATATGCCTAAATATAACGGCAGGGTAGGCACAACGGCCTCCGCTGACTGTGGCTTGGTTTGACTGGGTGCTGGGTTCGGCAAATCCGAATAGGTAATTTTATCGTATCATGTACTTGAACAAGGCGGGCCGCGGAGCTGGGTAACGGGGTTGAAGAGAAAGAAATGCAACCCCTCACTTCCTAGCTCTGAGGCCCCATCGACTTGATCCATAACCGCGGATCCGCTAGGTATGCCAGTGTATTGACAAAGTAAAGTGGTCTGGTGTTTTTGTCTTTTTTACATCTAATCGTATGTCCATGGTCCTTTTTTTCGAAGATGCTCAATACGGGATCTCTGCATGAATGCGTGTTCACTCTGCTCGGCTCGAAATGCAGTGAATCTGTACTGCCCTTCGCCAAATGCGCATTACGTCATTGTCACATCTGCAGGTATGACGTAGAAGGGGTCGTGTATCTGCCGGGAAGCGATGTCGTCACGCACAAAAAAACTTAGTAGCGTATGTAGGTAGGTAGGTGCCTTTGCTTACCCCTATGTATGCAACATGGTGAACAACACGTCGTGCGATATCAAGATACATGCATGGTGGAGAATCGAGAGTTAGACCGTAAGCGTAGAATGCCAAAGTCATACAACAGCCTTGGCCGTGAACTTGCATTTAATGCCTCCCATTGTTTGAGTTCTCATACTACAAAACGGACGAGGAGACCCCTTCCCTATGCAGTATTCCTGTCTGAATCTTCCATGATACAAAACCTCCTCTCCCCGGAATGCTCAAAAGACCATTCAAGTGCTGCAGCAGGCGAGCTGTTATCCAGACCGTCGCGCCCCGATCCAACCAAACACACGTGATTGCCAGAGGTCATGGTCGAGATCCAGCACCGAGTCCTTTCCTTGGACAATGCCAATTTTTGGCCCGTTGATGAGGCCCCGGATTGGTGACCTCGGGGTCGAATCTGCGAGGACATATCCGCGTAGACTTGCGGCCCGACTCGTCATACGCGGCCAGTAGCTGGCGTACCGTCTCTTAAGCCTGCGTCCATCACGAATCTGATGTCGAAGATTCGGAAGTCTTGAAGAAGTCGTTCAAGATCTTCTCGGCCTCTTCGTACTCCTCTTTCACAACCTTCAGGGTCGACGTGATCTTCTCTAGGCAGACCTTCTCGTCGTCTAGTGGCGATCCGTCCTCCTTCTCTTTCTTTCCGTAGCGCTGAATCTTCTCACAGCTATCCTTGATCTTGGTCAGACCCAAGGTCGCAGAAGATCCCTTGAGAAAGTGTCCCAGTTTGGAGAGCTCATCCAAATTCTCCTCCTCCCTGGCAAACGAGAAAGAAAACAAGAGTTAGCGCAGTCCTCAAAGCGAAAGAAGGTTCTCAGAACGACCGCCACCATGCTGCTGCGCCGAGAAATTACAGCGCAGCAGTCGGTCTTCTTCCAGACTGGGCGACTCACAAGGCAGTGTCCATCTTCTCAAAGGTCTCCTGAGCTTGCTCGAAGAAGCCCTCGACAATGGAATTGCTGAACTCGCGAGTGGGATCATCCTCGTCCATCTCCAAGATCTGTCCGAAGGTCACCGCGTCGATGGCGTCTCCGAGATCAGGGAGGCTTGCATCGCCTCCGTCGTACTGTCAAGACGCAGCATCAAAGTTAGTTGACAGTGCCAATCATTGTCGCGCACAGGCAGAGGTTTTTTGGTGTCGATTTCTAGCCAACTTACGCTTTCGCTGCCCATTTTGCTCTATTTATCTTTGGCGTTTACACGAGCACAATCAATGACCTTGGAAAAATTGCGGCAAGTCTCAACGCTATGGCAATGGTTAGAGTAGGGGAAAAGAAAAAAAAATATTGCGGAAAAAAAGAGGCGGTTATGAACGCCGGTGTGCTTGGAGATGGACCCTAGATTTGAGAATGGAGCGGGCACTGGGGGGTCTTTGATGGGTCGGGCCTAGGAGAGGGGTTGCCAGAGACGTGACTTGCTTGTTAGAATCAAGCAGGCGTCGAACCTGCACGCGTGGTTGAAGAGGAGGGCAACGCAGCGTGGAGGAGGACCAGGCCGACCAGCTCGCGGGCGAAGAGTCTGAAGGGCTCTGCTGAGGAGTGGGGTGTGAGCGAATAGAGTCAGCCTGAGCGAGCCGTTGGCTATGGGGGTGCGACAGTGTGCGGCTGGCGGGTTGGGCACGCAGTGTCGACCGACGGCTGAGGTCGCAGAACCGTCTTTCGCCGAGAGGGCACTCTCTATTGGGTTCAGACAGGCGGAAAGCTGCTGGGACTCTTTCTTGCTCCTTCTCTGGCACAGGAAACTCTAGGGCAGGGTGGGCTTGGACATGCGCGTGCGGTGAGACGAGGTGAGGTGATAGGTGTGCGGCCAAGCAGCATGCAACAGACAGACAGCACGAGACGCAACTTGGGCAAAGAGGTAATAAGGTGAAGATGAGGTCAGGTAATGATGATGGATGATGGGGTTTGTATCAGGTGGGCATTCGAGGTGGTAAGTCAGTGGTCGGCAAAGTGTCACTCACCTGTGAATCGAGAAAAGCGCTCCAGTTGTCTTGCAAGGGCAAGGGCCTGAAGGTGGCGCTTTCAGTTGCTTTCCGAGGCTCTCACGGAGCAGGCCTGAGAGGAGGAGCCAAATAGTCGGGATGATCGATCAAATGCAAATCTTTGTCGTCCTTCATGCAATAGTCGCGACACGAGGGACCCCCAGCACAGCGCACCCTGGCTCTGAAAGGAACAGTAGTGTAGGTGCGGTAGGCGAGACCCTTTAGGTTATTAGGTGACGATGGATTGAGATTGATGGTGTGGGTTTTGCGCCCGCAATCTTGGGAACTGAACTGGACTGAACTGCGCGCCTATGACGGACCCTACCTGAGGCAGGCAAGGCACATGCGAGGTCAGGTCGGACTCGAGAGCGACTGAGAAAAAAAAAACCTGAGAGTGCCCCGCGTTCCGCGTCGTCGTCGAGGGGAAGTGAGAGACAAGCGCCGGGCTGACTGCCTGTGGTAGGTAGTTCACAAAGTTGACTGACTTTCTGGTCTGGATTCTTGTTTTTGTTCCAAGCCTTGTTTTCTTCTTCTCTCTTATCTCTGTCTTCAACTTTTTTTTTCTTGCTCGCGAGCACAACAAAAACACAGCACGGTTCAAGAAATCGGCGGAGAAAATGGGCCTGCCTTCAATGGGGCTTTGGGCTCGGGCTTAAGGCATCTTGAGGTAGGCTTTGGGGGGGACTTGAGCCCTGGACTTTTGGGTCGAGCAGAGCAACGTGCGCTAATAACCTCTACTGCGGGGTGGCCCCTCGACCTAGGAGACATGTTGAGCCGGATCGTCTTTTTGGTAACGTACTGTACCTTCCACTTTCCCTATGAAGGAATTGAAAAAGAACCATCAAGCCTCTGTGACTCCCTCGGTTTTGCTTTTTTTCAGCAAATGCCACGAGCCAGCAACATACCCCAGTATCAATCAGCTGGGCCGATCCGCTCATGTTGTACTCCGTGAGCAACTCTGCCGGCCCAGACTGTCTCGCCTGGCAAAGCATCTCATCCTGGACCCGCCCATTTCCAGCGCAATATGGTGCGCCCCAACCGAGCACGCGGTGTCAATGTCGACGGGACTGCACGACTTACACTGACAAGGTCCAGCTACGTAACGGCACACGTCAATCGGCTGCGAACCGTTGATGACTTGTAAGTATGTAACTAGGAGGTAGCAGGTTCTCCCTTTAGACACTTCGTACCGCGTCTTTCACTTCTACATTTAACAGGTCGCATTTCGTTCCGCGTCTCCTGCCACGTTCTCTGCATCAGCCTGCCGGCACCTCGAGCTGCTTGTCAGGTTCGGCCTCTTGGCTGATCCAGTTCATTCTGTGCGATCGCCTTTTCAGGCCCCAGGAGCTCGGAATCATGGCACGCGACCGCCAAGTGGGTTTATCGGGAAGTGGTGCCATCGTCCTGCTCGCGGATGTCTATATAATATTGCTGCACGGCTCAGTGATCGGCATGTCGATTCCTCCCTCTTGCCCGATTCTGCGCAAATGAATCCTGTTACGCAGCAGGCAGCCGGTCCAGACCGACCCAAACTCACCGCTGACCATATCGTGGTTACATCACATTGTTCTCCATTCTTCTATTGAGGCAAGGCTTCTGCAATTTTGAATAACAATGTCAATACGGAGTACCATCTCCTGCCCGGCCACGCAACGAGTCATGAATCATTTGTAGACTTGGCTGCCTGCGGCCGTATGTCGCGGGATCTGACATATGATTATCACCAACTGAGAACAAGCGCCTGGCCTAAGCTGTCCAGGGCCTTGAATTCGAATTGATGCTGAGTTCAAGTTGAGAGGTTTTCTCTTTTTAGCGCTGGATCCATGACATTACGTCCAACAATTTATTGCGGGCTCCCTGCAGGGAACGCGAAGCTGAACGTCTTGTCATCCGCCAGCCGCCAGCCTGCCCAGATTCCTCGACCAGGGACCGCAGAGTAAACGATATGCCTCCTTTGCTGCATCTTTGCAAGGCGACCACCTTGGCAACAACTGTCCGAAGATGCTGTTAGATTCGGCATGAGCACAGCATAATATCGCCGTGTCTCAAGCTCTTCCTTCGAATTCGACGGCTCCAAGGGCCACGATCCACTCGACGTTGGTGGATACTCGCAAGCTACACTATGAACGGAGTGCAACCTGCTTGCATAGCTTCCCCGACTGTGGACACTGGATAGGCTGAAAGCAAATACTACTTGGGCACATCCTGAATGTTAGCTGGATAACGTGGTCGTCTCTAGCCGACTAGTCTGATTCATGGCAACCAACGCCAGACTTCTTCTCGAAGCCTGTCAGTGAACGACAATCCCAAGGCCATGAGGCGCGAGCGTTCACATATCGAATCTGCAGGTGGGGTACAAAGTATATGCATCCAATTTACAGGCACGCCGACGTCATATTGCCCCGGAAATATATCGTCATAAGGTGACACCAAGAAGCACGTTCAATTCATCCTTCACGCACGTGCAGGGGCCAGTGACCCTGACAGCCGAACAGCCAGATGTCCCTACAGTGTGGCATCGCACCGTGACAAAAAGAACCCACGACGATAGGTTGGTTGTATTAGTAGTCAGTCATCGCTGATCGATCCGCTGTGGCTCTTGCATCGCGACATTTGAGTGCTCGTGGGTCTGGAATAATTACACATATATTACAGATCACTACCTTCTCTCCTCGGTCCTCGACATCGACCTCTCTCCACAAAGGGAACTGACAATATTGTTTGTCGTCGCAACTTGCCCGGACCCCAGAGCACCAAATTGCTTCTCAATATCACCCGCTTGTCGACGTATCATATTTCGAGTGAGACATTCCATGCGTACACCCCACTTCACGGTCACTTCCGAAAGGCACCACGCATCGGGTCATCGACCGACAATATGATATTTCGTACACATGAGTCTACGATGATCCAATACGGCGGTGGACGGACGAGAACAGGGACTTGTACACCATACAGTCCATACAGAGCAAACCAGATTATCCTGCAATAATGCATCGTCAACATACCTATCCCATTGGCTTTCCATTGCTACTTTTAATCGAGGGATAGGTAATGCTTGGATCGGAGCCGACGCATATCGAGCTCCGGGATACGAGCTATAGCCGGAAGCAATGAGGACCATGACATACACTCCCGTCTGAATGGACCGACGGCCACGCCAGGAGATCGGTAATCGAACAAGTCTCAGTGAGTGTGTATATTTTCGGAACCGCGCTCCTACGGTCCTCAACTCGAAGGCACATGTCTGCTGCATTGCATATCTGCAGAGCGGCGGACATAAAACCTGTTTTCCAAGTCCAAGAACGCCAGCAACTCCGCCATGCTCCAAGTCTGTGCTGCCCTATCCATCGTATGTTTGATCCAGCTGGACACGCCTGACCAGCAGATGAAGAGCAACGATAAACTTGACTGCACCCTCACGATATGGACCCAGATTATATTGTCACAATGACTGGGTTGGCACGGAAAGATTTTTTCCACATGGCGACGTTTACGTGCATGATGCGCGGCGTACCCATTCAAGCAAAGGTACAACAAGTACGACTCGGCTGATCTTCGTCTCCCTCTTTGCCCAGCACGTTGCAGTACGTGGAATTTCCCAATTGCCGATCTCCTAATCGATATTATGTATGCCTTTGCCTCACGTTGCACATCAATGCGGCGCGTGAACGTGTATGGAACCAAGGAATATCTTTATTTTTATTTATTCCGATAACCGGAATGAGACGCTACGACAATGCTTCCAAGCACGCTCATCAATAGAGCACCTTGGAGGCAACACTGAGCAGCCAGGCAGCGTCATTCCAACCACCCTCGTCAACCTTTGGAGGGGGCAGTCGAGGCTCTGCAGAACTCGCAAGTCGACCAAGTTGCCTGCTGCTAGATGTTCGAGAAATAAAGCCCTCTCCCTCCTCTCCCTCAGAGTCTTCTCCTTCGCCAACATCCGACTCTTCCTGCTCTTCGACGGAAAATAGAGACCAGCCGATCAAATTGCCCATCCAAGAATTTGTGCCAATGCTTTCACGCTTGACAAGCCTTCTCACAGTAGCCTCATCCGCCTGGGATGTATCTATCTCAATGGCTTCGAGCTTCTCGTCCAGGCTGACAAAGTCCGGACCTTGAATGTACTCTTCGGGGACGAACATGTCCTGGTTGAAGTAGCTTTCATCTATTTGTTCCCTGAGTGGCGAGCGGGCGATATTTCTACTGCCCTTTCTGCTGTGCGAGCGGCTGCCGAGGCGACTGCTAGGTTGTGAAGTGAGCTCGTCGACGGCCAGACTGCCACGGCGACTCTCACGTCGACTTGCCAGTTCTTTCTCCCTGGCGAGTTCTCTGGCATAGGCTTCTTCGTCTGCATCCCGTAGGCCCGCGAGGCTGGTTGAGCTCTGCCTCGTGGCGAGCCAGGCCTGCCCCTTGGACTCGCGCATTTCTGTGCTAATCAGGGCCCCAGTCCGTAGCATCCAGTCGCTGTCGTTACGGTCTTCTATCGAAAGAGACTGAGATTCATCCTTTCTCCGCCGCGACGTCGGAGTAAACGTGCCCGAGCCCCTGGGGTGCTGCCCATTTGTAAAGCCGGCCAGATGAGAGGCCGACTTGCTCTTGCTCAACACGTCCGGCTTGGGACCATGCACCGAGGAGCGGCGGCTACGAGAGCGCGCATCGATGGGAGAGCGGGAGAGCAACCTCGGCGTGGTGGGGGCGGACTTGCCCTGGAGATACGAGACGTTGTGCTCAAGTGGAGAGGCGACGAACTCGGGCAGGTCGTCGGGGTCGGTAAGGGGCAGCTTCGAGGTGAGGGGCGCCAAGGTCAAATGGTTGAGGTTGGTAGAAGACCTGTTCTGGCGCCGGGCATGGCTGGAGTGCTGCTTGTAGGCGACGTCCATGATCGAGATTCTGTAAGACAAGACCCGACTGGATTTCTAGATATTACTACAACCGATAATTGAAGAGAAATGAAACGTAAAAAAGCGGCCAATGTAGTCTACAAGGGGGGTCGACTTATATCACGACGAAAAGAGAGCGATGGGGTCAAGCTCGAACGAGGTCGACAGATCTGGGGCAAAGACGCCAATTTGATGGGGTGATGGAGAAGCCGAACTCTTAGTGGCTGCAGATCGGGACAGGGATGGCAGAGCTCTGGACTTGCTGAAGCCGGGGAAAGCTCAGGCGCTTTCAGGCCCCTCAGCGAGCTCTCCAGCCAATGGGCAGGGCCCGAGCCGGGTTGCTAAACTTTTTCGTGCTTCCGTCCTCCGCCGACAGGGCCCTGGGCTTTTGCTTGCCAGGCCCGAGAAATCACCTCGGACTGTGTGGAGGCGCCCGGTCATCGGCTTTTCCCACAGTGCCAAGTCCGACATCTCGCACCCGCAAAATTCTATCAGGCTTCTGCAGCCGCCAAGCGCCAGTCCGTACGGTTTGTGGGTATACTCAGTTACGTGGTGGTCGCCTACGAGGGAAATTGCAGACGGACATTGAGAATGCGCAACTTGAGGAGTATTCACCACGATGCCTGGCGACCCCCGGCCGACCTCGGCGCCGAGGAACCCACGGCCTGCTGTTGGGACCCGGCCAAGGACGAGGTCCTGGCCGCCTTTGGTCCCTCTGAGAAGGATGGCTATATCCGGCTGGTCAGGCTCTCGGAACATGTGACTAGCGCAAAGCAGGAGCACACCAAGATGTGAGTCCATGCCATTCTCCATGCCAATATGGCTTTTGCAGGAGGCCCAAAACACACGAATGCGGTTGCTGATGGCCAGACTCTAGTGAACACCAACAAGTTGCATCATGGGAGGCGCTCAGCCCTAATCCGGACCTCGAGGTGGACCGTATCGTGAGTCTGCACCATTTCAGCGACACCCTGTCGTCTGTCTTGGTCCTGGAGGGCGGCGACATCGTGCTCGTCAAGGAGTACGAGAACCCAGAGGATGGCGTTCATATTGAAATTATGGGCTCTATTGACGAGGGCATCACGGCTGCCAGCTGGTCCCCCGACGAGGAGCTCCTGGCCATATCTACCAAGGCGCGGACTGTCGTATTCATGAGTAGGAGCTTCGAGGGCATTACGGACGCTACCATGAGCTTGGAGGATCTCAAGCTGTCCAAACAGGTGAATGTTGGCTGGGGCAAAAAGGAGACGCAGTTTCACGGCAGGGGTGCCAAGGCGCTCAGGGACCCAACCATCCCCGACAAGATCGACGAGGGAGCCATCAGTTCACAAGACGATGGGCGGGTCACAATCAGCTGGCGCGGCGACGGCGCATATGTTTCCATCAATTCCATCGAGCCTGATACCCGGCGAGTGATCCGGGTATACTCGAGAGACGGCGTGCTTGACAGTGTCAGCGAAGCCGTAGACGGCATGGAAGGAGCCTTGAGCTGGCGACCCTCTGGAAACCTGCTTGCCGGCGTCCAGAGGAAGGGCGGCGCCGTCGACGTCATCTTCTTTGAGAGGAACGGCCTCAGGCATGGCGAGTTTTCGCTGCGCGCTCTGGAGGACAGAGATCTCTCAACCGATCAGATCGGCCTCCATTGGAACTCTGACTCTACTGTGCTGGCCGTCACGTTCGACGACCGGATACAGTTCTGGACGACCAACAACTATCATTGGTACCTCAAGCAAGAAGTTATCACCGGGGGTAAATCGAAAGGCTTTGAGTGGCACCCGGAGAAGCCCTTGCGCTTTTCTCTCGCCTTGCCAGGTAAGCTAATCAACCCATTTTAATATTTACCATCGTTGGAGCGCCAACCTTTCTGTTCGTTCACTGCCGATGCGCATTTTTCTGACCATGAAACAGATCGCGTCGTACTTGGCGAATATGTCTTTACAATCTCCAGGGGATCTGTTACGCCGCCGTATGATTATGGAGCCGTCGCCGTCATCGATGGTCGCACTCTAAAGATCACGCCTTTGAGAACAGCAAACGTCCCACCCCCGATGGCCTTGTTTGAAGTTGAAGCAAAGACAGCCATCATCGATGTCAGCTTCTCCCCCGACCACACCTACATGTCTGTGCTTCACCAGTCGGGCGTGGATTTATATCAGTGGCAAACCAAGGGCCCAAGGTCGCTGCGCCCAACTCTCAAGGCTTCTGTGGTCTTCGATGTGCCCTTGTACGAGACAACTGCACTGGTGAGCGCCGTCGACGTTAATGGAAGTGTCACTCTATTGGGCCACGGCCATCATCCCGAACTGCATTACTATGCGTTTGACCCTGAAGCCGGACTGTTCGCAGGCCTGAGCCGGGCAAAAGCAGACTCCATCGTAGGGTTCTCAAGCTATCATGAGAGTGGGGGAGAGTCGGGTCTCGTCTTCCAAGATTACCGCCGCCGCTTCCACATGCTTCATACCGACGGAACTCACGCCGAATTCCTGCTCAGCCCTACTACGCCCCATCTTTCTGTTCAGCTTCCTTGGTTCACACCAGTGCGGACCGACTCTACCGTCGCGCAGATTGCCGTCTACGGTCTGTCGAGAAATGGACACCTGCATGCCAACAACCGCTTGCTGGTGAAGAACTGCACTTCATATCTTGTCACGCCCGATCATGTGATTTTCACTACGACCAATCATCTTCTAAAATTCATTCACCGGACAGATGAAATTGATGGTAAGTCAAAACCTTCACTTTAAATTAAGACTAGAAATCCTGACAAAACTGTAGACTTGGAAGTACCTGCCGATGATCCAGAGAAGGATGAAAGATGCCGCAGCATTGAACGCGGTGCCAGGCTTGTAACAGCCATGCCTACTAATATGAGTCTCGTCTTGCAGATGCCCAGAGGTAATCTGGAGACCATCTACCCCAGAGCTATGGTTGTTGCTGGTATCCGGCAGCTCGTCGATGAGAAGAACTATGGCCGGGCTTTCGCATATGCCAGAACACAGCGGGTCGACATGAATATCCTCTATGACCACAACCCGCAACAATTTCTCGAGAATGTATCTCTCTTCCTGCAACAGTTGGATGACATTTCGTATGTCGACCTCTTCCTCTCTGCGCTCCGGGAAGAGGATGTCACGCAAACCATGTACGTCAACACCAAGCCTACAAAAAGTCAAGAAGCCCCACTGCAGAATGGTACGGAGACGAGTCTCTCCACAGCTTCTTCGACATTATCCAAGGTCAATACGATCTGTGATGCCGTCCTAGAGAGTCTCAGGTCGCGCAAATCCATTGACAATGGCACATTGCAAAACATCATCACAGCAAATGTTTGCAAAAACCCTCCAGCTCTGGAGGATGGCTTGCTAGTCGTGGCCAAGCTCATGCAGGAAGATGAACAGCTGTCTGAAAAGGCTGTCGAGCATATCTGCTTCCTGGCTGATGTCAACACACTGTACGACGAAGCTCTCGGTCTATACGACTTGGATCTAGCACTGCTTGTGGCACAGCAAGGACAACGAGACCCTAGGGAATACCTTCCCTTCATGCAGGATCTGCACCAGCTGCCCAGTCTTCGTCGGGAATTTGCCATCGACGATCATCTGGCGCGGTACTCGAAGGCGCTGGTACACTTGCAGACCCTCAACGCGCACGAAGAAGCACACGAGTATACTGTCAAACACTCACTCTACGCCGACGCGCTGAAACTTTACCGATACGATGCTTCAAATCTTGCCATTGTCACTCGCCTCTACGCCGAGTTTCTCGAGTCCCGCTCAAAATTCCGCGAGGCTGGTCTCACATACGAGTCTTTGCAGGACTTTGCTGCTGCAACGCGCTCCTACCGCGCTGCCGGCGTCTCATGTTGGCGAGAAGCATTATTCACAGCCTCGCTACAGCAGCCTGCTCTCTCTGCCGAGGCGCAGGCGGACCTGGCGACGGCGCTCGCCGATGCGCTGTACGAAGCAAAGGACTATGCTGGCGCCGCCACGATCCAGCTCGATCACCTGTCGAGTCTCGAGACAGCCATCAGGTTCCTCTGCAAGGGCTACCAATTCGCCGAGGCCCTGCGCCTGACGGCCCTACACCGCCGTCAGGACCTCTTGGAATCCACGGTAGACCCCGGTCTGGCCGACGCCCTCGGATCCTCGACCGAATTCTTGGCCGACTGCAAGGCGCAGCTCCGCGCCCAGGTCCCCCGCGTTCTCGAGCTCCGCCGCAAAGCGGCCGAGGACCCCCTGGCCTTCTACGAGGGCGAGCGCACCGGGGGCGCCGACATCCCCGACGACGTGTCGGTCGCGGCCAGCTCGCGGGTCAGCACGTCGGCGTCGCTGTTCACGCGGTACACGGGCAAGGCGGGCTCCGTGGGCACGGCGGGCACGGGCGTGTCGCGGGCGACGAGCAAGAACCGCAAGCGCGAGGAGAAGAAGCGCGCCCGCGGCCGCAAGGGCACCGTCTACGAGGAGGAGTACCTGGTCAACTCGGTCCGGCGCCTCGTCGAGCGCGTCGAGGCCACCAAGGCCGAGCTCGAGCGCCTCGTCTTCGGCCTCGTGCGCCGCGGCATGTTTGAGCGCGCCCGCTCCGTCGAGGCCCTCGCCCTCGAGGTCCTCGAGGGCTGCCACAAGGCCATTGGCGAGGTCTTCCCCCCGCCTCAGCCTGACCTGCAGCAGCAGCAGCAGCAACAGGCCGCCGAGGAGGCCGCCGGGGACGAGTGGAAACCCGTGGGTGCCGATGCCGTGCTGGCTGGAAACCTCGAGCAGAAGTGGAGATCGCAGCCGCCGCCTGTCGTGACGGCCATTGAGAGGTTGAGTCTGCTGGGTAGTTGAGAGACAAAATCTAGCAAGTACATAGAGATGAAAAATAAACCAAAAGCTAAGGAAATTAAGTATTGAATCTTGGGACCGTATCATACCATGAACGGTGGGTCGTGAGCCATAGTTTTGAGGCTCTGTAGTTACGAGCCTTGTCAGCCATTCTCCCCACAAGGCTGAGTGAGACTGGCTGGTCGTGTCTCAACGATGATTTATCCAAACATAGCATTGCAAAACCATATTTGTCATGTTTCACATAGTTATAATGCCTCTGGAAGCGAGACAAGGGGCTTGGAGTATGCTTTTCATTATACAGGGTGAACCAGAAAGGCCGAGATTTTTCTCATGTCGTTTGGCAGGCTCTTCTCGTTCTTATTTACAGATATATGGTACAGTTCATGCCCGACAAGACCTCTACACCTTTTTGCTTTCTATTTTCGATATTTCTTGTTTTTGCCGTTTTTCTTCCTGCCAATTTATGACGAAGTTGGTTGTACAGGGGACTCGGGCGAAGACTCGGGCGGTATTGACGAGGATGACGATACAAAGGCGTCGCTGACGCCGGCGGCGTTGAGGGTCCTCTCGCGGTTCTTGGCAATGACCTTGCCGATCTCCTCGAGCATCTCGGGCGTCAGCCTGGGCTTGCCCTTCTTCTTCTTGCTGTCGCGCTCGGCGCGGTGGAGCTCCTGCAGCGGCGTGCGCATCGAGTCCATGAGGTGGACGCGGTCCTTCTTGGCCTGGTCCTCGGCCTCGCGGGCGGCGAGGTACTCGGGCTCGTGGCGGGTGCGGAAGCGCGAGTACTTGTTGCGCAGCTCGTCGAGGACGTCCTCGGGCATGGGCGGGCGCAGCAGCGTGGGCACGAACGTGCGCTCCTCGACGTCGATGCGCAGCGTGTCGACCTTGTGGTCGGCGGCCTCCTTGGCCTCCCGCTTCGGCCACGGGATGGTCACGTTGAGCCCGGGCACCACGCGGCTCCACCGCGACAGCCCCGTCACCTTGTCGTGGCTGAACCCCGAGTGCCGCAGCTGGTTGATGATGACGTCCTTGGTCACGCCCGTGCTCGGGTCGCGAATCGGGTGGACGAGCCGCACGCCCGAGATGGGGATCGGGAGCTCAATGTTGATGGACGGGGGCTTGCCCTCGCCGAGCAGGCCCGTCGGCATCCTCACGTTTGACTAGAGAGCGGAATTGCTGTCAGCTTTTGTATCCCCTGGATATTCCAGCAGCTCGATGCCTCTTTTGAGAGCCTTACC
Source organism: Pestalotiopsis sp. NC0098 (assembly GCA_022432395.1). Taxonomy (NCBI): domain Eukaryota; kingdom Fungi; phylum Ascomycota; class Sordariomycetes; order Amphisphaeriales; family Sporocadaceae; genus Pestalotiopsis; species Pestalotiopsis sp. NC0098. The sequence continues at coordinate 70,290 of JAJKLJ010000005.1, read as the reverse complement.
TTGTTCAAGCCCTCGACTATGACCTCCATCTTGTCCTTCTGCAGGGTCGTGATCTTGCCAATCTGGCCCTTGTCGGGTCCCTCGAGCAGGACGACACGGTCGCCCTCGACGAGGTTGAGGTTCTTGTGGCCGCCGAGCCACTCGCAGCGGGCGGCCTTCTGGTGGTCGCGCAGGCTGGCGGACATCTGGTAGCGGGCCTCGGAGATGGCGCCGTGGGTGGCGCCGTGCTCGCCGACGTTGATGTTGGGGGAGTTGGGCCCCAGGTACCAGTCGTCCTTGATGGCCCGCTTGGCCCGGCCGTAGTCGTCGGCCATCTGCGCCCTCTGGTACCGGACCTCGTCCCGCTCGCCGTATCGCTCCTTGTTCCACGCCTGCCTGTCCCTCGCGGCCTTGCGCTTGGCCACGACGCGCTCGGCCGTGGCCACGCGCTTGAGGATCTTCTGCATCGTGTGTCGAGTGGCAGGAGATGTGGAGATCCCGTGGGTGCTGCTCTTGGTCGTGAACGGAATCCCGGGGGGCTTGGAAGGGCGATCGAAAATGCTCGTCTGATGCGTCGCCCGTCAACTCGAAACCGTACGTACTACCAATCCGTACCCCAGACCAAAATTTTGGGCAAGCTTCGATGCAGTAAAGGTTGTGCAGGGGCCCCAATTGGGATTCCGATTAGGCGCTATCGGATAATCTTCGTACCGTCATTGGTCGTCTGGTGAGGTCGGTCCCATATTTTCGGTATGCTCCAATTGAAGGTAAAGGTAGGCCGGCTGTCAATTGTCATACTACTCCATACTGTATGATATATGTCTGTGAGTTGTATCATAAAGATACCTCACTCATCAACCGCTCTATGGAGTCTCTGTAGACAAGTTTGTCAATTTTTTCAACTCCTAGGGAAACAAGTTGACAAGTCATCATCGCTGTCGTAATTGACAAGTTTACAGAGATTTGTTAAAACTTCAAACCAAATATTCCCTTTCATGATAGAAACCTCACGAGGCCTGAATATCTCAGCTTGTGGTCACCTGTCTCATGGCTTACCCAGGTCTCTTTCAGGTATGATACACATAGAAAAGAGAGGGCAGAGTCAAAACTTGGATGATCGGTCTATGAGCTGCATTGGTCAGTGTTCGCAGGTAGACCCGGAATAGTCGTATTCGCTCATTGAAGAGTTTGATCGACCTTGTGACAAAGAGGAAATCCCGTCCGGCCGGCCAATGACAGATACGCCGAGAATCTTTTTCGTCGTGTCTGGAAAGCGCCGGAGGTTCATTCCATCGGGCGGTTTGCTATTCTCTCTTATTCTCTTTGTTTGTTGCGACATCCCAGGAAGTCCCCAGTCTCTAGAGGCAGTTGAGACTTGACGATCATTGGAAGGACCCCCCCATTTAGCCCATGTATCTGCTCTTCATTTAAAGGTGGGAGTTGTTAGCTCGATTATAGATCGGTTTCAGAGGCTTGGCTTCCGCCCGTTGGAGGCCTTTTGGCAGCTGTGTTACGCCGAAGGAAGAGCGAAACAAAGAGAAAAGGATCGGAAAAGGAAACAACGGTACATCCTGGCCCATCTGCCATCCGGGGGGGTTCTTAATCATCATGACACCGCGCGTTCAGTCCAACGTCACAGAGCAGAGATGGGATAGGGCTGTACAGTTCATAGAAACTGTCCGGTTGACAAGACAAGACAAGAAGCCGCCGAGCCGTCTTCATACGTTGACAAGTGGCTCAAGCGCCTAGCTCAGCCTCCACAAACCGGACTTGATCTTATTAGACGTGGGGCCCGTGGAAATACAGCAGGAGGCGCCCATGCTCGCCGTGTTGAAAGAAGAGCCAGAGAGACAAGACGTGCGAGAGATGAGAGATGACGGGCGACCCGACGTTTTTTCTCCAGCGCTCACAGCACTAGGACGGCTGTGCCACCATCGCGTAGCTGGAGAATGCCGCGATCAGCGTGAGGCTCGTGTAGTGTAGCCGACCCTGAAAATCGGGGCTCGGCGAGAAACTGCTGAGCACTCCGGGTTGGCTGTGCTGGGGCCATGGATGGTTATCTGGCTGCCTGCTGCTGCTGCTGCACACCAACATATCTCTGCATGTACATTTTTATGACAGCTTTCTTGCTTGGAGGTAACCCAGGGGTCATCGCCCTGTGCAATGAATAAAAGATGTTTCCAGTACAGCGTGGCGTATTACCTGGAGACATGTCCTGTATGTAGGTACACGTCCAACTATCTCCGGATGGTTGATTATGACCGGCTGATTTCCGTTGCTGTGGATCAGATATGCAGCGAGGGTCTTGATGGCATCCCTCTAGTCGCAGAAACGCGTCCGGGAACGATGGGGAACTGATCCGCCGATAGGACTCAGATGCGGGTATCGACTGTCGCCGTAGTACTGTATGCTCAAATGCGGCAGCCAGACACATAAGAGTTGTTGCATATGTTTGGAATCCAGGCCATGCATGTCCTGCATTTACTTACTCACTCACAACTATAAGGAGTACTGTGCCTGTATGACCATGCCAAGTCCCCTGTATCGATGAAGTGATGATCATCAATGCTTCAAAAGACGTTGCAGGGCACAGCGAGGGCGCGGCAAAAGTAATAATGTAGGCTGATGACAGTAAACAGCCAATATACGAACCAAGCTACTGCTTTTTAGCAAGTCCAATTGCTCAATATAGCGTCCGCTAATGGGTAATAGGTCGGTCGCCAATGGTTAGAGTAGGAAGGTATTATCAGGAACGAGAATGGGAGCAAAGGATAATCAGTGCATCGCAAGGCAACCAGCAACAGGCCCGTGGGCGGCTTCGGCAAAGAAAGCTTGACTTGCGTGACAGGAGGCCGCCCCCTTTTTGTCTCGGAATAAGGAAGAAAGGAAAACCGGCAATTCTGGCATTTGTGCTGCTCCAAAGACTTCAACGGTAATGTGGCATACCATGTAGCAGAGGATGGAAGAAACTGTCGAATTTAGATTTCATTAGTGGATGATACCTCCCGTAAGACGCGTGTCTGTAGTGGATCAGTGGCAGTCCCGAGCGACTCGATAATAATAATAATAGCACCTAGCCTGTGGTTGTTAGTGACGGTCAAACAAAACGCAGGCACTGTGTCCACTGTCTACTCGCTCAAGTCAGAGGAGGACAGGCAGGACAGAATGGAACGGCAAGACGGGCGGGCGGTGCCAATGCCAACGGTTGCTTGCGCTCTCTCTCCATGGGGAGGGAAATTGCCTTGTTGGGCGGTGTATTGACGGCCTCAGGCTCCAACAAATGTCAAGGTAGTGACTGGCTGCCCTTTGAAGATCGACTGGTTGGGGGAGCCCAGGTGATGCGGTAGCTTGCTCTAGGACCATGTTGGCAGGACTGGCGTTGTGATTGATCAATGTCCATAACGACAGTTCTCACTTTAAATGGGGCTTTCGATATAGACAACCATAGACAGACTGTTTCAACAAAGAACAAGAAAAGAAACAAGAGAGAGATTCTCACAAACAGACAGGTGTTGGCGAAATGTGGTAGCGGACTAGATGATTATTATTAGCTTGGGAGATTGACTTGTGATAAGGAACAGTGTCGTGTTCGGGGCAAGAAGGACCAGGGAAAACAAGGTCGATTTGATGGATGTCGGTAGGTCAGTTAGGTAGGCGGGCGAATCCATTGGCACCTGTATCTCGAACTGCCTGCCTTAATACATGAACTGTGGCATGTATCGTACCTCGCCAACAGCCAACCAGCAATGATAACTTCCAAGCCAGGCCAGTCAATAATAATAACAACAGATTCATCAACTCAGGTCAATAGGACGGTCACTTGTGTTGGTTGGCGTCTGTTTTTAGCCTAGTCCTCATAATCCCCCATGACAACAGCGCGGTGCGTGTGTGTGCCTGTCACCTCAGCCGAGCTCAGGTGCGAAAAAAACAGAGCCCCCCAAAGGGAAAAAGAGATAACAAGCCTCAATCCGAGGCAATGCCAGCAGGGTCCGCCCAAAGAAAAAAAAAATTGGTTAGAACGAATACAGTGATTAACCCCCTAAGGCACGGAGTAGGACGCTATCTTTGGGGTTCTACGGGCGCCGTTGTGCTGCTGCTGCAACCTGGTTTTTGATTGATACCTGGCCACTAATCATTTTTTAAGCTGCGAGTGCCTGGCCCAAAGTAATGGGAAGTCCCCCCCCATCAGCCATCTGATCAATCCCTCCTCGCACCACACACTGGACCCCCCGTCCCCAAGTAGTCCCAGTCCCCATTCATTCATTCCCAGTCCATGCTGCAGCCAGCCCAAAAAGCACTGACCTGCTCTGCTTCCTTGCCTGGCCTGACCCGACATTTGCTCCTCTCCTTGTCGTCAATTCAGCATCGCCCTGGACCTTTCTTCTCTTCACACTTCTCTCATCTTTCCCCCATCTATCTCCCAACGAACAACAACAACAACAACCCATCCGCCTCTCCGTTCCATCAGCGACGTCGAGAGCACCTGTTCCTACTCGCGACCGACGGTACACTCCTCACGACCCGTCGACCACGTCTTCTGTTTTTTCTGATCCTAATTCCTTTTGCAGCCTCGAGCTTCTGTTCCTTCTCTCCCCTTAATCGCACTACACATCATCCACAATGGCTGAGATCCGCCGCAAGTTGGTCATCGTTGGTGACGGTGCCTGTGGTAAAACCTGTTTGTTGATGTGCGTCTCCCCTTCGCGATGCCCTCTCTCTGGTCTCGCCTCTTCTGTCTATCAGCTGCTGACCCTCCCCGTAGCGTCTTCTCCAAGGGCACCTTCCCCGAGGTAAGATAACGAAGCTCTCAACCCTGAATGCCTGCCTGCCTGCCGCCTGCGTCCTCCCGATTCCTGTCTATCTACTACCTGGCGCGCCAAGCCCTCCCTCAACGCCCGCCTCATACTGCAGCAAGAGGCACAACAGACTCGTCTCAGCCATCAACTCTATCTCCCCGGCGACGTCTCCTGCAGCCTCCCCATCACCATATTTGTCTCACTGACGACCCCCCCCCCCCCCCCCCCCCCCGTCATATCTTTCAATCCCGCCCTGCTGTCGCGCCTCTCGTAAGCAAACGCCAGTATTGACAATGCATCTTCTCCACAGGTCTACGTCCCCACCGTCTTCGAGAACTACGTCGCCGACGTTGAGGTCGATGGCAAGCACGTCGAGCTAGCTCTTTGGGATACGGCCGGTCAGGAGGATTACGACCGTCTCCGACCTCTCTCATACCCCGACTCCCACGTCATCCTCATCTGTTTCGCCGTCGACTCGCCCGACTCGCTCGACAACGTCCAGGAGAAGGTCAGTCCACCGACAATCACCGACACGCGAGTGATGAGCCCAGTTGTACTGACACGTGCCGACTACAGTGGATTTCCGAGGTCCTGCACTTCTGCCAGGGTCTGCCCATCATCCTGGTTGGTTGCAAGAAGGATCTGCGACACGACAACAAGACCATCGAGGAGCTCCGCAAGACCAGCCAGAAGCCCGTCTCTCCCGAGGAGGTAAGCCGCATCGACCCCTTCTTGCAGCCTAGATGCAAGCCGCTGTTCGCTTCCCCCCCCCCCCACGTGCTAATCAACTTGTCCACCATATAGGGTGAGGAGGTCCGCAAGAAGATCGGTGCCTACAAGTACCTCGAGTGCTCGGCCAAGACGAACGAGGGCGTCCGGGAGGTGTTCGAGCACGCTACGCGCGCTGCTCTCCTGTCCCGCAGCTCCAAGAAGGGCCACGGAAAGAAGTGCATGATCCTATAGACGGTTCCTGCATGCAATTTCATACCACCCACATCGTCGGCGTACCCTTGTAATATATCGTCATCTTTCCCAGTTCACCATCGGGCTCTTGCATGCTTCGATTCTCGGATGATAACGGTGTCTACGAGGGCATGACGGTATCACCAACGGGGAGCTAGGGCGTTGTGCATCATTGGTCAAGGCCGGAGTTTGATTCGTTTTATTGCGAATACCTGCTTGCTCTGCCGGCGTGCTGCTGCTTTGGACAGAAAGGAAATGTTCTCATTGTCCCTGCTCCCTCTTTTCTAATAACGTCGAGGGGTGGTGGACTGGCCACGGATACTTGGTAAACACGGAGGGGCTCAGTATGTGGTGACTGTCCCGGGTGCTCTGCTGTTACTGCTACTATTACTGCTCACTGGAAAGGGGACGAACGACAAAGCAAGGTAGAGTGGCGGTTTGTTTTGTTTTCCTGTCTCGCGGACGTTAAGCCGTCTGCCCGTCTTAGGGAAAGGGGAGGGTCATCTTTTGGCGGTGGACTGGGGTTCGTCTATTGTTTTGCAATTCGTATTTGTGTGTCAAGACTGGCGAGCCATGGCAAATCCTTGAGAATACGGCTATATCATAAATCTTTCTCCTTTTCCTGCTAGTTCTTCCCCGCCTGGTGTTGATTGCGCATAGTTTCTTTCCCAATGCCCCTGTTTCGCGTCTAGATTCGATTGTTGTTCTGAGAATAGTAGATGATTTGATTTTGATTGGCTTGTTACATCTCGTCTGCTTCCTGTTCTCCGTTACCCACATGGACCGAGTATACCTGAGTGCTCTACGGAGTATACAAATGACAGGTGTTTGATGATGATGGGTAGCTTCACACACGCACTCGCGAGTGATCGATCCTTCAGGACGATCAACAAGAAGCTGTGCCGCGAGTATATTTCTTGGCATGCCGGGACTGGGATGACTCGCAAAGCATGGAATCGACGGTCATGATAAGATCTAGACATCTTGGCTACGTAGGAGTTCCACATGACTTTGTGACGTTCTGCCAATCCAGGACGATAAAGGAAAGGAGGTGCGTATGTAGGTCCTCGCTAGTCTTTGGTCATCGCAGCAAGATGGCCGGTTCTCCTAAACCTTTTTCAATGGGCAGCCTGGACGCGGACATCGAATGAGCGTTGGCTTGTTCCCACTTTTGCCAATGTAGTTCCGCGTCGTGGCACTCGTTCTCTTGGCCACGGATAGGACTCTGTTCATGTGACTTTTCAGAGAGGACTCGATCGGCTGCCTGTTGGAATGGTACGTGACGAGAAGGACCGGGAGCTACATGACCAAATGCCTGATGGACTTTTCTACGGAACACTCACGTTCTTGCGTGATATTAGTCATTCCCTGGTCCTAGATGGATCACACCAATCTCGCCTGTCACCACGGATTTACTAGAGAGAGACTTTTTGGAAACGAATGATTTGCCTGACACTATGAGACGGAGAGCATATATATATTTCCCAATTTCATAGGCTCGACAATGTTATCCTCTGGCTCGACATACGCGGCGAAAAAAAATAACCAACAACAACAACCGCCAGACTCTTCAACGCCTTTCAATGCCGCTCGCTCTTCCCCTTGCAAAGATACACACGCCCACTTCGATGAGAGAAGTGAACGTCCACTCTTCAAATCATCCCATCATCACATTCCAAAAACTCCCCCCTTTCAAATGCCACATGCTGCTTGCCAACTCCGTTTACCAGCCATGCCACGTCGTCACCGAGGTGGCGTCATTCGTGGACGTCTGTGTTGTCGTCTCTACTGAGGGCAGGACTAGAAGAAAATGAATATTGATTAGTCCGTGCGATACCACGCGGGAATATCCTGAATCTCAGCTCCCGGAAAAGACTTACAGCACCGCAGGAGCCGCAGCTCTTGGTGGAGCCGCCTATAATAAGAGTATGTCGTCAGCAAAAAGAACATATTTCTCATCATCATCGTAGGGAAACGGAAGTTGTGTTTTTTTTTTTTTTTCCCCCCGCTCGACGAAGTTGATGATTCTTTTGACTATCCCCAAAGCAAGGGCGAGTGGACGTTTTTTCTGGACGTACTGAAGCTGGCTCCGCACTTGGGGCAGGCGCTGTTGTGCATTTTTGAAGTTGGTGAGAAAGGGTGGATGAGTTTGTGACCTGGCGATGTATCGTTAGAAATGACTGCTCCTCATACTTTTCTTTCTCTTTGCATGTTTCTCTCAAATCGGAAAAGTGATAGAGAAGTGTGGAGGGCATTTCCCATTTCCCAGTCCAAACCCGAACTTTCGCTCTCTGTCTTGTCGGTATCTCCTCCTCCCCAAAGCCAGTGGACGAAATCAATGAGAGGGACGGGGAGTATTTGGAATGCCACGAATAGTACATCCAGTATGTGCCGAGGTTCTCTAGAAAATATCACTGAAATATCAACAGGCGACTTACTTTGGAAACAAGTATCTTATCTTTGAAATGGGCGACTCTTGAGAGGTTCGGGGAGAGAAAGAAACAGCAGCAGGGCGGGACACACCCCTCGCAGCCCTTTTTATATACCAAAATCTGGTATAGCACCTATTTTTTACACGGCCCCCATAAGCGGGGTATACAGCGCAAAACCAACTACTACAGAGGTATGTATCATGTGTTTTGACCCGGGGACAACCACCACAAGGAAAGATAGACACGAACTTGACAAATGCGCATACAGCGGTGGTTCAGAAAATACCCACCGTCCAAGTTGCCCGAATCCCACTTGTGCTGCGACCCCAGATGGAACCGCCGCCCACACTTTGCCTTCTTCGTTCCGCTCTTTCTTCACTACTACAGAGTACATCGTACATCGCTCGCTTTCGCGAATCTCAGTTTTACTACTAGTCCTGCAAAACCCCGAGCGGGATGAGACATTGGTGGTAGATAGCGTTAGAAACAGATCCCCAATCACGACGGTGCTTATTGGTTGTGAGGGGGGGTCAGCAGGTGGTCGTTGGGCTGACCAGACAAATGCTAACGCAACCCATCACCGCCGATGCCCCGCACCAAACAGGACCCTTGTTTTTTCTTGTCTCTTCCTCACATGCTCACCACGTTGGGCAGTCCGTCGATGTACCCTCAGTTTGTTCCACGGCAGTCAGTGAGTATGATGGTACAAAGCACAACTCATCGGCGAATTCCGGGCTTGACTTGGATGCCTACTGTGTATAGTCGGGCACGATGGATGGATGTATCGGTCACCTCTGCCACGATCATTCTCTCAAACAGCCGTGCCTATAGTCGGAATAGTGAGACTTTATACAAGTGTACCCAAATCAATAGATTCCATTGTTTTCGCCTTCTATGCTATGCTGTATGACCCTTTTGGTTTTTGGAGCTCTTTCCTGGCGGCTCATGCTCATCAGAGGTTACCTCTATGCAATGTAACATCGTAATGGTAATACAAGAAAACAAAAGTGCTAGAATGAGCAAGTACAGTAGTTTACATGCACTTGACGGGATCGCCGCCGCCTGTTCGCTTCGAGTTAGCAATCAATGTCTCATACCATAGGGGGGACTACTCGTATTAGCCATCGAGAGGGATGGGTCGCTTACCAGTTATCATTTTGCCCACGGCTTGGAACAGGCTGATTGCCATGACTACGCATCCAAATATCACCACCGCCCATGCGACGTACGTCTTCCAGCTACGACTGCTCAGCTTGATGTAGCAAAGGGGCGGTAGTATGTACGCCAGAGCACAAGCACTCGTGGCGCCCACAAGCTCAAACACTACGCCAAGGTCGCAAGTTATGAGGCTGACCACCATTGCGCTGACCACCAGCGCCGAACTGAAAATGAGATGCAAGTTCATGTTGAAAGGCTCGCCGGGGAACCAGTAGTTGAGCATGACCTCGCGGCAAACGAAAGCCTCGAGGGGCAGCGTCGTCAACATGTTGAGGCCAAAGCAGAGGCGAGCAATGTTGACCATGGAGTTGTCGGAAGCAAAGTTGTTGAGCACGTTGCCCTGCGTCTTGTCGCCGAACGTGAGGAAGCCCACCAGTGCGACGAGTAAACAGGCCGCCATGGAAACGCCTGCGCTGTAATGCGTCACCCGAGCAAAGCGGTCGATAGTAGGAGTCTTGAGAGATCCATAGATGAGGAGTGAGTTATGGTGACAGACAAATGCTGCGTGAAAGTCAGCCTTTGAGTCTCACGACGATGCGGCATGTACACCAGAGCGGGTGATGAGACCTACCAAACGATATTACGCCAATGGCCTGGAATATACCGCCATTAACTGTGAGCAAAGGCGTGCTGAATGAACCTCGGTCCTCCGAAGGCACGAGCGCTCCTTGGACTATGACGGTGACCAGAATAATCAACATGCTGATCAAGGCAAACGTGCTCGCTTTCGCCAACTACAACTGTACGTTAGTTCTTTGTACCATTGCGACTCTTGTCATGACCAGCGCCTGTTGCCTACCTTTGCGATATCTCTGTACAGTGTCAGGGGGTAGCTGACCCCCATGATGAAAACGGCTATGACGACGCGGCGGTCGGCGAGCAAGCCCAGCACCGGCCAGCTGCGCAGGCCGGGGAAGACGGCCTCGAGGACGTGGGGTATGCTGTCGCCGACGACGACGCCAAAGGCGACCATGCCGCCAAAGGCAAAGGCCCACTGGGCGACGGAGATGGCGATGAGGCCGGTGCGGCCGAAGCAGTGCTCGACGGTGCCCTGGAAGCTGTTGGCGCCGCTGAGCTTGCTGTTGACGACGATGAGGCGGATGGTCCAGTCGACGATGATGGTCAGGCCGACGAGCAGGACCACGCCGGCGAGCAGGCCCGCGTTCTTGAACGCGTACGGCTGCCCGATGATGCCCGCCCCGATGATGCTGTTGGCCATGTTCATAAAGGCCGAGCGCATCCCCGACTTGGGCCGCGACTGCTCGGCCTCGTGCCACGAGTGCACGTCCTCGTCGGTGCCCCAGCTGTTGGCCACCGTCACCGACGGCGCCTCAATGTCGGTCAGGAGCGGCAGCCGGGACGTGTTGTGGCCGTTGTAGTATTGGTGGCCCGCGCCACTGTCGTCGTCGTCGTCATCATTGTAGAGGGGGTCGTGCTCGCCGAGCTCAATGTCGTCGCCGCTGCCGTCCTCGCTGCGCCGGCCGCCTGCTCCCCCGTGCCCATTGGCCGGCGGCGGTATACTGGTCGGGGTCAGATCGAACCGCACCCTGTTCGGCGTCCTCGGCGTGCCGTTGCCGTTGCTCTTCGCGAGGGCCGAGTGCGGTGCGTTGGCGTGCTGGACGACCAGGTCGTCATCCTCGTCGCCCGAAAAGGTGAGGAGTCCCTGCTCCTCCTCGTTCTGTGGTATTATAGCATTGCTGCTGCTGCTGTTGCTGTTCGTGCTCTGGCTGCTCTGCTCTCGAAGCAGAGCGCCCGGTGTCCTGGCCTTGGCCATTGTGTTTACCTCGGTGGCATCTTGTGGCGGCCCGGGTCGTTGGAAGGAGTGTCAGGATGAGCTCTCTGCTCGAATCCTTTTCGCGTTCGTAGGCTCCTGGAGACCCCGGAATGGACTGGACTGGTTCTGTTGCTTCTGTGGAACGCGCGGAATCAATGGCAAGTGCTCGTATTGGAAACAAAAGGGCCCAGAAGAAGAAATACCGGAGAGGTATGTACGGAGTAGTATGCGTTGTTGGTTGTTGTAAGCTGGCGATAAGGCAGCGCTATCGTCAGCTGATGGGTACGTACCTGTAGCTTTGATCCTTCAGGGGCCAAAATCCGCTAGAACGATTCCCTTTGTTCCCCTGAATTTTTTTGGCTGCTGGCCAGGCGAGGCGAAGCTGCCACACCCACTGCAATAAAAGTCCAGTGGGTCCGAGTATGGAGTATAGCAGTTCTTAATGGGGCGGCGCTAAGGTGTTAGCAGCAGATCACCCAGGTCAGGGTACCACGACTCTCTGATTCAGTGTATACTACTACTACGGCTACCTTATACTGAAGATGACATGTGAGTCTATTCACAGAAAAAAGAAGAGCGAATGGTTCCTTTGAGGCTCTTGTTTAGTTTGATGAGCTTGGGCCCAGCGGAAGCAACGTGGTATCGACAAAATAAAATAATGCTATGCTCATTCTATAACTACCTAAGCCCGTAAAATCAACATATCTCGTTCCATGTCTCTTCATAAAATCGTTTCGTCCATTTCTTCTCATTTCAACCTGAACATTCCCATTCCCCATCAATTCCCCGTCTTCATAATCGTGCCGTAGGTTTTCATGCGCTGCTTACTCAGGCCGCGCGACGGGAGAAGCTGCTTCGGCCTCCGCACCGGTATCTTGGGCTGGATGCCCCTGCTGCCGGCCGGCCCCAGCAGCGCCGACTCCTCGTCTACTACGGCAGCGCCCGTGTTGTCGACGTCGACGACGCCCTTGCCCTTGACCGGCCGGCCGGGCCGGGACACGCACCCGTGGAGCACGAGCGCGGCCGCCGCGAGCCCCAGGGCGCCCATGCCCAGGTACGACAAGGGGTAGCCGCCGAGGCCGTAGACCGTGTCCAGCGCCGCCGCCGTCGAGAGCACCACGAACACCGCGCTGAGGACCCAGTACGTCATCGCCCGCCTGCCTGTGCCCGTGCCCCTTTCCTCCGTGATCATGGCCGCTAGTATGTATAGGAACACCTGCGCCGGGGCGAACACGACGAACCAGGGCAGCAGCTCGAAGAGCACGTCGATGCCGGGCGTCCCCCTGATCTTGGACAGCACGAGCATGAGCACCAGCTGAGCCAGGCACGAGGCGGCCGCGATCGGCAGGGCGGCCGCGTACCACGCAGTGTCAAGGTAGAACTTGAAGTGCAGCGGCAGTCTGGGCGTTACCCTATTGCGCCTCGGCGCCGTGGTCTCGTCCTGGAACGATATCGTCCTGCTTGGGAGACTCGGCGGCATCGTAGCAGACTTGGCGACTCGCGGCCTGTCGTCGTTGTTCCCCCGACTTGCTCCGCCCTCGCTTTCCGCGGGAGGGTTTGGCGATTCGGGGTTTCGAGACCAAGGCCATCGTCTAGCCGGTCCGTTCCGTCGTGTGCTCCGCCCAGAGATACACACATGCTCCACGAGGGGCTTGAGTGTGGCCACGAGTGTTGCGAACGCGATGTAATGGACAAGCGTGAGCCGGTCCGTTACGTGTAATGGGTGTAGCTGCAACAGCTGGTGGAAGCGGAGAGACACCCAAGTACACAGCGCAATGGTGCAGACAATCTAGTCACAGTGTCAGCCACGTCTCATCACTCGGCACTAGAAGAAGGAAATGGGAGTAAAGAAGAGAACGACGCACCTCGGCCAGAGCAGAACTCAGCACGTCGAGATGAGCTCGCAGCATCAGCCAGAACGCAATAAAAGGGCGCATGACGAGCAAGACGAAGCGGTGTTCGCAGCGGGCGCACATGGCTGTGTGGTCCACAGAATCGACAGGCTCTTCGAGCTGCTCCCAGTAGCGACCACACCATTTCTGCAACAGGCTCTCCCGGTTTTCGAGGACCATGACGGTGGCGGACAGCGCCGCCACGACGACCAAGAATCCAGCGATCAAGCTCCAGCTCAGTATAAGCCGGCTGGACGGCCCGGCAGCGACGTGGTGGCCTCGCAAGGGAAAGAAGCACAGCACGTTGGCGGCCAGGACGTCGTGTCGTTGGTCGCGATGCCCGAACTCGTGCATGGCGTGTCTGATCCTGCCGACGGGAATCATGCACACGGCCAGCGTCGCCACCATGAAGAACATCAGACCGAGCCTATAGGCCCGCTGTGCCGAGTTCTGTCGAAAGTAGTCGCGCAGGGAGCACAAGACGGCAAGATTCGTGATGACGGCGGCCCACCCAAAGCCAATGGTCAGCCACCAGTCGTAGGCCGTCAAGCCCCAGGACAGAGAAGCGAACGCATGTCCAATGATGGCCACGCCGAAGCCGGCGTGTATGTCGCCGAGTCCGAGCATGAACTGTAGAGATGAAGTCAGATACCGGCATCGTGGTGTAAGTGGTATTTTTGAATCCAGAGAAAGGCAATAATTTACCTGGTCAAACGCAGCGCGCAGTCCATCCTCCTGGTCAGTATGATCCAGGCTGTGGATGCCAAAGCCGAGATATCGAAGACCGCTCCGCACCCATTGTATAAAAGCGACATCGACCGGGTTGATATCTCGTGGAACCGATCCGGCGAGTGGTTTGTGTAAGAGCAGATACTGGATCAGCAGCGCCGCGACCGCCACGGCGCTGGGAGCAAAGAATGCCAGTACCGTCTATGAATCCCATGTTGTTAGAAAAGAGAGGCACTCCTGCAGCGGGGTAGATTGTAATAGTCGAGTGCAAAGTTACATACCCATACATTCTCGATATCGGGCCTCAACCACTGGGCCGGCTCCGACTCGTTGCATTGCCACATCGTTGTAGTTTTTCCTTCGCCTCTTGTCCCTACTCTTTACAGCCGAGACACGAAAGAAAACATACCCGTCCGTATCGTACAACACTCCCAGCCCTCGACTCGACGGAGAAGAGGAGGAGGGACGACACACGAGGATGGATGGGGCTCCATCTTTATGACAGGGTATCTATCATGCCCGCAGCTCAGTTGATTGATAAACACTAGAGGCGAAAAATACCAAGCTTTCCACGCTTTCCCACGCTTTCTCTCTCGTGGTCACGTCGGCCAAACATTGGATTTGGGAGAATGCGCGGCTGTCCCGAACGAGGCAAGCAGCGGTGAACTGTCACTGTGGAGTTCTCTCTATTCCCGATTCGCTTCACGATTAGTCTCGACACACTGGCCGCCGGGCGGTCGTGGCCCATCTGCTGCCCAACCCGGATCTGGCTGCCTATCGTTCCTATCCATCACCCATCCAGCAGATCATCGCCCGGGAGTGCCTTTTGATTGGGCACTTTTGGTCTTCCTTGGTCTGCTGAGGCTGTCGAAGATGGATGCGCGTATCTAGAGCCATCAATCTCTGCTGGGCCGCGCTACGATCTCAAGTCCAACCGTTTGTGGAACTCGACGGTGCCAAATTATGACGAATGTTCGCGTTCGTGGGCAACTGCGGCAGGCCGCAGATATCACATCGAAAAATGGTGCCATGTTCACATGAAGCAGATGGGGCGGGAGGATCCGGGCTCCGCCGAGATAGATCCCCCTCACGATCGCCGGTTATGCCGACTGTTTCACGCTGGGGACTCCTCATAATGCGATGTGAGTGGGATGTCGTCTTATTGGCATGGCTTCGAGAGATTTGCTTTGTTGTCCCGAATGTGTCGTCATGCCGCTGGAGCCAGCGTAACGATGGTGGTTTGGTTTGGGCACGAAACGCTAGAATATACGTGTTTAAAAGTCACAATTTGGAGCTTGTATGGAGGTATGATGTATTCATCGGAAAACACGAATCAATGCTGAAATTCAGAATAATCAAACTAGCAGAGCGGAAGTCCATAGCACTCGACCTCGCCATGGGCGAAAGAAGACTGGTTGTGACTGTAGACTACTTGTTGCTCCGGCTCATCTTGCCAAAAGCCTGGCAGGTGTGCTAGAGGTTGCGAGGGAGACGACTGATCAAAATCTGCTGATTGCATCGTTAGCAAAATGCACCAAATGCTCATGAGCTTGACTTGTAATTTGTGAATGGGTAAGGTATATCAGGAATGATAGAACAAAGTGATTGAGATTAATCATCAAATCATAAACAGCCTCTAAAATTTTCATCATGGTAGGAAAGGAAGACGAGCGGCAAGAAAGACAAATGTGAGACTTACCAAAGTGATGTTCGCACCGAGTTGACGATTGCAAGTGGTAGTCGTTGCTCGAGAAAGAGAGAGAATCGATGCAACGTCGGCATTGAAAGTGCGGCCCGGCGCAACAGGTGCTTATCTTGACCTACGGTTTCGGACGCATATGTCGTCGCGATGCGCGACGCGTCGTTGACCACTCGGC
Organism: Pestalotiopsis sp. NC0098; assembly: GCA_022432395.1. NCBI lineage: Eukaryota > Fungi > Ascomycota > Sordariomycetes > Amphisphaeriales > Sporocadaceae > Pestalotiopsis > Pestalotiopsis sp. NC0098. Next base: position 54,630 of record JAJKLJ010000005.1, on the reverse strand, counting down.
CCGTGCCTTGGAGCCCGGTGATCATGGTCAGTTTGCAGGGAAGCTGGACCAGAGCAAGGCGGCAGAATTCCGCGGCCAGCAAGACGGAAATACACGATCCAGGGCGTGTCCGCTGCTCGTCCATGGGACCGATTGGCAATGCTTGGATACATGTCATCATGGGCTGCCATCAGCGGGCGAGGCCATTGTAACCAACAGACTTCTACACTTGGGTGAAGGTATGTAACGACCGGCGGTAAGAGGCAACGTTCCTAAAGCTCGAGAGCTTTCACATGCTTCCATAATCGGCGTCAAGAAAATGCTCTAGGGCACAAGATAGAGGAAGACTCGACTGAATGCAAGAGAAAGGGCGAACCTTTGACCCTCGCGCAAGCTCACCTACAATAAAGTGTGCTCATGGTACAATAATGAGGAAAAGAAGAGAAAATTTCCAAAGCGCCGCAGCGCGTCGCGCTTGACAAAAGGTTTTCCGACGCAAGGTGGGGCAGCCAGACAGCCCGGGTTATTCTGCCAGCTGCCCCCGCTGCCCCAGCTGCCAGGCACAATCTGCCACTGGTCGCAGCAAATAATTGCCAGTGATTCCCGTATATTTCTTAGCAAACGCTCTTATCCATATAATTACCTATTTCGTACCTACCTTGTCATTCTCGCAATCTCAGCGGCGATCTCTCTCCATCCAATTCTATGAATCTAGTCGTGGCTGGGGCTAGCGGTGACCGCGGCCGTCTGAGGTGAGGCTCAAGATGTTGGTAGGTCTCCAGTGATCGGTACGTAATCATCGGTTGCTTCGGGGAGACTGTGAGAGAAAAAGGGGACGACAACCGACAATATCGATCCATCAGATACATACCTAATCAAACTGGTCCCCAACCTGTGTGCGCGCTGATCTGGCCCTCGCTTTCTCCTTCTCTTCATCTGCGAAGTTGTGCAACCGTTTGTCGATATATCATACATGTTTTGAGTTTGTTCTAGAAACCTTCTAGAACGGTTCTGGAAGCTGCATACCTAGGGTAGCATTCAAGCATATTGCACTAACCGCTATGGCTGCTAGCAGCGACTGTACCATCGCAACGCCCCCTGCCGGCGGTGCGCCCAGACGGCATCCCGACCTGCCGCCGCATATTGTCGACCGAGTCGCACGGGAGAGCCCGGATACCATTTACGGACTATGGCCGATAGAGCCAACCTCGTACGACGCTGGCTTTCGCACCATTACCTATTCCCAACTCGCCAATGTGGTCAACGGTCTGGCATGGTGGATTGAAGAGCATCTTGGGCCTGGTCGTTCGAACCAAATGTTGACCTATGTCGGTCCTAACGACTTTAGGGTCTCGGCGCTGGTCTTGGCCTCCATAAAGGCCGGATACGGGGTAGGGCAACACGACGCGATGCACGCAATTCTATTCTACCCTGCATTTTGCTTTTACCTTGTTGAAAAACTGCATACATACACCAACCACACTATACTGTATACTGCTACTCCGTGTAGTAGTGCGAACCTGCCAAACGCCTCAAGCGGTATACGCTAACAGCTAGTTTCTTCGTTGACAGCTCTTTCTCACCTCGCCGCGCAACAGTCCCGCTGCTCACAAGTCGCTCTTTGCTGATCTCGACTGCAAAACGCTCATCACCTCGGTGCCCACGCCAGCAGCCGCCATTCCCATCCTCGAGACTGTTCAGCCGTACCATCTGCAGTGCCCGGGTGTCGATGAGCTGCTTAGCAAGACGTATCCCAAATATGTCTATGCCAAGACACTGCAAAAGGGTCTCAATGATCCCTTGATGAGCATGTGCGTGTTTCTGAGAGGTTCCAGCCGCTTTTTCGAGATGTTCCGAGCTAACGTCCAATAGACACACGTCAGGCTCGACGGGAGTGCCCAAACCGTTGATATGGACCAACGAGACCATGTTGGCACAATGGAATAGCGCCGCGAGCCCGGCGCCAGAGGGCATGAAATCGCTAGAGCAATTATACTTGGGAAAGCGCGTCATGGTTACACCGCCGCCATTTCACGTAAGTCCTCTGAATATTCTGCACTCATGGGTATGCAAAGCCTAACCACAGGGACCAGGGTGCCGGCCTGGGCCAATTTACCTTTTACGCCATCCCGTTCGGCAATGTGGTCATCGCGCCTGCGGCTGAAGCCATTGTCACGGCGCAGGGCCTTGTCGATGCTCTCAAGCAGACGCCGGCGGATGTGGCCCTGCTCGTACCGTCGGTGGTGGCCGAGCTGGCTCAGAGCCCGGCCCTTCTTGATTACTGTTCGAAACACCTCGAGCTCATTGTCTACATCGGAGGCGATCTTCCTCAAGCCATTGGAGATGTCGTCGCCGACAAGGTGCCGCTGCGCTGCCAGTGGGGAGCTTCAGAGGTGGGTATGCCTCAGCAGCTGATTCCCGCCGAGTTGGATCCCAAGAAAGACTGGCGGTTCATTCGATTCCATCCTTGCGCCGGCGCCATCTTTGAAGAGGTCGCAGATGGTCTCTTTGAATTGGTGATCCGCCGCGATCCGGCCCTCGCCAGTACGCAGACGACCTTTACCATCAGGGGCAAGGGTCTCGAGCAGCTGGACGAATATCGCACCAAGGACCTTTTCGTGCCGCACCCGACTGTGCCTGATGCTTGGTCCTGGAAGGCCAGAGCCGACGACATTATTGTCTTTTTGAATGGAGAGAAGACGAACCCGGTCACGTTCGAGCAGCATGTTGCGGCAGAGAACCCCGAGCTGAGCGGTGCCCTCGTAGTCGGAGCCCAACGATTCCAGGCTGCTCTCTTGATAGAGTCAGCCAAGCCTTGCACGACCACCGCTGATCAGGCTGCTCTCATCGAGCGCGTATGGCCCAGTGTGCAAGAGGCCAATCGTGTCACTCCCGCGCACGCCCGGGTCGAAAAGTCACTCATCTTCGTGGCGGAGCCGGATCGGCCCCTGGTCCGCGCTGGCAAAGGAACGGTTCAGAGAGCTGCCAGTTTAGCACTCTATGCCGACGATATCGACAGGATCTACCGAGAAGCAGAAGATGACCAGGGTGATGACGGTGAGCTGGCTGTCCCCGATGATGCAGATGCAGTCGCGCAGAAGATTCGCGATGGTGTTCGCAGCGTCACGGACTGGTCCGGCCAGGACGACTCGACAAGCTTCTTCGAGCAGGGAATGGACTCACTGCAAGCATTGCAGCTGACACGAGCTCTGCGCCGGGCGCTGCGCAGACCTGACCTAGGTCTGTCCACAATCTACCAGAACCCCACGGTATCGCTCTTGACGACGGCCGTCGTTTCGGCACAGGGAGAGCGTCAAAGTGATCGGGATCTCATGGAGCCTCTGCTGGCTACATATACCGGTCTTATTCATGAGATTCCCAAGCGGAGCGCCGATTTGTCGAGCAAGGAAACAAAGGATGTCGTCCTCACCGGCTCTACTGGTACTCTGGGCACTTACATTTTGAACGCCCTGCTCAACAGAAAGGATATCGGACATATCTACTGCTTGAATCGCGGCTCGGACGGAGGTGTGGCTGCTCAGGAGGACCGCTTCAAAGCCAGCAATCTCTCGACTGCGGCCTTCCAGGACCACGTCACCTTCTTGCAGGCAGACCTGGCCCATCCCAAGCTGGGGCTCGACGAGACGACATACGAGACCCTGCGCACGCACGTCGGACTCATCATCAACAACGCCTGGCCCGTCAACTTCAACCTGAACCTGACGGCGTTCCGACCCCAGATGGCCGGCGTGGTCAACCTCTTCTCGCTCGCGGCGGCTGCCTCTCAGCGCGTCCACGTCCTGTTCGTGTCGACTGTCGGCGCCGTGGCCGCCCGGCCCGCCGACGCAGGGCCCGCCCCAGAGCGCATCCCCGCGTCCCTCGACGATGCCGTGCCCAACGGCTACGGCCAGTCCAAGCTGCTGTCCGAGATGCTGTGCGACGTCGCCGGCCGGCACCTCGGGGTCGCGACCAGCGTCGCGCGCGTCGGCCAGGTCTCGGGCGCCGCCGACGTGCCCGGCCTGTGGACGCCCAAGGAGTGGTTCCCCAGCCTCGTCATGAGCTCGGTGCACCTCGGCTGCCTGCCCGACGACGTCGGCATCTTCTCCGCCATCGACTGGATGCCCTCGGACCTGCTGTCCGACGTCATCGTGGACATTGCGTCGCGCAAACCAGAAGAAGAAGAAGAAGAAGAGGGCGCCCGCGCCCGCGTGTTCAACCTGCGCAACCCCAGGACCGCGACGTGGGCCTCGCTCGTCCCCGTCGTCCGGGACGTCGCCCGCGAGCGCCTGGGCCGGGACCTCGAGGTGGTCGCGCCCGCGGTCTGGCTCGAGCGGCTCCAGAAGAGCGACGACGACGGCAACGGCGAGGAGTCCGTCGTCGCCGCCAACCCGGCCGTCAAGCTGCTGAGCTTCTACCGCGACGGGCTGTGGGCCGGCGGCGCGGCCGCCATGCACCCCATGTCCGTCGAGCGCGCCGTCGAGGCCAGTCCGGCTCTCCGCGATATGCCGGCCGTCCGGCCCGAGTGGATGCGCAAGTGGTTCCAGGAGTGGCTGTAAAACGGCTGTCTGGATCGAATCGTGTATAATCTTTTGTTTTTGTCTCTGTCGAGATTTGAGACGTGTGGTATATTCAATAATTTAGATGTAGAGGTCGGCAACGACACGCACGGTCAAATCCTAGAAGTCCGCATATACACACACATATACAGTATTAACATAGAATAATATAATTAACCCGGATGAGTTGGGTCACGCGAAAATCACAGTCCATGTTGGACGGCATGCCATGGGAGAAGTTGGAAAGAGTCAACTCGGTATCTGAATGGCATTGCGCCCAAAATCTTGCTATCTTGTTTGCCAGAATATAGCACTAGGTGACCAAAGTCAGTCAGTCACATCAGCTCTCTCTACGGGTCTCGGCTAACTAGTGTCGTTCTCTGTCTGCGGCCTGGTCTTTGTGAATATGACGCCAATCTTGCGATGCCATTCATCCGTCATCACACAATACACGAAAAATTGCCCTCTTCTCTTTCATGTCCATCGGCGGTATTTCCATCGCTAGGCCCTGTCCGGTCTCTCTTGGCAACAGCTAGCCATTATCACAGGCTGTCAACCAGCGTGTATATATCATGATATTTCCTTTTCTTCTTCTCTTTCCATTCACCTTTTCTTCTTTACAGGCATGGACTCGAACGCGTCGTCGTCGTCCGAAATCTCATCGTCACTAATCTCCACGGCTTGCGATGCCTTTGGCTTCTGCGAGAAGTTCAGTGTCGTCTGCTTCGACTTGGTTTGAGACTGCGAGGCAGCTGCCCTCGACGGCCGGGACCTTGCGGGCTGCGACCTCGTGGCCGCGGTCGTGCGTTTGGGGGGCGCCGGCGTCGGCTCCGGCTCCGGCTCCGGCTCGTCATCGTCCATTATTACATCGTCCTCCTCTGAGCTGGACTGATCGAAGATGGCTTTGCGTCCGCGCCCCTTGGCGGGGGCTTTGGCAGTACTCTTGGCCGCAGCCTTGGCCGGCGGCTTCTTGGCCGTGGTTTTGGTGGCGGCTGCTCTACCTCGCCCCTTCGGTTTTGGCTCTGGCTCGGGGTCCTCTTCCACGAAGTCGTCCATCTCGTCGTCCTCGTCCACGACTTGTGTGGTCTTCTTGGGCCGGCCTTTTGTAGCCTTGGGCGGCGCCGGCACTGAGGCTGGTTCCTCGTCCCCGTCCTCATATATGAAGACGCCAGGTTGGTCCTCCCAAGCACCGTCCATGTCCGAGTCCCAATCGTCGGGCTTTGGCTTCTGCCCGACAAGCTTTCGCTGCTTGACCAAGTTTCTATTCTTTGCAATGTTTTGCTTGGCCTGAATCCTGGTCATTTCATTGGATAGATGATCCACGTCGTCCTTGTCTAGGGATAGCAACTGCTTGACCTGTTCCGAAAGTGAATCTTTCACAAAGTCGTCTAGAATCTTCTTGTCTGTCTCCCTGACGTATCTGTTGACGGCTTCGACGAAAGGGACTTGTGGCAGAATTTTGAGCGACTGTCTTTCGAGGTACTGGTCTACAAGCTCGTCGACCTTGACTCCCTCTACATCGCCCACGTTGTCGGGAAGATCGATTGTAGCTCTGGTTTGCTCTGTATGGAAGAATTAGCACGATTTGTGATATTTGGTGGGTCATGGCTCACTTGTGGTCTTCTTCTTTTTCCAGAACTGTATCACGTCCTTTGTGTTGGCCACCTTTCCGGCAAATCGGTTTGAAAAACGCTGGGGGTTCTCGATATCAAAGTTGCCTCCTTCAGAAGCCGAGAATTCGACTTTCAGGCGTATTAGTGGCAAGGGTATGTTTTTGAGGGCCTCCTCTTGGTCCTCTTGTATCTCGAGCCATCCGTCTGTTGCTTCCTTGATCATCTCTTCGACGAGTGCCATGAGTCTTCGTGTCAGCTCTGGTCGATTGTCCTTCTTGTGATCCAAGTCCTTGAATCTCTTGTCTTCGGAGAGCTTGATCTCCCGCATCACAAAAGGTCGCACAGTCTTGAGTCGGTGCTTTTCGACCTCAAATTCCTTTCCAGTAATGCTGAGAACTGCCACATGTTTTGGTACGGCTTCTGCGGCAATGAGGGACGTAGCGACCGACGAGCCCGGCTGCATGACCTGAAAAGTGTTCGGAGGTGTATGCTGCGGATCGATGAGACATTCGTGTTCATGGCCCCATACCACCAATCGCAGCCAATTGGGAAGCATCTCCTCAGGGAGATAGCTCGTCGGCGTGTGTGCGGAATGGTTCTGGTGCACAGCAAGCAGATTGAACCAATCGTCTTGGTGCTTATTTGGCCGGAGCCACTTGATGCGTTGATCTCGAAAGTTCATGTGCATTCGCTCCTCGCGCACGTTACTTAGACCATACAAGGCCAGCTTCGTTTGGCCCTTTTGGAGGAGGAGGGGTTTGGCCACCGGGCGATCGACCTCGGGAACGCGTCCGAAATAGTTGACCAGGCCGGCGACCTGGAGGATGTCGAGCGGGCAAAAGGCCCCCTCGCCACTGGGATCGTCGTGGTTGCCGTGGATAGAAAAGACGGGAATGGCGACGTTGATGTCAGGATCCTCATAGTTGACATGGGGGAAGTGGCCCTCAAAGACATCGCTGGCATCGCTGAGGAATTGCAGCTCGCACGGCTTCATACCGAGGCAGTTCTTCCTGAGAGAGCGCATGACCTTGAACATGGACTTCCTCGAGGGTTTGTTCTCATGGAACAGATCTCCGGCAAGTAAGACCATGTCGACCTGACGAAGAGAGATCAGCCAGAAGGAGCGCGGGCGAGGGAACAGCGACAGGGACATACATCCTGTGTGCGAGCCAATGTCATGATTTCGTCAAATGTCTGCCAGCTGTCGTCGCCTCGGACACTGTCGTGTTCCTCGTAGCCCACATGATTATCAGTGGCGACGAGGACACGGATCGTGTCCTCTTCTGTAGGTCTTGTCAACTGCTGGTCAAGAGTTCCGGCATGGCTAGGTGTTAAGGGTACGTACCTGGCTGCGACATCCTATTCGTCTGAGCTGGGAACCACAGTCGTCGTCGTCTAAATTTTCATATGAAGAGAGAGTCCAGATATTTTCAGACGTTTTCCCTTATTTTTCTATTCTGGTTGTTACCAGGAAAAATCGGTGTTTCTTCTTTGCTCAGGCCAGAAGAAACGTGAGAGGCATGTAACTGAGGTGTTCCGCCAACCGCGTAGGCACCGACGCGCGCTAGTGCAACTTGCCAATTCGCGTCGTCACGTGCGCCCATTAAACGACCCTATCGAAAGTCAAACATGTATTTCAAACATGTATAATACTTGAGATGCGTCTTGTCTTGACTACACTCAAGGCTGTCTCGGGTATGCATACCTAGGAGTCATGATTATACAATGTCACCAAGGCAAGGATATGAGTCAATGTGGTGGTATAATTTCAACTTGAATGTAGCTATTGGAGCAGTCTCCAACTGACTCGTGAACAGTGTGGTATCAAGAAGCACAATGCTTAATGACAGAATATGCAACGCCTTCCCTTCCCTAATGAGACAGAACAGTCATGTGCCAGTTGGACCCTCGTTTCCATCCCTTCAAAAGTCAACCCCCGTAGGTCTGTAACAGTGCCTCGGGACCAAATAATTCACAAAACGCCGCTTGCCCGACCGTCCGCCTATGGAATCCAAGTGCAAATGAGGGAGACCAACAAAAAAAAGAACAAAATTACAGTATGCTGCCGATGATGCTCGTGTGTAGCAAGGTACAATTTGGCCATATATGACAATCACTCACGCTGCAGCAACGGCCGCCTCCTTGTCGGCTGTTTCCGCAATGCTCTCCCACCACACGCCGTGAGACTCTCGATCGATGGCGCCGACTCGGACCAGCTCGTCGACCATCTCCCGCACCCTCTCCACAAACTCCGGTAGTCCTAGGCCCGCCAGCTTCTCACCAGCTGCGCTAGTTGCCTTGACCTTCTCGCTTGCCGAACCTGCTTGCAAGCGCGCCAGGATATGACTTCTGATGCGGGTGAGCAGTAACCTGAGGACGGGCTCTCGCGGCTCCGCATTGCTGCGCCTTGCCTCGGCACTGGCAGCAAGGAACTTTGTCACCAGGGCTCGCAAATGAGTCTTGGTGGCAGCGGGCATGGAGCGCCCGCCTTCCAAAGCAGCCATAATCCCGTCAATTGCAGCACTCTGCTCCAAAGGCTTCTCGCTGTCCTCCAGGGCTTCGAGAACCATGATGAGACGCCCGGCCTCTGTCTTCCAGGGTGCCCGAACGTCACGTTTCAACATGTTCTTACACTGCAACAGGATTGCCCCAGCAGTGACTATCCTGAGCACTTGCGAGCCGATGCGTGAGCGCCGTTTGGCGTCTAGCTCAAGTAGCTCCGGGACGGTATCGGCTGGCGCACATGGCTGCGAAAACTCGTCGAGCAGCATCTGCCAATAGATCTTGTCTGGCGTCGGCCGTGATTTGGCCAGATTGATACCTTCTGGATCCCGTCGGGCTGCCTCATCATACAGCTTTGTGCGTGCTGCCACCCAAGAAGCTTTAGCACGCGTCAAGGAAACCAATCCAGCCTCGAAATCTTCGGCAAAACGCTTCGTTTCGTAGGATGAAGCATGCTCCATCAGGTTGGGTGCGGCAATTTGCAGCATGTAGTTGGCATAATCATACAGCATTGTGTCGATGAAGGCAATGAGAGACTCCAGACGATCGACAACATGGCCATCTGCAAGCTTGTTCTCCACCAGGTCCTTCACTTCCTCATCACGAACGGGAGCGCAAAGCTTTGGCAGCAAAGAGCCCATGGACGAGAAGAACTTTTCAATAGAAAAGCTCCCCGCGAGGAACTGGCGCTGTGCGACCTCTGTGTCGAGAATCTCGCCTATAAATGTGTGCATAGACGAGCCCGGCTTGACGAGATGCTGCAGTCTGTCTTTGATGTACTGCGCCATGACAATCAAGTAGCGGAACTCCTTTTCCTCGCTTCTCGGGCCCAGCTTCAGGTCCTGAAACATGGGATCCATGCGCATCTTGTGCTGTTCTCGGAAATGTTGATACTCGATGCGGTACTCCCTGTTTATAGCTAGCTCGTGCACAATGATCCTATTGTCCGGCAGTATAGGGGGGTACATTGGAGGAATCAGCACTGTCTGCTTGGCGTCTGGCTTGCTCTGGGGTGTAGCGGGCGGCGTCAGTGTCTGTAACTGCGCCGAGACTTCATTTTCAGCAGCCGCTTGATCTTTCGCCGAGCTTCTGCTGCCCAAGGAGTCGTCGGCCACTCTGGGCTTTGTATCACCCGTTGGTTTCTTCGCGGCCCTTGCTTTCCGGGCTTCCTTCACGGCATCAAATATCAATTTCTTGCCTTGCTGGGCACCAGCAAGTCTCTTGATCCTGACCATGAGTTGTAGTTGATTATCCTTGATGCTCTGGCGATAAGTCTCGGAGACAGCCTGTTCAGTGCTGTCCTTGACAGTCTGCAGTATGGCGTCCAGCTCCACAAACTGCAGTATCATGACTTCAATAAGAGCATTCGAGTCACGTGCTTTCCACGCAATGAAGGCATTGTGAAATGTCGCATAAGCTTCAGGTAGAGCCTCCTGGACAGCTGGTGGCGTCATCCAGTTGTTCAGCGACGACAGCCGTGACAAGATGTTTTCAAAGGTGATCAAGAGATCACGAGCCTTGCCGACCAGATCCTGTAACTGTGGATTAGCAAGATCGTCCCTGGGAATGGGTTGCCCTTGGACGGATCCAACCTGCTCCTGGTCTCCCTTATCGTCCTTGTTGCTAAGGACTTGAGTAGGATGACCCAGAATGACGAATGCGCTGAGAAAGGTCCGGATAGCGGCCATCTCTTCCACAGAGTCCGTAACACCTTCCTGAAGACCACAAATACGTAGCACCCGCGCAGTGGTTGTGAGAACTTTTTCTTCTGCGAGCAGTTCCACGACTTTTTCGAAGGAGGTTTCCCGCACACCGTCGATCGATAGGCCGAGATCAGAGAACTCCTGCACCGCTTTTCTCCTCGAGATAGTCCTCCACCACCACTGGATGGTGGAAGCAGCGGTGTCCTGGCTCATGGGAACCTGGCTCTGCTCCTTGGCTTCCAGGATGGACTCGATACTTGGTTTCTTCGTTGTCAAACTCTGACCTCGTGATCGCTTGGTAGTGTGACGGCTGCGCAATTCTTCTCTCCTCTTCTCGGCCTCAGCGAGGCGCTCCTCCATTTGCATCTTGAGCTTGCGCAAAGCCAGCTCCTTCTTCTCTCGTGTACTCTCGGCGACAGCCTTTGCTCGCTTGACCTCCTCGGCGCAAGCGGCCACAATCTCGGCTAGTTTGCTTTCCCTTGCCTGGGCAGCAGCTAGAGCACGCTCTTCCGAATTCGAGTTCCTCTGTGCTGAGGCCTTGGCCATTGCCGCCCTGAGACGGACCTTCTCGGCGTGAGCTGCGCGATCTGCGAGGCGGGCCTTGCGATCTTCCAGTATAGAGGCGCGGCGCAACTGCTGCGCAATATACTTGCTTTGGGGGTCGTCACCGGTACCTCCAAAGCCGTGTGAAGAGCGAGAGTGTGCCGAAGAGATGGAGTTTCGGCGAGATGAAGCGGCCGAGTCTTTGCGGCGTATCTGCGTTGGGCGGTAGAATCGGGCAGCGATGTGTGAGGGCGGCGTCAACTGCCTGGTTTTCCTGCCTTCTTCTTCGTCTTCTCGGGGTGGTGAGAGATCCATTTCGGGGTCTGCGGCAGTCGGCGAGGGAGTGCCAACCGACTCTTCGATGTTTCGCGCCGCATCGGTCAGGTCCGTCGAGGCTCGCCGCATATTGACGGTTTGGTGATGGTCAGATGTGATTTCTTAGAGGCGTCTTTGTCCTCTAAGAAGGACGCAAAAGGCAGGATGGGCACCGCGCTTGGTGCCAATGCCACTCGTCGTGTCGGAAACAGCGGGAGTTTGAGAACGGCATGTGAGACCTTTGACGACGCCGGTGCCAGCGAGTCGGTCCAGTGAGTGGGAGCACGGATGATCAGGCCGTGCTGCTGTTGCCTTGTCTCCTGCGCGATGCGATCGATGGACAGACAAGGTCGGGGATCAGAACTGCAGATTGGCGTACCCTCTGATAAGCAAGTCTGACAGGTTGTGACGTGACAGCAGCCGAAGGTAGATAGGTAGAGGTACCTGTGACGGAACGCCCTGCATGCGCCGCAAGCGGGTTACACGATCGATACTGGCTACCGTGCTTAATAAGGATCAAAGCAAACGAACAGAAGGTTCTAGCGGCCCCAAATTGACGAACGCCGGGTTGAGGATAGCGCAATCCGATGCGCCCAAGTGCCAAGTGCGGAGGCCCAAAAACAACGGGCACGCCTGATGGAAAAGAAATTCGATGTACTGAAGTGGAACTAGAGTGCACAGCTCGGGCACGCTTGTTTAATGACTCGGTGGTCAGAACGACTGAAAGGCATTCAGAGTCATCAAAATTGAGATGAGAAAGGGAAGGCTACCTTTGATAGCCCAAAGGTCGTGCAATCTTGGGCGTTTGTGGTTTGCAGGGTGGAAGAACAACAGTGAAGATCACCTGCGTATTTGGGCGCTGAAACTCTTAGCGGATCTGGCGATCGACACCCCGCAGGTCCCGGGTTTTTAGGGGAGTTATGGGCACTATCTTGGGCAATAGATCGCCCTACAGGTCGTCACCTGTACAAGCTTTCAGCCTTCTTTCTTTCACACCAACCCCAACTTGAGGTTCCTTATCGGCCTGCATGCATAGGTACAGGCACACACGCATGCGACCGATACCGTCATGTGCTCGTATTTAAAAATAGCATTGAGCCGTTCATGTTTGGATCAACAGGCAATAGTGTACTCCGCAGAATACAAAACTCGGGTCAAAATTGCAGTGTGATGCCATATTATCTTGATAGAATCTCGACATGCAACCTGATGTGGTCTATTTGAAATAAAGATAACGTCTTTATTGCAGAGTACATTTGAATCTTCGGCAACTTTGAAGTGGTACGAGGTAGTACCGTACCATATTTATTTCCGAAGCTGATATAACATTATCCCAAGTGCGTGCAGTAGAATAAGTAGAAGATCCCATATTTGCTTCGCAGCGTCTCTCTTTGTCTTGTGTTGAATTAAATTCTCCGATGTGCAAATACAGGTGTAGTATAGATTTGGTGCTCGAAAGTTGGCTCGACAATGGTGATCAGTATATTCTGATGGTTGGATCAGAAAATTTGTAATTATTGGTGAATCCATATGATCACATTAAAGAAGCGTGGCGTTTAAATTACACAGCTTTCAGCCAATCTAAAGATAGAGAAAATAAGTACGTAGTTCAAGTTGAATCGTGTTATTGTCATCTTCACGTATATTTTGATAATTTATTAAAACCAGATTCGTCGGGCAATTTTGTGCGTGCCTTCACCTGTATTTCCGGTTGGTTGAGACGACTGCTGTTATACACAATCCGGCTTGTCTACTTTGGATATGGTGATCTGCCTATAATTAATCTAGAATTGTGTTCCTCGATAGTCTGAACTCATCACTTCAGGTTTATTCGCATTTTCTCTGGGTAAGTTCTAGTCACAATATTTCGCAAATGCTCAGGCGATTCCAGCTGAATGGTGCCAAGAGCTGTTCAAAATATCTAGTTAGCAGTGCTCAAGCAGGAAACCTTGTGTCTGCGGAAGATCTATCACTTGAATAATACTTCAAGGCCTTAGAGTCTTACTGTGTAGCATTAGTCACGAGCTTTGCCAGGGAATATGAGCCCACGTAGAGATACTTTCTCCCTAATTAAATTTAAAACATTTGTAAAAGAGAGCCCTCGTAAATACCCCTATGGCCTATTATAGATTGTAATAATAAGAGCCGCACTTCGCTCAAAGGTCTCAAGATCACTCCAAAGGCATGACTCTCTACTTGACAGTGATCCTATGTCTCACTTTTTCGAGATCATAAAAATGTATATATAAACCATGGACGAGAAACAGATCTTCGCAGCACCAGCATGCGGCAGAGTGAAGCTTTCGTCGTGACAGGCAAAATTGAATGAGCACTCCGCGTACCTTGACGCCGGGAATATGATCGAGACCGTACTTCTTGAGCAGTAGTAGAAGAAATGCAAGATTGCTCATTCCGCCGACATCCAACCATACATGGCTCGTGGTAAGTCACCGCTCCGAAGATGACCACAATGAGATTAATACTGTCTTTTCTGAGCATATTACTAAGGTGCTATTCGAAGACCTGGCCAAACGTGTTACGCGGTTTGATGTATTTACGTAGTTGGCTCAGAGCGGCTACATTTTGGCTGGACCCTATCAAGTTGGCCAGTCATGTGGCCAAGTATGTGAAAGAGCTCGTTCGAGCCCGGTATGCTCTTTCAGCATATTACTCAAGGGGTATGAGTGAGACGATTGTATACATCTCGATATGACACGCTCTATATTCCAAATCACTGTGCCGAAAATCGCCGGCCCTCTTCGAGGGCTTCACCCCGGCTGTTCAAGACGACGACAAAAGATTCAGGCACAGTTTCTCAATGGCACGTGGTCGAGGTGAAGAGTCTATCAAGTGATTGATGCGCGGAATAAAATTTTCTTTCACAATAGAAATTCTCTAGCAGAATCATCTCGAGGTGCCCGCCGCTGCGAGTCGTTGTCTCCCTCGACACATACTCCATTCCAGAATATGTATGGAGTTCCGAGACAGACTGGAAGAGGCAGTATCGGATGCATATTGCTAGCAGATGTGAGTTTTCCAATAGTTTTTTAATTCACCGCGCTTAATAGCCAGATGGGATGCCTCCACGACCCAGAGTATGGGACCATGCCAGCCAAGCCAGACAGTGTAGAAAGTAACTCAACCATCATGAAGTCAGTTCCTGGCGTAGAACACAGGAGAACACACCAAGATCCCTTCCATGAATTAGAATTTTCTAGCCCCCTTCTACTGTATTGCTCAAGGTTTGAACCTGCAGAAGTCGTCGAATTGTATAATGCCGCAACGACGAATAGCTCAAAAGCTGATTCAGTTGCTGGAAGCAGACATGTCTAGTCTTGCTAGGCAGTTCTAGCAAAACCGCGCCGCGAGACCTGGAGCTTAGCTGTTTACTGACGAGCTGAAAAGAGGCGCCAACAAACCTGTTGTTTCTGCAAGATCATGCCATATGGCGACAACGCAACGATACCAGATCGTGAGCGGGTGGATCTCGGGGCAGCCCGGTACCTGGAATTTCGAGCCCGGATGGTGTTGTTGATACAGCATCGCTCGTCTACTCCACAATCGGTTGTGCCGGCACGTAACCAGGTAGCCATGGTGCCCAACTTAATTGTGTCTTCCACTTACATTAGTATACGCATGATCTTGCCTGGAAGACCCTGACAGTTCCTGGCAAACATACGGCGATACGCACTACCTAACTTTGCCTTTCTAGGGCTGTTGGCGAGAAACAGGAGTCTCAATGGCGAACTACAGTCAAGCCAAGTGATGAGTAATGTACCGAGCACTGGCGGTGAGAGGATGGACCGCATCTAGAATCTTGCAGACCAGCCACTCTTCAGGGTCCTCGAAGCCTGAATGGAACACAGTGGAACAAAACGGGGCGCCGGCCGACTCAGGTTTCGTTGTACGTACTTCTCGATTGCTGGCATCCCGTATGTACGTACTCGGAACGAACACACACACAGCAGTTGCAGTGGTATTGTTCTCCGGAGCGCTGCCAAGAAGCACTAAGGACCAGATGCTCCTGGGGCTGAAGCTTCAACCAAGATCTCAATGTGGGCTCGTCGGTAGGCGCTGGCCATCCGACGCACAAGTGTGGATGGACGGACTTTAAGGGAGGCAAGGAGGGATTTCCCTTTGGCTTTGGGCAACCTTTGCGGAGCGGTAGTAATAAGTGTGTACAGAACCTTGCACACTCGTCGGAATTATATTCAAGGAGTGAATCTCCGTGGCAATCGTGGTATCCCTGCCGTTGCACCATTGATCTTGTTTACCCAAGGGAAAGATAGAGCTATTTCTGCACCCGAGCGATCTAGCAAGCGAGCTCGACAGCGTAGCTGCATAGCGTAAGAACGAATACCTCAGATGTCCACGACACACCATGTATTGGCGGCACTTTGATGTTGTATGTTGGTAGGGACAATCTTGGATGAAAGAAACCCTGAGGCTCACCTGAGGTGATCGACAGACCTTCAATGTCGTGCGGCAATTGCAAACCATAAAGGTTTCAACGCGGCATTCCTAGATGGTCGAGTGATGAGTTGCCCAACCAGAGCAAGACCACCACAACCAAACAATTCCATATACAATATCTAGATACACGACTGGATCATGGGCTGACGAGGCCCGCTTTCAGTGCTATATTGAACACGTGCAATAAATAAAATTCCCTTGAATGTCTGCTTTCACTCGAGTCAGGGGCCCAGTGCCAACAAGCGCCAGCCATGTCGGCCAGTGCCCTGGCAGGTTAAGCTGGTTTGGCTGTATGGGAAAGTCGAAATATGGGACATTCGGGATGCCACTTTGGAAATCCTATTTTCAGCTGGCTGCAGGGCACTCAGGAACTCTGGTCCGGCAATGGCCATTTACGGGGAAGGGGGGAAATGGGACGAAGAAAAGCCTGGTGCAATTGGCCCGGGCGCGTCGCATATATCCGATCTAGAAGAAAATTGCTGGTTGCAACTTGCCAGACATGGAAGCCAGGAGGAGTCTGGAGTACCGCAAGTTGCCGGGACTCTGAGAAGAGATGGAGAAGAGAAGTGATCAACATGCGCCTTTACTATACGAGGCAATGAAAGGAGCGGGCAAAGAAGGAGAGAGAAAGCTTATACCTATCCAGGTTGTCACGCAAGGACAGGCTTCTCTCTCGGTCGGTTCCTTCTCAAGGTGTTGTGAAAATATGCTGCTGCTTTACAGAACACTACCTAGTGCAACTAAAACTGCCAGCAGTTAGAAGAATGGGCTGTCTTTCTACTGTTTGATGACTTGAGAGGCAGGTAGGTAGGTAATGAACTTACTGTTAATACCGACTTTCGTACGTACGCACGTAGCATGAACATTTCATTATCTCGCAACCGGCAGCACCAGACACTCTCGGCCCACGGGTCGGGGCTTCCCTTCACTGATTGCGGACCAGCCAGCACAATGACGTCGTAAGGAGCTGAGAGGGTTCGTGCTAGGTATGTAATTGGGCTTAGACAGATACAGTTCTCACCAGTCACCACCCGTATACACACAACATCCGTACGTCTAAGCCTTGATCCAGCATGGCTGAGCTGAAGATGTTGAGATCGTGACTTTTTTGCAGAGACCCGTACCAGACAGCTGGCATTTGAGGATCCATGTTTATCGGACTTCTCTTCTGTAAGGCCTCGTTACTTGCCTTATACTGCTAGTGCAAGTGCCCATTACGGAGCTCACTATGGGGCGCCGGGCTTTGGAAGATTCAAGTTTCCCTGGCTGATGGCCTGCTAGCCTGCAGCCTGTAAGAAGTCGAGTGAGTGCCACTGAAGAGTGGGCAAAGCCAGGCAAGGCGCACCAATTGGGTGCCCCCACTTTGCTCAGGGTCCAGCTGTACCATTTCGTCATCACTCGCCGCCGTAAGCATTTGGGGGATGGGATTCCCCTCGTCATCTTTTTTTTTTTCCTCTCCCAAAAAACCGTACGACTTTGACCAACGTCCGGGAAGGCCTGTTGGCATTAGCGGAATAATGGGTGCGTTATATGCCAATTCCAGCGCCTGTGAACTGGAGCAAGCACGCGAGACAACAGTCACCAGCGACACTGCGGATGGCGGCAAGGGCTTCTGCAAGTAATATATGGCATTATTTACACTTGACAAGCAGGTCTTCTTTCATCTATTTTAGTTAGGGAGAAGAATGTTGTGGGGTCAATAGAAGCACATGCTGTTCGCACTATGTGCGACCTAGTGTAGTGCTGCGGCAACACTACTTTTATTATCTGTTCTTGCGCTGACTTTCCCGCCGAGAGCTTGCCATTGCAGTGGCAAGTAAGTGGCAGAGGCAAGACAACAGGTTGAACCGGCTGGTCCAGCCCATGCAAAGACTCGAACCCAAGTCGGGGTCCTTGATTTTTGTTACGGATAGTCCCCTTGCCAACTGCTTCGTAGCGCAGGTGCTGGGCGCGGGCAGTTGTAGATCGTTGCCTCATCCAAGGCGCCCGCCCGATGCGCCAGAACTCTGTCTGATTCTGCCATCACCCTTCAAGTTGTGTCTCCAGGGCCTCTCTCGTAATCCACCTGTCGGTAGACGCCGGTGGACTCTCTCACGCCTCATCAGTACATGATGGGGAATACCTACCCGTTCGTCTTTTTTGACTCTCCTGTGTATGCTTCCCTTTCAGATGGGATCTCGAACTCGTCTTGTCACAGTGGACCACAATCGTAATACGTACTTACCGGTAGTAATATCTCTCTCATCAGCCAGCCCCATGTCAGAAACCCATACGTAGGAAACCCCCAATCAAAAAGATCCCATTAAACCGGCGGTCCTGCTCGCATGTCTAAAGTCCAAGTCCAACCAAGGTGCTGTATGTCCGATGTATGAGAAAAGAGGCACTTGTCCCAGATCAGACGCAGGCCTACCTACGTACATTCCTTCCCACCTACACTTATTATTATAATCGCCAATCACGCATCAGGTGTGCTTGCACCAGACGACTCGGCGCCGTCTAGACCTGGCTATCACACAAACCCCTGGGACCCCGACTCGAAGGGACAAGAAAAAAAAGACCCTTCATTTCTGCTCACCCCTCATTCCTCCTCCCAAAAGGTCCTCGATAATACCTATCGCCAACTAAACTAGACTTCGGCAACCCGTCGCGTGCCTCGAGAGCTGGGCTGGTGTATCTATTATTACCCGACTTACAATACTGCCCGTAAGCACTCTACCATTTTGTTTTTTTGCAGTTCCTTCGCAGTCTTGCGCCCCTCCAGCGTTCCAGTTAGGTCATCGTGCTATATAGTGCTACGTGACGGAGCACCACTATAAAATCCGGGTCACACGAACCATGACTGGTCACTAACCGTACGTCAGTCGCCCCAAACCTTCAGCAGTAGCAGCAAATCCTCCAAACCACCGAAAACCTCTCGATTCCGCCTTCCGACATGTCGGGTCTCTGTATTTTCTTGTAGTTGTTAAGGGTCATCGCGGCTTCGTACAACCTGAGCCATCGCGCTCGCCTCAACCGCCCGCAGCCACAGCACTTACTTGGAGACGAGACGTCATCGACCTTTTGGAAGCATACTTCCAGGAATGTCACCCGAATCCACCAGAGACAGTGATCGCACCACAGCTTCCACGACACCGCACTACACCATGAAGACCTCTTCGAGGCCGCAAATGAGCTCGGCTCACTCCTCGCACGCGCTCCACCACCCTCGCCTCTCACAATCCGGCAACCAGTCTCTGCGGCCCGGCAACAAATCTACAACGCCGCTGACCTCTCCTCGAATGGCTCACTCCGTCGGCCAGCCATTCCCGCCGTCGAGCAAGATGTCGCCAGCCGTGACCGAAAATGTTCGGGCCCCGAGTCCCAACTACTTCGGCCTGTCCGTCGAGCCCACCGACGAGCGCGACTCTGCGCAGGCTCCCCATAGCAACTGGAGCCCGCCCACGTCCTCGGTCAAGTCATTTGGCGCTGCTATTCCCATGCAAATGCCACTCGATGGGAATCCCGAATTCGAGGCTTTCAGGCGACAAGCCGACGCCAATCGCGGCAAGAGCTTCCAGCTGGGCTCTTCGCACTTTGCGATGCAACCACCTCCGATGACGAGCAGGCCACTACAGCCACGCCGATCTACGAACCAGGGCAGCAATCCGTTCGATGCCGCCATGGCCAGACCTTTGCTGAACAAGGCAGCAAGCAGTCGAATGGATATTGATTCGGACAGCCTTCACGACTCGGCCTACGTCTCGTCAGACTCGAACAGAAATTCAGAGGGCTCGCTGAACGCCCCGTCGTTCTTCGACGCACCACAACATGAGTCCCCAATGCAGACCGAATCACCCTTCCAGCCCGCTCGGCGATCCAACCTCTCCAACGTCGAAGGTGTGCATCATCCACAGCTGTCATTGCCGCCTAACCGGACGCATTCACCCATGGGCAATGCGAAGGCTCGTTCGGAGACCATGCCCGTGAGCATGGAAGGAGGTCCAGGTTTGATGACACCGGCGCAGCTCGAAGTCATGCTGAAAAGCAAGCCCGAGGACGAGTATTTGCTCTTGGATGTTCGAGTTTCCACTCATTATGCCCAATCCAGAATCAAGAATGCGCTCAACCTATGCATCCCCACCACGCTCTTAAAACGGGCGACCTTTGACCTGCAAAAGCTGCAAAAGACTCTTCAAATCCAGGAAGATGAAGAGAGGTTCTCCCGCTGGCGTGACGCAAAGCAACTCATCATATATGACTCTTCGTCTTCGGAGAAGAGGGACGCACACTCTGCCATGAACATGTTCAAGAAGTTTTCGAATGAGGGCTACGAAGGCAACTCATATCTGCTCAGAGGAGGTTTCGACGCTTTCTCTGCCTCGTTCCCTTCACTGGTAGATCGCCGATCGCCGGCTGAACGAGCAGGTAGCAGTGCAATGGGCAGTGACGGACGTCCTTCGTTTGCGCCTGTCATTGGAGGCGTAATGCTTCCAATGGGGTCTGACAATCCCAATCCATTCTTTGGAAATATCCGGCAGAACATGGATCTGGCAGACGGTGTTGGGCAGATGGACATTGGTGTTCCATCAAACTTGGACCACGAGACGCTGCCCGGCTGGCTGCAGAGAGCGGCGGCAGAGCAGGATCATGGACGAGGAGTCTCCGAAAAGTTTCTGACCATTGAGCGCAATGAACAAAGCAGGATGAAGGAGGCCTACACGGCCTTCAATTCTACAACATCGCAGCAAACCAACCCATCGAAAGTCACGTTATCAGGTATCGAGAAGGGCGGCAAGAATCGATACAAGGACATCTTGCCTTTTGAACACGCCAGAGTGCGACTGGCACACAAGTCTGAAGCAGACTGTGATTATGTCAATGCCAGTCACATCCGGGCTTCCAGGAGTAACAAGAGATACATTGCATCACAGGGACCATTGCCAACCACGTACAATGTGAGTTTGGAACCACCGATCCTTGTGCCACATGGACAAACTAACCATTGACTAGGACTTTTGGTCGGTCGTCTGGGACCAAGATGCTCGCGTTATTGTCATGTTGACAGCCGAGTCGGAAGGCGGAACCCTGAAATGCCACCCTTACTGGAACGGCCATGAATTTGGGACAATCAAATTGAGGCCATTGTCAGAGAAGAAGGTATCGCTGGACATTGACAAACGCCGGACAGGTTCAACTGCGTCGACGGCATCCACAGACTCCTCTGAGCGTAGCCGCCGCCGTGCGAACACCACGACGGCAGAAACGGCAGCCGCCAACCCCCTGCCCGCAAAGACTTCGACCTCGTCCGAAACCCCCTATGTCATTATCCGCAAGTTCGCCATGTCCCACGCGGATCACCCATTCGCCCCGATCAGGGAAATCACTCAACTCCATTATCCCTCGTGGCCGGATTTCGGCGCACCAGCTCAACCATCTCATCTCCTGGCATTGGTCGAGCTTGCCAACGTCATGCAGCGATCCGCCCTGCCGATTGATGCTAATGCCATTGCGGCCTCGGCGCTCTCTGACAAGGCAGCCCAACTCAACTGGTACGACGAGCCAGAGCACCATGCCCAAGCGAGGCCCATGCTCGTACATTGTTCTGCCGGATGTGGCCGTACTGGAACGTTCTGTACCGTCGACAGCGTCATTGATATGCTGAAGCGACAGAGGATGGCCGTCCTGGCAGCTAATAAGAGAGACACCGACGGCGATGTTGAGATGGGAGAGCCCACCTCATCATCGTCGAATGTAAAGAATACGGCAAACCTTGGCCGCGGAGTATTTAGAGCCCCTCTCGACAGAATACCGAGTGACTCAAGTGTCAACATGGACTGGGTTCGAGACGAGTCGCTCGATCTTATTGAGCAAACAGTCGAGGACTTCAGAGGTCAACGACTTAGCATGGTGCAGAGTCTGAGGCAGTTTGTCCTGTGCTACGAGACGGTTTTGGAATGGATTCACCGGCTACAAGAGCGCAGTGGCCCAGCCATGACGACCAGAGCCAGGGCACGGAGCGGGAGCTTAGGCTTGGAGCAGCCAGCTCGAAGATGACAAACAAGGAGAATGCGACGTCGATCTGGTCGCTCTTCAACCCCGGACATGGCGCCTCACAAGGCACGCAGGAGAGGCAGCACATTATCCAATTCCCTGTGAAGGAAGGTAGACTCAGACGGGCTTCAGGTTGCCCCGAAGACCTTTGATGTATCGTGAGTTCTGGTGCTACAAGGGTCGATATCCAGATGGAGTCGTTGCATTCATTGCATTGATGATGAAGAGGTCATGAAACATATTGCATCACGGTTGCGGCAGCATGATATCATACTACGCTATAGGCTATAGGCGCATGGCATGGAATATAAATACACGGTGCACTTTAGATTTACAAAGTTTCCTGTGTCCATGAAGTTGATCGAAATGCATGCAGATGGATCCAATCATCTGTTTCGTAGGCGAAGATGAGAATCAAAGTGAGACCTTGATTCTTCAAGCACCCAGCTCAAAGTAACATCTATTGCCCTTTCCAAGTTTGTGCCAACATCATGATGCAGCCTACTCACCACATTTGGTTTGTGACGATCGAACTCGGAACTCCCAAGACTCCATCACCGGGACCTCGCGCGGTGCACGTGGGGAAGAAGCACCCGAGTGGCCATCCCATTCCAGGATCTTCAGCATATCCTATGAATATTGAAACGTGGAAGATGAAGAGTTTACCGGAAACGCACTTGTTCTAGAGTCTTGTCAACACATGCCTTGATGCTCTTGCTCTCCCGTTCCCCCGGAAGCGGATGGATAGATGGATGGCTTCTCAGACCTTGAAGGATATTTATCACAAACAGCATGCTGACATTGTCTGTCTGTCTGGTGAGGCTGGTGTTCAAGGCGAGTCAATAGATTATGATATATCGTCACTGAAAGACCTTGCCTTGCAATGTCAGGCTAATCCACGAATCAAGTACAATTACCAAGAGCAGCATGAGACATCAATACCGGAGCACTTGGCTGTAGTAGGATGGCATTTGTATTTCCAACACAATTGGACTATCGCATTTTGTTCGTCAAGGGGCATGACATACGTTGTTGTTTGTCTCTAGAGTATTTTAGTATAATACACTTTACATAGAACCACCCCGATCTGCCTGGTAACAGGCATGATTCCAATCGCCAGAAAGCAGTCATTAGTGCCGAACTCCCAAATCCCCAAGCAATCAGGAAGATTATTTCCAGAATTTCTGGAGCGAGACCTCCTTGTCGTCGTGCTTGTTCAGAATCTTGGCAGTCGCGAGCTCAAAGTCCTCCTGAGTCACATGGACTCTGCGCTCCCTCAATGCGTACATACCAGCCTCTGTACACACACCCTTGAGCTCGGCACCAGAGCAGCCGTTCATCTTTTCGGCAATCTTGGTAAGGTTGATACCACGAGTCAAGTTCATCTTTCGGCTGTGAATACGCAGAATGTCGGCACGGGCCTCGACAGATGGCGGCGGGAATTCGATCTTTCGGTCGATACGGCCAGGTCGCAGGAGTGCAGGGTCCAGAATATCGAGACGGTTGGTGGCCATGATGACCTTGATGTTTTTGGTGGGCTCGAAACCATCGAGCTGGTTCAGCAGTTCCAACATGGTGCGCTGGACTTCCGAATCACCGCCAGACGAGCCCTCCACACGAGACGAACCAATGGAATCAATCTCGTCCATGAAGATGATGGAAGGAGCATGCTCTCGAGCCATGACGAACAGCTCTCGCACCATTCGAGAACCTTCACCAATATATTTCTGCACCAATTCGGAACCGGAGACTCTGATGAACTTGCAGTCCGTGTGGTGGGCAACTGCTCTTGCCAACAGGGTCTTTCCCGTACCGGGCGGGCCATACAGCAGGACACCCTTTGGCTGCGCAATACCGAGCGACTCGAAAAGCTCGGGGTGCTTCAGACCCAGTTCGATGACCTCCTTGATTTCCTTGATCTGCTGATCTAGACCACCAATCATGTCGTATGTGCTGTCGGGAACCTTTTCGACCATCATGAGGGAGACAAGAGGGTCGACGGACGATGGCAGCAGCTTCTCGAGCTTGTACGAGTCGGACAGCAGGGTAACTCGTTTGCCGGCAGTGAGTTTTGCTATGTCGACGGAATCGGCCACGTCGACGACTATCGAGTGTCAGTCCAGACTTGGTCTGTAGAGTCGCGGCACCGGGCGCGGGGAGCTTACCGTATTTGCCTTCCGGGTGCACCTTGACCAGAACCTTCTTCGTGCCCATCACCTTGACGACCTCACCAACGTACGATCCGGGTTGTTGTAGCAGACCGAGCTCCTCACGCAGTAGTCTGACCCTCGAGTTGTAGTCATTTCGCTGTGCTTCGAGGCGGCGGAGGACGGCTTGACCCTTGAGGATCTCAAGCTTCATCGCCTCGATCTTGTTTGCATAGTAGCTGTCGAGCGCCATGATTGCTCGCGGCACCGAGGAATCGGTGGGTTGTGTGATGCTCAATGTCGGATCTGTGGTATCTCAAAGTGCTGGAGGGATGTTCCACAGTGTCGATTTGATGGCGCGAGAAGTCTGTCGTATCGAGGTTCGTGATATGGGGTCGTGGATGATGATGGCAGGTCCAGTGTGGTAGCTCCAGGCCATGAGGCTGATGACAAGGCGCCAAAGCCGGGGTGGGTCCAGATAGGTAAGCTGCAGGCAGTGGGAAGCTACGCGGCTTTCCAAACGGGTGCACCTGGAGCTCCCCAGCTGGAGGTGAACAGTTCGAGTGGGGGGCCATTAGAAGGCTCCTTAGGTAGGTCCAGTACAGGCTGGGGCTTCCAAGCTACAGCGGACTTCGGTGCCATAAAATTCCGTCACCAGCGGTCCTTTCTAACCACAAACCTTCCTCGACCGCCTATTCGGATGCTCCATACGCTAGAGACCGGTAAACATGGATCCTATGTCAAGAGTCAAGATGCTATTGTATGTAGTATTGCCAAACTGGGAGCAAGTCGCGCCGTGTTGCTAGACGTTGCGTTCGCACTAACACAAATCATGGTCCACTCTTGCAAGATGCTGAGCTGGTGTTGTTGCATCAAGGCTCATTGTCAAAGCTGTCAGCAGCACGGAGAATGATTCAATAGAGGTTCTATCTAGGTAAGGCAGCCTTGGTCGTTCTGCTAGTGCAGCAGTGGTCGGTGGTTGGCTCTCTAGAAAGAAGGACTTGTCACATATGGGCTGCTTATCTTGTTATTACCTCTTCGGATGTTGCTTGGGTGAGATGTTGTGGAAACTGACAGCTCGGAACCTCACCAGAGCTTCTCAAGGAAGAGAACCGGGTCTTATCATCTTGCCATTACATCATAGTCAT
This sequence comes from Pestalotiopsis sp. NC0098, assembly GCA_022432395.1. Taxonomy (NCBI): domain Eukaryota; kingdom Fungi; phylum Ascomycota; class Sordariomycetes; order Amphisphaeriales; family Sporocadaceae; genus Pestalotiopsis; species Pestalotiopsis sp. NC0098. The sequence goes on along the minus strand of JAJKLJ010000005.1, from coordinate 29,621 downwards.
TCGATAGGTATCATGTCTGCGAATTATTCCGGTATGAATGGTATATGTCTACTGTTCCCATCGTTGTAACAGTAGGTAGGTATGCTGCCGGGCTGGCCGAGCCATGGGAAAGGCATTACACATGAACATCAGGCTGCCATCTGATTGGTGTCACTGCGTCCCTGCTGCTGTACCAAGGACGCATTCAGTTGGCGGCTGACCATTGATTCTTCTCACTGTATCCGTAGCCAAGTCGCTTGTAGTGCCGGGTCATGCTCGTGGAGACCCCTACGATCGATGCTAGAGATCATGCGCCAAACCGTTCCAGGCCAAGCATCGACGTTCAGTGAACTCAGTACGCCATAAGGCCCATAATTCCCAGCAGCCCACGGCAGCGCAAGGCCACTCGAGCCACTGAAGCCCGCTCAATGCCCAACCCAGACGCATCCCCACCAGTGGGCAGCAGCAGGGATGGGAGCCCGTTAGAGCCCATCATTCGGTCTGGAGGGCACCACTGGACGATCCGTGATGTGCACCGCTCTGCTCCCTGCCTCCCGCCTGCACGTACTACCTCACTTCTAGTATGATAAACAATCACGAGGAGCAATTTGCGCGAATCGAGCTTGCCGTTGCCCGCGTTCCCCGTTTCGACCTTGAACGTTTGACCTAGAGATTTGCGCGGGAAGACCATCTGCCTCGTTTTTTTTCTGTCTCGTTGTCCTCCCTCTAGCTTCAAAATCTCTCTTCCTCCTTCCATCATATCTCCTTCCCTTTGCAACATGTATGCAGGGCGTACCGGTGGTTGTTGATTCCTTGGCCCGTCATCCCGCGCCCGACTGCTCACCTGCTTCCTTCGTGGCTCGCGCGTCCTTTGTATTGTTTAGCAGAGACAGACTCCGCTTTGGGATCTACATCCTCTCGCAACCTACAAACAACATTGCCCGAACCTTTGCAACCGGAAGGGTCATCATTTGATCGCTTCGCCCGATCGACCGTCATTTCGTCGCTTCTTTTGTAGCCAGCGAACGACCCAACCCCGGATTTCCAAGGCGCAACTCCCGCAACCAGTCCGCTGACTGCTTATCGCAGTCCCACCAAGGTTGCTCTGTGATCCGCCCATGTATTATCGTCTGTCGTCTTGTAACCTCTGAAGTGCCCGACCAAGTCAATCATGGATCCACCATCACAGGACTCGACCGAGTCCAGCTCGCAGTCTCCGACTGACACAAGGGCAACATCCAGTCGCATGGAACAACGGGACGACAATCATTTGTCGGAGAGCTATCAGTCCCAAGCTACCGTGAGAAGGAGGCCCGATATCTCTTATGGTTCGTTGGTTGCTCGCCCCCCAGTCCTCGACCTCTCGATATAAGCTTTACCCGACATGAGCTTGATGCTTATCCAGACTGCACATGCTAATCATTTCGCGATTCAGGCACTGTGCATACTCCTCCACCCACCGGCGTCAGCCAGTTCCCAGAAGACCCCTCTTCTCAAGGCCAAAATGCTCACGATCGTGCCCACGGACGAAGCAGCGTGCCTGTCATCCGATCACCCATGCTAGGAACTGGAAGTGGTAGAGGACGCCCCAAGAAGCCGCCCATGCCTCGCCGTGCCTCTTCTAATGTGCAGGCTCCCCACCGCGGGGGAGTCTTCTCGACCGATGATGCGACAGAGGAGATAGAGGTGGAAGTCACCGAAAGACAGTCAGGCTTCGCGACCTCTCGCCCCCCGTCTCAGAAAGACTCTAGGCCAGGATCGACGATACGCCGACGCACTGGAACTTCTGCCGCCGCTGCCGCCCCCTCTTTGTCACGCGTACAATCTAGTGGAAGCGTGGGCATGGACGACAGCATTGGCATGGAGAGCAGCCGCCTGGAGGAGGTGGATGAGCAGTCAAATGAAGATCAGGCCGAAGAGGGCGAGGGAGCGAACCAAGATAGTGAGGACACGATCGACATGGAGGATGACGACGATGACCTCAGCGATGCCGAGAGTTTTACGCTCAAAGACCGCCAGCAAGCCATCAACGAGACCCATCCTTTCGGTATCAGATTGTGGAAGCCCGCCCTCTACAAGAAGGATCGCTCGGTCCAGAAGACAGCAGAAGGGGACATCCACTCCTCACCTGGAGGCCATGTTAGTAGCTGGCTCCTGTTCTTCAACGTTCTCTGGACCTTGATGTTTGGTTGGTGGATGGCCCTTTTTGCCGCAGTCGGTGCCGGAGCATGCTTCATCTTCGCCGCTGCCCCAAGTTGCAGAGAGTACGGCCGCGTCCTGTGGGGCTTGGCTGGATACCTCTTCTACCCGTTCGGCAAGTTCGTCCGTCTCGAGCACGACGAAGCCTACCTGGATGAGGACCAGGGAGAGGGTCGCAGCATCAGTGAATACGAGCAGTGGCAAAATGGTGACCTGGAATATGGCCGACTCTTTTTCGGGCCGGAAGAGAACGACCGACAGCGTTCCATCGTTGGACGCTCTAGACAAAGCATCGATTCCGAACCTGACGAGACGGACGGCTTGCTTGGTCGCACTTCGCGCCGTGTTCACTTGGACGAGCATTCCAGACGACTTAAGAGGAGACTCTTCGGCAGAGGCCAATGGAACATCGGTAGAGTGATATTCTTCGTCTTCTTCTACGGTCTGCTCACGCCATCTCTTATACTCGTCTCTGCCGTCTGCTGGTTCTTGGTCTTCTGGATCCCCATGGGCAAGGTGACCATGCTTCTATTTGATCACCTCAGACGGCATCCGCTGGCCTTGTCCTTCGCGTCAGATAGCACCCTGGCTCGTACCTTGGACGACGTTCCTCACTCGTCGAGCATTCTCCTCTGTACCTACAGGGCTGTCGGATTAAAATACTGGAAGTACACGATCGACGGAACCAATATCTTCCTCATCAACCTCATGGCAGTCGTCCTCTTTGTCATCTTCGACTGGCTCGTCCTTGAAGGCGTGCTTCACATTGAGAACTTCCTGACCTCGCCAGGTTTCCTCTTCATCGCCGGCCTCTTGTCAATCATCCCTCTGGCTTACTTCATTGGCCAAGCTGTCGCTTCCATTTCGGCGCAGTCCTCCATGGGTCTTGGTGCCGCCATCAATGCCTTCTTCTCCACCATTGTCGAGGTTTTCCTTTACTGCGTCGCCCTGAACGAAGGAAAGGGAGCACTGGTTGAGGGTAGCATTATCGGCAGCATCTTCGCCGGTATTCTCTTCCTGCCGGGTCTTTCCATGTGTTTCGGAGCTATCAAGCGCAAGACCCAGCGCTTCAATGCAAGATCAGCAGGAGTCACCTCGACCATGCTGCTGTTTGCAGTGGTGGCAGCCTTTGGCCCGACCTTGTTCTATCAGATCTACGGTACACACGAGCTTAACTGCTTGAGCTGCACCGACTATCCTGATAAGAAGTCGGGCAATGCTGAGCGTGACTGTCGACGATGCTACTTCTCTCAGACGCCCAACGTTGGAGACCGATTCTATCTGGAGGCTGTTCGTCCCTTCTGCTACGCAGCCGCGATATTCTTGTTCTTGTCCTACGTGACTGGGTTGTGGTTCACCCTTCGGACCCATGCTGCAGTTATCTGGAATACTGAGGTTGATGAGAAGAAGCACGAAGAAGTGCAGCACATGAGTCGACTGGCTGAACAAAACCAGATGGCGGATGCAAGTGGAGCTGATATTAGGGATAGCAACCTCTACAAGCGCATTCTCGGCCAGTCATTGAAACAAGTCGGCCTCGGCAGTGCCCATCACTCTCGTCGCCCGTCAGCCGCCATTCCCCGGAATGGGGCCATGACTACGGCGCATCTGGTGCCCCCTAGAACGGAGGATGATGGTGCCGATACCGACAGCATTCGTCACACGGTCCACGTGCCAGGATTTACCGAGCAGGAGAACGATAACCTCATCAGAGGTGTGACTGAGTTGGCCGCCACCGCAGCAGCCATTGCGGCCCGTGACTCAAGAAATGCCTCGCGCCGAATTCCAACGGGCACAAGTCACACGGGCGCTCGGCCGACTCCCATCCGGACGGCAACGGCTCCCGACATGGGAGACATAGAAGAATCGACGCAAGCCCACGGAGGCCACGACGCACCAAATTGGAGCAGAATGAAGAGTTCCATAATCCTGTGCGCCGCCACAGTCTTGTATGCCATTGTTGCTGAGATCCTGGTCGACACTGTCGATGTAGTCTTGCAGAACTTTGCCATTGACGAGAAACTTCTGGGTATTACACTTTTCGCCTTGGTGCCGAACACGACTGAATTTTTGGTGAGTTATGGCCGTCCACACAATTCAAAAAAATAATGCTGACACCAGATTGATAGAACGCCATTTCATTCGCTATGAACGGCAACATTGCGTTGTCCATGGAGATTGGTTCGGCCTACGCACTGCAAGTCTGTCTGCTCCAGATCCCGGCATTGGTGTTCTTCTCAGCAATGTGGCCCAAGCAAGCAGGCGAGGGCATCGACCTGGCAAAGTACACATTCACTCTGCTTTTCCCACAGTGGGACATGGTCATGGTCATCCTTTGTGTGTTCCTCCTCAGCTACGTGTATGGCGAGGGGAAGAGCAACTACTTCAAGGGCAGCATCCTCATCATGACGTATCTGGTAGTCATTATTGGTTTCTACTTTTCTGGAATCACGGATGAGGTGCAGATGGGCATGAATCGATTCGACACGTTCAACGCGGCCGAAGGCGAATGGACGAGTTACAAAACGATCGGACAGAGCGGCAAGGGTCCGGCGTTTTAAGGAGCTGGATGTGTTATGTCTACATTCTGAGATGAGATTATGACACGACCAGCGAAAATTGTTTTCTTATGTACACGAGCCAAGCATTGTTTTTATCCTCGACACCTCTCCTGCATGGCTATGGTATTGATAGATTGTCGGTCTTCCCTAAGCAGCATTGTTCGGCCAGGTATCGGTTATCTTACATGGCAAACTGATAAATAGATGTGCCTGTCTTGCGCAACCTGTGCTTTATCCAGTCGTGCAGTGAGCTAGATGTACTTGTCCTCACTTGGCACGACGGTACTTGCGGCTGTGACATTTGCGTTTGCTTGAATGACACATGCATACGATGCAGCCACGAACTTGCTGTGAAGATCTCCATGTACGCACAGAGAACTGTGGCGTGCCCATTCAACAGTGTGCAGTGGCTGCTGGATTGGATTGAGACCCGGCGAGCCCCGAACCACGAAACCCAGCAGATGCCATGAGCCAAGTGAGGCTGACATGAAATATCGACAACTACGTAATCAATCAATCGAGGTCGGAGAAGCCGTGAAGTAATCTGTAAAATGCTGTCCTAAGTGGATATGTTACGTTTGTGTTCTCGGCGAGAAGCCATCCGAACATGAAAAGAAACGTAAAGAGAATGAACCTCTCAAAGAAAATAATGTGGGCCTGCAGCATCGAGTGGATCTTGGCGTTGGTCGCCCACCGCGCTGCGCGGTCGCGGGTCGCGTTTTCTGTTGACCGCCCGAATTCTGCCAGATTCTGCCAGGCCCCACCCAGGGATTTTTTTTGCCGACCGCCTGGCAGAATTGGCAGAATCGGATCAGCCAGCCCCACAATCTTATCTATAAATGTCTGGCTCTGCTCCCACCTTTCCTCTTCTTTTTTCTTTCTTCTATTATGTCGACAATACTTCATGTGAGTGACCCCCCACATTGGGCAAAACATCAGCCCAGCACACCACGAGCCGAGCATCGCGCTGACTGAATCCCCTTCACAGAGAATCATTTCTATAGTAGTCGTCCCTAGCTCTTGATTTCTTAATCAAGCTGCAGAACCTACACCAGTTGATGATCAAAATCCTCGCCTTCCAAGAGTGAATATCTAACTCTATGGCATGCCTCTGGCTGCCGTTTGCTCTCGACCTGCCCGCAAGGGTGGCGGTTCTCCTAGTGAGAACTGTATAGAGAGTGGTGATGATCTTAACCCCGATCCGTGGTTCTCGTCCTTGTGACAGGCCGCCGGGGTGGATGTGCGAGGACGTCTGATGGTCGTTTTTTCCTTCTTTTTTCGTTGCTGCTCGAGCTTGACTCGTGCTGTGAGGAAGAATGTCCCATGATGACCGCTGTGTGGTGTTGAATCTTTGCCTGTCTGACGCGTTTGCAGTCGCGCCACGCGTGTTCGTGATGAAAGCTGCAATTAAAAATGCGCCGGCTCCAGACGCAGCCCAGTTGGCATATGCTTGAAAACTGTAGAACGGATGGCATCTCACGAATCCATGATGGTGCAAGATCTTCTGAAGCTATCGCGAACCTGCCAAAATTTTGCACTTGGGTCTCGATAGAGGCAGCAACCACAATGATTTGTTACACGCTACAGCACGACTCGTGCGTCGCGCTCAACGCCTGTCACAGGTCACATGAAGTTCAAATTACAGATGCTCTCTCGTATTGACGGGTTGGAACAATTAATTCTCTACCTCGTGCCCTCCGTCTCGCGATACAAGCCCTCGCTGCGTATCCAGTCCGCGACGCCGGCGCTCACGTAACCCCTCAACCCGTCCCAGTCCTCGCCCACCACCGCGTCGCGGACCTTGGTGCTGCTAATGACAATCTCGTGCTTACCCTGCTCATCGCCGCCGTCCACCATCTCGACCCTGCCGGCCCACTCGCGCCAGCCGCCCGCCTCCTCGAGCCCGCCGGCGGCCAGCCGGCCCAGGTACGCCCTCTGCTCGTCGGCGCCGCCCCAGTCGGCGTCGGGCCGCATCGTCACGCGCAGCCGCGCCCGCGCCAGGAACGGGTCCAGCGCCCGCCGCATCGAGCCGTCCGGGTAGTACTTGCCGTCGAAGATGCGGATCAGCGTGTCGAAGCCCGTCAGGTAGACCTGTTCCATCTCCATCTCCCCCCTCGCCTTGCCATCACCGGAAAAATACAGAGGGTCGCCCGCGACGGCGCCGCTCTTGGAGTGAAAGTACGGCTCCGTGGTCACGGCCAGGTCGATCTCGACGGCGGCGGTCGCTTCCTCGAGCAGGTCCAGCGCGAAGACGTACATCATGGCCAGCCGCTGCGGGAAGGCGGCGGGCTTGGGCGCCTTGTCGGCGTTGTTGATGGCGAGGAGGAGGAGCACGCGCGAGGGCGTCCCCGCCTTCTCTGCTTCCTCCTTCTTCTTCTGATCATCCCGAAGCGCCGACAGGGCCATGCGCTGGTGCGCCAGCGTGGGCGGGTTGAAGGAAGAATCCAGGACGAAGAGGGTCTGGTGATGTCCATGCTGCTGCGGCGGCGGCGGCTTGCGGACCGCCGGCTCCGGCGACGACGACGACGGCAGCGGCAGGGAACATAACACTTCGAAGCTGGATTTGGAGAGCTGAAAGGTCTTGAGGGCTCGGGTAAAGAATGGGACGAGGTTGGGCGGTAATTGCTGTCCCATTTTGACGATTACTAACAAGCGCTCTAGCACTGCCGGCTTTCCAGTCTCTAGATCTGTGAGTAGAATAGAAACGTCAAGGTTAGAAGCGACAAGTGTGAAGTAAAAGGATGATAGCTGAGATTCTGGTATGCTGCCGTACCAAGATGTGACTGACTCCATGTTCGGCGCGGGACCGCGGCCCCACTGTCATCACGATTACTTATTGGGTCGCGATCCTAGACGTATTCCAACGTAACTGGGTAACTTATGTGCTATCAATCGTAAGTTCTTGATCACATGCTTCGAGGGTTTCTTGCTTTTTGTGCGCATGATTTGTAATACCATGAGCGACTTTTTTACTCTATAGTACTCTAGTACTCTCTCTGTACAAGGCAGTTCTCCAATGTCCATTCGGCGTCAAGCCTGCTCCAACGCAATATTTCCTCAAAACAGCCCTGGCCATCCTCGTTGTTGGGGTATCATGTATGTACGATGAAGGTACACACGGAGCTGGCCAGTATTCAGTCAACCATGCAACGCCATTCTCAGTAAGCATCGTAACCACTTCCGTGGGGCATCAGCGGATCTCTGGCTCTCTCATGAAGTCAGGAATAGTCAGTCCGCCATCGCCCGGGGCAAAGTTTCTGGCAGCAGCCTTCTTGCGCTGAGTGTTGGCCTCGGCTCTGAGGAGTGCGTCTTCGTCCTGGTCGTGGATGTTCATGCGAGTCATCCGATCCTCGTTGTCGTTAATGGCCTCCACCATGTCCTCCACCGGGTTGTTCTCCGCAGTGTCGGCGTTGTCGTCGAGGGCGTAGACCTTGACACCACGTAGATGTGTGTCCTTGCCATTCTGGTGATTCTCCAAGATGATGACGCGCACGAACCAGCAGCAGAGCGAGTTGCCATCGGGGCCACCGCCAGCTCCGGCAATGGGAACATCGATCCAGCCCTTGGGCATGGCAAGCTCCATTGTGGTGTAGGGTATGGTCAGGTTGGGGCCGAATCCGGCAGTGATCTGTATCTTGGTTGGCGTGTAGCTCTCATCGAGCTCATAGTCGAGGTAGAGTCTCAGGGAGCGAATCTCCACACGCTTGATGAAGTGAATGTTGAGACGATGAGGCTGGGGTCCGTCCGACCTAGATCGACCTGATTAGCGACTGCAGTGACCAGCTAAGAATCTTCAACCTACTGCCAAAAGAGATGAATATCATCATCTCGCAGCTCCTTGACGCCGCATCCGGGCTTGTAGCTGCTGACAGTGAAACTGGCGAGGTTGCTGATCTCCTTCAATCCCACGGAAGCAGGGTCGAAGGGCGGCTCGTCCTCCTGTCCCTGTTCGTCCATGCCTGTGTCGGGATCCTCATCGCCGGTGATCTCGGCATCTTCTACATTCTCCTCATCACCATTGTCGATGTCGGTCTCGTCTTCGTTGCGGTCAACGTCGCTTGCTATCTCGGTGCTGAGGTCAGAATCGTTCATCATGTCGTCGTCTGCGCCAAAATCATTGAGAGGGGCAAACTCGTTTGTGCCATCGTTCTCCTGGTTGTCATGTGGGAAAGTGCGAGAGAAGACACTACGTGGGTCTTGCTGCGGGCCACCAGCAGCTTCCTCCAAAACCTCAACATTGTCGAGCTCCGAAGAGCCAACACGTCTGTTGGTGTTGGGGGGAGGCGTCGTGGTCCTCTGATGGGGCAGCCACGACCAATTGTACTGCATGATGGTCGTGGTAGGGAAGGTGCTCTTTGGGGCGGAGATTGACTCGAGGAAAGAATGAACTTCAATGGCTGTTGATGTCCATCACAAATGAATGAAGGAGGTAATGAATGAACGAACGACTGGGGATTGGGTTTCGAGACGTGGTGGTTGCCGCGGGACGAAAGCGAAGGGGGGTGACGCCGAGAGCAAACGGGGAGACTCTCTGCCTGTGAACGAAGGCAGCCAGCGACGCATTGTTTTGACTTACCTTGAACCGGTTGACGAGGCCACCGACTCAAGAGACGCGATTGCTCGTCCATGGTCTCCCAAGTCTGAGCAGGCAGCCCTCCAGGCGTACCTCTGAACAATTCCGCCACGGGGTCGAAATTTGCGCGCGCCCGTTCGAGCGCCCGTTCTTCACTGATGGACCGTGTCTCCATGATGGCCCAGCAACCTCCGAGCAACAATTGACGTGATGCAACGAAAGCAAATACTCTCGGCCAAGCGGTTCCAAGGGCCCGAGGTACGATGTACGCGATGGCCTCTCGTGACAGTGTCAAGGGCTTCTGTTATAGTAATCAAAACAGATTACCGTATTCGAGTCTAGCGCTACAGTACGGTGAGCAAAAGTTATACACAAGGAACTTGGACGCAATAAGACAAACCCAATCAGAAGCCACTAAGTTGCCTGTGTGAATTACTGCACGTGTCAAAGCGTCCTTGATGCAAACAGATTTTAAATCATCCGGGGGACTGCTGGTGGTCGGCTGGGCGGTGTTGAGATGGAACAAGCCATGTCGTCCAATGATTATATTCAAGGAATGAAAACTGAGCTCGGCTTACTGGGGCAACTAAGAGATTATATTCATCAAAGCGAGTATTTATTAATCAAGTCATCCTTGGAGTACCTTTTCCCGAGGTCGTTATTCCGTGCGACTGGCCATAAGATTAGTATGTGGGTATGTAGTCGATTTTTTGTTTAATTCATGATAGTCTGATTGCATTTTGTTAACTTTTATGGTCGTAAGTCAATTGTTCCTCGGACGATTTATGGGTTCCAGAACAGCTGGGTTTATTCTGGCTTTTAAGCCTACCTCAGCCGCAGTCTCCATTTCAGCTAACTGGCCTGGAAAATTGGTTGGCCCAGCCTATGTAATCTGTACAACAACCATCATACCTATATCAGCACATGATTGTTGACAACAAAAAATACTTATAACTTGACAGGCCTCTCCATTACTACACTTGAGATTCTTCCCGATGTATGAAATTGGCAAACAGAAGACATGTTATTCTCGAACAGATCCCAGGACAGTAAAACTAGCGATCTGACTACATACCTAACCTATGTGGGCACGGGGCCGGGAGCCGAGATAGGCTTCAGGGAGAAGAAAAATCTGGGGTAACCAAGAACATACGATGATTACCTACATACATGCGCGACATCGATCGACCCTTGTTGTTTAGCGACTCCCATCCATTCGCGAGGTATCAGCATCATTCTACTGAGCCGCATTACTTTCTCCCGCTCTCTTTAGGGGGCGCAGACGTCCCGTCATGGACGTCATTGGTCGCTTCGTCCTGGAGCGGGCTTCGGTATTTGCGCCTGCTGTTGCTAGGAATGGTAACGTCCTGGAGATCCTGAGAGCATCAGGTGCTGCCGCTGCTGCCACCGCTACCGCTACCGCTACCACCCACCCTGTGGCCGCAAGCGCCCGGGTCAGACAGGAGCATCATCATCGACAGCGACAACGACCCCGTGTGCCGTCCGTACCTGCACAGGAGAACTTCCAGCAGCAGCAGCAGCAGCGGGTTGAGTCCTACCATGATGCAGCCTCCTCGAGCAGCAGTGTAAGCGCCCAGGCGGCGCGCCTCAGTCCCTTCGACAGGGAAAGCGTCGTCTATTCCCGATTTAAGCTTCGGGCACCTGCCAATTCGATATTCGGGGCCCGCCGCAACAGACAACAACCACAACGGCCACTCAGCAAGGCACTGGCAGCTTTCAACAACCCCACTCCCGTCACAACCCCATTGCTGCGTTTTATATCCTCCAGGTCCTTCTCCTCTACAACCTCGACCCGCTGTTCGTGCATCATTCCCTCTTCCATCATGGCCGACAGAGACACTCTCTCCGAGAACGTCAAACCTTCTCACTACAACCTGTCGATTTCCTCTCTCGAGTTCAAGAATTGGTCCTTCCAGGGCAGGGTGACGTAAGTGCATGCATGCATGTAGCGGCCACAGCTGTTGCTGCTACTCCCTCTACATCACCCATGATTTCTCTTTCAAGCACATCGTCTGAAAGCTTCAATCTCAATTGCCCACTGGCTCAATATCCAATCAAGAGAGAAAACGACCAGGAAGCATATTTTCCCGTCCTCCCAGTCTTTCCCCTACTACCAGACAGTCGTGAAATAGTGGCTTGGGCGGGTTGCATCTTGATTCACTCTTCACAACCTTGACAGTCATATGCTACAGCATAATCCATGTTCTGACAGACGAACAGCATCGATGTCCAAATAGCGGAACCCACCAAGGAGATTATTCTCAATGCCATTGAACTCAAGTTGGCCTCTGCAAAGGTGACGGCCTCTCAGAACAAGGGCACACAAGCGTTCGAGACCACCAACTTCTCCTACAATGAGAGACAACAACGGGCGACCCTCATCTTTGAGGAGGAGATCCCGGCGTCACAGAAAGCCTCCATTGAGATTGCATTCGAGGGAATCTTGAACCATGACATGGCAGGATTCTACCGCAGCCAGTACAAGCCTGTTGTTCCTGCTGCAAAGTCTGTTCCCCGCGACGATGATTTCCATTACATGTTCAGCACTCAGTTCGAGTCATGTGATGCTCGAAGGGCATTCCCTTGCTTCGATGAACCCAGGCTCAAGTCCACGTTCGACTTTGAGATTGAGATTCCCGACGACCAGGTTGCTTTATCCAACATGCCGGTCAAGAGCACCACCCCGTCAGGCGAGGGCCGTCACGTGGTCGCCTTTGAGCGCACTCCCATCATGAGCACCTATCTTCTGGCCTGGGCTGTTGGCGACTTCGAGTACATAGAGGCTCTGACGGACCGCAAGTACAATGGCAAGCAAATTCCAGTCAGGGTTTACACTACCCGGGGTCTCAAGGAGCAGGGCCGATGGGCGCTCGAGCATGCTCCCAAGACCATCGACCTCTTCTCTGAGAGTTTCGGTATCGACTACCCCCTCCCAAAGTCCGACCTTCTTGCTGTTCACGAGTTCACCCACGGCGCCATGGAGAACTGGGGTCTTGTCACCTACAGGACGACCGCTGTCCTTTTTGACCCCAAGACCTCTGATGCTCAGTTCAAGAGGCGCATTGCTTATGTTGTCGCTCATGAGCTTGCCCACCAATGGTTTGGCAACCTCGTAACCATGGACTGGTGGGACGAACTCTGGCTCAACGAATCGTTCGCAACCTGGGCTGGTTGGTATGCCATTGACAAGTTTCACCCGGACTGGCAGGTTTGGCCGCATTTCCTAAATGATGGCACAGAGCTTGCTTTCAGTCTGGACTCTCTGCGCTCTTCGCACCCAGTTCATGTCCCTGTCAGAGATGCGCTCGACGTGAACCAGATTTTCGACCATATCAGCTACCTCAAGGGCTGCTCTGTTTTGCGCATGCTCGTTAACCACCTGGGCGTCGAAAAATTCCTCAAGGGCGTCTCCATTTACCTAAGCAAACACACATATGGTAACGCAAAGACGGAAGCCTTGTGGGACGGCCTGCGAGAAGCGTCTGGCGCCGACATTGACTCGCTCATGAGCACCTGGATCAAGAAGATTGGATTCCCGGTACTGACTGTTGCCGAAGAACCCGGCCAGATTACCGTCAAGCAGTCTCGCTTCATTGCGACTGGTGATGTAAAGCCCGAGGAAGACGAGACTGTCTGGTGGATGCCACTTGGCTTCCAAGGCAAGGCTGGTACCAGTGAGGTCCAGACTCTTGCATTGACTGCCAAGGAGGATACTATTCGCGACATTGACAATGACTTTTACAAGCTGAACAACAACGGCACTGGCTTTTACCGAACCAACTACCCACCCGAGCGTCTAGCAAAGCTCGGTTCGCAGCTCGACAGGCTGAGCGTCGACGACAGGGCCTCGATCATTGGTTCTGCTGCCGCCGTGGCCAAGGCTGGATACGGCACAACGCCCGCTCTGCTCTCGTTCCTTGAGGGCTTCTCCGCCGAGTCGAGTCAGATTGTCTGGGAAACGGCCCTGGACTCCATCAGTTATGTCAAAGCTGTATTCGAGGATGACGAGGCTATCAAGACCGGTCTTGAGAAGTTTACCCTCAAGCTCATCAGTGCCACAATCGGAAAGGTCGGCTGGGAAGAACAAAAGGACGAAGGATTCCTTACCAGCCTTCTACGCAAGAAGATTCTTCTCAGCGCCGCTGCAAACAACCATACCGAGTAAGCACTGACCGAGATCCAAGTAACATTGCTCTTGAAACGCACATGAAAGAATCTAATCATCTCTCAGGACACTTGAGAAAGGCCAGCAACTCTTTGGGGCCTGGCACAAAGACGGAGCTGAGCTCAACCCCAACCTGCGTTCTGTCATCTACCGCGCTGGTGTGAAAGCAGACCCCACGATCGCCTTCGAGGCACTGAAGAAGGAGTGGGAGACGACCACATCACCGGATGGCAAAGACTTTGCGCTCTCCGCGATCGGAAACATCCGTGACACGGAATTGATTAGCAGCAAGATCCTTCCCTTCCTATTCAACACCACTTCTGACTCTGTACCGTCCGGCGACATGCACGCCCTGGGATCCGTCCTTGCTGCCAACTCAGCCGCCCGCCCACTGTTGTGGAAATATCTCCAGGACAACTGGGGCAAGGCGACTGAAAAGATGGCAAACCCCGTCATTCTCGACCGATTCGTTCGCCTAACATTGGGTCGGTTCACTGAGGCCAAGTATTTGGATGAAATCGACAACTTCTTCAAGGACAAGGATACAGCCAGCTTCAACCGGACATTGGAGCAGGTCAAGGACAATGTGCGGGGCCGCGTTACATACCGCCAGCGAGACACATCAATCATCAAGGAGTGGCTGGAGGCCAACAAGTACTGATACCCCCAAGTTGTAAACCGCCCCAGACCAATATTTAAACCTGGGAGCGTGCTGTAATATTGAGGCTCATCATTCAATAAATCGGCATTGGAACCAAGAGCAGAAGTGAAAGGACTCATCCTCAAAATGGTCACATGACATGGCAGGACTGGTGCCTCAGGAGCATACTTTCTCTAGTAATGACATCGGTTAATTGGTGCTTGTATAATGGAAGCCTCAAAGTCCTCTGGCAACAAGCACAATTTGAACAAGATGACAGGTGCGGCAACGATCCCTGGTAAAGACGACACTCACAATCTAGGGTTACAAGAGCAATTCGGGCGATCTGGGAAGTAAGTATACATTGCAGAAAGACCACATCAGCAAGTGCGGAAGAAGTTCTTCAATGGTCGTAGCTCGTTCTTTTTTCGTTTCCGGGCCTCGTCTCATTAAATGCAAGTAGACTTTTTATCATGATCCTTCCTAAGCTGTGTTCGCCCAGGTTTCATGGGACAGCCAACGCCAATACGGGATGCCGATCTAGTGCTGCGAAAAAACAAATCAAAGGCTGGCCAAGATGCATTCCTCCTCTACAATCCTCCCGACCCTAGAAGTCGTCAGGAGGCGTCCATGAGGCAGGTATAGAGAACCGCCGGTTTGGGTCGGTAAGCCTAGGTCGTGTATCCATCATCTCGTCCCTCCATCGATGTCGACCGTACGCGCGCTCATCCGCTGTTCGGGTGGACATGGGCGAAGAAATACGTCTCTACGACTCCCCACCACGTCGAGCGCCGCGGTCGCCACGGTTGCCGCCAAAGTTGCCGCGGCCCTGACCACGACCTCTTCCGCGACCATCACCGCGGCCTCGTCCACGGTAGCCATCACCCTTGCCGCGACCGCGGTGTCCATTGTTTTCACCCTGGCCACGAGGACGGTTGCGCTGGACAGACTGGAATCCATCGTCGGCTTGAGCTGCCGGGGTCTACTCATTGTGTCAGCATCACTTCTATAGATCAGGCGGGGCAGGGGGATACGAACCTCGATAGGGTGTTCGGGCTGGTCGTCTGCCCAGGACTGAACAGGTCCAGCCGCAGCGGGTGTGGCGTCCAGGCCAGTGTCCGTCTCGGTAGGATCACGGGGAACCTTAACCCAGTCCTCCTGTGTGACCGAAGCGCTCAGATCGTTGCTCGCAGGATCCCACTGAGATTCAGCAGCAGCATTTGCGGCGTCGTCACCCACATCGGCACTTGCGGGGATACCAGTGGCTGGCGTCGATCCAGCATGACCGTTTGCAGGTGCAGCAGAAGCGCCGGTGTCAAGCTCAGTCAGGCCAGCATAGGCGACAGTGGGATCGGTCTCGATAGAGTCAGCAGACTGAACAGGAGCCGATTCTGCCGATTCGAGGGAAGTGTCGACCTCTGCCTCAGCCTCGGCAGCGAATGTTCTGGCGTGGGCAGTGGAGGCATCCTTGACCTGGGAATCTGTGACAAGAAATGAAGAATGAGCAACATTGTCAGGTGGATGATACTTCTTGAAACTTACAGGTTGTCTGGAGCTCATCACCGCTGACGCTTCGAGTCTTCTCCTCGGAACCCTGGATGAGCTTGAGCATGGTGGAGACAGCATTCTCGTCACCCGAGTAGACGTTCAGAAGAACGCCCTCGAGGGCCATGTTCTCATCCAAAGATGCATCTGCATCCTCCGATCGTCGGGCAGCTGCCAATCTCAGGAACTGGGAGAGAACGAGCAAGCCATCATGTTGGGCGTTCTGGATATCGGCAGCGGCCTTGGCAGTCGCGGCAACCAGAGCGTCGGCCTTTTCCTTCTCGAGCTTCTCTGTGAGCTCCTTCTCGAGCTTGGCCTTATCAGCAGCACCACGAGAGCGGTACTCCTCGTCCACCTTCTTGTACTGAGCGACTTGCTCCTCGAGCTGGGCGAGCTGGGACTCGAGTTGCGGCTTCTTTGAGATCTGGGCCTTCTGGTCGGGGTTGATGATCTTAGCAGCGACGAGCTCTTCGAGAGACTTGCCCTTGTGCTGGCTGATCAGTTCGGCAGTCTTATTGACATTGGTCTTTATGGTATGTCAGTAATACAGCACATGAAAAAGTACAAGCCGCTGCAGACAAAGACGGAGACGGCATGAACGGTAGAAACTCACGATCTTCTTGGCCACGTTACGAATGTTCCTGCGCGGGAGTGTCAATTGCAAAGGCCTGTCAAAATAAGGAGGAGTCAAGAACTGACTTCTGAAGCTCTTTAACGTAGGGGCTCTCGGAATCTTCACCAGAGACAGAAGCGGCCTTCTCCGGAGCGGGAGAAGTTGTAGGGGCAGGGGACTCGTTGCGCTGCTGCTCAGCCTTGGCCTTCTTCTTCTTGGCAGACTTGGACTCTGTCTGCGCCTGCGGGTTCTGGACAGCAGCGAGAGGCATGATGACAATTTCTGAGAATCGGTTCAGGTGCGAGACGAGGTTTGGCGGGAGAGGGCTGGCGGAGTTGTCAGTACTGATAGCAAGAAGGCGACGTCGGCACGTCGATGTTTACTTTCTGTTTGCTGCGAGTTCGAGACGAGGAACGCGGGTGGCTGCGGTGCAAGTCTTCGGGGGAGGGGAGGCTTCTTACCTGGAGAATGATGGAGGCGGAAAAGATACTGAGTATCTGGTTGTAGGTTCGGAAGCTGGTGATCAGCAGTGCAAATAGGTAAGAGGATTGGGTTTCGAGTTGCGAGATTCGAATTGATGGGCGGCAGGGTCCAAAATTCGAGGCCAAAGTCACTGCAATTGCCCAGGTAGGTCCTCGTACTGGGACCTAGGATGGCGCTAGTAGCTAGCTGTGCTGGTCGTCCTCCCGCTCACGATCGGGTTTTCGATAATCCCTGCAGGTCTAACCAACCAACCAACAGGGCTAGCAGCTACCTAAGCTCTTGCACAAGGAACTCTGAAGAATTCTGGGGAAGCCATCGAGGCTTGGCATTAGATCAAACCGATTCATGGCGCAACAATCAACACGATACCATTGATGGGAGGCAATTGATTTCAGACTTGATTTCTTGACATCCATGGCGAGTCCTAGTGTACGTAACTTCTCACTGCGATTGCTTGTCCATGCAATGCAGAATCCTGCCAGGGACGGAAATGTGTGAACTCTGGTCTCGTGCTCGATTCCTCTCTGCCCCTCCCATGTGGACTCCAAACCAAAAGAGCTATGTCTGCTCTTCCCTGGGTAGCTCCCCAGGTACCTGGCCTAGGTACCTTAGCTAATTAGGCTGCTGGAGGATCCACCGCGCGATAGCTCTGAAAGCTTGACGCGTCTTCGAGTATTCAAATGTTCTGGTGTGCTGACATGGCAAAGCGGTTTCTTCTCCAGCCAGGTTTCGTACAATTGATCCATCTTACTCGATTCGTGTCGTCCGAATATCCCTGGCATACCATGAGCAGACGCAGTCCTGACGGCCGCCTAAACGATCACAATGGCTCGCGTATGGATGCACTTGATCCGGGCCAACGAACAATGATTCGGCCCCAGAGTTCGCAAATAAGATGAATGTCCTGCGTAGGAAGACATATCTCCGCGTGTGTATATGGCAGTAAATACTGGGCATATATGAGAGATGGCAGACCGATTCATCCTTTGAATTTCGCCAGCGTGTCCTACCGGTTGATTGTCAATGAGCACAACGCAAATGGTTTCGTTGGGGGTCAACATACAGCCGTCACCTTCTTGACGCTCTTCGCGCTGATGCCTCGCTCACCCGCCTGCTTGGAGTCGATGGCAGCCTCTTTCACGAGCCTGTTGATCTGTTAGATCGAAATTTCGAATGACTAATCTCCATGTGGGTGCTATCTCACGTCTGCATGAAGAGGACATAGTCGAGAAAGATCTGCCATGGATATTGTGAGCAAACACGCCTTGAGCGCGACGGGAAGGGCTTCTTCGCACCATGACATCGACATTCTTGCTGACATTGCACTTTGACTGAGCCTTGACAATCTTCTTGACCGTCGCCCGAGGGTAAAGCTTCTGTCCGGGAGCCATTGCGACCTTTGCAGTCTCTGGTGCTCTAGATTGACTGGTGGTGAGTGTGCAAAGGAGCGTTGTTGTGTATTGATTTTCGAGTGACGGATCCAAGGTGAGTCGCGCACGACCCCACATGCGGCTTTGGGCTCTGCAGTTGCACTTGCATGTAGTAGTAACAAGATACAGCACAGGAACTGCAACCAATCTCCAGGCTGGTCACGGTTTTTTTTTTGGGGGGTACCTGCGTAGATGCTTTCATGCTCAATGTTGCATCCATTTCAAACACTTGGAAATGTTTTGAAATGTTAATACATCATATAATAGCTGGTGCTCTATATTTTAGGTCTTGTCATGTTTACCTATTCTCTTCTCCCCAGTTGGACAAGTACGTGGTGTCAGCACTTATCCAGGATACCAAAGGTTAGATATATATTTCGTCAGTTGATTTGCAATAGACGTGGCTGCAATCTGCCAGCTTCATGCACCATTCGTGCTACATGCATTCCAGATGCTAATCATGACCGCACTGCAAGACTGTCGCATGTGATTCTTCTAGTATACCTTTCAACGACCCACTTCTAACACCAGCGAGTCTCAGTGATGCAGATTGAAGAATTCTGGCTTACATAGTCCGCCATTTACCTTTTCATCTACCAAGAGAATAAATAGCATTGGTACACAATACAGATGACTGTCAATAATGACTGGTTATCATAAAATAATACTGCATGCAAAAGAAGGTAGATGAAAGGTTGAAGAATTCTACATAGCGTACTCCGTACACGTTATATAAAAATACTATTTATAGAAGGGTACCTAGTTGATCACTATCGGAGAATCCACCATCAGCCAGAAATACCTCCATACATTTACCGGCGCATGTCAGAGACGCTCAATGCCGAGCTGGGACGATCGCCTAGCCAGATCAACGGACTGAAGACTCTTGCGCATGCCGTGTTTACCTCCGTCGACTCTGTTTAACATGTTGCGCAATATGTCGATTCCTGATGTTGCTCCCATGAGTATACCATATCTATGCACACTTTGATAGACTTTTATGAGAATAGCAAACTTGCAGACCAAGAGCTCAAGAGAGTATGCAGGTCACAGGTTCGTTTCCATACCTAGTAGGTAATATCACCATCTGACAGTGCCAAATGCGTCAGTGAAGCCGCGCTCGCCGCATTACATCCTCCGTCTGCTGCAAGTGTGAACTCTGGCCTGCTGTGCTGCAAACCTTAAGATCTAGCCAGGCAGTGGTTGATGCACTCGGAGAGTCACATAGCATACGGACGATCATTTCGAGGGGGTACCTGAGTATGGACTTGATGATTCAGCGTTAAAAGCTCCATTAAAAGTAAGAATTGCGCGGTTAGGAAATAAAAATAAAAATAAGAATGATGTTATACAATATCGTAGGTTATAATCCAGCCTGACCGGATGAGGGGCCCAACCTACTTGCGTAGATTGTTTCAATACATGGTGAAATCGCGCAGGTTAACGTCGGGGCTTGTTGGCCATTTCTGAATTGAGCTTTACGGTGTATGTACAAGGTCAGTGTTGCGTACATGATTGGGGCAACAAGATCTGATTAGCAGGCACCGCACCACGCCTTTCCTACCTTACCTACACTACATTGAGCAATTGTTGCTGGCAGGTACGTATCACTCAAGCTGCCCGCACGCCTCTTCAAAGCCCAGGGGACTGGACGGATCTCCGCACTACAGAAGAGAAATCGAACCATATTCCCGTCTCCTGATGCTGCACCTTTTCCAGGTCCAACAATTCACCAATCCCCAGATCACCCTCTCACATTTTCTCGCAATTCCCAGCCGGAATTTTTCGTGCTGTCGCAACCGGCGTGAAGAGAGTAACCACGAGTCGCATCTTCTTGTCATCTCGTTTTTTTTTTTCTTTCCCTTTCCCCACTCCCCAAAGGAACTGGCCTGCCTACTCTCACCCCTCCGCCCAGCCAATTTTCGTCCGCCCTCCCATCACCCTCAGCCTTTCATCGAAGTTCGCCTCTCCCTCCAAACCTCCCGTCCCCATTTAATAAATCGCTGCACGTCACGTACCCCGGTAGCGCAGTTATCCACCACCAAGCCCAATCGGTCCCGCAGTTAAGCCGATCGCTTCACCTCACAGTGAATTGACGGCCAAACCGAACGTTCCCCTGCTGCTTTCCACTGCCGCTGCTCTCTCCTCCTGCCTCGCCTGCAGTGCAGTCAGTCAGACAGTACCAACCATTTGATATTATTCCCGTCTCGGCCACTCCTTTGAACCCTCCAGCTGGCCGTGCGACACAACAACTGGGAACCCTTTCAGCGATCCCGACTTGTGCGATCTGCCAAATGATTGCACCGTCGGATGGCCAAGCCTTTTTCGATTGATCGATCGCATGTAGCCGCCGTTCAAAATGTCGGCCGAAGCGACCGCCGCCGCACCGGCGCCTGAGCACGCCGCTCAGATCGATGATGTCGCAAACCAGCCGCATGATGCGAAATCCTCCCCCAAGCCCACCATGGGCCTGCACTCGCCTCCCGATAGCAATAATGCCATGAAGCTCGATGGCAGCGACGACGACTCCGAACTCAGCGATCTCGACGACCCCGAACCCGATGCATCGCTTGACTACCTGCAGCCATCGCAGCCCGCTGATGGCCCTCACGATGCACCAACTGATGAGACCCCCAAGGTCGACGCCGAGCCTGTTGTGGAAGATATCGGCGAGGTCTTGCCAGATCACTGGTCAGGCACCGTCCCCGTCTTCAAGCCAGACATGCGCCAATTCAAGGACTTCAAGCAATTTGTACGTTACAGCCAGGAAAAACCCTAGCATAAAATTCACCCTCCCCCTGGTGCTAGTCGCTAACTGTCTGTGACAGATGGAGAAAATTGATCACTATGGAATGAAGTCTGGAATTGTCAAGATTGTTCCTCCCGCCGACTGGAAGGAAAAGCTGCCTGAGTACCATGACCTTGTCAAGCAGATTCGCGTACGGGAACCTATTAAACAAGACATCATGGGATCAAATGGAACCTACCGACAGGTGAACTTCCTTCATCAGCGCTCGTACAACCTTCCTCAATGGCGCCAGCTCTGTGATCAGAGCGAACATCAGCCCCCTGCAAGACGCGGCGAGCGCCGGGCCAATGCAGAAAAGGCGAAGCCCGCCACCAGGTCCAAAGCTGCCTCATCTTCTTCAAATGCGCCTGCAGCATCTAGGGGACGCGGCGGCCGTGCTACCAGAAGTAGAGGAAGGAAGGCCAAGAATGGTACTGATGGACAAGATCGCCCCATGACCCCCGTATCGCCCAAGCCAACGGAGGACATCATGGAATCTGTTGAACAGGACGATGCAGATGCTGCCATGGACGAAGAAGACGAAGAACAAGCGACTCGAGCGCCCGGCAGGATGGGTGGCGCCAGACAGCCTAAAGCTCAAACCCAATCAACCTCGGCACGGAGAAAATTCTCCAGAAGAGAAGCTTCAGCTCGAATCGATGAAGAAGCTTTCAAGGACTGGGATTACAACATGGACATCTCGGACTATACACCTGAAAGATGCGAAGAACTCGAACGTATCTACTGGAAGACGCTCACGTATGCTCCTCCTTTATACGGTGCTGATCTGCTCGGTACTCTCTTCTCTGAAGAAACAGAGATGTGGAATCTGAACAAGCTCCCCAATCTGTTGGACGTGCTTGGTAGCAAGATTCCTGGTGTCAATACAGCATATCTCTACTTGGGCATGTGGAAGGCGACATTTGCTTGGCATCTCGAGGATGTTGATCTATACAGTATCAACTATCTTCACTTTGGTGCTCCCAAGCAGTGGTACAGCATTTCGCAGCCCGACGCGCGACGTTTTGAGCAGGCCATGAAAAGTATCTGGCCGACAGATGCCAAGGCATGTGACCAGTTTCTGCGTCACAAAGCATTCCTCATCTCGCCGAGTCATCTACAGTCTCACTTCAACATCAAAGTGAACAAGGTCATCTCATACCCTGGAGAATTCGTCGTCACCTACCCCTACGGCTACCATTCAGGATACAATCTCGGCTACAATTGTGCAGAGGCTGTCAACTTTGCCTTGGATTCCTGGCTGCCCATGGGCAGAATCGCCAAGAAGTGTGAATGTGCTCAGGCACAAGACAGCGTCTGGATTGACGTCCACGAGGTCGAGCGCAAACTCCGAGGCGAGTCTACGGACTATGAAGAGACCGATGATGAGGAAGACGATGACGAAGATGAAGTCGACGACGAAGAGGATCTCGCACAATCGTCCAGCACCATCAAGATCAAGCAACCGAGTCGCAAGAGAAAGCGTGCTACTGGCGACAAGGGTGAAAAGAAGGCCAAGAAGATCCGCTTGCGGGTTCGGGTCAAGACCCAGGTGGAGCCACCGTGCTGTCTCTGCCCCAACAATGTTCTCGAGTCTGAGCTGCTGCCTACCGATGATGGCCGCTTGGCACACCGCATGTGTGCTCTATACGGCCCAGAAACGTGGATCGAGACGGTAGACGACAAGGAGACCGTGGTTAATGTTGCGAACATCAGCAAGGCCCGTCTGGAGCTCAAATGCCTGTACTGCCGCTCCAAACGAGGCGCCTGCTTCCAGTGCTCCTACAGGAAATGTGCACGATCCTACCATGCCACCTGTGCCGCAGCTGCGGGAGTCTTCGTTGAGGAGGGTGAGGTACCCATATTTGGTGAAGACGGCACCGAGTACAAGGAACAAGCTTTCGAGTTCAGCTGTCGATTCCACCGCAGCAAGAGGGACAAGAAGCTCGACGGAGAGGCACTGGACAGTTGCAAGAAGACTCGTGATGCTGCCGCTGCTCTCCAGAAGGGTGATATTGCCCAGCTTCAACTATATCGTGGTGATATCTTTGCTGGCGTCGTCGTGGAGAACAGAGTTGATGAGCAAACACTCCTCATCGAGGTCATTCCAAATGGGTGCGCAGCATACAAACAATATCCCACTGAAAAGGTAACAAAGCTAACGCTCGCCAGTGACCGTGTCGAGGTCGAATGGAAATGGCTCCTCGTACCGGAACCGTCGGATTACCGACTCCAAAAGGCTTCGCCGAACGCCATACCGATGCCGACATCGAGATCAGCGAAGGAGAAGATCAATGCCACTAAACGCGCAGCTGAAGAGCTCCCACGAGCCCAAGATGATTTCGTCGAGGGATTCACTTGGGCAGAGTTTCACACTGCCGAGATGCCTACTAACAAAGCGCAGGTCAAGGTTGATTTCACCAAAGAGACGCAACTGTGGCACTACCTCGGAAAGACTTCAACAGAAGCCCGAGCACAGTATACGGACGATGTCGCCAAGCAAGTGCACAACTCCAAGAGTAATTTCCTGGACACGATCCCTCGACCGCCTCCACCAGTCATCACTCGGCCTTGGCCAGTACCATACAGTACGCCTGGCAAGGTCGACAGACCGTATCAGTACAAGCCCAAGACGCCGGCCGTGCCGCAGTACAGCCCATACCAGCACAATCAACAGCCGCAAATTGGCCAAATGTTCGTTTCTCCGCAATACGGCGTCCAGCAGCAGCATCAGCCTCAACTTCAGCCGCAGCAGCAGCAGACGTACAATGGGCAACCCTATACTGCCCAGCAGTTCGCGCCGATCGGTCTTGCTGCAAAGCCTTTTCCTACCTCGACATCTACATTTGCCCCCCAGGCCGGACACGGGGCGTTCTATCCGAATCAGTCCACTCCTCAGGCTCCACCTCGGCCTCCGCAGGCAGTACCAAACACGGCTCCTCCTCATGAGCCCCAGCATAGGCCGGGAGCAATGTTCCAATCAACGCCGAGGACGGCTCAGACACAGAAGTCGTCGACGCCACACTCTGCTCCGGCTCATTCGCGTAATAGGTCTTTGCCATTTGGCACAGATCCGCGACATAGAAGAACCTCATCTACGTATGGCTCCGCTCGCTATGACAAAGGCTCAAGCTCACCATTCAGCTATGGTATCATGCAACCACCCGGTCTCGGTGCGACGCCGTCGCCGCGGAACGGGCAGGTGTTCCAAGCACAGGCCAGGGAAAGGTCAAGCTCGGCTGCGTCTGCCATGTCTATGCCCATGACTTCGTCAGCAATCGGACCATCAGCGTCCGCAAGTCAGGGTAGCGGCGGGCAGCCTCAGGTCGTCAAGCTTCCGATTCCTCGACCCCAACCGCCGAGCGTTCTACAAAAGTATGCTTACTTCCAGGTTCATCATAACAGGTATGTCGATTCCGTTGTTCCCTAACACCGAGCCTTTTGTTGATCCAGACACAGGGACTCGACAAAGTATCGGACACCGTATGGACCATGGGGAGGGTTCACCAATGGTTATGAAGGTAATCTCCGAGCACATCTCATGAAGTCCCCAGATGCGTTGTTTAGCTACAGTAAGCCATCTCCTCGGAGCGCCGGCACTGTTGCTGCCCAACCCCCTCCACCACACTATACTTCGAATCCAAATGAGGGACCCATGGTCGCAGTCGACCGCTTGTCGCATACACCTAGCCATGGCGCTCCTGGTCGCCAGCCAGGCCCTGCTGTTGGCGCGCCCGATCAAGCTGCTCCGTCTCCGCAGACTCCCATGTCAGGCGGATCGAACATATTACAAACGGCTAGTGGGCCTTATGATCCCGACTCTGTACTTACCAAGCTGCACCCTGCAATCCGAGCGCAGTATGCTGCCATGCTTCAGAGAAAGCAGGCGCAGGAACAGTTGCAGGCGCCAGCCTTGGCGCAGGATCATGCTCAGAATTCGCCCTATGTCAACTCGACAGTTCAGACCCCATTTGTACCGCAAGAGAGCATACAGAACAACAGATCCAGCAGTATTTCAAGCCTCCCACGACCTCCTTACGAGGAGCAGCTTCAATACTATGGTCAAGTCCAGCCATCACCCGTACAGCATACACCCCAAATGGATGGCAGGGTTTACCGACATGGTGCTTTTGACCCTCATCATACTTCAAGTCAAGGCATGTCAGTCGAACCTCCCAGACAACAGATGGAGCAGCAGCAAACTCCGATTCCAGAGCGTCGGCCAGAGCCCGTCACTCCCGTCGTGCAACCACGCCCGGTGCCATCCAAGGTAACCCCTGTGCCACCACCTCGGCCGTGGGAACAACTTCAGAGGAGTGTCCCCAAGGCCAGTGCAGCATCGCCTGCACCACTCCCGGTTACGACTCCTACCATGGCCACGGCCGAAACGGACTCCAAGGTTTCGGATGCAATTCCTGATCACGGGCCCCAGCCCAACAATGTAAGCGGATCTCTCTGGCATACGTTCCCGCAGACAATGCCTAACCGCAATAGTCTCAGCCCGCAGAGCAGCTTCGACCCGTTCCAGTTCATCAATTTTCAGTAGAGAGGCAAGCAGAACCCGCGTCGCCGCTTACTCTAGGTCACCAGACATTCCCCGAGGTCCCGGCGGGCTCTTTTGACTTGGTCGAGGAAATCATCCGGAACGCGAAGAGAGCTAGCGGCTCGGATTTTGAGCGCCAGTAACGGCTCATCACAAGTGCAGTCACAGATGTGCAAAGGGGCCAGGCCTGGCCCGAGGTCACAGATGATGCATCATACCGCTGAGCAAGGCGTTGGGCGGAAATATGAAATGGAAAAAGTTTATGCCTGGCTTGGCGTATAAAGGAACTTTATAATCACCGGAGTCGAGGGCGTTTAGAGGTTTTTGGTTTTTGGTTGTTGGTTTTTACACGACATTCATGCTGGCGCGAGCGTAAACAAGACACGCGATTACTTGTACGAATACCTATTCAGACACTCTTCTTGCCATCATGGTGAAGAGTACAGGGGACTTGCTCTCAAGGGTGAGAACGAGAGGCAAGCGGTGTCTCGAGCATGGCGGAGATGCCACTGTTGTACAGTAGTTTATAGGTATTGAGGCCCTGAGCTCATCGTGTATAATCGAGCCACCACGTCGGAGGGCCTAATCAGCTGCAATGTAATTGAGTACCTAGCCATTCGAAATGCTGCGAATGGAAAAGAGATGTTGGAATGGTACCTAAATCTCGGTGTATTTTGCGAAATGTTATAACTCCCTACGTACCTGGCCGGCGCGCCATGATTCAATGCGGGTAGATTCCAAGTGGGGTGCAAGTTTGGAGCACCCATTCGTTTCATTGGTCTAAAGCAGTAGCCATCCTGCAAAGGTGGGGTCCCCAATTATTTTTTTGTTCAGCCTTGCATCGCCGCTACCCTTGGATCGCCTATCTAATCGATTTGTTCATGATGCGCCTGCATTTTCTCACCGAGACAGAATTTTCTTGAGCTGTCGCCAACTCGATCTCTGCAGACTCGTCGAGCTCTCGTTTCGGAGCAGTCACAGCAACGAACCAAGACCTGTGCTCGCAACATCGAAACCTTCGACATGGCAGGCGATTACTCTTCATCGTCCTCCAAGGGCGACAGAAAGCGATCCAGCGACGCCTCGGACTCGCTCGCCACTACTACTAAGCGCATGAAGAAAGGCGACTCGAGTGTCGAGAACAACCCGTACTTGGCACATTTGAACCAAGAAACGACGGGAAACTCGGGCGACATCCCCTCTGGTTCTCCGCTGCACAAGTTCACCCGCCGAGAGACGACGGCCAAGCAAGCAGCCGAGGCCGAGGATTGCAACGACAACCCCTTCACTGGAGAGCCGCATTCGCAGCAATACTTTAAGATTCTGAAGGGCCGGAGAGATCTCCCAGTTCACAAACAGAGGTGAGTGGGCAAGAGAGAAGCCCTCGCGTTCAATGTTCTTTGCGACCAGATGCTGATATTTGTTCCTTGACTAGACAGGAATTCCTTAATGCCTACCACAGCACGCAAATCCTGGTCTTCGTCGGTGAGACTGGTTCCGGAAAGACAACACAGATTCCCCAATATGTCGTGTACGACGAGCTACCGCAGCTCAACAGGAAGCTCATCGCCTGTACACAACCTCGTCGAGTCGCTGCCATGTCGGTTGCCCAGCGTGTCGCAGACGAGATGGACGTAGAGCTGGGACAAGAGGTCGGTTACAGCATCAGGTTCGAGGACAGGACTGGCCCTCGTACCATGCTCAAGTACATGACGGATGGTATGCTGCTGCGAGAGGCCATGCACGACCACATGATGTCCCGCTACAGCTGCATCATTCTTGATGAGGCTCACGAGCGTACACTGGCCACCGACATCTTGATGGCTCTGCTCAAGCAATTGGCCCAGCGCCGCCCTGATCTCAAGATCATTGTCATGTCCGCCACCCTGGACGCCCAGAAATTCCAAAAGTACTTCTACGACGCACCCCTGCTCGCGGTGCCCGGTCGAACCCACCCTGTAGAGATCTTCTACACCCCCGAGGCCGAGAAGGATTATGTCGAGGCCGCCATTCGGACCGTTCTGCAAATCCATGCCTCCGAGCCCGAGGGCGATATTCTTCTGTTCCTGACTGGTGAAGAAGAAATCGAGGACACTTGCCGCAAGCTGTCGCTCGAGGCCGATGAGATGGTCCGGGAGGCCGATTGTGGCCCCATGGCAGTCTACCCGCTTTACGGTACGCTGCCACCTCACCAGCAGCAGAAGATCTTCTCGGCTGCACCTCAGCCTCTGAAGAAGGGTGGCCGCCCTGGCAGGAAAGTCGTTGTTTCGACGAATATCGCCGAGACAAGTTTGACCATTGACGGTATCGTCTACGTTGTGGATCCGGGATTCAGCAAGCAAAAGATTTACAATCCTCGCATCCGAGTCGAATCACTGCTGGTCTCTGCCATCTCCAAGGCCTCGGCCCAGCAGCGTGCTGGTCGTGCTGGTCGTACGAAGCCTGGAAAGTGCTTCAGACTGTACACCGAGGAGGCCTTCAAGAAGGAACTGATTGAGCAGACGTACCCCGAGATCCTCCGGTCCAACCTGGCAAACACCGTGCTGGAGCTCAAGAAGCTGGGCGTGGAAGATCTTGTGCACTTTGATCTCATGGACCCCCCAGCCCCGGAGACCATGATGCGCGCTCTGGAGGAGCTCAACTACCTGGCTTGTCTTGATGACGAGGGTGAGCTTACTCCCCTCGGCAGTCTGGCCTCGGAGTTCCCCTTGGATCCTACTCTGGCCGTGATGCTCATCTCCAGTCCCGAATTCTACTGCTCAAACGAGATGCTCTCGATCACTGCACTCTTGTCGGTACCCAACTTATTTGTCCGCCCAGCGAACAAGAGGCGGGAGGCGGACCAGATGAAGGACCTCTTCAAGCACCCCGAGGGAGACCATCTCACCATGCTCAACGTCTACCATGCTTTCAAGTCGGAGCAGAACAAGGGCGAGGACACGAAGCAGTGGTGCCACAGGCACTATCTTTCCGCACGGCACCTCGCGAGCGCAGACAGCGTTCGCGCCCAGCTGAAGCGAATCATGGAGACGCAGGGCCTCGAGCTGCTCAGCACCGACTTCAACGACAAGAACTACTACACCAACATCCGCCGCGCCTTGGTTGCCGGCTTCTTCATGCAGGTCGCAAAGAAGGAATCGAGCGGCAAGATCTACCGCACCATGAAGGACAACAACCAGGCCGTCATGATCCACCCCAGCAGTGTCCTCCAGACGGACTACGAGTGGGTCCTCTACAACGAATTCGTCCTCACCACGAAGCAGTACGTGCGGACTGTGACGGGCATCCGGCCCGAGTGGCTCCTGGTAAGTCCCAGACGACCATTCTTTATTTATACCTTGACACTCTTGTGCTGACTCATCAAAAATTAGGAAATTGCTCCGGTCTACTACGATGTCGACCATTGGGATGGTCAAAAGGATGTCAAGCTGGCCCTCAAGTCGGTCCAGGACAAGATGCGCCGCCGTGCCGCCATGAAGGCCGACCGATAGTCGCGCCGACTCCTTTTTGGCAATCTGTCGACACCCAACATCACGATACCATCTTACAGTCTTTGCTGTTCGCCGGCGCGTAGCAGGGGATTACGTATGCAACAGGCTGGAGTGCTTCTCTGCCGGGTCGGCCTCTGCTCTTGGGTAACGCCCGGCGGAATCCCGACAACCTGCCCTCCTCTCGACATTTCCCAAACCACTAGGTTAGGCAGTTTCTACTAGCTGCCAACACATGGTTAGAGTCGAGCTACCGCTTTTCGGGAAGGGAAAGCTTAAAAAAGAGGTCTCTTGTTCCCAGTCCGCTTCGGGAATTATCACTACGGAGTCACTTGTATTCCTACGCATGCAATGTAACTTGGCAACCATGAAGCGCATCCTTCTCCCCCCAGGAAGAGATATACGAGCTAGAGGACCGCGAGGAATTGATCGGCCGAGAATTCGGCACCCAGATATTTCCGAGGCGGGAGACAGAACCAGGGGACCATGAGCCATATTGAGAAGGGGGCAAAACAAAAAGGGGAAAAAAGCAGAACTGTACAGAGACCAATAATATAGAATCGAAACCCCAAAATAGACGACTACATGGAACT